>CM061919.1:209952897-210118148 GCA_031002005.1 Vandiemenella viatica
TATATATCTTGTGGTTGGCATTTAATATACGTGAGAGGTATGACTTTCAAGAGTCCAGCAGACAGGTTGTTGGCATCCACAAAACTTGAGTTTTAGCTGGTCAGATCAGTCGAGTATTAAGTAGAACCTGCTGTCTTTTTCCATATGGTATTACCAACTAAAAATGACAATAATATGCAAAATTTTGATAAAATTTTACTAGGCAATTAAGTAATTAATATCCATATGTACCGCGCAAATATTGTCATGTTATTAAGATATACTTTTCAGGGATGTATTTTCCATATTTAGAGAAACCATATAATCATTTTGGAACTCAGTTTTAAGCCTTCAGACTTCTCTCACTTTTGAATTAAATACGTCGCTTTTCTTTTATACAAGGAAACCTTTGTGCAGCAATTTTCTTAATAATTTTAAAGAATATTATTCCATATAGAAATTTGGTCTCTTTGTTCAGGTTTCTTACAACTATTGTGGGTGAGCATTCGGTAGGAAGCAAGTTCGAATCGCCATATGGCAATCAAGGCAAATGTCAGATTGGTTCCTTTGAAAGGCCACGGCCAAATTCCTCATCCCCTTGTCCTTTCCCAACTCATGACCTAGGCATGGTGAAAAGCTATAAGTAATAATTATATTAATGAAGTAACTTGCAAGTAATTTTTATGAACTGTAATTCATGAGTTTACAGAAAACTGTGTATGAATCTACAATAAATCTCCTATTATATTCGGCTTAGCACAAAGTAGTTCACTGTCTTGGCTGGAAAATTGTAGTCATCTGTTGGTAATCACAGTTGATTTTGTTTAGTCCTCTGCTGTTTCTCAATTATTTTTTTCAGGTAGAACCAAGAACAAGTACCACCGAATTGCAAGTTTATTTTAGTAGCAGACATCATGCCAAGAAACATATATTTTTACTGCGAGTAAACCATTCATAAATGAAAGCATCAGAAGTAATTTTTTTTTTGGCACTATTTAGCGGTGCATAGTCCTATTCACGATTAATGGCTACTTGCGATTGTCTGTGATGTTCGACAGACAGTAGCTTGTTGGCTGATTGTTTTATTTATTTATTAATCCACATATTGTAGTTACTAATTGTTTGCTGAATAATAAAATTGGCTTGGAAATGAACTCGATTTAATGTGAAAAGCTGTAGAAATTATTCTTCAGTTTGTTAGTCATTGCATTTTCCATTTTCTCACGTGGCTGAAATTGCTATTAACAACATGCATACGAAATAAAATATTTATAAAATAGAATTTCCTCAATACCTGTTTGTGCTTAGGTTGTAATGCAGCTTGGACCACAGTAATGGCTATAGACACTTCTTGAAAAGTGGGTATTCACAATATTGGGTATGGTTACGTTTCACTATGGTTCAGGCTGAATTATGACATAAACACTAAAGAACTTATTCCTGTTCTAGTGCAAAGTAACATCAGTGCTGGATCAATAGTAGAAAATAATTGCTTGGATATAAAATGTCTTCTGATTGGCTAACACTATTTTAAAAAAGGAGTTTTTACATTAAATACTATGTAACGGGTTTTAGAAGATAAAATGAGGAATTTTCACATAAAATATTTTACAACAAGTAAAATAAATGTTAAATGTGGTGGCTTCTTTTATGAAATTTACTGGGGACTGACAGATTAATGTGCAGACAGTAAGATAATGACACTGTTGTCACAAGCAATCAGAAGTGGCCATTAGCTGTGAATAGGACTGTGCTCTTCTAAATATTGCCAACAAACTACTACTGCTTTTATTTATCGACTGTTCACCCAAAATAAAATAAAAATGTTTCTCAGCCTGATGTCTGCTTTCTATAGCTACCAAAATAAACTCGCAATTCTGTGGTACTTCTCCTTGGCTCTACCCTTTTTTGGTTTAGCTTCTGCAAATTAACTCATAAAACTAAGATCTTGCATATCACAAATTTCAATTAATCTATATTATTATTGTTGAGTACCACACAAAACTAAGCCCTATGAAAATAATAAGGTCAACATTCTTTCATTTAAAAAATAAAATGTAATTGATATTAAGAATCTTGGTATTGGATTGCTATTAGATCAAAAGAGAATGTTAACTAGCAAATAATTTTTAAAGCATATATAAAGTCCACAAATTACTAGTTTCTGAGAAATTGCAGAATTTGTGATTTTAAAGTGAAGCTTCATATACCACAAAAGTATAAGCACTTCTTATTGCTGCCATACTGGATAACAGGTTTGACTTCTTAGGCATATGTCTGGGTGTCTTCATGTTCCTTGTCCACAATACTCTGCTTGTTCTAATGTCTAATTCATTATTAACTATAGTCAAAACGAAAATAATTGTTAGAAAGTATCATTAAATGTGCTGCAAACATTGATGTGGCTAAGCATCTGATTCTGTTTCATTTCAGTACATTTTTTTTCTTCTTACTTTGTGCATTTAATTACTTTCCCATGTTTTTTAATGGCACAAGGGCTTCATTTACTCCAACAGTCAAAACTGTGTGATGATAATGCATGTCAACTGGAAAATGTTCAGGACTCTGTTCCCTAGTGACCAGTTCTATCCAATGGTAAGACCTACTGAAGGGGTTAAACAGTGAATACAGAACATTTAGTAAATTGAGAGTTTACCGGTGACATATATCGTGATGGAACAGGTCTTTCAACTGTTACAGAATTGTAGAGCGTGTTTTATTATTAGTTGTGTGATGTATGATTTGATTGATTGAGTAGATCGATATTTGTGGCCAAAAATTTTCGAGAGCCCTCATAGTCCTACTTTTGTTTTTATATTTAATAGCATCATTTGGTAATAATAAATGCTGTATTTAAAAACCATTACCAAGCTTACAAAAATTGAAAAATTATTATAAACTATGCAGTTTGTCCTGAACAGATTTGAGTGACTAATATTTTCAAAATTCTTCAGTAAATGTTTATAATGCTTCTAGATCCCAGTTTTTTTGATAAATGTGAAAAAGATAACCTATTATCATAGTTAATTATTGCAAAGAGCAATACATTGGGAATCTTACATTAGATCATGTAGGCTACATTTGTTTTTTAAAACTTCTCTGGGGTAACTAAGTTTGCTGTAGAAAATTGTATCATTTAATTTTGTTAGCCTACATTGAAAATTGAGCTTTTCAATGTTGAATGGCATATTTACTAATTTTTTTCCACCTGACTGGTTCACACTTTGTTTTTACCAAACGATGTTTAGTGTATTTCTGATTCTGCAAGGAAGAGTTTTAAACGTTAAAACCAGTAACTCGTAAATACTGAAAAGAGTGTGTAGCTACACTGATGTTAATAATGTAAAAATATTCGAACTCTGCTTTAAAAATTGACAATGATTAACTGCCAGTATTACACTTCCAAATTCTGATGATATTCACAGCACTGTCAGTCAAGCCAACTTATTTTATACCACTGGGTCCACGAAATTATACACAATTAAATCTTATTGTACAAACTGACAAAAAAAAAGTTGAGATATAGTCGATAACAAATACAGTTTTATATTTATAAAGAGAGAAGCAGACTCTCGCAAAAAAATATACAACCTTCGCACACTGACAGAATAATAAGGTTATTTTTTTTAAAAATTATTTGTAAGCAGATAGTGTTGGCACATCAATAAAACAAGAAATGGCCGAACACTTTTAAAAAGGCTCTAGAATGTACTTCACTTTTAAATTATTATTTCTGTATTCAATTATACAAGGCAATTTAGCTATACAAACATGTTAGGGGAGGTAACCATACACATTTTGTGTCCAACTATACAATCTGGCAGCCATGATTACACTTACACACAAATAGCAAAGATAGTATAGTGCAAAACTGTAAACACGTATGCAGAGATTATTGATGCTTCGAGGTGAGAAGTTACTAATCTTTGGTACACGACGCGCATAAGTAGTCTCTGAGTATGGAGTGATCAGTTTGTGCACTCGCCGACAGAAGGCGCACGTGTCGTGATAGTTGCCATCGTCTGCGCAAGCGTAGGCGCTCTCTTGGCTGTGCAGCGAAAATCGGTATCGGTGACTGCGACGGTGAAGAAAATTGTTAGAAACTGAGCATTCCGCGCGCGAGTTTGACGAAGGCGATCATTTATGAAGCGGCAAGACTACACCACACGACTGGACAGCGAGTCGTTCGTAAATCAACCTTAGGTAAGTGAGGTCCATCACAGGTGCATTAAAATGACAGCGGCATCCCCTCCCCCGCCCACCCTTTACTGCAGCAGACGACACTGATCTTGTGTGTATACCTAAATGTCTTCATCTCGGTAGGGTTGTGAAGAAGTTCCGTGTTTTCTACTGCTACAATACTCTTACAATGGAAACATTTTCTTCTTGCATGGCAACTTTGTACTACAATCTGTTGTTCTTTCGTCTTTTTGTTGCTTCTGGTGCTGCAGGTACAGACAGATCTACAGATTTCAATTGTGGTTTCTGGACTGGATGATGTTTCGATTGAGATTTTTAAAATTAGTGAAAAATAACACGCTCTTTTTTTATAATGATACAAACGCAGGCATGTTGGAACAGTTGGTGCCGAATTTCTGTTTCAGCAGTTTCCAGTTGCTTTTTAACACGTTTAAAAGTAAAAGGCATTTTTTTGTGTTTCCTGTTGTGCTTGAACACTCTTCTTGACAGTTCTCCTTTATAATGGGTAAGAATTAAATTAAGGTGTATTTGACAAACGTACAATTGAAGCAAGAAAGTATTGTATTGCAGTTTGCAGATGCCTCCTTCCGTTTCCTGCTCTCCTAAATCCCATTAATTGTTGGAAGCGAAGACCTTGCGAATCGTAAAAGACGAAGGGCAGCATGGTACTGTAAGGAACGTTTACATCTCACAACCATAATTGTTACACGATGCTTCTTTGACAGTATTAGCAAATCAAAATGTTATTTTTCTATCGAGTTTGTAGGTGATACAACTTGTGTTCATATTTTTAATCGTCAGGTGTTTAAGTATATAAAAACCCCCACAGACCAGTGAGCAAAAAAAAAACAAAAACATTGGCGTGAATAAATTCGGCTAGTCATGATAGAATTACCAAGCCACTTATTATTCTCACTTCGGTCAGTAAGATCTTACGATGTTCAGTATTTAGTAACCAGTTTGTGGTTCAATGAGTTTTACTAGAAACATAATTAGAATAATGAAGTTTTATCTGCGCCACATTGAATTTTTGAAGCTGCGACAGGTCACGCAACCGAACGCGGTGGGTGACTGTCAAGCCCTGGCCTCGCATTCGGGAGGACACGGGTTCGAATCCCCGTCGGGTCATCCAGATTTGGGTTTTACATTGTTTCCCAAAAGCACTTCAGACGAATGTTGGGATAGTTCTTTTGAAAAAAAAAAGGCCGTCGCCAGATTCCTTCCCGTTCCCTGTCCCCAGTCCTTTCTCGCCGTAAGTTTTGAAACTTTGAAAACTCCATCTGAATATGTCGAATAGTTTTTAAATTTAATTGCGATGCCTTAGCCAGCGGACGAACAAAAAAAATTCTTTAAAAAAAGGCGGTGGTTATGTCAAGGATGTCTAAGTCAATCCGAATCATTTCTACAGCTTTGAAAGTAGTATATATTATTTGAATGTATCCCTCTGGATGTTTCCAAGAATATAATTTGTTTTAGTGATTACCGAAAAGTTTTTATTATGACTAGTTCCTCACTTAATTTCTTTCCCTAAGAACGGGATAACTATCTTGCTTCTTTCCCTTTTACTGTAACGTAATTTCTTAATAAAAAAAATTACACTGCAGTAATCCCGTCGGTCGCCTGAGCGTCAAGTAGGCCTACTCCATCCCCCTAGATCATAAATTTTTCTTCTATTTAATCTTCCTAAGCACAGCGTATCAAATTTTGAAGTTGAAGTTGTTCCACCCCCCCCCCCTCTCTCTCTCTCTCGTCTCTCTCTCTCTCTCTTCTCTCTCTCTCTCTCTCTCTCTCTCTCTCTCTGTAAGATTTCACGAGGCCAGTCGTATAATGATGGACAGTTTCCTTTTAGAATCTGCCCTGAGAAATCTTCGTCCGAAGATCCGATTGTCCCAAAACGATGAAGTCTGGACGTTTCCAGTTGCTTTCTGTATTAGAATGAAGCTATCTAATCTCTGAGTCATCAACCTTTAAAGTTCTGGCCTCACATTCGGGAGGACGTGGGCTCGAATCCCCGTCCGGGCATCCATATTTGGGTTCTCCATGGTTTCCCCAAATCACTCCAGGCGAATGCCGGATGCTTCCTTCAAAAAGGCCATGGCCGAATTACTTCCCGTTCCTTGTCCCCAGTCCCATCCCGCCTCTAATGACCGTCCGACGAGGCGTAAAGCAATAAGTAAAAAAAAAAGCCAAGCACAAAACACCACAGAATTCTGGTCCATACTGCAAAGAGGTTTGGTGTTGAGATGTAGATAGGGTGATCTCGAAAATAACACATTTGCTTTTCTCTCGAAGGAGAAAGTGTTGCACACTGCTCTGATTTATCAAACTGCTTCGAGATATTAATCTCCGGGATGGACCTACTTTGTATGTCTGACCTGATAAAACTCATCCCACACTTGGTACCAACATCTCACATTAACCGGTAGTTTACAGTAACTGCAAATGAAATGAAACTACAAAACTTTCTGCATGAAAATTGTTTGTTCTCTTTAATTTAAAAGGAAAAATGCTTGATCCCACATTGTTAATGTTGCAGTACGTAATGTAATTTCCAGAATATGTGGTAACTTTTTTTTTTTACGCCATTTGGTCCTTTCGGCCATACACAAGTTTATCACTATTTACGATATCTTTAGTATTGTTGATCCACATAGTAAGTGAAACAAAGGGCGAACTTAACACGTAATAAGACCAACCCATGCCTCTGGCCTGCTTCGAATCGGTGACCGTCGGTAAATGAGATCAGCACTCTAGTCCCTACATTACCGGTACCAGCTAACGAAATTTTACTGTAAAAATCAAAGGTTAGTCTCCGATGTATTACGTTTGCTGTAGACTCGTAGGAAGGGAGAATAAAATACGGTAGCGAAACATGGACTTTAGGAATACCGGAAAGAAAGAAAATTGAAGCATTTGAAATGTGGTGCTACAGAAGAATGCTGAAAATTAAGTGGATAGACAAAGTAAGAAAGGAACGAGTTTTTTAAATGATAGGCGAGGAAAGAAGTTTGTGGAAGAAGCTTACAGAAAGAAGTGACAGGCTGGATTGGTTAATTTGCTGGTGGAGGGAACAGTCGAACGTTAGAACTGTAGAGGAAGACAGAGATTAGAATATATGAAGCTGATGATTGAGGAAAAAAAGGTCGGTAGAAAGCGCTGGTAGATCGGTTTTTCTAACAGCCTTTATCTACGCTTCTATTGGTCTGGTCTAATACTTTTTTAGTATTAAATGACGCCGTCAATTACGCGGTAAAATTTATAATTTCCCTGAGTGCATTAGGATTAGACTTTCTTTTATGTAATGCGGAAGGATTGTCCATACAGTAAGCTTCCGAATTTTTTATCTGTGTTACCACGGCGTGTAGTAATGCTATTTTTTAATAGTTGATAATTTAAATGTAGTACGACATAATACAAAAACAACAAATGGCCACGGCCGGCCTCCAACCAACGACCGACTCTACAGCACATATGATAACGGGCAGTGGCATTCGAGGGCGTAGTATTTAAGTTCAGTAAACATTTTAGTTGTGATAAGTAACTTACATTTATAGACATACATAAACTATATAAAAGCGATAATACAGAACAGTTGAACTTGCCCACAAATTTCTTAGCTCTTCGGCATCGCTTTTACAGTAAAGCAAACTCATTTTTTTTATTTTAAATCTGTATACAAACTTTTTTCAGGTTACAGTTTAATTGTATTTATAGATTACCATGTATTAATAAACAGTACAGTAGTGCTAATGAGATTTTAGAACGCATTCGTTGCAAAGTACTCTAGTCGTTACTGCATGACATTTCCGGCTTACCACTGGAGTGCCTCTGTGACAACCGGTTATCGGCTGCGGTCTGCGGAAGGCGGGTACACACCAGAACAAGGCAACGTACATTAGGCTCAGAGGCGAACATACCAGTGTGTACGTACAGCCAAGGCCTGGGGCCTTTAGCCGAACGACCGAGGCGGTAGGTTAAAGAGAATTCGGGGGTGCGCCGCATGCTATGGGGACGGGTATTTTCAATCGTACGTCTGCCTCCCTCGTTCACGCTACCACATTAGCACTCGGTCATCGTTTAAACACACTGTTCGTCGGAATTTAAAAAAAATAAAACCACTATATTTTAGTTAAGGAGTTTTTCATAATTGTTTCGTTTTCTTATATTTTTCATCATGAGTTAGGACAACGAGAAGGCGCTCTTTTTTATTAAAGAATATGAAAGACGTCCCATATTGTGAAAGAAGGACGATAAACTTTATCATAATGCGATAAAAAAAGAGGAATGCTTGGCGCGAAATAAGTGCACTTATTGGAGAAGAGATTGATGTTTTGAAAAAAGAATTGATGTATTACTACGAAACACAACATTCTTCTTCTCAGGATATCGAACTTAACAGCGAATCACAAATTACAGTGTTTCAGAATTTCTAGCACTCTTCGGGAAACTACAACGCTTCCAATGTGAGTCGGCATTATTCTCCATTTTTACAATCGTAAAATATTTATATAGCTCTGCATACTTCTGGTATAATTCTTGAAATCAGCTGCTTCGATACGTTGAAAACATATTGCAAGCTAATAAATGAATCACCAGTTCTTCAGTGGTGGTTACTGCTTTTCGAAAATTTGAATCATTCTTCGAAATTTTCTCCCGAATCAACTCTAATAAAAATGTATAGTCTGTGGATGACATTCTTACAAAGTTTCGAAAAATGATCACTCTCTTCTTCTTCCGTCATACAGTTTGAAAATAATTTATCCATCTAGCTGTCCACAACCGTCTTTTATTTCCCTTTTTAAATAAACTAGCAATCGTTATGAATGCAGCACGAGCCACTGCTAAACTGTCATCGCGATCCATATCCACCCTTTACTCCACAAAACTGCCAACTCGTCAGAACAAACGAATGGACGGATACCTGTCTCGTTCGATGCCTCGGCGAACTGCGTCCTGCCTCGCCTCGGTCCCATCCGTGCGTTGTGTCGTATTGATGTGTACCCGCATTAACATAACTAATTCTAGGCAACACCTCTGACAACTTACCCTGCCACTGCGGGAGGGGAATAAGCAGCAAATCAAAATGTCACTCGGCAGCCGAACTATCCCTCGTGTATCGCAGCTAGCAATGCCATAGCCATTATATATATCTACCTTTATAATAGGCTACTTTGGCCATTGTGTTATTTTGTATGAAACGCTGACGTCACACATCCGGCCTTTGTTACCGGACTGATTGCGGCCAGAGATGTTACTGCAAAAAATTTTGACGGGCTTAGAAGCTAGTGTATATATATTGTCTAACCTGCGATATTAATCGTATTAGAAACTGTTTGCCTCGTGACTTTACTTGAAATACGCTAAAACGTTTGCTTGTTGTTTTGTGATTTATCATGTCCATTCATATCAGATGCGACATTTTAGTATTAGAATTCTCTCAGAGTAATTTTAACAAACAACATTCTGCAAATCTTTGCCCATATTTCGAATCTATCTGTTTTTGATGTAGCGTACTGTCATTACATGCCTCGTTTTTATTGGTTGTCTGTCCATGTACGCATATGTTGAGTCTGTGTTTGCCTCTCAGCCCTCGTGAAATTCTGCAAATGAAGAATTCATGGTAAAGCTAATTTTGAACATAAAATGGGGTCAGCTCTGTAATTTCTGACTGACGAGTCGTCTTTAATCTTATCCTTCCTTCCATATTAATCAATAAAAGTTCCTTCACATTCAAAGTCTCACTGGATGGCAGTAAATTTGGCTGAGCAGCTTTGCAAAAGGTCTCTTGATAATAATCACTGTGAATTGTCGGTTTCAACTGATAACATGCCTCCCGTCTTAGGTGGAAGTAATCTTGAAATATTTTATAATCAAATTCCATCTTTCTCTATTTATGAAATATGTGTACGGTGAACGAATTATATGGCCAAAGACTTTAATTTTCATGAAAAATCTAATACTTCTGAAATGTAACAGTTATCAAAACGCAAATGAGAATGTTTAAAGCGCTCTTATGTACTGTATACCGATAGATCGACCATTGGAACAGTAAAACTAGTTGTCTCAACACCTACGTCTTCACTCCCTCTGTCTAATTACATGAAATCAGGGCATATTCCAAACTTCGAGCTCATTACATCTGTTTGACTGGTATTGCGGCACCAAACGTTAGACTTTCAGTGGCGGGAGAAGGAGAAGAGGTGACTGATGCTAGGCATCCGTTGTACAATCATTCAACGAGCAGTCGTTGCCCTAACACTTCTTTCGGAGAGTTACACCACTGCAAAGTAAGCCTGAAGTCCTTCGTGCTTTGTAAATGAGCCTTAAAGAATGTAAGGTCACCGACTTTCAAACGCAAGAGAAACTAACCAATGTAAAACCATTTGGTGAACGATAAACAGTTTAACAACAAAATGTAAAAAGCAACATGGTGAAATTGAGATGTTTTGACATGGACAGTCATGATTGCGGCGGAGTAGACACACGGAGAATTTACTCTGTTATATTGTGAGAAATTGCTGCTTTAAGTGTCGATTGTGTCCTATGACTATGTTGCAGTATTTTGGAAGAAGGAAACATAGTTTTATCCCCTGACACAGAAGAAGAAGAAGAGCACATATCGTACATTCTCTATGGAGGGTCAATTGCTTGATGTGGAATAAGGCGTGTTTATTGAGAATAGATTCCGTATCCAATACAATCTGATCGGGACATCAATCAATGCAAAAATTTTCAAATAATATACTTAGAGTGAAAAAATATTAAATGTTTTGCAAAAGTTGTGTAGAATTTTTTAAAAAAATCGTAAAATTTTTGTATTGTTTCACTTCAGGTGATGGGAGTACGGCGAAAATTGAAAAAGAATTAAAAGCCTGAAACATTATAAATCCTGAAAAAGGGAGGGAAAAATAAAGTGCACTCCAGGCCATCCAAGCACTAGTACTTCTTCATTTGCGGCGAATCAGAACAATAATTACTTACTGTCGTGTTCCGGAAGTGAGAACGACAATACCTCGAGAACAGATTAGAACGTCTTTGCCCAGGCTTGCTACATGTTAGATAGATTTCTGTTGAGAAATGAATTAAATCTACCAGTAACAGATCATATCAGTGTCGCGAATAGCAACAATCTCGTGAAGAACCAATCACTGACGGCCTCATTATACACAGCATTATGTTCAGCAATAAAGCGTAAAAGCAATTGGTTTCGCATGATCGTCGCATCGGTCTGACTGGTTGGCTATTTCAGGCCAAGATACGACATTTGTAAAGCGAGTAGAAACAGTTTACATCCAACGAATAACCAGTTGAATGTTTCATGTTCCAAGTGCTAGTCATTTAGTCTCTTTGATTCATGAGGCACTTTAAGGCAAGGCGCGTAGCTTTTTATCGACACCGCTTTTTGTTGCACAAGTGCAGACTCAGTTTTGTCGTATAGATGCCTTTAGAAAACAATACCTTCTCCCTGTCAGATCCAGCTGGCTGCTTTTAACCACTTTCACACGTCTATCCGCCCGGGGCCTAAGCGAGCCAATTAGGTTGTTAACAAGTGAACCGTATTACATTTTGTGTGACAGCAAAAAGGCAACATGTCTGAGAACACAAAGCAAGCGAGGATTGAAGTCTCTATTCCTGCAGGAGAGATCATTTTCTTTATTATGTTACCTACAAAAATGATCCTTCACGTTTAGTGAAACAGTCTGAGATTCACAGATTCGTCACAACATGAATAAGCAATTTTTTATCAAATACCTTTCTTTCAGATGCCGTGACTTAAAGTTACCCTATTTCTACGGCGTAACTTTGGCTCAACACTGTAACTCTTTAATAAGAACATATGTCCATAAAAAAAAACCTCCGGCTCAAGTACAGTAAATTGTAATCTGTTGTTTAGAGTACGAAATTACGATGGTTACAGTCGTTCAGTACTAAAGGTGTAAAGTTTAGATTTGTTGTTGATTTGGTCTTGGTTACTCCTCAGGGCTAAAGCAACCCATCGTTGTGGTGTACTGCTTTATGCTGACTACTGATACTCTACTTTCCATCGAAGAATAATAATTTCTCTTTTAGACGAAATCAACGCTATGTTTTTGCGGATGCGTAGATAGGATCAGTGGCAAAAGTTAGATCACGCACCTGCAGCAGTACACATTTTATTTTTTCTACATTTATTTATATCCTCATAATCATAAACGATTATCACGTAAACGTAATAAACCTATTAATATGATGATAGGCCATCTTCCCGCAGTTGTTGAATCAAATAAAAGACAAAATTCACCAAACCAGTTGTTTTTGACGGATTCATTTACAAAAGTAATAAGCCTATGTTCATAAAAATTCAAAACTTGTGTTAGTCATATATTGGAGTGCACGTTGTATCTCAGTTAAGATATTCAAGGACAAGTAGGATAAACATGGTAAGTTCGTAAAAGTGGTACCAAAAGGTATTGTTTAAGTAGTTCCAACTGTTTATGTAAATATGAAACAGCGGATCGTTCGTACTGAATTTACGAAACAATATAGGACATGTATACTTTGTTTCAGAAAATCTCGTAATGTGAGCATCCTTTGAAATTCCGAATGTGATTGGCATAGTTGCCGTAATTTCTGTACATATTCTTAAAGTGTTAACTATTGAGGGAAGTATTTCTTAGGCTGCGTTTCCACTACGCGGGCGACCGCAGTCGCTAACGACTAGTTTTATAGCGACTGCACCCGCGACTGTATTCCAGAAACCAACTTATTTTCAATATGGACGTCGAAGAAATAAATGACGTTAACAAAAAGAAAACTTAAACATTGATTTGGATACATCATTTGTTATTTGCATTGACGTCGGAGCTAACGGAAAATGCAGTGTTGCATCTCTATATTTAGAGATAATACATTCCATAAAAAGAACTGACCAAGAACGAACTAAATATTCCAGAAAGTGTGCCAGTTACATCAAAAAGAAAAAAAACACACCAATGCCTTATGTTATCGTTGGTAATGATACTTTCTAACTAACTTATAAAGTTTTGCGTCCATATAGTGGGCGAACTTAAACAACAAAAAAGAGTGTTTAACTATAGGTTGTGTAGAACAAGGCCATGCATAGAGTGTACATTTGGCATAATTAATTAAATTAAATTGCAATAGAGCGCACGCTCCGGTGGAAATTTTCCTGCACACTCATCTTCCACCCTTCCAGCGTCCACCAACATTCGGCCTCTACAAATTTTAACTTTAAATTCTTTCAACATTTTTGGTAAATTATTCATCATTCCTCTTGGTAACTTACTCCAATCCCTGACACCCTTACCTAAAAAAGATAATCTTTCTACACCCTTGCGCCTGAAATCGAGTCCCAGCTTGTGGTCATGGTCATCTTTCCCCTTCCATGCATTACTTTTCATTCTTACACCAACAACTTTCCATGCCTCATCATCAACATACGACTTGTACAGTCCCATGACCCTCTACACCCTCATCCTGTCTTGCAATGAATCCAATTCCAAATCTTTTTAAATGGCGTATATTTCATATAGCTTTAAACGCGACATAGATTTTTGTATACATAGCGTAAGCTACGTGTGTTTTGAGTAATTTTGTGCGTGGAAGGCGGTCAGTCGCGCAGTAATTTCACATCGCTTTTGAGTCGCGCGCGGCTTCTCCAGTCGCGTGTTCTTTTACAGTCGCGACGACTTCCAAGTCGCGGTGGCGTCAGTGGGTATGGTTAATGACATAACTGGATAAATAAAAATCGCGCACGGCCGGCCGCCCGCGACTAGCCGCTTGATGGAAGTTGAGCCTTAACCTGCGATGCGAATGTGTAGGTGGCGTCAAATCATACGCCAGAAACATAATATGTTATAATATATTATGTGGATCTGTACTTCTAAAGCTCCAACATTGCCTCGTGGTAAAAGTATTTAGTTCTATCCTCACTCCAGTCCTCATTCGCATTAAGAACTGCGCCATGCTACACAAAAATTTGGTTGACGCTACTGTGGCAACGTTTTTGGGTGGCGGGAGTGTTACTAGAATGCCAAAAAGGTCATACTTAATTGCCCAATTTCGTACAAAATAAATCCAAATTCTAGGCTCATTGCTAAAGGAGAAAGGAAAAGACATTACAGATGTTACGTTTGGCCTTTTATGTAGTACAGGACACTACGTTTGCGAATTTAACGTAAACAATCCCAGTTAATAGTTCCTCGGGAGGTTACTGTTTATGGGTAACAGTCTCCATAAGAACAGCCCACGCCTTGAAACAAGTTGGGAAAGAAGTGCTAGCAAAATAGCTGGGACATAAACGAAAGCCGTGAAAGGGGTAATGAATTCAGTCAAATGGGAGCAGTCACGGCGCAGTGGAAGTACGTAAATGTTAAGAACCGTGAAAGCTTTGCGAAGCTGCTATTTTTGTTAATCTATTTTTGAATTTTTTATTTTTGTTGCGGTAATGGCAGATTGTCCGTTCACTGGCCTGGATGATGATCAAAAGCTGTATAAAAACCGTAAGCCGTATCACCGGTTTATTAGCCATGGAGCTGAGCAGCAAACAAATATGTTCACGAGCAACTACAGAGAAGTGTACAAATTCGGCGATGGAGTGGTTTTGATGGAGTAAGTATTAACAACGATGAAGACTGTTTCATAGAACAGGTGAGCAAAGTTTCTACTGCTGTGCTCCCTGGCGCCCTTGTGAGTGCTCAAACTCAACTGGCACCGTCACGGAAACTAATGTAACATCCTTGACCGTTACGCGTGATGTAACCACCAGTCCTGTTCCTCTTGATGAGCTTATAATGGAATTCATACAACTACTACTATCAACGTTACGGCATAATTACTGTTTAGGCACTGTGAATAAGTAACAGAAAACAAATTCCATCTACAGTCTTCGAACTAGCGGGTTGTGTTTCACTTCATACCCAATAAACACTGATAAGAAAAAACAAAATATTCGCAGAGCCACATAACCAAGAAAGTTTCTTAGCTTTCTCGTCGGTAATTAAAAATAAAAACAAATATTGCAATTGATTATTTTGAGCTTAATCGGCCAATATGCTTGTCTCCGGAATTTGGCTACACAATCCACCTAAATCTACCCTATACGTTCTACGCAGTAAAGGAAACACAGAGTTTTAAGTGGAATCCGAAGTCCGGAAGCGTTCTTGTTTATTTCGCAACAGAGAGAGATTTGAACTGGGGACCTTTCAAGCCCTGGTCAGACATCTTACCACGGAACACTCAGACCACCTAGTTACCCATAATATATTAGGTGTGATTATATTCGAAGTTTCATGATAGTGTTTCCAGTATAAAATTTGTTAAGCTCTTCAGAGATACACCGAGCGTGGTGGGTGAACGGTTAACGTTCTGACCTCGCATTCGGGAGGACACCGGTTCGAATCCCCGTCCGGGCATCCAGATTTGGGTTTTCCATGGTTTCCCAAAATCACTCCAGCCGGATGCCGGGATGCTTCCTTAAAAAAAGGCCAGGCCGAGTTCCTTCCCGTTCCTTGTTCCCAGTCCCATCCCGCCTCTAATGACCTTAGCCGTCGACGAGGCGTAAAGCCATAAGTAAATAATAATAATTCAGAGATTCGATAATAATAAATCTTTCAGGTTCTGTAAACATCGTGAAGTTGTTTATTATGAAGGCGATAGGGGGGGCCTGTGTGATAACGTGATACAGAAATCTTAGCACACGGAATAGTAAAGGTTCAACGCTCATGATTTGAAAGAGTTCGCTGACATTTTTCAAGATGGACGCTACCATATTAGTTACGCATATACAGTTAGATCACACACACTGCCCGCCGCGTCGCTTAATCTCACCTTAAATGTATATTTACCTGTCATAATTCCACGTTAAGGAGATATTTACCTGGCAATTATAGCTGATTTTCATACAATTTACGCACGAACAAGGTGGCAGTACACTATCCAACCTTATAGATGGAATAAAAGTTACAAAACAAATGCTTTGGTGGGAAATTCTTAGCTTAGTATAGCACTGTTTGCAAATGAAAAATGAAACTGTGTAAGAGATTTTTTTAAATGTAGGGTTGGCTCCTCTGTACATCACAGAGAGAATGGAAAGTAAATGTAAATAATTTCTTTTATGAAGTTTGGTTTAGGCGATTTCACATGCATGTTTACCGGTACTCATGAGCTAATAATTATACTAATCTTCAAAATGCTCTACGACTATGACTTTGAATTACACACAAAGGCAGAGTTATGTTCAAATGTATAAGTCTGTGCAATGTATCGATTGTTACATATCATGTTTCTGTTTAGATTGTAGCATGCCTTTAACCCATCATTGCAAAATTTGATTATGTTGTGAAAATATAATAATTAAATTGTGTAAAACCATTCAAATACGTCAGTATGCAAACAGTTACAGTTAAACTATCGAAAGGTGATAAAAATAAGAAAAAATGAATATTTGAACAATCTATTTCCATGGATTTCGTGACATTGCCGTATGCCAAATGATCATTAGTATTTTACTGCTTCTAACATATATCGTATACCATAATACCACTCGATCTGTGGAAATTTGATTCTCTAACCAAACAGTAACACATTAGAATGGACTTTAGTAACAAGGCAAAATGCGCTTGTCATATGTGATGCATACCCAATACGGCAGGGGCGGATCCAGGATTTTGTTTTTTGGGGGGGGGGGGGGCTTGAGCGGACTTTGGTTTGGGGGGGGGCTTGGCTTCAGTAAATTTTGGTTCAGAGGGCTTGCGTTCAGTGGATTTTTGTTTGGGGGGGGGGGGCTTGAGTCGTAAAAAAAGGTAGTATTTATAGCCTCCTCGGGCCTCAAATCCGTAGAACTAAAAAAAAAAAAAAAAAAAAAAAAAAAAAAGTCTCAAAACTACAATGTCAGGGGTGGACCTAGATACGTTTGGGGGGGGGGGGCTTGAGCCCCCTAGCCCCCCCCCCTGGATCCGCCCCTGCAATACGCAACAGGATTATTGTAATACTTTTATTTGATTTTAAGATTATTCATTATAGGTCTTCAAAACAAAATCTATTAAAAAAAAAGTCTCTTGCTTTTTTTTTGCCATCAAAGAAACTGCTTGGTTCCGTTTTAGAGCTTACGGGTAGTAAAGAGACAGTGTTTACGAAATACGTACAGATTGTGCGATCCATTTCATTAGCTTGATTATGTCAACCAGGAATTAATATTGGAATACTATGGTACACATAGAAACGTTGATAAAAGTTTAATTCATATAAGGAAAAATTAATGCTAATGTCCTTTCTTATTAAAAAATTGCTTCATCAGATAGAGAGAAAATTCAACATGGCAATCCACAGGGCTGTGTCCTAGGAACTCTTCTGTTCTTGCTTCCATATATATTATTTCTAGAAGATGATTATTTTTGTGACAGATTTATTTTCTCCCTTCATACGTAGACAAAATCGATAAATGAGGCACCATTTTAAATATCACTTTCTCCGCTTGTGATGAATTATTAGTCTGGAATCGCACGTTGTACTGTTTGATTATAATTCGATGTTTTGGCCCTAGTTCATATCATTTGCATGTATGTACACTCTTTCTCCGTAGTACGGAATTACTGTACATTAGTACATCAATAATTTTCCTGAGCTTGTTTTATTTGCGGACGACACTATCCTCACTTTGAAATATACTGAACAATAATATAGAATTAAATATAAATGAAGTGCTCATTGATATTGATTTTTTATAAAATACATTACATTAGTTTTAATACGAGAAAATATGCGCAACAATACTTTTTTTAAAATTGTAAAAATAACGCAATTTTGCAAACAAAAGAGTATAAAATTCGTTGAATAGATGAGAAAGTCAAGTGGCAAAAAACATATCTTATTACTACTGAAAAAGTTGAGCAGTGAACCTTTGCAATAAGAAACAATTCTTTAACAGCAGAGTTGGAAATAATGAAGCAAATGTACTGATCTTATTTTCGTTCAATCATGTCGGATGACACAATGATTTGAGGTAGCTTTTGAGAAAGCAAAGTTCTTATAGCACATAAAAGAGCTATTACAATATAGGTTAAAACCAAGGTCTTTCAGATAACTCCTGAAAAAGCTCAATATTCATACAACGATTTTTCAGTCTATTTTCTCATGCACTTTGACATCGAACTCCCAGCTACACAACTTCAATACAAGAAATAAAAAAAACTTGCAAAAAAACTCACATTTCATCATTAATACACAGGAGCTAATTATTCTGGGATAGATTTTATAAGTAAATATGCACGTAAAGAAAAAGTGAAAGCTTGTCTAACTGGCAACACCTCTTGCGCTATCCAAGAATTTGATCACAAAATAGTGTAAATTGAAGTGTTTAATTTTTTTTAACGTAGGGCCTATAATAGTTTTCACTTCTATAATTATTACTCGTACATATATATTAAGGGTGTTACAACAAGAGCGCAAGATTTGAAATTTAAATAAACTTTTTGTAACAAAGTATTGAAGAATTTATTTATTTATAGTCTAATGTACAAGTATGGTAATTATGTATGAAACAACACATCCTGCAAATGGCCGCCACAGCTTTGGTGACACACGCGCACTTTTTTGGCAAAATTTTTAGTGACGGTTTTGCGTAAACGCCGCAATATTTAGTTAATGCGTTCAATTTCGGCCTTTAATGCTTGGGTGGCCTTGCGATTTTTGGCGTGAGGCTTCAGAAAATCCAACAGAGAAAAGTCCATAGATGTTAAATCGCAATATCGTGGCCGGTAGCTGCCAATTCTGGTCACCAAACCGGGATATGACATAACCAGGTAAAAACTCGTGCAACACTGTCAATGCTGCACGAGCGTTGTAGCAAGTGGCACCGTCCTGATGAAACCACATATCTTCAAGAGGAATATCTTCCAGCTGAGGCAAGTTATCATCCTATTAGGATAAAACGCTAAGCTGGAGTCTGGATGCGTCGTCTATAGCTGCTACAGCTATTGGCTTGAGAACGGCCAATCATCAACAACCATATTACATTCGTACCATCATCTTGCTTTTCGTTTATTTACAGCTAGACGCAGAAATTCATATAAGGAGAAGGAGATTCAATATTTACTCTATTTTATCTGTATCAGTTAGACGCAGAAATTCATGTAAGGAGAAGAGGATTCAATATTTACGCTATTTTATCTGTATCAGTTATCAAAACTAGGTTAAACCATAACCTAAGAATTTTTTTGTCAGACGATAAGAAACAATGAAGTTAATTAAAAACTCGATGAAAGTTAACACCAAATTTACGAATCGCGAAATGTATCACCGAGATAAATGACCGTTATCCGTTTTTGATATTATACTTTCCGTCATTAAAGTAAAATGAATTTATTTAAATAAATCGTAGTCAAATACTCCGATAATCTAACCAAAGTATGGTAGCCTACTCATATCACGAAGATTTCATTGAAAATGGTCGCTATTCGCTTTTTCATGCAACCTTTTCCAGAATAAATTCAGACTACCACCATAGGTGCTGCCTGTCGTTCTGTCGTTATTCATATGAGGGTAATAAAAGCTATGATTTTCAAATGCAATGTTAATGGAGGTTGTGGCTAAGTTGACCAGAATCGCAACTGATACATTTTGTTACAGCATAATTCGCTCTGAAATGAGTTTTACAAACCATTTAAACTGCTTTCATAAGCGCCATGTTACTGGAAGTATTATTTATTGCGGGGGAAAGAAGTTTCATATTTATCGTGCTGAATTGTGCCTGGACCAGGAATAAAACTGATATTACATTGACAGCAAAAGTTTTGTGGGATTCCTAATTTGTTTTTAATTTTATTCCATCGTCATTAATTCAGTAGAAGTTACTACAGTATCGCTATGTGAACTGCAAATGAAATATGTAGAACATTACAAAATCAAGGTCATTAACATTATGTAATAACAATTCCATATAATTAACCAATTGAAAAAAAAAATGAACTGCCAGGATATTGCATTCAAACCGTCATTTTTGACGGGCTGGAAGCTAGTGTAACTATAACGTTCAACATTTACCGCTAGTGCATTAAAGGCCTCATTTACAAAGAAAAATGTTTGAATGATTCCTCCAGACCAAATTTCACATCAAACAGTGACACGCTGGGGATGCATTTGTTTGTGACGAATGATTCGTGGATTTTATGAGTCCCAAGTGCGGTAATTTTGCCTATTAACGAAGTCATTTAGGTGAAAATGGGCCGCTTCGTGAAGATGTTTATGTCCACACAATCAGCAATCACTTCTCATTGTTCAGTGATCTAATTGGTGCATGGTCTCCTGACATGTACGTTCTTGAGTAAATTGGATTTTGTAAGCATAGGGATGCAACTTCTCAGTGATAAAACGGTTAAGAGTGGCTACTGAAATGCCCAGTTCTTGTGCACGATGGTGAATCAAGGTGCCTGGACTCCGCAAACACACTCTCGCGATCTGTCGAGCTGTTTCCTTTTGAACGACCACTGAGAGCTCGTGTCGTGTTTTTTACTTCGACAACTTAGCCAGTACTCTAGAATTTTTCACTTATTCTATTCACAGTTGATGAATTCGAAAAATTATTTCTACAAAATAATGGAATGCACTTTACTGATCGTGGCAACCAAACTTTCACAATTTTGATATTAAAGTTTAACAATAAGACGCTTGTTGTATCGTGAATCACTCCATGTTTAGTAACTCCTATCTGTCTCCTATCGACTTGTCACAATTATCTAATCGTAACAGCTAGAATGGTTTGCCATTCAAATTTTGCACTCTAATATGTAGGGTGATTCAGGAGGAATGGTAAATATTGAAGGATGTGCCAGTATGAACAATATTGAGTAAAAAAGTTCATATAAACATTTTTACGATTTCCGTTTGTTTTGAAAATTCAGGTGCTGGAATGTTATGCATAAAATAAACCTCAGAAAATTATCAAGAGCACTCAAATAACTTACTGAAGTACTTTATTCATTCAAAAACACATGCATATTTTACAAAAGTATAATTAAATGTTCAAAACTGTTCTCTCTGCCTCGTAGCATAGCAACTACAGTTTTTTGAGTTGGCGTGCATCGGGACTGTACGTGTCGACTTCAAGCGTGAATAAGTTCTTCAGTTTGTGTATTGAAGTCAATCGTGGGATTTTCGAACATTTAATTTAATTGTAAAATATTCGTGTGTTTTTGCATGAATAAGGTGCTTCAATAAGTTATTTGTGTGCTCTTGACAATTTTCTGAGGTTTATTTTTTGTATAACATTACACCACCTGTATCTCCAAAACAAATGGAAATCGGACACATGTTTACATCAACTTTTTTACTCAATATTGTTCACACAGCCGCCTCCTTCAATATTTACCATTTCTCCTCAATCACCCTGTGTGATATTTAACGCGTCCCAAAGATCTTTCCTCAGCAGGGATCTCTGGAACAAAAAAAAAAAAAAGTATAAATAATAAATACATGTTAGCGGTGACTATTCACAAATAAAACAGATTTTCTCGCTTTTCTTTCCGTGCCTGATTGGTTTTCTGGCCACTCAGTTTTTTTAAATGGGTTTTCCAACTAAATCTATGGGACTGCTGATATGATTCTTTTAAAAAGCCAAAAGTGGATTTCCTTCCCGTCTCTTGCCAGTAACCCTTTTCTGGATATAACAGTCTCGTTGCCGACGATCTTTCCAAAGATAAATTTTACTTCATTTTTACGTCAATAGATTAAAACTTGCTAATGGAGTGAGATACGCAACAGACTGAGTTCTGGTGGGTTTAAATTTATGATTTTATGTTATTAAAATATAAAGCTTCTCAAAATTTCGTTGGACTGTGCACAACTAACAGTGACTTTCTCTGCACTATTTGAGCATGTTATGAAGTTATTCTTAATGTAGTTGTTCCGTGTGCCACTATTGAGTTAGAAATATTAAGTAAGATCCCATTAAGCAAAGTTATGCATGTGTAAAATGTACAAGTACAGTTACTTCCAATCATAATAATGGTTATATTTTAAAACCTACAGTCTTAAAAGTTTCTTTTTAGAAGTTTCGTAAATTGATTTTAGTGCTCTGTTTTTCCTGTAGCGGGTGAATGGTTTGCAGTTTCGAGGCTACGTCGGGCAATTCGATTGGCAGAAAGTTTGC
Organism: Vandiemenella viatica; assembly: GCA_031002005.1. NCBI lineage: Eukaryota > Metazoa > Arthropoda > Insecta > Orthoptera > Morabidae > Vandiemenella > Vandiemenella viatica. The sequence continues at coordinate 209,975,222 of CM061919.1, forward strand.
TTTCGGCAAAGCTTTTTACAACGAGCGGTGCCGTAAATTTTATGTCTTTGGATTTAACCCTATTAAGTGAGAGTATTTCCTGTTTTATGGCGCTGCAGGAAACTCTGCATTATGGCCTTTTGTGGCTGGCCTGCACTAGGGCAGTGATCCGACAAGGCTTAAATTCCTCTACTTAAAGGGGGAGATACTCTGAGCAGGTACTCTGCCATACCGAATGCTACTTTTTATTACAGTTACATTCATATTTTATAATGTTCTGAAAATGGCTTCACAACTCAACCAACCAGAAGGCAGAAAACAGTGATCTGGAGAAATATGGAAAACGTACTTGAGGACATAACGTGATTCAGTATCCGAGACATTATCATAAAATTGTAGCAGAAATAAATTTGTTTTCATTTAAAAAACGAATAAAATGTCGATACATTTCATAAACAAATCCCTACATCTATTATGAAATGTATGTTAGTATCTTTCGTACTTGAATGTGAAGCAGGAAATGTGTACATATTACTCCAATCAAGTAAGAAAAGTGAGATGTTATTGTACACCATACTGATTTTCAAGACGTGAAAAATACCTTAATGCCCCGTGGTGGGCATCTTTAGGACTATGTCCAGAGTTTCTACGTTATTTTGAAGTTATTAGAGGCGTTTAATGATGACTACACAGATATTTCCTGCACCGGGTGTCGAAGTAAGCATTTGAAACTAGCTGTATTCTGAACGGCCGATCAGAAACGAGTGATTTATCGATCCTAGTGGCTATACTAAGAACTTCTTGCAGACAACTCTTTAAAAACTCAATATTCTTTTAATGAATTTTCTGTATATATATTCTCTAATGTGTTTTGTCATACCTGTTTACATCTAATTCACAGGTACACAATTGCAATACAAGGAACTGAAATAGCTTGTACAAAACACAATCATCACTGTCATTAGTACCAAAGGAGTTAATTATTCTGGGATACATCTGTTTATTAAACTTCCCAAGAGTATAAAACAGTTTGCAGAAAATAAAGATATATTTAAAGAAAAACTTATTGACAATTCCTTCTTCTCCATTCAAGTATTTGAACAAAATAATTAATTGTTTTCAATGTGACCTTTTGCAAATCTCAGTTGTAAAAATTAATGTTTATTTTTATTCTCTTTATTTGTCTTTGTAATATGTAGCTGTTTTCACTATGATTATGACTCGTATGTATGTGTGTTAATCATGATATGTTTAATATCCCAGAGGTCCTTCCTCAGCAGGGATCCATGGAACAAGTTTGATAAATTAATAAATACAAAGTTTTTCTCTTATGAAACCAACATGTGAAAATTTAATAATGTTTCTTGCATCGAAATTTTCTGTTAATTTCCTTCAGTAAAATACTGACAGCAGAGAATGCATATCACCGAATCTCCCATTTATTCTGTCTGTGGACACATCAATTTGCAGTTCAGACATTGCTGATACTTAATCATGCTAGAAGTGAAATATGCTGAAACGGTTCCGTATTTCGAAACTAGCGGCTTCCCATAATTTAGTTCACTTGTTTTTTTTTATTTTACAAAGGATTATGAGGTCTTCTACAGAAATTATTCCCACGGAGTCAACGCATAGTCAATAATATGTAGTGAGAAATGCAGGGGGCGTTACTACTCTTAGAAATGAGTTAAATAACAGATTACGAAGATTCTCAGTAAAAATAAGAAAAGACCCATTCAGTGTAATATACTGAATAAGCGTAGGTAGAAGGAGCGAGTAAATTAGCCTTTTGTCAACAATTACTTTTATCTACGTCTACGCTGGAGGAGGCTGAGATTTTTTGTATTACTCCGACGTAACTATACGGTAATAATTTGATGTGGTATTCTACGAAAAATGGGTAATAATTTGTGGACACCTTTACCTTTAATTTCTCAGGTTGTCAACGTCATATCAAAATGAAACCTGGCCCGTTTTACTCCAGGTATCGCGGATATACATGCAACGAAAAATAGATGCTAATTTATGGACGCTTTCATCTTAAGTTTCACAAGTGTTTGACTTTACATCAAAATTAGACATATCCTATTTTACTTCCTGGGTTCACGAGAAGTGCTTTGTTCGAAATCCCACAATATCCAACCAGTAATTTTTGCGTGAATTAGGTTGATCCAAACAGAAGCACAAAACAAAATAAAAGAAGTTACTTATTAATTGTGCCGTAAACTCATTTTTAATTTTTTTAAAAATGTACAGACTATTTACTAGTTATAGTTTTATAGTAATTACAAATGATATGTTGGAATATGAGACCCGCCAGTGTGGATCAGTGCTATAAGGAGCCTCACACTGGTTTGGGGAGGTACAACGAGGTCGGGCACGGGGTGAGGTCCCCGAGTACCGGCCGTCCTGACTGCTTTTTCTAGGCCGTTTCCCACAACAGTCAAGGCGAATGCCACGACGGTCCCCAATCTTAACCTCATAACTAAAGATTTCACAAACAAAAGATACTCTTTATCACACACAGAAAATAGTTACGTAGTACGGCTGGGTAGTAAATATAAAATACTTGGCATCAGCAAGGACATGCGGCCATAAAACCAAAAGCTCCAGATTTGACCATGCCAATGTTATGTGAAACTCATTAAAGGCAGTCCACCCCCTGCTATTGGGAAAAGATGATGATGAAGAAGAAGATTAAAATATAAGATTTGGTTTTCCCAGGTGTGTTATAAAAATACAACGTTTCAACTATGTGGCATTTCTTCTAATCAGGTTTGTACGCTGTTGGATAATATTAGAGATGTTTCCGAACTGGGCGAAAGCTGATGAGTACGTCGTCGAGGTGTTATGTTTATGTTACACCATTGGGCAGCAAACTCGCAATGATTACATCACATTAACGCATCGAGTAAGCCTCCGTTCACATATCATATTGGAATTTGGTTACCTTGTATTTATTGACATTATAACACGGCAGAAAAGTAGAGTTTCGGCAAATGTTTCCTAGCATCAGATATCGAATTCCCAAGATTTTCATCTACCTAGCGGTGAGTGGCATGGTACCCACAGCGTTGTACCACTGGAACCGTATCTCACTGCCATGATATCCGGAAATGGATAAATAAATTTGCGTGGTAGGTGACGTCGATACTGTATACTCCACATTTCGCGTCCGCACGGCTGCTGCTTATCAGTAGAGAATACCTTTTACACAACAAAACTAGTCATAAGCACAGAGCCAGAATGACAAGTGGACGCGAATCGTCAATAAATAGCATCATTTTCATTGGATTGGTCGAATTGTTCACTTATATAATGATAAAAATTTCTCGTGACAGCGGTCGTGGTACCAGCTTGCGGTTTTACTTCTGCTGGTTGAAAGTGAGGCCAGAGAATCGAATCCTCGGGATGTTCCAGGAGAGCTTCATTTTAACGTGGCTGAAAGCTCGAGAAGTTTTTATCAGTTTGTTCAGCTGACATCGAGAAAATTTTCTCTTACTTATTTAACGGTATGAGTTTAAATTACATTTTTAAACCAATTCGAAGGAAGTATTTTACACGAAAACAGGCAGGAGACCTGGCAGAGTACGACACTTTGTTCAGGAATTGGTCGCCTGCGTGCCTGGTTGTTGGTGGCGACGATAGCAGACAGTGCTCCTACCTTGTATCTCGCTGTCTAAGTGAAGTTCTGCCGCCCCACAGTTCCGACCAGTGTCCGCTCGTTATCAAGTTTACGAGCTGGCACTAAACGCTCATTTGGGGACTTACTGTTTCCAGGATAGGTGTGCAAGCACCGGTGGACTCCACTGTAGGTGTGTAATTTCCGTCGTTGGCGGTTGGACGATTCCTAGTTAGACTTTGGCTACAGGCTAGGAAATTTGTACTAAATATCGTCTCAGTCGTGTGATGTATAAAGAGTGACAAAACGAAAATGTCTAATACTTAATGAGGTAAATTCATAGATTCGAAATAACAGAATAGGTTCGTTAATTAAATCGCAATTTCTTTTCTTGCTTAACAAGTGTACGATATTCTGTCCCACACTTCACGTCAAATGTGAAACATTTTATGTTTGCTTGCTGCTAATCATATACATGTAATGTTGTGGACTAAGTTTAATATAATATAGTATCAGAAATTGTATTGTTTTTATACCACACTACTGCCGATTTATTAGGAATAGTTGAATCGTCTAGACAATTTTTAGTAGATTGGAGTTATCTCTTGTTGGGTGACCGACGTATAGATGACTAAAGGATGACGAAGGTAAAAGCGAAGTTACGTCATGATCCACTGCACGTCACTTTGACGCACTACTTGTTTTTCTTTTTCTTCGGGCATTAGAGACGGAAGAGGATTGGGGCAGGGAAATGGAAAGATTTCGGCTATGCCCTTTTAAAGAAACCGCCAAGCTGTTTGATTACCGTATATTACAGAAACCATAAAGCTGCATGGCCAGAAGGGGATTTGAACCTGCGTCCTCGATAATGCAAGAACCGACCGTTATACCTCACCCACCAGGTTTCGGGGTAGCCATTTTCGTAACAGCGCTATTTTGCGTCGGCTGTTATTTTGTTCACGTTGTCGTCGCTGTCATCGCTGTCATCGTCGCTGTCATCGCTGTCATCGTCGCTGTCATCGTCGTCGTCGCTGTCATCGTCGTCGTCGTCGCTGTCATCGTCGTCGTCGTCGCTGGCGTAGACGTCGTTTTTTTTTAGTTTTTTTTTTACACATAAGTGTGTATCCACTAAGCCATAATTATCTTTTAGCATGTGTTTTACTTCAGTGTAACTTACTGAAGTGTCACGTTGTAGTTTAATGATACATTACCCAATACATATAGACAGCGACAGCCAGATAGCATTAACATCACATTGGCGAAATGTAATATATTTACTCTTCAGCATTTCACTTAAAGAAGTTTTTCTTCAAGACACTATTTACATTTGTCTGAGTATGAGGCTACGGTACTTAGGATGAAGATAGACGAAAAAAAAGCCTTCAATTTTGCTTAATCCAAACTATCACCGCGTTCCTTTGCAAAAATATGGCGAAACCCCACAGTTACACTATAGGGTGACTATATAAAGCAAACCGAGGGATCACTGGATGAAACGGGGCATCCAAATAAATTCTGAGTCTGTCTGTCTAGGAAGTGTTTAAACTGCAAAGCATTTCACAGTGCGGCTGAAATGCTCCAACAGTTGATAATCGAAGAAGTATTGTTATCTCTACACGGTGACATCTAATTTATTCTTAAAATTACAACCAATCGCACGGCGGATTGTCAGACGCATGATGGGCAACTTTTGTCGATTCTCCTGATCTAATCTTGATTACGTAGCTGGCTGCATTGTAAACATTGCGACCTGTATCTAGACAGAACGTTGCCAATGAGCTGTTTCAGTGCTGCATCTTGAGCGAAACAGAAAAGAAGAAGATGTGTACTTGTGTATCCTCAGAGTTGCAGGAGATAACAAAATATTTATTCACGGACTACGATATTTTGCTGCACTCCATATGAAATTTATCATGGCCTCTGTTCAGTCTGCCAGTAAAGGCCCCTGCCAGGCAGACCTCACACACAACGCGCCTGCACGCCGGGATACATATACGACTCCAAACAGGCGCAAAACAAACCAGGAAAACAAATAGAATCATTTAGAAGCTAAGTGGGACTATTTCTTACAGAGGTCGCCGTACTACCACACAACGGAATTCCTGCGCCAGGCCGCCTATATAAGCGTAGCCGGCCGCTCCACCGCCAGTTCCAGCCTGACCGCTGAACCAGCGTCAACTACAGAAGACCACCGGAAGTTCGCGAGAAGTAGAAGCCGTCACTCTACCCCGGATCAGGACCAGGCTGAAATTCTCGACGGTCTTCTGATAACTGTACCCACATTTGTTTATGGTTTACCTGTTGTATTGTGTACCGAGTAATAAACTTCAAGGAACCGTTAAGTGTAGTTCACTTCAGTGGCGACGAGGATGGGATTAGAACTCTCGACCATCATGGCTACGCCAGCAGCACCTACGGAATGGCAACAGTTCCTCCAAGGACTTCTACATCAGTTCTTCGAATCTCAGAGACAACTGATTGCGGAAGTCAGGAATCTCCGCCAACCCACGGCCCCGCCTCCGTTCCCAGCATTCAACGACGACGTCGAGGAATGGGAGACCTACGAGAAGCGCATAAGACAACACTTCGCAATTCACCACATAACCAAAGAATAAGACCAACGTGCATATTTCCTTTCCTGGAACCAATCGAAGATGTATGTCTTGCTCACCAAACTTCAGCCACAAGACCCCGACACCCTCACCTTCACGACCATCTGTACGACACTGAATGCATACTACAGACGCCGGTACCATGTCGTCGCGGCCCGCGTCGAATTCTATCAATGCCGGAAGAAGCCCGATCAGACGTATCGCCAGTGGGCGGCCGAACTCCAAGGCCTTAGCAGAAAATGTAAGTTTCAAACTCGTTGTTCCCACGAATCCTACGCCGACGACATGGTGCGGGATCACATCATACAGGCTGCACCAGATGCCGCACTCCGGCATGACGCCCTCAAGTTAGAGGACCCATCCCTGGAGAAGGTCATCGAACTTGCCTACAAATTCGAAATATCTACGGCCGCAGATCGCCGCCTGGAGTCCTGGGCGGATGTGGCCGCAATCCGAACCGACGTAGAAGACACACAGGACGTCGCCGCCATCCAGAGCTCCCAGTCGCGCTCCTCCCGACACCACAACCGGGGACCGCTTCCTCAGAAGGACATCGAACCGGCCCGTTCCAGCAGGGGCACCAAGTCTCGGCAGCAGCAGCGGATCCCGCAGCGCCGACGCCGCAGCCCGCTCCGCCTGCCCTCCTGCCCCGCCTGTTATTCAGCACATGAGAGGGAAAATTGTCCGGATCGTTGGGCTGAATGCTCACGTTGCGGCAAGGAAGGACACCTGGCGTCCGTCTGCCGCACCAACACCACCAATGCCAATCCCGGCTCTCGCCGCCCAGGGTCTTACCAAGACAGGTTGAGCGGCGCACCTATGGATATCAATCAGGTAGACACTTCCACTGCATCCAAACTTTTTATTGACGTTACGGTCAATGGCAAGCCTCTGCGCCTACAAGTCGACACAGGAGCAGCAGTCTCATTGCTTAATTATACTACTTATGTGCAAATTGGCTCGCCCCCCCTCTCGCCGGCCCCCAAGCGCCTCCTGACATACAACAAACAGGAAATAGCACTCCTGGGACAATTCACAGCAAACGTCATGTATAAGTCTGTACATCGTTCAGTCCCCTTTTTAGTAGTTAACAGTTCTCTCACAGCAGACTTATTTGGACTGGACGCTTTCCGCTTATTCGGATTTTCAATTGAGGATAACATACACCTCGTATCTCAGCATGTTCCTTTTCCTGAAGTGGACGCCCTTTGCACCGAGTTTCAGGACCTGTTCTCACCAGGCGTCGGCTGTGCAAAGGACTTCGAAGCATCACTCCAACTCCGGCCGGACGTACGGCCTCGATACTTCCGGGCACGCCAGGTACCCGTAGCGCTTCAACAACCACTTCAGGAAGAACTTCAACGTCTCCAAGACGAAGGGATCCTCCAGCCGGTGCGGTTCAGCCCCTGGGCCACGCCGTTGGTCATAGTTCAGAAGCCAGGACGCCGCTTACGTCTCTGTGGTGACTTTAAGACCACCGTCAACCCGCAACTGCTGGTAGACGATTATCCACTTCCGAGACCGGACGACCTCTTCCGTAAACTAGCAGGAGGTACCTACTTTACAAAAATTGACCTGGCAGAAGCATACCTTCAAATCCCTTTGGATATCCAGTCCCGACAATACACAGTCATCAACACTCCCTCTGGCCTCTTCCAACTCAACCGGCTCATGTTCGGCTTGGCCAGTGCTCCAGCGATTTTTCAACGGTATCTCGAACAACTTCTCCAGGATATTCCGGGATGCATCAACTATCTCGACGACATAGTCGTCACGGGACCCTCCGCTGCCGAACACATGACCAACCTCCGCCTACTCTTCCTCCGCCTCCGTGCAGCAGGATTGAAATGCAACCTTTCCAAGTGTCAATTTTTTCAACAATCCATTTCCTACCTGGGTCACATCATCGCTCAGGAAGGCATTTCCCCAGCATTTTCCTATGTGGACGCTATTTCCAACTTACCTCGGCCTCAGGATCTACATCAGTTGAAATCTTTTTTAGGCAAGATTTCATACTACAGAAAATTTATACCCTCAGCAGCACAAGTGGCAGCACCCCTGTACCACCTCTGTCGCAAGAATGTCCCGTTCCGTTGGACCCCAGCTTGCGAGACCGCATTCCACACCCTTAAACAGCAGCTCAAGTCCGCAGCATGCCTCATGCCATACACTCCAAACCTCCCCTTGATACTTGCCACAGATGCATCCGATTACGGTGTGGGGGCAGTTCTGTCTCATAAATTACCAGATGGCACGGAACGCCCCGTAGCTTACATCTCCAAAGCCCTATCGGCTGCTCAGCTTAAATATTCTCAAATCGAGAAAGAGGCGCTAGCTATTGTTTTTGCCTGCTCCAAATTCTATTCCCTTTTATATGGGATTTCTTTTCATCTCATTACCGACCACAAGCCACTCCTATCACTATTTGATCCGTCCACACGTCTGCCTACCAAAACATCCCACCGCATCCAGCGTTGGGCACTATTCCAGTCCCAGTTCAGATATACCATGCATTTCCGTACGACCTCCAGGCATGCCAATGCAGACGCCTTATCCAGACTACCGCAGGGACCAGACCTTGCCTTCGACAAGTCGGAACTTCTGGTGTTCCAGATCGACGATGAAATACAAGAAGCACTGAAGACATTTCCAGTCACGGCCTCAAAAGTCGCGGCAGCCACAGGGGAGGACCCCCTCCTCCGTGTCATCCGACACCACATCCAACACGGGTGGCAAACACGTTCCCCTCCACGCCATCATCAAGACCTCAAGTTCTACTACTCCATCCGCCACCAGCTCTCAGTAGTAGAGGGAGTGCTCCTCCGCACAGAACCAAATTCCACCCCGAGGGTCGTCGTTCCGAGATCCCTACAACCGACAATCCTCCAAACTCTCCACCAAGGACACTGGGGAATTGCCCGCACCAAATCCCTTGCCAGACGCCATGTATTCTGGATCGGCCTTACCACGGATGTCACGGAGATGGTGCGGCGCTGTACCATCTGTGCCCAACAACTGCCCCGCCCCCCTCAAAAGTTCCTTTCCTGGCCGGCACCGTCCGGACCCTGGGAACGCATTCACCTCGACTTCGCTGGCCCATTCCTAGGCCACCAGTGGCTCCTAGTGACGGATGCCTTTTCCCACTTCCCATATGTCGTCCGTTGCTCCACAATCACCACAGAGGTCACCATTTCAGCCCTCACGAAGATCTTTTCCATCGAAGGATTACCATACGCTATCGTCACAGATAACGGACCGCAATTTCGAAGTCGGGAATTCCTATCCTTCTGTACCGCCAACAATATCCAACACCTCCTCACCCCGCCCTTCCACCCCCAATCTAACGGGGAGGCGGAACGGCTTGTCAGAACATTCAAAACCCAAATGACCAAATACACCACAAGTCACAAACTCGAAGAGGCATTGACACTCTTCCTCAGTTCCTATCGAACCACTCCAGTGGGGGCCAAAAGCCTGGCGGAATTGCTGCATGGCCGCCAACCTCGCACCCTCCTCCATCTCCTCTTACCCCCGCCCAAAGTACAGGTACCTTCGGGCCCATTCCGTTTCACCCCGGGCTCCCTAGTCTGGGCCCGCGGGTTTGGCTCCCGGGCCGGTTGGCTTCCGGGGGTCATCCAGCGGCCCCGGGGCCGCCAACTGTTCGACGTCAGCCTGGATGGCCGGATAGTGCGACGCCATCGAAACCAACTACGTCCCCGCTACCCCACGGCACCGTCCTCTTCCACCACGGCACGGCCATCCACTTCTTCCTCTCCTTCCCTGCCACCTCCACCACTCCTGCCGTCTAACCGTTGCTCAGGGACAGTTACAGCGCCACCAACGACGCCACAACCTGTCGGTCGCTCCGACACCCTTCAGCCGCAGCCTTTCGACCACCTGCGGGGACCATCTTCAGCGCCCCCCGTACATACCCCGGCCATCGACGCCGACGAACCGATGGCCGTTAGCTCCACAAGTACCTCCACCACAACCTGCACCACGACGCAGGTCGGCACGCATCGCCAGGGGAACAGCTCCGTACTCCCCTGGAGGTAGCCTTCATAGTCTGCTCCAGGGCGCCGCGGCAGACGACCTCGCAGACGTCGCAGACATCGCTTCCACCCCCCCCCCCCGGGAGGGAGGTATGTTCAGTCTGCCAGTAAAGGCCCCTGCCAGGCAGACCTCACACACAACGCGCCTGCACGCCGGGATACATATACGACTCCAAACAGGCGCAGAGGCATCAAAACAAACCAGGAAAACAAATAGAATCATCTAGAAGCTAAGTGGGACTATTTCTTACAGAGGTCGCCGTACTACCACACAACGGAATTCCTGCGCCAGGCCGCCTATATAAGCGTAGCCGGCCGCTCCACCGCCAGTTCCAGCCTGACCGCTGAACCAGCGTCAACTACAGAAGACCACCGGAAGTTCGCGAGAAGTAGAAGCCGTCACTCTACCCCGGATCAGGACCAGGCTGAAATTCTCGACGGTCTTCTGATAACTGTACCCACATTTGTTTATGGTTTACCTGTTGTATTGTGTACCGAGTAATAAACTTCAAGGAACCGTTAAGTGTAGTTCACTTCAGCCTCCATCAACGATCTTACGAAATGATGTTGGAAATATAAATGATCTATTTGTGATTTGAATCAGGTTGCTTCACAGTACCAGCAAGGCATATTAATTACCACCCTCATCTGATAAGAATGTTTAATGAGGGTAATTGGATCGAGTAACGGTTTCACAAATACGATGAGTAGTTTTACATAAATGAATGTTTAAAGACGAGTTTCAATTTATAATTCAATAAGCAAAATTACAACTGATGGCCGAAGCAGGAATGATGTTAAAAGCAGAATAGCACTAGCAAAAAGAGCCTTCATGAAAAAGAGGAAACTTTTAGTTTCAAATATTGATCTAGGAATTAGAAAAAACTTTTTAAAACTTTATGTGTGGAGCACATCACTTTACGGTAGCGAAACATGGGCTTTAGGAATACCGGAAAGAAGGAAAATTGAAGCATTTGAAATGTGGTGCTATAGAAGAATGTTGAAAATTAAGTGGACAAACAAAGTAAGAAATGAACGAGTTTTGGAAATAATGGGTGAGAAAAGAAGTTTGTGGAAGATGGTTACAGGAAGGAGAGACAGGCTGGTAGGTCATATTTTGAGACATGCAGGATTGGTTAATTTGTTAGGGAACAGTCGAAGGTAAGAACTGTAGAGGAAGACAGAGATTAGAATATATGAAGCAGATAATTGATGACGTGGGTTGTAAGGGGTATGTAGAAATGAAAAGGTTAGCACAAGATAGGAAGGGATGGAGGATTGCATCAAGCCGGTCGAAAGATTGATGACAGAAAAAAAAAAAGCTTCGGATGTATATCCGCTATTTCAAACTCTTAACGAAGCAGATATAATTTTTGCGGTTATCTCTGATTTATTGTTAAGTAAACTGCGGTTTTACGTTTATACTGTTGATAATCGATCACAGAGGGTGTACATACCTGAAAGTTGCAGGTAACATACAAGTTTGTGACTATCCGCTTGGTCTGCAAGCACATGTATCATTTATCTCACGAAGCAATCTACTTTATTGAATATACAGACAAACTCGGTCAGTGCACTAATGTAAAATTTGACTTGCAGCCTGGAGCTGTTGCAGCAACTCCTGGTCAGTTCGTTGACTTCATTCCAGACACGCTTTCCCTCGCACGATAGGGCTCCCGTGTCTGGCCGCGCTATCTACCATCTCCAACTTCGGACAGCTATTTGTCTCTCCCCACCTCCTCCGTCTCGTGACTCCTGAATCGGATTCCTCCGTTGGAGTGGACGGCTCGCTCTCCCCATTGTGCGTGCCTTTTGTTCCGGTCCCCTTGGCTCCCAGATTTTATCGGGTGCTCACCTTACACAGATAGATAGCAACCCCGTGTGCAAACATGATCTGGGTTACCGCCCAGAGGTATTAAGTCACGTACTAATGGATAATTCACCGTGCCACTGGACTGCAATAAATCTGTGGTCTGCCCAGCGGCACACAGTAGCTAATAACCGCCCGTTGCAACAGAAGCTGTAAGTTACAAACTATCAGAGATAATTACACTGAGAATCGTTGTAAATAGACTGTACAAAAATTAAGAAAACCAGAGGCAGCTAATTCGAAGAAATGTCACCTTCTAACTGCAGTCACGCGGCAGGCCAGTTTCTGTAAAAGCCTATGAGGAAAGTTGACTTACGGCTAAGGATGTACTATATTGACAAGTGTCAAATGCCTCAGAGAACTGTTTTTTTTTGTGTGTGTGTGTGAGGAGGGGAGGACAGCTTGCTTGTGGCTCGTCGACGTTATTCGAGCCGGGAAAGGAATAGGGACAAAGAATGGGGAGGAATTATCCCGACATTTGCCTGAAGTAATTTGGCGAAACCATGGAAAACAAAATCTGGATATCCGGTCGGGCACTTGAGCCCACGTCGTCTCAAAAACCAGCGCCGGGCGTTAACTGCTCGGTAACCATGCTCTATGAACACCGTACGAAACTACTGGGAGCATCAGAGGGATCTGGAGAGGAAACCGAGCGGGGCGGTGTAACGGTTAGCGTTCTCGCCTCGCATTCGGGAGGACGGCGGTTAGAATCCCCGTCCGGGTATCCAGATTTGGGTTTTCTATGGTTTCCCAAATCACTCCAGGCAAATGCCGGGATGCTTCCTTCAAAAGGCCATGGCCGAATTCCTTCCCATTCCTTGCCCCCATCCTTTCCCGCCTCTAAAGACCTCGATGTTAAAAAGAGACGTAAAGCAGTTACAAAAAAAATTAAAAAAAATGGAGAGGAAGCTACTAAAGATATGAGAAATCGGGGACAGAACTGATTCTTTTTTAATAATCATCTTTTTCTCAACATGTTATAAGGGACTGAACAGGAACCATTTACTGAGCGTGGTAGTGTAACGGTTAGCTTTCTGGCCTCGCATTCGGGAGGACGCCGGTTCGAATCCCCGTCCGGGCATCCATATTTGGGTTTTCCATGGTTTCACAAATCACTCCAGGCAAATGCCGGGATGCTTCCTTCAAAAGGCCATGGCCAAATTCCTTCCCATTCCTTGCTCTCCATCCTTTCCCGTCTCTAAAAACCTCGCTGTTAAGAGACGTTGAGCAATTTTAAAAAAAAAAAGGAATCATTTACAGAGCAAGCAGGGTTAAAGTCCGACAGGAGTAGGTCTCGAGGTACCGTTCGAGCCATCCTGATCTGGGTTATCCCTGGTTTTCCAGTTGAATGCCGCGATGGTTCCTAAAGATAGCACATGGGCACCAGCTGTCAAACCAACCCGTCGTGTAGTACGCCTCCATTTATGTTGTTCCGTGTGTTACTAAACAATTGAGTTGTGACAGATTCACGATGGTTTTCTGATGAACTGTGTAAAAGAAAGCATCCCTTTTGAAGTTTCCGGAAGGTCAAAAGAAAATACGACAAGGGAAAAGAACAAATATGAAGTCGAAAATGTTCGACTGAATTAGCGTCGACACTTCATATTTCTTGGCTTTTTCCAGGAGTCGTTCTGTATCTTACCGCACTAGAGTCAAACAGCTACGTGAAGAAGCGCTTTTTCCAATCCATTGACTTAGGCTCTATATATTGGTTACAAACACTGTGTTCCATCGAGTGTAGTGGTTGAGCAGTAACGCTCTGGTCTCGCTTTCGAGAAGACGGAGATTCTAATCCCCGTCCGGGCATCCAGATTTTGGTTTTCTGTGGTTTCCCAAAATCACTCCAGGTGAATGCCGGGGTGCTTCTTCAAAAGGGCCATGGTCGAATTCCTTCCCGTTCTTTGTCCCCAGTCCCATCCCGCCTCTAATGACTTCGGCGTTGACGAGGCGTATAGTCACAAGAAAAAAAAGTCAATAACTGTTTCATGGAATCAATGGTAGTGATTTAAGGCACGACAGCTGTTGAATACGTGAAAATTATAGCGGACCACTTTCACCCATTACTGTTTTCCACGACGGCGATGGCATCTTCAAGCAAGAAAACTGTCCGTGTCACAAGATCGTATCGTGCTACGGTGATTTTAGGGGCATGATAGTGAACCCACGTTGTTGTCTTGACCACGTAATTGTTCGATCTCGACCCGACAGAACATATCTGGTACGCTATAGGGCGTCAGTAGGGAGAGATTTTTGGACAAGGAACGAGAAGAAACTTTGCCATGATTTTTTGAAGGAACGTTACAGCTTTCACCTGGATTTCGGTAAACAATGAAACACCGAAATAAGGATGACCGGACCGGTGTTCGAACCTGCGTGCTCCCGAATACCAGGCACGAACGATAACCGCGGATTATTGCTGTGTGGTATATAAGTGTATTGCCAATATCATTACTGAGATTATGATAATGCTGTTACTGTATTTTTTTTTCTTGCGGCTTTACGCCTTGTCGACGGTTACGGTCATTAAAGGCGGGATGGGATTGGGGACAAGGAACGGGAAGGAATTCGGCCAAGGCCGTTTAGAAGGAAGTACCCCGGCATTCGCCTGGAGTGATTTGTGGAAGCCATGGAAAACCAAAATCTGGATGCCCGGACGGGGATTCGAACCTGCGTCCTCTCGAACGCGTGGCCAGAACGTTAACCGTTCACCCACCACTCTTGGTGCTGTTACTGTAGTAATATCCTTAACCAGTGGTCGGCAACCTTTTAGCAGGCAAGGGCCACAAGGTGGCAAATCAAACTAGAAGCGGGGCCGCACATACACAGTAAAAATGCGAAAACTCAGTTTTCAAATTTTATTAATACAAATGAAGAAAAGTTACAAAATTGGTCTTACATACTAAATTCAGTGTGACGTTTGAGGTTGCATTTGACCGGTTACTTTTTGTATGTCAGCTTTTATGTTAGAAGTTGAAATCCGTAATATATCACTCAAATACTCACCTGTGAGACGAGAAGCGTATTTATTTTTTCGATAATTGACGATTGAAAAAGTTTGTTCGCATAAATAAGTGCTTCCAAAAATTGAAATAAACTGCTGAACAAACTTTTTCAATTCGACAAAATTTAGACGGCAAGCTACCATAAAATTTGACCAAATCATTCATCTCGTAAAAGGCTATTTTTGGACTCTCATTGATTGAAGTTCAATCACATTCATTTGTAAATTACTGGGTACATCCTCAACATCGCATGAATAAGGGTTAGCAAAAATCTTCGAAACCTTCTCGAAATCACAAAATCTGTCACTGACTTGAACTTGTAACTCCATTAAAATGTCTTTCATTTTCTCACTGTCCCAATTAAAATCAACAGCCTTTAGACAGTTCGGAAAGTGATCTAATTTTTTTTCATCAATATGTTTTATGAAGAACCGGTTTTTAGTTTGGAATGCCTTTACTTCTGTATGCATATCAGTTATTAGTTTGTTTTTCTCTTGAAAATTGACGTTCAGCGTTTTTAATTCACGAGTTAAATCTGTCAAAAATCCAAGATCTATTAACCATTGAGGGTCTGTTAGCTCTGGAACAGATTTACCGTTTTGATTCATAAAATTGATTTCTTTTCTGAGATCGAAAAATCTTTTCAGTACTGCACCTCTACTTAACTATCTTATTTCTGAATAATAAAGGACATCTTGATGATCTGCTTCCATTTCGGATAGAAACTCTCGGAATTGACGATGTGTCAACCCATTATTTCTGATATAGTTTACAGTGAATATTACGATGTCCATTACTTTTCTCCATGAAACAACTCTGGAACATACCGCTTCTTAGTGGATAATGCAATGAAAACAATAACAGGATTTCACATCCTATCTCTGCCAATTTTGTTTTAATTTTACCCAACAGGCCCTTGTTTTGCCCACTCATGTTTCTACCTCCGTCAGTTGTTAGACTTACCAATTTTTCCCACGCCAATTGCATTGACGTCACTGCCTGTTCTAAGAGACAAAACAAATCTTCCCCCGTAGTCGTTCCCTTCAAACTACATAACTGTAAAAGTTCCTCACACACGTTGAAGTACTTATCAATTCCATGAACAAATATTAGAAGCTGGGCAGTATCTGACACATTACATTCATCTGTAGCTACGGAGAACCATTCAAATTGTTTTGCTTTTTCCCGAAGTTTTTCGAATAAATTAGCTCCCAAATCTTCAGTGCGCCGGGTACAAGTTCTGGCAGATAAGCTTATATTTTCAAATTTCTTTTCTTGATCTGGGCATACCTCTTGAACCATAGCTAAGGCACATTGTATTATTAATTCGCTGTTGGCAGACGGTCGCCCAGACTTCGCAAGTATTTCCGCCACCCTTAAACTCGTACGTATATTTGGCTCGTTACTTTGAATTAGCACCTTAAAAACACTTTTTTGGTTCTTGAATGAAGATTTGATTGAGTTGATTTTGTTTTTCCTGGAATCACCAACTAGGCACGCGAATGTTACTTTATGCTCGGTATCATAGTGACGTTTGACGTTATATTCTTTTTGCATAGCAAGGGTTTTTGGCATATTAAGCATAGTGACTTTCCATTGCAATTAATAAAACAGTATAAATCTGTTCATGCATCTTTAACACGCTATTTTCTTCAATTAACTTCCTCTTTTTTGTAGCCATTAGTAAAACTTATAACCAACAATGCCAAATACACTCTGTACGAATAAAAGCCGTGTTGAAACATGTCACTTAATTTCACTATGTAACTGTATGAACTATCAATATCTCACACTTACCGAAATGTAAACAAAATAGTAGGTACTCGTAGGTCACAGAACAATAACTAAATCGTGCCGCGGCGGTGGTACGCACACATGAAATAACTTGTTTCACTCAATGACACAGCGGACGCACGGCGGGCGAACGAGAGAAGATTATTGTCAACGCTGACCTATTGTTTCAATCGTAGGAGAGAATGGGGGAATCGTTCCCGCTCACACTTGTCCTGCTCTGTTCGCGTAGTTCATTCGCTGCGCTGTTATATCGCGTTCACTCTTTTATGCATTTATATTTTATTATTTTATAATATGGGCTTTCGATATGATTTTTATAAGACGGACACGGGCCGCAAATAGAGAGGTCACGGGCAGAGGCGGCCCTAGCAATTTTTTCAGGTGGTGCGAGATCTCATCGTGGCGCCCCAAATGAGCAATCGCTTATTCGTGATTAAAGTGTCCATATAGATATACTGAAGATAACACAGTTTTTACATCCTACTAATAAGGTGCGTCGGGGTAAGTGCGGACCAAAATTTACATAGTTCGACTTTAATGGATCCTAAAAAATTGGCCTATTTAGCCTGAAATGTAGGACTTTTATAAAGCAGTTAGCAGAATGTTTTGTTTGAAGTTATGTGCTCAAAAGATTTTATTTTAATAAATCTGAATTTTCAGAGCAAATAAACAAAAGAAGAAGCAACGTACGCACTTGCCCCCACAAAACGGGGTAAGTGCGTAAGTGGCATATCTTTGCCACTAATTTCACTTTAGAGCAGCATGGGGAAAGTGAAAAATAGTCCACCCAATGAAGATTCTTTTAAACTTTGGATGGCTTGAATTGAAAAAAAATTCACGGAGTTATACACTTTTCACTGTGACAGAACGCAAAACGCGAAGAAAATGGAAAAAGGATTTTAGTAAATTGAACATAATTAACAACTTTAAAAGCCTTCTTTATGAAGAAAAATTTATATTTAGAACATTAAAAATAATATACAAAGTTATAAAGTTGACAGAAAACCAAAACTGGAATAAATAAAATAAAACGAGTTCACTCGAGCGCTTCCGCGGCCGGAATAAATAGTTTCCATGTTTCCATGCTTCTCGGGTATCGCCGCGTCCTGGTACTGAATGCCGATTTGCTTCGGCCTCATTGTAGAGCGGGAATTTATGACGATCTTATTCTCGCGCACTATTAAACACATCTCAGTTGTATTTACGGTCCATGTGAAACAGATGTTGGCGAGTTTCTGTCCCCGAGGAAAGCCGAAGCAGATCGGTATTCAGTACCTGGACGCGGCGATACCCGAGAAGCATTTTATTGTTGGAATGAAAATTATGAGTAATAAAAATTTATAATAATAAGGAAATACATACTTAGCTACTAAATTCTTGAATTTTACATACACTTAACTGAGTAATTTTTAATACTTATGTAAAGATGTCCCAAAAAGGGGGAAGTGCATACCACTCTGCACTTGCCCCAAGGACTACATCTGCACTTACCCCAAGACGGAATTTTTGTGGGGCAAGTGCAGATCAGCGATTAACATTAAAAAAATAGCGAGTAAGATAAATAACTGGATACAGTATTAAATAGTAACGTCTTATGTGTCAACTTACCACAAAAAAGTTTCGAGATCTCTTCAACACAGGTCGACGGTGATCGATACAAATCTTCTCTCTCAACTCGACACACCAAGTAACTGCCAAGTAAAATTACAAGTGATCTTTGTTACTAACTGTTCAGATTATGGCTTAGAGCCAGTACCATCTGGTGTCAGGTATACGAAAGTGAGGATTGTTTACAACATTTTCTCATAGATGGATGCACTTAAAGTTTATTATGGAACCAGTTAGAGCCGATGTACGCACTTGCCCCGAAAACGCACTTGCCCCGATGCACCTTATTGTAAAAGTAAAAGTTTGTTTGCTTCGATGTTTTTACTGTTTCACGTCGAAACTACTGAACTACTGGGGATAAATTTGGAGTATTATCCATCTACTTTTATCCCAAATAGCACTTCCCATGGGATTCGAATATGAATGCTTTGTGAATTCCACTTGAGCAAATCCTCGGGCAAAAGATTTTATATATGATAGTAACTCAAACCTCGGAAAAAATTAGTATAGGATAGCAGTGGTATGAATGAGAAACAACGGTAAAAAGAAATACTGTATGTTCGAAAATTATTTAAGCTACTATGGTTAAGACAATGCTCATTTCACTTACACGTCAAATTCACAGTTTTAATAATTTTTTTAAAATATGTAAAATTGAAAATATATGACAATTAAAAATTTCCACGTTTAATACCGAAAAATAAACTTTACCAAAATTTTTCCAGGACCCTCGCAGACTAATGCTTAAATAGGTTAAATTGGTGTATTTTTTTCCGAGGTAAAACTATTTTCAACAAGTATTTTTCATTGTTTTTGCCTTATTCTGAAGCTAATCCTGGCTATGCACTTGGAAATTTGTTCTAATAGAGTGACCAATGAATTCTTTTTTGCATCGACCATATGCTAAAACACGTTCATTGTAAACAATTCTTCTGGATCTGTTGGTATCTAATTTACGGTTCATACTCAAAAAATCTTTACATTCTTCGGCATCTGTCTGGGTTAATAATAGGAAATTTTCAATCTGAGAATCAACTTCTCTACCTGTCTGTTATCAGAGCTGGCACTCTTCCTCAAATTCCGAGCTGGGGTGGAGGGGGATATTCTCCATCGCCCCGAAACTGGTACTGACCTGTTGAAATTTGTTTTAACTGTTTCGTCATAATGTCCTCTTCACGTTTTGAACTCTCCTTTCTCGGAGAAGTCGCAACGAATTAAATTAAAAATGCCGAAATGTGAGATGCTCCACAACCGCGAAATGTTATGCAAAAATGAAACAAAAATTATCGGTACAGGGATTATATCATCCTAAACAGGTTCGTTTAGTCATAGTGATCGTAGATAGATTGAAATTCGGTCCGGACCAAGAATAAAATGTTTATAGGAAATTCGTTCTCCCGTATCCATCTCAGAAACGTAAGCAATCTCTGACTGCTTGTATCGATTCTAAAATGGCGAGCCTGCGGATAAAAGTTTTCTATCTGTTAATTTCGTGTGACGTTTTACAACGAAATGTATCTAAAACAGCAAGAAAATATTATACAAAAGACTTCATTTCAAAAGATTGTAATTGGTTTTGAGCTCCTGCGGCATCTAATAGCTGCGCGTCATTCTCACATTTCGGTATTTTTAACTTATTCGTGGCGACTTTTTAGAAAAAAGAGAGTGAAAAAAATTGAAGAGGAGATTATAATAGGGTTACCAGACGTCCCGTTTGACAGGGACAGTCCCCGTATTTAGCTCTCTGTCCCCGGACAGATTTCGTCCCCGCAATGTCCCCGGATTTTTAATGTTGTCCCCAGCATTTTTTTTAATCAAGCGAGATCTCTTTAGAAGCCCTGATTTGCTAACGCATTCGTTTAAAGCATGAGCTATGAAGATCGCTTCTTTCCTTGTAGGTGCCTAGGATTAAAAGAAAATTACAAGGATACCGCATCTTGGACACAACAGCTTTGGAAAATCAAGTCTCCTTGCTGTGTGCAACATGGCTGTCTGTGATCCTCATTTAAAATGCAAAATATAAACAATATGTGACTTTTAAGTTAACCCAACCTTTAATGACATAACGCGTAATTAGGACAAATGTCGAAAGCGTCCCCGGATTTTGGTGAAAAAGTTGTGAAGCGTCCCCGGATTTAAAGAAAAATTCTGGTAACTCTACATTATAACGCAGCAATCAAAAAAATATTTTAACAGGTTAGTACCAGTTTCGGGGCGGTGGAGAATATCCTCTTCCATTCCCAAGCTGTTTTTCAGCAACTGTGAAGAGTTTCATAGCTTTTGCTTACAACGTTTACTTGAAACAATGTATTATACCAAGTCACCACTGTAATTATGAACTTAAATTGCTCCATGATATGGTTAAGTGACAAGGCATCTGGTACTGCAACTGAATAATTCGTTTCAGAAGGGCGTCACGAACTGAATAGTAGTGATAACGAACTGTAGCAATGCTAGAAACTCTATTCTTTAAACGAATTTTTTTTTGCGATATACCTTCTAAGTGCTTGAATACCACTTCCCATCGCTTCTTTTATCGAGAGAATAAGACAAATATTCTTCAAAGAAATCCGTACAAGGAAACAGATTTAACTGATGTTTTGGCGGCACTTGCTATTACCAGATTTAATGACAGTTACATTGATTAAAAAATGCTCGAAGATGCTGGTTCATAATTTTGCTTTGGACACATTTGTTTCCTCCTACCAAATTGGATCCACTGTCATATCTTTGGCCTCGACAATCGTTCATATCCAAATCGAACAGGGCAGCTCCCAGGTCCCAAAAAGTCACTTTCCGGATTATAAGTACAGCGAAATACTCACGCACTTAGACTTCGTCTTCACTGGTGTCAGTAAATGATGTCAAAGATAATTGTTCGACGTGACTTATATCAGGAGCTCAATTCAGTATGATGGAAAAATATTTAGATGACCTAACCATAGTCAAAATTTTATTACGAACTTCATTCATTTTGAATACATTTGCCAATATAATAAGAAATTAGTCTCGTTATTAGCAATACGACGGAGATGCTCCATCATCAGGGATCATATACCCAGGAAGTTACCATCATTAGAAGTATTTCAGACCCAAAGCTTGTTCTGAACAATACATCATTCATTAGAGGATAGCAACCCACTGTGATTTTTCGTCTTCAGCCTGTATTTACAAATGCTTGTCAAGTATATTGAAGTTATTTAATGGATTCAACGCTTCTATCCAACTGAGCGATGTGTGATCATGATCTGAGGAAGTTTCGTGAAGTTTGAAACGCTCAGATTAGTAACTCCAGTCATCGAATCCTTCTTTTCCCAAATAAAAATGAGACCTTCTGTTGAATAAGTAACATATAAACAATATACTTCATCCGCAGATTTAGAATAAACAAGCTATCTACTTCTATAAGTTTCTTCATTTGGTGTTACTCTTTGAAAATATGTATTCCAAAAATGAAGTCCAGGATTTTTTGGGGGGTTTTTTCGTTGCTTGTATAATTATTTCATCTCTGCCAGCACAGTCAATAAGCGACAATTTTGAAATATCGTCATAATTTGTACTTTGAAAAGGCGACGGTGGTTGTATGTCTTGTATACCCACATGTAATCTTTTGAACAGCAGACGACGTTCCAGCCATTGATAAATCTTCTCGCACATACTGCTGTTTATCATGAGCCTCGTCTGAATAACTTCCATTAAAAGTTTCCTTCCGCCTCGTGTTGAACTAGTTCTGGAGACGATTCAGATGACTTCTAAAAAACATTACCAGCAATTTTGAAGCGTTCTCAATTTTGTCTTGGTTTTGTTTTCTTTTTAAGTATTGTGCGCCATGATTTTTTTTTTCGGTTAGTGACATGTGTTGTCTGTAAAAGCCAGATAAGCTTTGTAAATATTTACGATACCAACGTTAATAGTAATTACTGAGGATCTAATATGGTATAAAGAGATAAACAGGTTGAATCTCGCCCCGTGTACATGTACCCGCATGCATGAACTTCAAGACTACAGCTGAAAAGGCAGGAAACAGGTGCGGGAGGCGCGACGCGGCACGGGAGGGTGCCAACTTTGGAACGAGTTGTGGTTTCCATGATTCGAATAACTCGAACTGACTCGAGTAGCAACTCGAATTGACTCTATTCTATGATAACATACGACCATGCATTAAGCTGAGACTCTTATTCTTATAAACTCTTCTGGATGATGTGTGTTAAAAGCTGGGTTATAATAGAATTTATTTTTCATTTTTTGCGCAGACGATCTATCTCTGCCTTTTCGGCGCCCCCCCATATGACGGCGCCCGGTGCGGTCGCACCGCTCGCACCGCCCTAGGGCCGCCCCTGGTCACGGGCCGCATGCGGCCCGCGGGCCGCGCGTTGCCGACCGCTGCCCTTAACAGTAATACCCTTAACAGTTCATACTTACGTTTTCGACCAGTGTAGAGTTGACATTTATTGGAGCTGTCTGCAGTTCAGTTCTACTATTAACGTCCTTACTGTTCATCAGATAATCTTATATTAAGAATTAGATCTCAGTTTCGAATTAATTATTGTAGTTACTTTTATACCTCGTGGAAAACTGTAATTTCTTTAATAACAACTAACAACGTACGGTACTGAAGACAACAACGGAATTCGCTTGTAGTGTTATTCCTTACATTAAAGTAAGCCAAACAAATGACAAATAGTCAGCAATCAGTTGTTACAGAAATTAGAGTTTTCACGCTCTGTGACAATACTTTTATGCAAAATGTTTTGCATGCTTTCCAATTTCTTCAGCTACAATGTAAATACAAGTTTCTGACAGAGGACGTGGTTGAGTGCGACGATATGATGAATATATGAATACATAATCTTTGGCTCGCGACTTTTGGATGTCAACAACAACAAAAAACTTTATATACAGTTCGTGGCCGGTGAAATTACCTAGAATGCAGGCTACACAAACTTTGGACAGTAGTGATAGTGCGAAAAGAGTAGCTGGTATGGAAACACGAACTTGCGCATGTTAATGCATATATAAAAACTGTAGGTACCTATTTAATATTTTCAGAAAACTGTACAAAAATCAAATAACATCATAGTATATATATGTGTATATATGTTTATCTAGGGCA
This sequence comes from Vandiemenella viatica, assembly GCA_031002005.1. Classification (NCBI taxonomy): domain Eukaryota; kingdom Metazoa; phylum Arthropoda; class Insecta; order Orthoptera; family Morabidae; genus Vandiemenella; species Vandiemenella viatica. The sequence continues at coordinate 209,998,874 of CM061919.1, forward strand.
CTGAAGATGCCTTGAATAAAGGTGAAACGCGTGTGCCGTCAAAAGTATTTGTTTAGTTGCAAGTCAGAAACAACCCACAAAACAGTTATGAAGAATATAATTTAGTGGCTGCATTAGATTTTGTTTAGGTTTATGTGTTTGAAAGAACAAAGCTATCTGTTGATTCTATTGGTCAATTCGTTTCTTATCATAGACTCGTGCTCGCGTGCGAGAGCCAAATTTAGGCCTATCGAGCTGTAAAGTGCAGTATATCTTCTGCGATTCTGTGTTGTTTCACAGCAGTTCATGCACGCCATGTATGCGACACTAGGTCGGAACATACCAATACGATAAACAACTCGATAAGCGTTGCACAATGGGCAGCAAATCACCTTCCTTTCATCAAAGCTTCGTTTTTAAGATTTCGTCGTAACGTGGCGTTCAGCTTGAACGAAAGTGAAAAATCATTACTCAAAGTCGAGATATTGAATATTTATTTTAAATAGGTATGGGATACATTTATAAAATATGAACCAGATTCAATTATAGTGTTGGGATACTCGGTTAATTTTACTTTTAGTGCTTAGTGTAGATTAAGGACAAACCACGAGGGGTTGGTAACAAATTTAGTAAGCAATAAAATCAGAGCTGTGTCATGTTAGCCCTGTGCGATGATATGTGTGGGATTCGACATGTTAGCGCAAATGGATTGTTTGGGCTTAACAATTCATCGACGTGAAGATCATTAGCGTCAGATATGAAATGGATGACAGTGAGATTGAATGGGCGTAGACAAGTGCTCGGTATTTGAGCGACGGGTATATTTCGTTTTCACTTTTTCACGGTATAATCAGATAACAGGTTGCATCGGAACTTCACAATCAATAGTTGGCAGTTACGTGAAGTACCTTCGATTCCCACAGTGACCTCAAATACCATTTTGTGTTCAGTTGTGACGAGAACACTCTGAACACCTCGTGTTCTCAGGCTTCTAAGAGTTATAGTTTTTTACTGTTTTTAGTTTTTATACTTTTTTTCATGCTTTCTTTTTATTCGTTAGGATAAACAGTAGATGAGAACAGAATGATAATCTCGTTAAACTGCCAGGATCAACTGCGACACATGTGGACAGATTTATTTAAGCCAATGAAGATTTAATTTTAAAATCTATAACGATAGATTTCTCTACTTGAGACAGCTTTGAATTAAATAACACTTGATGTTTCATCATAAACGACTCTTAAATCAAATACATTACTAAAAAAAATAGTCGCTCTAAAATGACCTCAAATACAGATCTGAGAAAGAGCAGAGGTTGAGAGCAATCGTCATGTTTCAACGGATTAACAGATACAAACGCTGCTGAGTATGTGATCTAGTTATTCTTTTTGAGCCACTATAACACCAATGGAATGAAAAATAAGGGAATACTGTTTTGTTTCCGAATTTCTATCCACTCAGTACAAAAGAGTAAAGATTATCCAGCGGCAACTGTTAGAACAATTCGGTGCGGCGCAGACCAATAGAGTTTCAATCAATCGTCGATTGACACAGGTAATTCCCAAATTGCACATGTTTATTATAACACAATTCATCAATCTTCACACTGTACGATGTTGGAAAGTCGGAATATATTTTCAGAAAATTTATAGATAATCGTGCTCTGCAACCCTTGTCAAACGCTGGAAAATTTTCGGGACTGCTTCCTTCAACAAGGAGTGTGATTTTCTTCTCATTTTAAATTATGAATTGAGTTAAGCAACAAAAGAATTTGAGGTTGTGACCGAATGGAATATGCCAGCGTTAGGAGGTTGGAATTATTATTTCCATTGATTCAAACTTGTCTTAACCACTGGATGCAAACACTAAAGCCTACCTCAGAGAGGAGGTCGTAGCGAGGCAATTATCCGTGGGGTCACACTCTCATAAGGAGGGTTTTGAATTGCGGGAGCCAACGAGAAAAACTACCTCCTGGGAAGTCAGGTGTTACACAGACTTCACGAATCACCATTATATCTGATTAGACTTTCAGGTCAACTGTCCAACGGCGACTGCACGTGCTTCTGTGTTTGCTTGGTTTATTCATCCATCGGTAAAACCACTTACATCGTAGATAAATCTAGTGATTGTCTATTGATTTAGTTTGTCGATAAATATTTGCGACCTTTTGGGGAATTTGTAGCACTAATAAAGGATGTGAATGGTTGGTGGTAACGTTCTGACCAGACATTTGGGACCCTATACGCGGTATGGGATCTAAATTTTAACTTTCCATGGTTCCACTAAATCGTTCCAGACGATGATTGCTTCACATAGGCCGTGGCCGATTTTCTCCTCGTTTCTTGTTTGCAGTCATCTCACAGAATTTCTTCGCTTCGTTAGCAATTTGACACACCCATAGCGATGTTGGGCGGTGAATGCTTGAATCGGTGTAATATTGTTGATCTGGTATAAGAAAGACTTCCGCGGTAATAAGAATAATTGCTAAGCGATGAGTACTCAGTTTCAAAGATAAATAACGAATGTGAGAACTACTGATATTAATTAATATGATATCCAGCGAAAGATTTTACAAACGTTGATGATCTCCTTTAACATTACGTTCTATTTTCCAGTTTTGGTACAGCTAGTTTTTTTTTTTTTTTACAAAACTGCGTATGCAGTAATAGGTCTGCTGTAGTTAATGTGTATGCACACAAACTCAAATTTTACGCTGGCCTTAATCGGTGTTGCTGTCTCTCAGCACATACAGGTTTTATATAAAATATGCAATGCCATGATTGATGCATTTGTCAGCTATCAATACTTAATAAAATAAAACAGATTATTTCGAAAGTTTCAGTTGTATTCAGAAAATATAATTAGATAAAATGTTACAGGTTGTTTTTCGATAACGATTAGTAAAGTTATACTCTAACAAAAATGACGCCAAAATGTATTGTTAAGAAATTACTGGTGTATTTTTGGTTAACACAGTTATGAAACAAGAGTGGAAATATTACAGTTTTTATACCTTTTACTTTTTTAGAACATGTGGTTATCGACCAGTGTTTCGTCTAAAGAAACGTCCTTGATTTGATTCCAGATTTCGATTACCGGTAGTCGTAAGCTGTTTTTATTTCTTAATGTTGAATTTGAATGTGGTTGAACAACAATAATTATCTTCTAACAAAGGAACAGCGTTCTAGAAAAGCGTAAGCAGCTACTTTTGTGTTGGGGTGACTTCAGTTTCGATAGGTGAAGGTCTGGGTTAAGATTCCGAAGTTCTCCAACCTGCTACCTGCGCGCTCGATCCAGTTGGCTGATTGCTGAACGCCTGCGGCTCGGATTCATTTGCTCCAGATTTCAGTTTTCCATGATTGCTCAACGCTGGAATGGTTCCTTCAAGAAACCAGGCCACGGGCGAAATCCTTCCTGTTTCTTGCCCCCAATCCTCTTCCCACTCTAATGACCCGACGTCGACGAACTATAAGACCTTAAGAACACCGAATCGGAAAAGCAGAACGACCCATATAAATAGTGACAAGCTCATAATGCGATTACTAGTAGCTGTTACCATCGCTAGCCTTCAAGTAGCAGAAACTCGGATGCGAGATCCAGTACAGATTGTGGGCAAGAATATGTTTCACACAGTGCTACCAATATATTTTGGGATAGTGTTTAATGTCTGGGACAGCAGTTTTGTTTGTTTCCCCCATTTTTTCTGCTGATTTATTTCACATTCGATTTATATTATTTTACTCTTTTACGAAAGATGTTTGCAATTTATCTGAATCAATACAACGCAGACAACACTGGACAGAAACAACGCTTAATTGAAATCTCTAATGCACAAGGTGGAAGCCAAACCGAGAAACCAAATCGCGCCAGCCACTTCCCACAGAGAGCAGGAGATATCTCTATTTCCAGTCGCGTTCTCTGTGGACCGGTAAAATATTCCTGGTTATATAAACGGTAACGAACGTCGCAACCGTGTTCCAACATTGGGACGAGCCAGGGAATAAATATTTATCATTTTGTAATACGTAACCGGCCATTGTTCATATACACTAGCATTTTTATTATTTAAACTGGTTTCTACTTAAAGCAAATCAAATACTTATTAAATTTCTCAGCATAATTCATGTCCTTCAAATATTGTGTACATATAAACGAAGCACTTCGGAAAAGACGATGATAACATTTGTTTATATACCCTTCGTTAAACACTTTACAGTTACCTCCTTTTAATTAATATTTAAAAAATTGGCCGTATTTTTTTCTTCACTTTCGAAAGGGACCAGGTTCAAATCTCAATCGTGGCGTATCGGCCGTCCTGTTATACTTTTTAGACAGTTTTCCGCAAATCAGCTAAATGAATCACCAATTTCCGTCTCAAGAATTACAAAATGCAGGACATGGCCTACAGTGTTCCTCTGTTAACCCTACACTCCTAGAAAAGCGTAGCTGGCAGCGAGGAAACCATGGGAAGACCTTGAGGAGGCGTTTCCCAGCTGTGGTACACTAGGCGTAGTAAAAAAGGAAAAGTTTGTGTAACGGGGCACACGACAGAAGTAATGTTCCCATTGTTTTTGTACGTAACTTTCTTCCTAAGATTAATCTGCTACAAGCTTGTTCTCTTTTCAGGTGATACATTTTATCGGGAGTTTAATGGTTTACTGTTAACATATAAAAGTAACTACAAATGTCATTATATACCCCGTCCGGGCATCCAGATTTGGGTTTTCCATGGTTTCCCCAAATCACTCCAGGCGAATGCGTGGATGCTTGCTTCAAAAAGGCCATAGCCGAATTCCCACCCGTTCCTTGCCCCCAGTCCCATCACGCCTCTAATGACCTCGACATCGACGAGGCGTAAAGCCACAAGTAAAAACAAAAATTATTATATACATAGACGTATCTAGAGGATCGCTCTGTATAACACGATTTTTCCACGTTTTCTCCAAATAAGTGTGGTCTTCAGCCAGACAGAAGTTCGCAGGGGACTTCATACTACGTAATGATGACATTAATTTATATTCGTTAGCGCTTTCCAAAGTTGTGATTGCTCTAGAAACTATTTTTGTTTAAATCATTATTTAAAGCTTGTAATGGTATCACTCTTTTGCATCGCACGACACACAATATTGCGCATCGAGAATAGAAGAACAAATGGTGATCAGTAGGTGGCAAAGACTCGCCGAGATTTAATTTTGCAAATAGAAAGAGGATTTGTATTAGAATGATAAACTAAACTGTTAGCTTTCCAGATTATTGCAGGATTTAGTGGTCTTGATCTTGACGCCGTCTTGAAGTTCTTGGCGGTGCGCAGAACTTCGTATCTTCCCTTTACCTTAGCAAAGTTAGAAAGTAATTTGCGTGCCATTTAGGCTGTAACGACGTGGCGTTTTATCAGGTTCGTGAACCTGTGTCAGAGAACAAAAAACTGTCACAGCCTTTTATACTGATCTCGGATATGAGACAAAATGCTGTATGAACAGCAAACTAACTTAAAGGTACTGAAATTAAAATTCTGCTCCATCTAATTAGCTCTTGCAGCTCCTTCCTGTTTATAATTATTTTTTTTCGGCATTCGGCCTTTTAGCCATTCAGCCAGCAATTGTTTCTTTTTTTTTTGTTCTCAATTGTGTCTGTACATTCTTCTTGTGTTATTGAGGATTACAAGTGACAGGACAATACAGGACAAACACAACAATTAATTAAAACCACCCATGCCCTGGGCCGGACTCGAACCGGCGACCCCTGCAACGTGAAGCCAGCTCGCTAGCCCCGCGTTACCGGGGTCGGCTCCTGTTTATAATGGAAGAATGATCGTGAAGCGAATAGCGCTAATAGGAATATTCCAACGAGCTTGTGAACCTAACTTGCAATATCCAGTTAAGTCATATTGCTTAGTCTGCTGCTGTCTTCTGAAAATAAGTATTCTGGAGTTAGTTTCTTTAACTGAGAGAGGTTCCACCGACCATTTTGAACTGAGAACCTCTACGAGCTAGATGCCGACGCCTGTAGTACCTTCATCTTTATCTTGCAATGTTCCCACAGCCCAAGTCACGATTTTTTTTTTTTACCTACGTGACAGTTACAGACGCAGGTGGCTTAAGGGAATGTGCTACATCCGGTCCGAACAGTGACTGCTGTGGCTAAAAGTGTGAGATTCCAACGTAAAAGGAATTTTAGCTGCAGAAAGGACGGAAGTGGAGGTTCAGGCGAACCTCGAGTGGTTCGCTAGTCCATGTGAATAATCTCTGAAAACAGCGAGGAATCACATACGAATGTAAGTGCAGTGGGAATTACCCTGCCCTATCTTAGGACAGATGTTGTAAATAATGAAAGAAGCCAGGTTGGGGAAATGCGTTCGGAGGGGCAAAGATCACGTTGCTAAGATATGTCCTGCTAATTAATATTAAAGTTTATAAATTGTCAGCTAAACTACTAAACCACACAATCTGCTGTGCTTAAGTGTTTTACGCGTTCAGTAAGGATTATTGTTCCTATCTTTAAATCTCTTTGTTATTTTCACAATGATTTTGTGTCTTTAGATGCAGTAATTAAAATTTAGGCATTCTGCTTTTTCTATTTGTCGATCTTAACTCGTAAGCGTATTGTGTACTTTATGTTACAGAGAAAAACAGTCGCTTCGGCAGATAACACGTAAGTTCAGTTTTTGCGAGCACGTTACTTCGCATTATTAATATTATGAAAATGGACAATATCAGATCATACATAGCCTAGATTCTCATCACGGTTTGTAACTAAGAATTTGTTCAATGCTTCCTACTTGATGGTTGGTTCAAGCGGTTGTAAGTTTTTTTAAGGCATTGGCAACGAAGGCCATACAGCCAGCTCATTGTAATTTTTGTAGCTTTCAGTGTATAAGTCGTCATCAAGTATATATATTGTATTTTTCCAATGTATGGACGCCACAGGACGGACAGGACATTCACACAGACACACAACACTTAAACATCCGTGCCCGCGGCCGGATTCGAACCGGCGGCCTTCGGCACGCGGAGCTAGCACTCTAGCCCCTACGCTACCGAGGCCGGCTCGGTTGTAAGTTCTTGGAACAATAGGGGGAGCTTTCGTGTTGCCACCTGTCTGCGATTTGTGTTACTTATGTTTTCTATGATATGTGTATGTTTAATTTGTGAAATGGCTCGCCTATGTGGTGGAGATGGGGACCGTCCCAGGATTTTCCTAAAAACAGCAATCAGGACGGCCAGTACACGGATCCAGGACTCGATCCTAAAACCGAGCGTGGTGGATGAGCGGCTAACGCTCTGGCCTCGCATTCGGGAGGACGCGGGTTCGAATCCCAGTCCGCGTATCCAGATTTGGGTTTTCCATGGTTTCCCCAAATCACTCCAGGTGAATGCCGAGATGCTTCCTTCAAAAAGGCAATGGCCGAATTCCTTCCCGTTCGTTGTCTCCAGTCTCATCCCGCCTCTAATGACCTTATCCGTCAACGAGGCGTAAAGCCAAATGTAAAAAAAAAAAGGGTCGATCCTGGTCGCGTTGTACCTCTGCTGGATGTGTGGTGGCATGGAACCCGGGTTAGTAATTTGTATTATATTTTTTAATAAATTATGATTTGTATTGGAGCATTACTCTCATTGTTTTTGCTTAGGTGTACTGGTGAAGCGAAATTAGTTTAATGATTTAAATATTCCTGGGTTCTCACATTTTTCATTTATCTTTTACTACTGTATCACTCTAATGCGCCATTTGAAGTTGTCTACTATGGTCCTTATAGTCAAGCTCAGTGTTTCTCAACCTTCTTCAACCCAAGGATCGGTAAAATGTCAAAATAATTCTACGGGCCACTAAGTTACATAAACATAACTTTTTTGACTATATACATTGTAACGGATATACGTCCCGTTAAGGTAGTTAGATAATAAAATATAAAAATATTTATTTTGTACGTAGAGAATATACAGTGAATGCTTAAAGATGGTAACAATTGCCAGTCTTTGATATCAGTCTTTGATATTTCGAAATGTGTCTGGTTATTTACAACGTACATCGCTGGTGTACAGTCTGCTTACACGGCCGCTATATTTATTTATTTATTTATCAATCTTGTTTCATGTATCCCTGCCGAGGAAGGACCTCTGGGATGTGAAACATGCCATCGTTAATACACATATATACAATATGAGTCATAATCATAATGGAAACAATCATATGTTCCAAAGACAAATAAAGGGAATAAAAATAAACATTAATTTTTACAACTGAGTTTTGCAAAAGGTCATATTGAATACAGTTAATTATTTTGTTCAAATTCTTGAATAGAATAGAAGGAGTTGCCAGTAAGATAATTTCTCAATTTGTCTTTAAATATATTTTTATTATCTGCAAACTGTTTTATACTCTTGGGAAGTTTATTAAACAGATGTATCCCAGAATAATTAACTCCTCTTTGTACTAATGACAGAGATGTTTGTGTTTTGTGCAAATTATTTCTGTTTCTTGTATTTGAAATTTTCTAGTTGTGAATCAGATGTAAACGGGTTAAAATGTTCTGTGACAAAGCACTTTAGAACCAGACAACAGCTTTAGTACAAGTAAATGACTTACATAAGCCAGTGGTAGGTTATAGTATGTTGCTATTTGGAACAAGTTGTATTTTATCATTTTTCTTCTTCATTACCTTTTCCCAACATTTTTTAGTCGGCTGCCATCGATGAGTTTCCCTCATCCTCGGCACAGTCAATTTTGGACTTATGGTTATGTGACTCCTTGCTGACTCCCAAGCATTTCATACCTATTGTCACGTCGTACTAAGTACTGTACTAATACAGGAAGTGAACTGTTGCCGTCTATCTGTGGAACGTGTAAGGAGGCATCCATAAATTACGTGATGTTTTTCCTAATTTTTGGACCCCCCGCCCTTTTCTGGTGAGATCTGGTCCGACCCCCGCCCCCACCCCTATAAATCGCAACTTTTTGAGACCTTTTTTTTTAGGTCTCACCCCCAAATTTCGACGAAATATCCCTCTAAAATCGATTTTCGCGTCATTTGTAGACTTTTTTCTCTCTCTCTCTCTCTCTCTCTCTACAGTGTGCGGCGACAGAGTACACTGAGAGTGAGTCATTGTATTTTACCATTATTACATAACAAATGTACACATGTGATTTCAATTACTGCCGAAAAACGGAATGAAATTGGAAGTAAACTTTTAAAAATGATTTATACATTGAACAGACTCTTAATATTTGTCAACCAAATCAAAAATAATACTATGGCTGCTGACCACAGGTTGAGAATTGCTCTCTTTAGCGGTACATAAGGTAATCAGCAACAGAGTCATGAATATTTTTCTTTGTTTCTTCCCCTGTGTTACTGAGCTAGCCAACTGACCTCTTCGATGTGCAGTGGCGATGAAATTACGGTCCTTCACCTCCGTGGGCTCACTGTGCCGAAAGCGGAAACAGAGCTTGAACTTTCGTGTATAATTTTAACGGATATGCTAACTTGAAAATTTTTCGCTTTTTACCCGTGACTCCATAATTCTGTGCTTGATGTTCGTTGGGAAGTGAGAATAAGATCATCTGATAACGTTAAGAAGTTCTGCTTTGGTCTAAGGACGGCACCAACATCGATGGAACATGTTATTTCACGGATATGGAAATGTGCATTTCCAAAAATACAACAGTTTCTTCAAAGCAACTTCACAACACAACCAGATAAGCTGTTAACTGCTTCGTAATCTTCAGCTTCAAATGCTACATTATTTCATTATAATGACCAGTACTTCTCTTTGTATCCTACAGTATTCAGCGAAGAAAAAAATTGTTAACACAGTAAAATCAGATAAAGAGGGAATACCATCTGATTTTGTGATTAAAACAGTTAAAATTCTTAACGCAGTTTTATTGCTTGTCGTATGTACGTGTCGCATTAGATGTTATTTCTGCCAGTACAATTGTCAGTGATTTACATTCTTTGAGGATATTTCTTTATGATATAGCTGGTAGACCGAAATGTTGAAGCTTGTCTTAAAATTCCGCGATTGTAGGTGTGTTCTGACAGATTTCTCAACAAGGTCTAGGCGTCTTCTCCACACGTGTTTCTGGGAGTAGTGTGAAGAGTTAAATGGGTCAGTGGTAAGGGTTAAGGTGGGGAATCTAAAGTTCCCAACATTTGACTTTCCTCCTTCTGTTCCCTTTTGTGTATGTGAACTTTGCTATGACGCTCTGTGTTTCAAACTTTATATATCGTACCTAGATTATGAGAACACTCAAATTTCTAAAACATTTCTCAAGGTAACGTTTATCTAATAGGATTAGTGGTAGAGATTGAACGACTACATATGCGGAATGAGATACCAGTTGAAGCTCTATTACTCGGTCGGTAAGACTGTATCGGAAAACACTATCAATTTTCGCTACAAATTGTATGGTTTATGGAGCTGACATACACTGCAAACTTTCTCTATTTGTTGATCAGTTTGTCAAACCATAAAAAAATTGTACTGCGAAATAAATCGCCCGTGGGAGTGGACATTGAGCAGCCATGTTAGATTCATTTCAGCACTATACCTGGGAAAACGAGATTTGAATGTAACTTCTATGTTTTAACTTCATGCATTTTCCAAGTGATGCCTATGCGTCTGTTTATAAACGAGCTTTCTATATGCAACAGAAGAAAACTGCGTGTTGTGCAGTCTTGATGCATGCAGAGTACACCGTTCTGACTGATGGCCAATGATCAATCTCGATGTTTCAGCAAGTTGTTAAGCGTTTAGTCCGTTTCTGAATATAGCGGAAGCCACTGAAAGACACTTAACTACGATAGAGGCTGGCAATAAACCGACTTGGAACCATATAGATACCAACTGTCTCGGCAGACGCACGGAAGCGTAAGTCGATGTCCCTCAACGTTAATTTAGAGCCTCGTGTAGCTGTCTTGTAAGATAACCACTGCCGCCACAATCTTTGGCAGAGGCGACCAACTGTTACTCTTTATCCGAAAGAGTTTAAATGTCAAGGATGACGAAGGTGATGTCGTATTGAAACCGTGTCGACATCAGCTTCCAGACTAGTTTCTCATTACGTATTCAACAAGAGAGCGCCAGATCGCATTTCAGCCTTCGTGCTCGACTGCAGTTCCGCACACCGGCTCGAAAACTGACTCGGCACCGAGAACCAGATCAGGTATCGACCAGGCTTGCCAACACACCGGCTACATTTCTACTTGCTACCTGATACTGACCGTTCACCCTAACACGGTCTCTTTTTCTTACGAACTTTATAAGTTTCAATTAGTCAAATAAGATGAATTACAGATTTCAGAACTGCTCTTCGATTCTTTAATTCAATTGTTACAAAATAATTCTACTATTATCTTTGCCACATGAGGGGATCGAACGGGCGAAAAAAAATATCAAATACTAAATTGACTTAACGGTTTAATACTTATAAGTTCTTTATTCAGATTATTCTCTTTTTCTGATTTATTTCCAGTTCTGTCATTCTCTCAAAACTCGGGGTAATAAAATACATTTAAAACAATTGGGAGTTTAGAAAATATAATTACACCTTTGTGGAAATATAATCGATCTCGCTGGGCTATTAGGTTTCACTTATCTCAAGCTAACTATAAATCGCGTTACCCACTGCCGCCCAACCACACAGAGCCTATCCATGCCAGAGATCGAGTGTGGTGGATCTTACGTGGTGCAGTTACGTGAAAACAAGGAGTCATTAAAGGGCTGCCGGCATGAAGAGCACACTCTTGACCAAACAAAAAATTCTTCCGGACAAACGTGTCTTTTGAACATATGAATAAGGATCATTCTGCTATGTCATTATTAGATTTAACAGATTTACACCTCCTCACAGCAGGACTAAAACCCCCTTAATCCCAGATTAAAGCAGCGAAACAAGGAGGTAACTTTTGCGTCCCTATTCTAAGTGGACTTTAGTTTATTTGACACCCAGCTTTCAACAGAAAAGGAGCTCATTACTACGATTCATTCTGACTGGTACCTTGTTTCATACTGTAGTAACTTTTTTCCTAACGCCAGGTGTTCGGATATGGATTGTTTGAGCTACTTACAATTTGTGTAATGAGTTTCGTTAGTAACAAGACGACATATTGGAAAGTGTCGATTTATAAAGAGAGAAATCTCATCTTTTTATTTCAGTTGGAAAAGTCATATTCATTTATTTATTCTATTGGTAATGTAAAAATCTGCACGTATCTTAAAAACCGAGGTAGTTGCTATTTATCTTTACTAAAATTATGAAGTAAATTTATTTCATTGACTATTAGTTTACTAAAAAATTATATCGGTTTTAAGTCATTCCTTTACTGCACAACTTTCCCGGTTTTCTAGAAATATTTACCTTCCCCAATCGGAATTTTACAGAATTTTATCAAATAATATGTATAAATAATGCAATATAACATTGACCAGAAAGTTTTTCCGTTCTCTTTTTCGGTTATCTACGCATCTTAAGTGCTGGCTTTGCCCTTCTGTGTCCATCTTTCCTGCACGAAAGGTCAGCGTGACCTTTGCCTTTGAAATGACTGTCTTTAGAAGGACTAGCTGGAAATAGAACTTGCGTTAATTACACTTGATTAGTAATAGAAGTACAAATTTAATGAGAACTCCCATACCTAATAGCGAAGTTAATTTAGCTTCACTTGGCAGTCAAGATATTACTAATATCAGAGTGATAAGTTATAAACAATTCTCTGCCGATTAATAATTTGGATTACATTTAGCTTCACTGTTAATCAAGTCTGAAAGCAATCTTTTCCGAAGGAAGGACAAGAACTTTAGTCATGTCAGTCATAATATTATCTGACTGCACTACATGAGGTTGAACTTCATTAGTCTCAGAGAAGGCTTGGCGGTCGTTAGCGGACGAGTGCGGTTGACATCGCAGAACCGTAATGTTCTTCACTCGTCGTTTGCTGCTTTCGTGGAAAATATGCAACTATCATTGTGACATGAGATCACTCAGAGAAGAAGATTTACTGATAATAATGAGTTTCTATTAGTTTTTTATCCGTCTAGTGCAGCTAAAATAAAAACTTTGTTTTGATATACATGTTTCGATTTATTAGATCATCTTTGATGCTTGTTACATAGGCCTGTTGGAAATACCTGAATAGGCCATCTAACATGTTGATAGTTAGGACTTTTTCCTTAGCTGTTTTACTAATAACAGGTTTCTATTGGTTTTATCCATCTAGTGCAGCTCTAATAAATCCAAACGCATATCCTAAAACAAAGTTTTTATTTTAGTTGTACTAGATGGATAAAACAAAATACTATGTAGAAACCCATTACTTCCCTCCCTAGTGTCTGCGACCAAAGATGGTACATCATTGAATGAAAGGCTTATTTATTGTTATTTTTAAAAGCGTACAGCCAACGTCCACATTGTCGCCGATAAATTGGATGTAAGCTTACTTGCATATTGTCAGGTTACATCCATTTTACTGAATGCAAACTGAATTATCCGGCAATCTTCGTCGAGTCTCGATAACGCCCGAAGTGTTAGTTCCACTGGCTGCCACGACAGCTCTGCTTGGCTAACCAGGAAATATCAAATAAATAACTGCACTTAATTTTATTTGTTATTATATTGTTAAAGGAAAGTTTAACTATGATGCCAGCTAAAAGGCGATTCTCTGTTGATGAAGTAAATACACACAAATAGGTACAAAGAGCAGAGAAACAAAAATTGTAATGTAAGGCAGAGGTATATGCGACATACGTTTAAATTTACATATTTCCATTGCCATTTGTTTGTTTACGACGATTAAATGCATAAATTCATGTAAGGAAAAGAGCACCTGATTTTTACTATCTATTTTCTGTAGCAGTTACTAGAAACAGTTAACAGCATAACCTCAGACTTTTTTTTCTATAAGATAAGAAACTCGGAGAAAGTTAACACGAAGCATAAGAAATCGCGAAATATATCAAACAAACAAATAATCCTTATTCGTTTTTGAAATTATGCTTTCCTCAGAAACTTTTTCATAACAATAAAAATTTACGCCATTTTTGACCGCCTTTGTTGAAGCAATTGCAAATAGTACAAAAACGGAGGGCGAAGATAAAAAATATTAAATGCCAGGCAGAGATGCGATGTTCATTGTCTCATTGCGAATCTGTTTTAATCATTATGTAGTCTGTGTATTTCCCATTATTTAGTGTGAAAGAAGTAGCGAAATAACGAAGGTTGTTGTGGTAATTATTAGGGTTTTGGGGCCCGTTGACAGCTAGGTCATTAGCTCCATAAAAATAAATAATAATAATAATAATAAACAAAACTCAGAGTGGGAATTGACTGTATAGAGAGGTAATTTTTTTATAAGAACGTATAAGGTAGTTATCGGTAAGCACGATAAAACTTTAAATGTAGTAACGCAGTCTGCCTGTGTACCGTGCATAACCCTAGTAGGTCATGAATAATGTGAACGTCAAATGGCGCACAGCAGACAGGGGGAACAATATCGGAAGGCGGCCTCTGCCACGGAGCGAGCAGATCGACTTTCCGGGTGTGATCAACTAGGCCAGGCGGCTTCATCGAGCGAGCCGCACGCTATCAGACGACGCCCCACCGCGTCGCTCGATTCGACGCTCCGGGCGTAAACGAGGTCGAAATCGTTAATCGGTGGACCCGCGAGGCGGTATGCGGGCAGGATTAACTAGCTGCTGACATCTCGATGAACAGGAGTGCCTCTCTTCATCTAACCAGCTCGTAGTGTAGACACGAGAAACAAAATGGGCGATGGTATTGTCTTCAGACCGCGCGTGGTAGGTGAACTGTTAACGTTCTGCCCTCGCATTCGAGAAGACGCGGCTTCGAATCCCCGTCCGGGCATCCAGATTTGGATTTTCCATGGTTTTCCCAAATCACTCCAGGCGAATGCCGGGATGCTTCCTTCAAAATGCCATGGCCGAATTTCTTCCCGTTCCTTGTCCCAATCCCATCCAGCCTCTAATGACCTCGACGTCGACGAGGCGTAAAACCATAAATAAAAAAAATAAAAAAAAAAAAAAAAAAAAAAAAAAAGCTTTGAATCTGGATGTTACATTTGCGAATTACATCACGTCGTATGTTAGTCCTACTTGTTTCAGATATGGAAAACGATTTTTTGTGTAAAAAAAAAAGTGTATGCCTCTTATTCAGCATTTCAACTAATTTAGTGACGGCTAGCATCGTTCACTCGCTTGTCTTATCTCGGAGTGGACATGGTGGTCATAGAGGAATTATAAAAAGTGTCTACGAAGTCACGCTACGGTTATAATTAAAAATATCACGTAAACTATATTAGAAAGAGACAGGCGCAATTTAGCAAAAAATTCTACATCTCTCATAGTTTTCTTTACATATGTTGCATACTGATTGAAACTTACGCAAGCTTTGCAGACAAATGACCTTCTCGCGCGTGCTGAATTTGCTGCTTTCGTGCTGGCCTCAATCGAAGAGGACAATGGGTACCAGCAGAAGGCGAAGTTGTCTGGTGAATCACTTTGTGTCTGAGCAGGTTAACTCTCATAACGTTCGGATATGGATATCTGGAAATTCACACATCAATTGCGAACATGTTCGTGGCAGTCTCCAAAGCCAGCGTTTGCTGTGCTCTTATGCACAATAGGGTAATCGGAGAAGACGATTACAGGGGTAATTTACTGCGACATTATTCATGAGTACCTGCTCCCTCAGATGTTTGGCATGCAGCCAACCATAATGTTCCGGAAGACGACGCAGTTGCTCATTCGTCTGGTGATGTTAAGCAGCTCCTGAACAGCATTTCCCTGGGAGGTGAACTAATCGCCTGACCCCGACGCTCCCCTCATATAACCCCCTTGGATTATTTATTGCGAGGATACGTCAAAGATCGTGTCTAAGAAATCCCTGTTTCGGATCTTGCAATACTTGGCAGACGGATAGTTACTGTTGTACAAACGGTTGCTTTTAAGTAACAGCGTGTATGATTGGAACTGGAATATCGTATCTACATCGCGAGGGCAACTAGAGATGCACATGAGGAAGTGCAGAGAATGTAAAGAAAATTTACAAAAAAAAAAAAAACCGTATGTCCTTATCTCATATGTTTTCAAGGTACGTTAGCGTGACATTGTCTACACCTTGTAAAGTCACATAAAAGTTCCACTTGTGTGTATTGTATTCAGTGGTTAGTTTGCACATATATTCGACCATTCCAGAAGCAACTTAAGATGAACGGCGTTAGTGGTTACTGTTCAGCCAACGCTATCTCAGTACTGACTGCAATATCTGTCCGTGTTAATTCTGACATTACGAATGATCGCTGATCAAGTTCACATTTCTGTACATCTGCATACGTACACACTTTGACAATAAATTTGGCCGCCGCTGAAAAATTGTATCACTCATATTTTGCAAAATCTGACATCAATGTCATCCTAGGCAACAGTAATGTAATAGTGGCAAGCCAGTATTGCGTTACTGTTTCTTAGGATGACATTGATGTCAGATTTTGCAAATTATGAGTGATAGAATTTTTCAGCGGCGGCCAAATTTATTGTCAAAGTGTGTACCTGCCGTTGGGGAAAAGATAATTCTGTCACTTGCTTTACGAAACAATCAACTGCGAAGGTATATATACTGAAGAGATTAAAAAGTAGCGACTAAATGCGTCACGTTATAAGATAAACGTATTGCAATACAGTAAATTTTGTTTAGAAGTCCTTATTATTCCTTCAGTACACAGCTGGAAGTAATTTTCAAAGGATTTTTGTGCTCGTAGCAGAAATTAACAACAGCAAAAAAAGTTTATAAATGTTTCTCAGAAGAAGTTCTCTCTTTTTTATTTTTCAATGAAGGTTGGAAAATGGTTTGGGAGGTGCATTGAATAATCTGTACTGTATTATTAGTCTTTTCCGTCACATTTGGGTACAATATAACCGTCGAAAAGAGGAGTTTTGAAAGCATTGCGTTACTTTTGGAAAAAAAATTCTGCTATTGTCGCATCTTCTGGATCTGTTTTACGAGTATAATTGCTATTCTAGAAGAATCGTTTAATGCTGTGTCCCAATTCCAATTATATAAAATGCGGATTTCTTAGACAACGAATTTTGTTTGGTGTCTTCTTGTAGTCTTTCTTTTAATGGTATTATATAATTATTTTTTACTGTCATTGTCACGTACTTCACTCCTGAGGCATTAGAAATTCTATTTAAGGTTTAAAATGCTGAATGGTAATTCGGATGGCTTTATCGTGGCATTGTAGTCGCTCGCTCTATTGTTTCTCGTATGATTTGTATTAAGGCTTCCGATCGCGAAGGTCCTTGCCGCCTATAGTAACATCGTCCGGCTTGGGAAAATGCTACGCGTATCTAAGCTTCCAATCTCCATCATAGTACGGAAATCAAGGTCATTATTTGCCAATACAAAGAACAATAGACCGACTAGGACGTTCTAGTGTGACAAAAGCCTTCCTTTTAAATAGTGAGTGTTTTGCTAGCTCAATGGCTTTTAATTGTATCTCAATACATACACGATTCGAATCACGGTTACTGCCGAAAATTTTTGTTGGTGCTGATCTTTAGCTTTGTGAACAGTGCTATGGATGTCGCTTGGTCAGGAATCCATGTTAAACTGGAGGTCCCTGAGAAAAGGAACTTTCCTTCCTAATTCTTACACACTGCCGCGGGAAGAGATGCTCGATAATGCAAAGAGAGAGCCTTCTAAATATGAAGATTTGCAGATGTCAATAAATCTTAACTTTTTAGGACCACTGTATCTCTTTAAGCAGTTTACAGTATGTTGTCCTATTGTAGATCTGTGTTCCAAAAAGTTTTTTTGAGAATGGGATGACCGGAATAGTAATCAAATGATTCATTCAAAATTTTAGACGTTGTAGTTAAAAACTCTCTTATCTTTCTTAATTTTTAAAGACATTTCATAATTCAGAATACGTTTTCCAAAATCGAGGGAAAATCTACAGTAATATTGTCTAATAGACTAGAATGGCATTGTTAAGTCTGATAACAATAATACGAATGAAAATTATGCTTTGTATCTAAGGTATGAACTGTATGATATTCATATCATATAGATGTATGAGATCTCATATTTAGCATTTGCGTTACTGGTTTCCAGTTTACTGTAAGAATATTTATGGGTTTTATACAGGATGATTCAGGAGGAATGGTAAATACTGAATGAGGTGGCAGTATGAACAATATTGAGTAAAAAAGTTTATATATACATGTGTCCGACTTCCATTCGTTTTGGAGATACAGGTGCTGGAATGTTATGCATAAAATGAACCTCAGAAAATGATCAAGAGCACACAAATAACTTGTTGAAGTACTTTATATACGACAGTAGAGACGAATTGCTCGCATTGTAAACACTGCTACTCTCATAAAAGTACACCAAGACGTACTCAGAAGAACTACACGTACTGATGCGAAGAGATCTGCAAAGTGTACTGAAGTCGATGGTGGGATTTTCAAACATTTAATTTAAACTCTTTTAAAATATGCGTGTGTTTATGCATGAATAGAGTACTTCAATAAGTTATTTGTGTGCTCTCGATCATTTTCTGAGGTTTATTTTCTGCATAACATTCCAGCACCTGTATCTCCAAAACGAATGGCGATTGGACACTTCTTTACTCGATATTGTTCATACTATCATCTCCTTCGATATTTACCACTTGTACTGAATCACCCCGGACAATAGCTACTTGTAATTTACTCAGAAAACGCAAATATAAAAAGTTACCTGTCACTTTATTCGTGAGAGCTACGTTCTGTTAGGATGCATGTAATCGGTGACTTGAGGGGAAAGAAGTGAAAACCAGTCATTAAAAATTCAAACTATAAACATTATAAAATCTTGAGCATAGCTGCGTGTCAGCAACGGTAACATTTTTTATATTAGCATAAAACCACGAAAACACCACCAGTTGCTTAAAAGTTTTTATTGTTTAAAACTTTACTGCAGTTTCGACAAATACATGTTTGTATTCTTCAGAAGTATGACACGTTAAAATTACATAGGCGGAAGCATACGAAAGGACTGATTTGTGATAATGCTTCCGCCTATGTAATTTTAACGTGTCATACTTCTGAAGAATACAAACATGTATTTGTCGAAACTGCAGTAAAGTTTTAAACAATAAAAACTTTTAAGCAACTGGTGGCGTTTTCGTGGTTTTATGCTAATATATAAACAATATATTTGTTAATGGGTTTCTGAATAAAATAAATCATTATGAATAAATTAAGATGGTTATACTGGTGAGCTATCTTTTATAAGCGACATTGCCAGTTCGTTTAACTTCTTTCTTCTAGTATAATTATATTTAAACTAATCTCAGATGCTGAAGTTTATTTTCCGACTGCTATATGGATAAATATTTTTACAATTCGATTTTACAATGTAGTTCCACGCTGTTTTGTTCTATGTTCTCTGTCAACATGTTTATGTCAAACTATTGTGTAATGCAGTTTTTAGTATCACGACGATTGTAGAAACTACAGCTTGCTCCATATTACTTAAACCTACTCATATCTGCTGCCTTGCTCACAGCCAGAAGTGAGTTGCAAACTCTCTCTTTGACACTGAGAACTGGTCCTGAAATTTAATCGAACGGTGAAAGTAGAGCGACGATGTTTCATAAATTCGTGTAAAGGAAAGAAAATATTTCAGTTCAATTTTATACGAATAATGTATATCAAAGTTATTTTTGCAGTCAAGTATCTTCGTGTAACACTTTCTCGTTTCGCGTTTATTTTATGTAACCGTATCGTACCATGCGTAGTAACGGATAGTTTGGGTATTGAGAAATTTTCTATTCTGTTTCTTTGGCAGATTCCAACAATTTTATTTTCACTCTCTGCGCACGCAGCAACATTTATTTTGTGGGTCTTCAGTTCGCATGGACTATATTGCCTGTGGAAAGGCTGTAGGTTGTCTAGTAAATAACTTGTCCTCTACTGATCGCTGGGTATAAAACAACGCACGCTCAAGGCGTTAATATAAACCGCAATCGCTTTTTGTCCCTTAACGGTCTAAGGTCGCGGGTGAGCTTAACTGCTTCCCTATGAAATCCGGGCGTTGCTATAATCTCAGGACAAGTGTCCTGAGATTATAGCAACTGTTGAATGAAGCCTAACGTTTTGGAGAACTTCGGTTCGATTTCCGGTTCGAGCATCTATATTACGATTTTCCATGGTTTGCCGAAATCAATACTGGCGAATTATTTCATGAGAGCATGGCTGAATTTCTTTTTCGTCCTTGCTCCAATCTGCTCCCAGCTTAACGTCGACGAGCCGTAAAGCCAGCCTTGTTAGTAAAAAGGGACGTTTTTGCCTCTGAATCAGTATTTTGATGTGTATATGTCTGTCGGCAAAGCTCAGAGGTCTATCACGAAAATCATTGGAAGAATTTGAAAGTGATGGTTCCAAAGATAAGATATGGTTGCACAGCCTACATGAGAACGTATCCGGCCTTATAGACAAACCCTACCTGATTACGTTCCATGTTGAGTCCATCTTTCCATGAATCCGCGTGCCCAGTTGTGTGATATCGTTACTTACGACCTGAAATATTATTCAGCCTTCGCGAAGCAAGTGTCAATCTATAGTCTGCATTCTAGAGTTTTAATATGAAATGAGACTGAAGAATAAACATTTAATATTTTACCTTGTAAACTTCAATGGAAAAGAGGTTGTTACAATATCAGAATATTGACACAAAAAAAACAAAGTCAAAAATGAAAATCGATGCGAATGGTACCACTGCATAGAAGAGCTAATGCTGATTAAAAAGATGACATGTACACCATGAATGTGTGAATACATGAGTCATCGTAAAGGCCAAATTTTGAGAGGAATAACTTGTTTAACCCAGAATCCTTTCGGCAATGTCTGCGGACAAAATTCTGAATTTTTAAATAAAATGATGCTGCGTTACGGTGGTTGATGTATTTTCTACGCGGTTAAAGCTAAGCCAGTTGGCGAAGGCCTTTGTTTCTTATCCTTGGCCCTGTGAGCGTCATAACTAGTTCGCCGCTCTTACGACTTAATCTCTGTAAAACAATCTCTCAACTCATTTTCACAGCAGGTTGAGTTCCGGGAGGCACGAACGCGGGAGCTCGTTTTTGCAGCAAGACCTTAATGTGGAGTCAACAAACCTGAAACCTAGGATACTGCTGCTCTCGGGAGACTTCAGAAACGATAATATAACCTATAACAAAATTACTGTACATAATTAAGGAACAGAGAGCAATGCCGTAAGTAAGATTTAATGAAAATGACGGGAAAGTAAACCCATCATTTAAAGAAGTTTGAAGGCAGGAGAGCTTCGAAAATAGGTAAAGTCCATTTACCCAATAATCCAATTTAAGTTGATAAATCTTTAATTGTGTTGTCGGTCGTCTTAGAAGAGAAATAATTAATCGATAATATAATGTCACAGATTCTTCGTCTGGCGACTAGTTTAAAGTGCTTTTTAGAGCTAAGGCGTTCAGTTTTTTATCACTCAAATGGATGTAAACTTTAGAACGGAGTTGGTGAAACAGAAAAGCTTGGTGCTGGCTACACCGCCTCCATCGTAGTACCGACGTTAGAGAACATAATGAACATGTCTTACTACAATCTTAAGGTACCATTATTCATAATTTTTTCTGTCACCTTCTGTCCGTTTTATTTACTAAAAGTTTGGTGGATTGCGCTATGTCGCAATTATTGAATCGAAGATCCAAACTAACGTGGCGGGCGTGAAAAGTATCACTATAAACAATGGACATTGCAGTTATACGCCGGGAAAGTCTTCGTTCTTACAATGGTGGTAACATTACACGATTTGCTCCTTCGGCATAGACCTTAATGACCTGTCATAAAATAATGGTGAAAAGGTCCAAAACGTTGGAGTGGACGAGAAAGTGAGTCGTTGGATGCAGAAATTCTTAGAAGGTAGGAAGCAAACGAGAGTGCCACAGTGTAGTCTATTGGGACAATTGCTGTTCATTATGCTAATGAACGTGTTGGTGGTTTACAGTCAAAACTAATGTTGTTTGGCTGTTGACATTTTAAAGGATTATAACGGAAAATGGCGTTGAACAACTACAGGCAGATTTGAACAGGACATCTTGCAGGATAGGTCAATATGGTAAAAATATTAATGCCAATAAAAGTCAGCCGATTAGCTACAAAAGATATAAATATATATACAGTATATATAGGAAGGGGGAGAATTTCTTGTCGAAGCCCTTAAGTGTAAATATCTCGTCATAACATTTGATAGTAGATTCCATTCGGCAGATAATAGGGAGAGGTATCAAATTCCTTCATTTATTACAGAAAATTATGAAGCAATGTACGTACCACACATGTGGGAGAATTGGATTGTAAAACCTGGGTCAGACTGTTGCTGTAATATGGTGGTGTATTGTTGAACCTTCATTTTGGGCGTCAAAAACAGAATATGGACAGGGTGCAAAGGAGAGCAGATTTTTTGTTGTTGAAATTACCAGAGAATATATTCAGTAACCGATATGATAAAGGTGCTGAGTTGGTGTTAATTGAAAGCTAGCAGCCTTGTGGAGAAAGTGCTGGGAGTTTAATAAGGCGTGTGTTGGCGATAAGGCTTGGATAGACATAGAAGAATAATTAAGAGTAGAACAAGAAAGGTAAGATATGACTATGACCACAAGCTGACTCTTGTTTCGTGCATAACAGAGTGGGAAAAAATGTTTTTGAAACTGAAGAGAATAAGGGATTGGAATAAATTGCCAAGGAAATAATCAACAATACAGCAGAATCATTTAAAGAATGTAAAATTAAAATTCTTAAAGGGCAAAGGTAAATGGGTGGTGATATTGCACTTAAAAAATTTAGATTAAACAGAAAATAAAAGATGAAGTAGAAACTAGGAATGTAAGGAAATTGTCACCTGCGAATGTGCAGAATCGCTATTAAATAATTTAAATTAAATTTCGACAAAACTTAAAATACTAATATTGTTCAATGTCTGGTTTTTTTTTATTCGTTGTAATTAATTAATGAAATCTCTATGGACACAGAGTTACTGAGTAAAATAGACGAAACGCGAGTTCTGGACTGCTACTGTCTGTGCACTCGTAATATCTCAGAGATGTGTAGTGAGGCAGTGACATTAAGCGAAACGTTTGCGCCTGCGAGAGAGGGCGACGAAACACGCCGAGCAGATCTGGCGTGTGGGCTACGGCATAGATAACAAGGGGGGAAATACTACAGCCGCACTGCGGTACGACGGAGCAAGGCCGTAGAGGTGCCCCACAAGGGCAAGGTCGCGTCGGTGCACCACACCACATGCTAAAGTACTCCCCGACATCATCATAAACTGACAACTGATGCTCTTCATAAATCCAAGCTCTTTTTCCTTTGAGCAACGAACACACGACATAATTCACAATTCTTGTTACTACTTGAATTTTATATATATTCAACTAAGATTTCTTACATATATTCATGTAAACTGATCTAGCAATAAAGGAAAATCACTATTTTGAAATATGGGCATCTTTGAGTCCTATTCATGGGTCATGTCACTTCGTGATAATTGAGGGTCAGAGCAATCGCGCTGTGAACTTGTCGTTGGATGATATGCAACATAGTCCAATAATTAACATTTAACTCAAGAAATTCCGACTTTTGTTTGACATCGCGGTTCATTGCGTGTACTTCATGTATTGACTCCTTCTTGAGACTTTAAGTAGTTAATGTTTGGGCCATCAATGACTATATTTACACTGAGAATCTAATTACTTAATTCAAGGGTTTAATTCTTCTTCATAAATCCTGGAGACGCGTTGTTACCAACCGAAATGGAAAAAATTGAATTCTTAATGAGTAAATTCCAGAGCGAAGACTGTCAGTAAGCACAGTAAAGTGGTGTGTGACTTTTTACTCATAAACGTAGTTCCTGCTCTCTTCTTTCATAATGATGACGCTGAAACAGCTGTAACTAAGAATCGATGTGAACCAAGTGACTAAATTATTTTCGACCATCAAATGTATCACCTTCTTGTTTCAATGAACATTGGACATTACTCAGAATTTGCATTTGAGTTCCCTTGCCTCCGTTTGCTGTGAGTCTACGGTCACTACCATCGCACCAATCAGTAGTCAGAATTTTTAATTCTGCTTGCAGAGCTTCTCTTATGAAGTGCTTTTTTTTTTTTTTTGAGAACCTGATACAGTATCAAAGGCGTTTTTCTCAATATAAAAAACGTGTCGATGTAAGATATTAAATTTTTTTTGTGCTTCTCCGAAATCGATTGTGCCCTCTTCTTTTCAATGGGTTCTACATGTTGTTGACATCACGAAGATGTACAAGGATGATCTAATCTAAGCCTGGTAGTAACCATTGCCATCCACTAGCGAATTGTGTAAGCTTCGTGGAAATGTGTTTAGTGCTATTCTGTTTGTGTAACTCTAAATTATAAAGGAGAAAATAGAGGTCATTTTTCACCTAGATGAAGGATCTAGAATTTAGATATACGAGTCGTTTTTGATAATACTTTTCAAATAATACACCAATTCATACTTTCCTTGAGTAAAATTGTTTAAGATTTGAATGTTGAGATGAAACTGGTTGTTAAATAATTTAATAGTATTTTGAATGAAGAAAATAGTTAAAACTGACTATACGGCATAAATTTCTTTCCTTTAGAAACTGGATATTGTCTTTCATTTTGTTTGTTACGATGAATACAACAGGTAAAGATATAAAGTGGAATAGGATTGAAATGTTGTCATTGCACAAATATTATGTACTTCATTAAAGACAATGTCATTATTTTAAGGTAGAGGTTAAAAACCTATCACAGCTCAACTTTTTTGTAAGACAAAATGTGTGGTTACGATTATTGCTGCTTGTTTTTATTTCTTGTAACAGTGTTACTCAGCACTTCACGATGAAATTTTCTGCAATTTTTGTCTACCTAGCGGCATCTTATTGGAGACTTCGCTTAGCCATGGCTTTGGACTGAACAGTACCTCGTCGAAAACAGTGAAAATTGTATCAAGCTGATATTTTTTTAAAAAAAAAAATAATAATTTTCAAGTGCGATCTACTATACAGCACTGAGGATTATTTATTATACTGAATCCACAAAAAACTTAAACGCACGAAAAAAAGTTGCAAAATTATTTTGGGATTTAGAAACATTTTGATTTTTTTTTTCTAAATTTTCACGGCACGTTTATTATCCGAATAATAAAATTTCCAACTAATGATACACATAATTCTTTCGAAAATAATTATTTAACGAAGTATGAAATTTGTCAAAATCACTCATTTAGTTATTCCGGGAAAACTATTAACTCCAGAAAGATTGCCGCAGTTTTCTTTAGGCTTCAGCAGGGTACCTTCTACTGCAAATTTTAAAAGAATTTTCGCATCAGTAGTTTCAGAAATAAAGGGAGGAATGGTATTTTTTTAATAATATTTCGGCAAAAGTTTGAAAAAATTTTAGAACAAAACTTAAAAACCAAAGCTTTTGAGAGTTATTGGGTTTTCATTTGATACCATGAAGACGATCTAAAGGAAATCTTTTCTTCATCCCCCTACCAAACCAAAGACTTTTCGAAGTTTTACTTTATAGTGCTGTTAAGCTTTTTAAGGAAATAAAGTAATATAAGTTAAAGTTGAGAGTTCGACAGTGTGGCAGACAAATGAGTGAATCCAGACGTGTTAAGTTTTTCACTCGAATGTATTTACAATATACTTGTTCGAAATACTGAGATCTCAAAATGATTATACCATCATCTTTCACAAAATCAATAAAATGGTTTCTGAAGTGAAACTACATTGGGGGCGGTAGAGGGAAATTAAGAGTTACGCGTTACGAATTACACGCTACGAGTTAAGTGCACATACATTCTGTGTATGCGCACTTAACATTCTACACATCGCACTATTTTTAGTTGATTGTTTATTTATTAGTTACTTTTTATTTTCGTTCGATGTAGATGGTTTCGATATACTCTCTGATCACTGTTATAGTAAGAAAAGAAACGTGGAATCACGTTTATTGGTGATAGTATTAAAGCGCGTACAATAAAAGCTTTCATTTTTATGCTGAAATATTAGCGTCCCTCTTTACAGCAGAAAGAATGATTTATTTTAGCTTACAAAAATTTATATTAGTTATGAGCCAGAAATCTGTGTTCAACCCGTAATTTTTGACGGTATCAGAAACTCTGGCCTCGCATTCGGGAGGACGCGGGTTCGAATCTCCGTCCGGGCATCCAGATTTGGGTTTTCCATGGTTTCCCCAAATCACTCCAGGTGAATGCCGGGATGCTTCCTTCAAAAAGGTCATGGCCGAATTCCTTCTCGTTCCTTGTCCCCAGTCCCATCCCGTCTCTAATGACCTTAGCCGTCGACGAAGCGTAAAGCAGTAAGAAAAAAAAGTGTTAGAAACTATTTATTAACGAAAAGTGATTGAACAGTTATCAAATAATTTTGTGCAAACTTTTTTTTTCGATATAAAAGTTGTAAACACAAACTACAGACTGAGACTTGATGCAATACTCAATAATCTATCGAAGTGTGCTTTAACTTTTTAATAATCTTCATTTGTTTGCGATTATAACTGTGTTCATTTTCACTGTAGAAATGAAATAAATATGGTTTCGTTCATCCATTCGAGTGCGAAAGCGATATCAAAAACATAAAAAATACATAGAAAAAATACACAGGAGAACAAAAAAAATCAGAAAAATATATAGAAGTTTCATTTCTTTCGCGTTTACCCACTGAAACACGCACCTTAGTCTAACAAAAGTCTCTCAAACATACTTAGGGTTTCATTGAACTACAACTCTCTACTGTAATGCGATTTTAGTTGTTGCTTCCGGCTGCTTCAAGCCAGGATTGTCGTTTTTGTTACACTGAAACTCAGTTATATCCTCTTGGACGGTATGAAGCCGCCTTCTGTGATTAAGTTGTAACCCGTGTAGTTTTAATTTTGGACTCGTTTTGTGAGGTCTGCCGAGACGCGAGCGGGTTCCGAGACACTGACGCAAAAAGCGGTTCCCGCCCAAGGTAATCCTCGGCGTCGGTTGCCATGGCGACGGGACGCGCGACCTTGTGCCGCGTCGGTCGATAATGCCGGCGAGCCTCTGCGCAAAGCAACGTATCGCCCGCCCCCATCTCAACGCTGACACCCCGATAAGGCTCCTGTCCCTCGGTTTATGGTTAAAAAACATGCAATGCATTCTGGTCGGAAACTGAAATAAGAAATTACACTGAAATGTTTAAATACTCAGACTGAAAACTTAAAGCCAAATTCACTGCCTGAAAAAAAAAAGGTGAAGCACCCAGAAGGGGAGGAGAAAACGAAATAAAAATACTTCACGGGTTGAGAGGGCATGTGATTTTATTTCAGTTATTACAAAATTGAGTCAAACTTAAAAATGACTTGGAAGTATCAGTATTAAGTTGCACATACTCTGGCCTGGTTGGGGAGCGTGCACAAACTACGTGGCTCGGTCTAGGGGGGGAGGGGTTGGCTGGAAGGCTACGCTGAGCTACGTGGGGGGGAGGGAGAGTTTTCGAGCTAGGCCACGTAGTTTTCCTTTCATAACATTTTTTAAAATGAGGAACAGAACACACAACAGCATGTGAATAATTATTTCCCTCAGTTAATTATCTCCGTATGTAATTTACAATAGTCTGATAGGAGAAAACAGTACAAACTGTCTTCTGGAATCAAACGGGAAAAAAGCTACGTGCTACGTGGAGGGGGGGGGGGGGGGGGAGGGGGAGGCGGTGATTCACAGGAGGCCAAAATGGAGCTACGTGGTTTATGGACGCTCCCTTGCGTACGCTCATTCGTTTGGGACGGGTGTCATAAAGCCGTTTTATCATCTTCTGAGGCAAGCTGTCACACAACTGTCGTAACTGATCCTTGATATCCTGGATACCGGCACTGGGAATGAGTTGACGTCCTAGTTGGTACCTTGTATTGGGGACAGATCTGGGAATCTTGCCGGCAGCAGGAGAACCTCAACATCACGCAGGCAGTTCGTAGAAACACGTGCCGTGTGTGGACGAGCATTGTCCTGTTGAAAAATAACACCATGATACTGTCAAATGTGAGGTAAAAGGGGGGAGGTAGGATGTCCTTGACGGACCGTTGTGCCGTCAAAGCTCCCTCAATCACCACCAGCCGGGATCTGAAATCATACCCGATGGCTCCTCACGCCATGACGTCAGGAGTAACACCGCTGTGCCTTTCCAAAATTTTGGAAGAATGGGACCTCGCCTCTGGTTGCCGTCATTCTTATTCGAAGTAGTGCAGAACCGCGATTCATCCTTGAACTCAATTCGACGCCATTCCAGTCCACTGTACATTTGGAAATTTGTTTTGCGCCTCTTTCTATAATTTATTCCAGTTCCTTACCTGCAAGTTAATACTCAAGTGCTATATTAAGGTCATAATCATTTGTTACGTGCCAAATAACACTCCTTCTTCGACCAGTATCTATCATTGCTTCATCGTCATTGTGCGCCCAGGGCCGTCGTTAGGGGGGGGAGGGGGTAAGCGGGTCAATTGTACCCGGGCCCCCCGTGCTGGCTGACGGGGGGCCCCGATCACCGGCTGCAGGGATCCCCAGCCTCGGAACCAAGAATCCGCCCATTGTCGCGCGGCCAGTGTTTAGAGCTAAAAAAAAGAAAGGTCGCCCATTTTACCCCGGGCCTGAAATTCCTAACGCCGGCCCTGTATGCGCTTAATTCACATCAGCATTCTCGTTAGTTGCTTCTCGTCCTCAAATACTCCAAACCCAGGCACCTTTGTCCTGTCATGATATTTCCACAAACAATTCTATAGTATGGGCTGAGACAATGAGATCTCGAGAAATGTCTCTGCGAATCCTACTGCCACGTCCGATAAGACGAAAGTAGCGTGGCTCATGGGCAATACGCTCTCTCGGGGTGTATCCAATGGGAGTGGATGGAAGGCGAGCCACCGGCTGTTTAAAACTGCAACACTGTATGGGAATAAAAAGAATTACCGAGTGTGGTTGGTGAACGGTAACGCTATGGCATTGAATTCGGGAGGATGCGGGTTCGAATCCCCGTCCGGATATCCAGACTTGAGTTTTACATGGTTTTCCGAACTCACTCTATGCGAATGCCGGGATGGTTCCTACAAAATACCATGACCAAATTCCTTCCTGTTCCTTGACTCCAGTTCTTTACCTCCTCTAATCACCTCTACGTCGATAAGGCATAAAGCCAGAAACAAAAGAAGAAGAGACGTTCTCCAACTCTTGTATGGTATCTCACTTTACTCAGGCAAGAGCCAATATGCTAGTTCCCTCATATTTCTGGAACATTCCCACTCACGCTCCACAAGTGCAGTACTTTGGAACCTCTTCTTACCATGCTTCCAATGTCCAAGTGAGTTCATTATCAAACGATATGCCGAGATATTTACATTTTCCCACGCCACCGTGAGAGTGATATTGTTATGTTTCGTTTGACCGAAGTTATTTTTGCGTTGTGGGGGTTGGTATTTCCTGTCGTCTGTAATGAAGGTTGGTATACCACCTAACAACACGGCACTACAGATAAGCCCTCAGCGAACATTATGGGTATTTTGGCCAGCGCAATTTTGAAGAGTGCAGCCATTTCTCGCGGTCGGTTGACTAGCTGCCGATTATCGGAGTCGATAGCCGGCATGACAGCTGCTGGATGGAACTATCGATTGCTCTGCAAATCAGTCGCTCCCCTTATCTTAATTACGGACGCGAGAAGAGGTGAGTTGATAGGGCAATATGCACCACCCACTTTTCACCTCGTAAATTTTTACCTTACACTTGTATAGCAAACACCAAGTGATTGATTTATATTTGGTGTAGTGAAACAAAACTAATGTATAATTGTTTATTATCACTGCTATAGTAGACGGTTTTTTTGCATAATAAGTCGAAAACTTAGAAGTTGATCCTGACAATTACGCATGTGTTAGCTAAATCGATACTATTGAAAATCCATAACCACACTGCTTCTGTCTGTTCTTTTGGACCGGAATCACGCAAAAACTGCCGAACAAATTTTAACGGTAGAATGTAGGCTTTCTCCGTGAATCAGTTGCGTAAAATCTTCTCGGGTTTTCCACTGGGATAGCGCGCCAGTAAAAGTACAAGGCGACGTTTCGGAGCCTGCCTCTGGCTCAGTCTTTCGGCGAAGAAACCGTACGTTCTAATTTAAAATCTGCGGCATAACTTATGCCTCTATAAGAGCGGGGAACGGAGCAAGAAATGACAATTCGTTCGTGCTGAGAACTAATAGGCGCCACAGATCGCACTGAATTTCAGATGAACACTCCTCTACGGGATACCCCACCAAAGATCACGCTGCAACACGTCCCAACTTTACATGATTTTTTTTTACTGCGTAACTTTGGTTATTTATTTCTTTAGTATTCTGAAATATAGTGTATTATAATATGCGCAAAATAGTAATAAAAAATCTACATTAAAGAATAACACTCCAAGAAGTATAAAAAAATTGTGGAATTTAATTTACGGAAAAGTTTACAAAGATACTACATTACAAATGGTTATGATTTGCAATAGATGAAAAACAAAAGGTATACATATTACTACGCATTCCAAGGTCTGCGTGGATGAAGCAATGGGAAAATTCTAGTTTGGTGCAATCCATTCGATGACGAAAGTAGCGGAAGAGAGAATTTTAAAATCATGTGCTTCTCTTAATTTTATTTTAATTGAAGCAGTTAAGTATTTCTAACTTTACCTAGCAGCAAACTATCTCATAAAAAAAAGGCTTGAAAGTCACTATAACCCATTTTGATTACCAAACAATAGTTAGTTCACATCCTCTCCTAAGAGAAGATTTCTGATAGCAGTAGAAACAAATCGAATCAGGGTCAGTAGCGAGTATTATACAGGTATATCGTGGAGAAACAGTATGGCAGCAGGAGGGAGGTCGGTGGACATTGACTGAGGCTAATTCTGCGCGTGCCGGACCCAGGGGATGCTGTTGATTGACTACACCGCACAGTGGAGCCATCTGTCCACAGCAGTCTCGGCGGGACGCGTGTAGAGCTACGGAACAACTGCCTTCTATACTGTTACATCGTCCACAGTTGCTAGTTTCAACGAGAAGCAGTAGCTACAATTCATTGTGCTCTATTCAGAAGACAGGGCAGGCCTTTGGATTCCGTAACACTGAAACTAGTCCCATCATTAAACGAATCATAACTTAACCATAACACCAATTTATCTATAATTAGTGTTGAAGTGCAACTTTTTTGTGCGTGGTAGTTACAAGTTATGCGTTACACGTTAAATGCGCCTTAGCGTTCTGCGCTTGCTCACTTAATTTAAATGTTAAAGCTTGAATTGCTTTAATACTCTCTGAAAATCACGGGATGGTGTCAGGCAGTATACTTACATCCAGAGGAGTCGCCATTATGACACAGTGAGACATGAACCAGTATTTTTAGTTGCCTTTTTGTTATTAATTACATTTTTTATTTATATTCGCTCGATGTAGATGGTTTCATTATATTCTCTGGTCACTGTTATAGTAAGAAATTAAACAAGGAATCACGTTCATATCTTGATGCATTGAATGTATTAAAGCGCGTGCGATATTAGATTTCAGTTTCATGCAGATATATTTAAAAAAAAACATAAAAAAATACACAAAAAAATACACACACACAGGAAAAATATATAGAAATGTACATTGGAGTTTCGTTTCTTGTTCTCACTGTTAATAAAACTATCGAAGCCAAAAAGTAAACAGTCACGAAAACGGAAATGATATACATACGTTTGTCCAACCTCTTGACAAAATATGAAAACCTTTTCCTTCTCAATCTACAATCCTGGAAATTGAAATAAGAACACAGTGAATTCATTGTCCCAGGAATGGGAAACTTTATATACACATTCCTGGGGTCAGATACAACACATGATCACACAGACAGAACCATAGGCACATAGACACAGGCAACAGAGCATGCACAGTGTCGGCACTAGTACCGAGTATATCCTCCTTTCGCAGCAATGCAGGCTGCAATTCTCCCATGGAGACGATCGTAGAGGTGCTGGATGTAGTCCTGTGGAACGGCATGCCAAGCCATTTCCACCTGGCGCCTCAGCTGGACCAGCGTTCGTGCTGGACGTGCAGACCGCGTGAGACGACGTTTCATCCAGTCCCAAATATGCTCAATGGGGGACAGATCCGGAGATCTCGCTGGCCAGGGTAGTTGACTTACACCTTCTAGAGCACATTGGGTGGCACGGGATACATGTGGACGTGCATTGTCCTGTTGGAACAGCATGTTCCCTTGCCGGTCTAGGAATGGTAGAACGATGGGTTCGATGACGGTTTGAATGTACCGTGCACTGTTCAGTGTCCCCTCGACGATCACCAGAGGTGTACGGCCAGTGTAGGAGATCGCTCCCCACACCATGATGCCGGGTGTTGGCCCTGTGTGCCTCGGTCGTATGCAGTCCTGATTGTGGCGCTCACCTGCACGGCGCCAAACACGCATACGACCATCATTGGCACCAAGGCAGAAGCGAC
The DNA here is from genome assembly GCA_031002005.1 of Vandiemenella viatica. Lineage (NCBI taxonomy): Eukaryota > Metazoa > Arthropoda > Insecta > Orthoptera > Morabidae > Vandiemenella > Vandiemenella viatica. Next base: position 210,031,448 of record CM061919.1, read on the forward strand.
TCTCATCACTGAAGACGACACGTCTCCATTCGTCCCTCCATACACGCCTGTCGCAACACCACTGGAGGCGGGCTGCACGATGTTGGGGCGTGAGCGGAAGACGACCTAACGGTGAGCGGGACCGTAGCCCAGCTTCATGGAGACGGATGCGAATGGTCCTCTCTGATACCCCAGGAGCAACAGTGTCCCTGATTTGCCAGGAAGTGGCGGTGCGGTCACCTACGGCACTGCGTAGGATGCGACGGTCTTGGCGTGCGTCCGTGCGTCGCTGCTGTTCGGACCCAGGTCGACGGGCACGTGCACCTTCCACCGACCACTGGCGACAACATCGATGTACTGTGGAGACCTCGCGCCCCACATGTTGAGCAATTCGGCGGTACGTCCACCCGGCCTCCCGCATGCCCACTATACGCCCTCGCTCAAAGTCCGTCAACTGCACATACGGTTCACGTACACGCTGTCGCGGCATGCTACCAGTGTTTAAGACTGAGATGGAGCTCCGTATGCCACGGCAAACTGGCTGACACTGACTGCGGCGGTGCCCAACCACTGCGCAGCTAGCGCCCTTCGACGGCCAACACTGCTGTTCCTGGTGTGTCCGCTGTGCCGTGCGTTTGATCATTGCTTGTACAGCCCTCTCGTAGTGTCCGGAGCAAGTATGGTGGGTCTTACACACCGGCGTCAATGTGTTCTTATTTCAATTTCCAGGAGTGTATATCGCTATAGGAGATATAAATATCTGCGTAGTACATTGCTGTTGCCAACAATACCCAACAAATAACTTCCTTTAAAGCTCCAATTTGCTTTCAATAACTAAATTTCTTACTCTTTCCCGCCTTGGGGGATTATTTTCCCAAGTACATCTCATCCGATAAACTGAAATGTATAAACGACTTGAAAGGAAGTTCTTGTTACACTGTTCATTTTAAAAAATCGAACTGCTGTTTTGTATAAATATTGATGTTCTTGGTGGCTGGCAATTTTAACTGCAGGTTCTATAACCCATGGATTTACTTTAGAAAGTTATATCTCATTTGTTAATAACTGATGGTATTACTACAGCCAGATTCATAACAATTTATCTAAATGAAATTTGAATTTTCGAAGTCGGATATCTGGATTTTTAAATTATTCAATGAGTTGCTTTTCGATGCTCATTTTAATAGCATACTCTTTCCTAAGAGAAATCAGATGTAGTAATTTGTTGTTTTTCGTTGTTGCAGTCAGTTTTGTAACACAGACTCTCGCAACTTTAAGTTTCTTATAGCCTCGTTTGTTTATTTAGGACGAGTGCTGTACGACACCGTAAGTCACAGGTGTATGATAACAGTAGCAGAATGTGTGAATTTACAAAGGCTACTTTGGTCTTGTGACGAAGAGAGCTTGCGGTAAATGTGTGCAGTTGACCAGTTCATTGTTAGAGCAGCGGCCACTGACCGAGAAATGGGGCAGGTATGCGAGGAACAATAGCTTAATGCAGCCTCTCGGATTCCTTACAACTAAAGCAAGCATATTGGATATTTAGGAGCGGTACGTTTGAAGCCGCATGGGTGAGAGGTAACGCTCTGTCATGACAGGCGGAAAGACGTGGGTTTGAATCTCCGTCTGTCCTTCTACATTTCTGATGTTTTGACGGGGGTAAATCTGTGAGTTCGCAAGAAGCCACCTGTTGCGCGCGTCAGATCACGTCAACCTCTTGCGCGGATGATATGCGCGCAGGACGCATTTCGCAAAATCTTTATACAAACACACAGTTTTTAAACGATTTTAATGGAATTTTGCATACGTATACTTTAAAACAAATAGAAACACGCTGTTGACGTTTGAACTACAGAAACCTAAACCCTCTCCTCCTTTCCCCCTTCACCTTAATTTCTGTCACCATTGTTCATACAAACCCACAGTTTTTATGAGATTTTGATAGTTATTAGCACACATATACTTCAAAACAAGGCGGTATGGTAGCTCAGTGGTTAGGGCGCTTGTCTTACCGGGTCGCGTGTTCAGATCCCGCGAAGAGTAGGTGTTTTTAGGAGTTGTATTTGATTATATGATAGATTTTTTAGATTTTGAAGTGAAAACATCCTTAGGCGCGTTGGGTGATTTTTGAATGGGTAAAATCTTCTGAGTTCGCATTACCGACATGCTAATGTTAACAGCATATCAGTTGCGGTCTGGTGGCTCAGTGGTTTAGGTGTCTGACTGGCGAACAAAGGTCTCGGCGGGTATTTTCATATAGCATCAGACCTTCACAACTAGCATAACTTTCTGTGTAATATGAAGCACGCCAGAATGCTACCGTTGTTCGGATTCCACGTTAAGCTATAGGTCACTTGTACCTGGTAGCACTACCGGGTTAGGTTAAGGCGGCTAAGACAGGGCCGGAAAGCGCAGCCAGTAGAAAACCTGTCACTAGGTCATTACATCCAGCTGCTATTTAGTATATCTGTGGCTATAAGTATTATGTGATGCGCGTATGATATTCATAGTTTTTAGTTTTCACTTCTGTCGGCAGTCCGAAATGACAGCCTTTTTTTTTTGGGGGGGGGGGGGGGATTATGGTTTAAGGCCGCTAGAGGCAGGAGAGCATTGGGAACAAGGAATCTGGAGGAATTCGGTCATGGCATTTTCAATGAACCATCGCGGCATGTGCCTGGAATGATTTTGGAGTGATTGCCGGGGTTCCAGATTTCGGTCTCCCACAGTTTCCTGAAATTACATCAGGACAGTTTCTTTAAAAGGCCATCACCAAATTTCTTTTGCGTTCCTGGTGCTAAATCCTCTCTCTTCTGATCTCAATGCATAGCGAAATTGTGATTCGTAACAATAGTTATAGCCAGTAGAAAATTTGAAAGAATGTTTCGTCATAGTTGAGAATATTTCACAGGATTTGTCGCATATAAATGATGTGACGGCAAGCAGATCTTTATAATTAAATAAATATATGAATTTCATTTGTGGACTGTAGTTTTTTGTTATGTACTTTTACAGTTTATTCATTAACAACTCTCTGAACACCAATAACGATCACGCCTGTCCCTATATTCCGAAGTTTTGCAGGTTCGCCTTTCTACTCAAGATCTCTCTCAAATTTCAACTCCAAGCTGCTGCCAAATCAATCTTTTTCTTGGTTGTCTTCTCTACTCAACAATTCTCACCTCACTTCTTTTTTTTCCAGAGAGCATATCCTTTTAAAGCCTCTCTGGGCAAACAATATTAATCTTTGTATTCTTTTCTTTTATTCTTTTCTTTATATATATAAATCATTTTAATTTTTAATCTACTACTATGTCACAACCCCTCCCAAAATATTCCTCATTTTTTTGTTGCTTATAAATGAACAATAAAATGGGGAAAATTTTCTCAATGGCAACGTCGTTATTGGTATTGAGGTTTTAAAATTTTTGTACAAAATATTAACAAGCTTTGCTTACTCTAAATGAACATCAATCTTACATTTAAAAAAAAACATAACAAATGAACAATAACAAAAACAAAGTCCTGTCATGTGTCGTCACACTTCTCATAGGATTTATATAATAATGACACAAATGCTTAGGCTACTTTTCAAAAGCTAGACCATTATTGCCATTGGTGCACGCGTTTTCCCGATGCACAGTGATGTGATGTCGAAAAAAGGCGGCACTCACTGTCCACAATAGCTCAAAGTCTGTGAACATACACAAGTAACACAAAACAAAAAATTAGTGTAGATAAACTATCTACCTTGAAGGTAGTGTGTACATGCAATAAAATATTCATAGTTATATTCTCCATTGTTGTTACATTCATATCGGCTAATTATATAAGTGAGATAAATATTCTCTTTGTCTTTAATCAGTTTATAACAGTAAAACAACTTGTCTTGATAGTTTTTTATACATATACATCATAATGTGGCTTTAAAAAAAAATATTCAACACAATTTGTGTAGACAATTGATACTACTCTTTTAATGAGTCACAGTTCACATAACCTTCCTATGCATAATCAATATCTTTACAGAAGAGGAATCTTTGGTATTTTTTAACCATTAGCACTAAATATTCTTTACCTTAAAACAATTCACATTTCATTACTAATACTATTACTTTTGGCATTCTTTCTTTGTTCACTCTATCATTATCAATATTTCTTTAAATCAATGACCTTCTGTGGGTTCCCCAAACTTTATCTCTTCCCAGTTCCTCTGTATTCCTTACCTACGATAACAACTACTACACTTAATATGTGCATTACCAGAAAGGACAATCAGTAACTATCACTGCTAAAATAAAGAACACATTTGACCTTACCAATAACACTAAAATTGTTCATAATAAAAATATGGTATGAAAACCTTTGCCAAAATAACCTGTACATAAGATGAAGCAGCGAGTTTTATCGCCCCTCTAAGACAATGAAAAGGTTTCTTACGGCTTTTCCAGCCTTTCTTTGCAAAATCATTCCAAAATAGGAGAAGCTGTTTCAGAAATACAATTTTTTGAATCATACAACATTTTGGTATTATTTGCACAAAAGCACAATAAATCTTCTGACTTCTAATAGTAATTGAAGCATAGTTCTTTTTCAGACAATCACGATTCATTAACACAAGCATATCATTCATAACACCACCCATCATTAAAAGATCAACTCCATTTAACATAGGCCTGTCACTTTTCTTTGAAACATTTACTCCAATCACACCATCATTCATTAAAACATCATCCTCATTCAAAATATCATTGGTCATTAAAAGATTTACTTGATTCAAATCATCATATTTCATTGACACATCAACTCCATACATATCATTATTAACTGAAGCCACCACTAAATTTGAAATAGTATTATTCTCTCTGGTTTTATCTAACTCATTTATTTGTTTTTGAACCTCCGCAAAATGAATGTTAACGTTTTGACAGTGTGAGTCAACTTTATGAGTGATGTTTGCTTCAATATGAACCATTTTGTTTTGGATTACTGGAGTACTGTGGTTTACATTCTTTTTCATATGTTTGTAGTTTTGTATCCAAAACAGACTTCGATGGTCTAAATGTGATGTTACATCTGTGTAAGCCTGTACTTGGGAAGCTAGGTAGGAAAGCTTTGTACCCAACTCAGCCTTGATATCTGTTGAGAAAGTGTCAAATTGGGAATCTAATTTAGTGTTAAAAGCTTCAAATTGGGAATCTAATTTAGTGTTAAAAGCTTCAAATTGGGAATCTAATTTAGTGTTAAAAGCTTCAAATTGGGAATCTAATTTAGTGTTAAAAGCTTCAAATTGGGAATCTAGAGCCTGAAATTTAGAATCTAGAGCCTGAAACTTAGAATCAAGAGCCTTAGATTGTGAATCAAGAACCTTAGATTGTGAATCAAGAGCCTTAGATTGTGAACACATCATACTCATCAGGAGGCGTAATTGAGTATTTATCTCTTCTGAATGGCTAGTTGGTTGAGTACAACAACATGGTGCCTGACTGGCTTGTGGGGGACAGTCTGTGTATAACTCATTTGGGCTAAACCCTAAAAACTCATTCTCAGAGGATGCTCCAGAATGCACAATGTTTTCCGGCAAAGAAATACTGTCTGTTTGGTCTATTGGTCCCAGAAATTGTGTACCTATTGGATCAATAACGGGTACATTGCTGCAAGGCAGCAAAGGTGGTTCTGCCTCCAATGTGGTAGGCAAATGTGGAGCCTCAACATGTGACAATATATTCTGTGGAAAATTCACTTCGTCCATGATCGGTCAGTCTTAGAGCCAAAATTATCGAAACAAGATCAATATCTAGTTTGCTTGTAGCAAACACAACAGAAATCCACAATATTGTAATTTCACAATTAAGAAAAAGGAAAAAAATAACTAGTCCTAAAACTAAATTTATCACTGTAGAGTTAAAACTTTTTTTTCACAGTATTAGTGTTTTCATAAAATACAATATTCGCTTGTGCCAAACAATAAGCTGCGGCGCTTAGCGACGAAAAACGCTTTGAGCAAACTAGGGAGAGAGTAAACAATATTTCCGATCGTATAAACAAGTTTTACACAGGAATGATATTGCTTAGTAAGTTAATTATGAAGTACACAAAAGAGATATTAACGCAAAGAAGAATGGTTCTTAATCACGTATTTGTAAGAAATATTTTGTAAGCACATCTAATAGTTTTTTTTTGTCTGCCAAAATTTATGTTCCGCCAAACTTATGTTTGGTATTTTTTTTGAGTACACTCATATGACGAAATCTGCGTAATCAATAAAATTGAAAAGATATTCAACAGTTTTCAGTGTGAGAAAACGTCAAAAAGATTTAAGAAGTCATCACACGCGATAAACACAACCTCTCAATTTTCACGTTATTGAATTTATGTTAACATGCCAAAATTAAAATGTACACTTAGCTTTAATGTTTCTTGTGTTGTTCTGCGTCGCAGTATATTTACTCCCGCTGTTTTCGATGTCGTGTGCAGGTGACAGAATTCACCCCAAGATGCGATGTTGCATTCAGCTGCAACTGGTCAGCTGAACTGTAGGCTGGTTTTGTAGATTAGCGCTAGATGGCACACAGGAGAATTTGTTGATCTTCTTTTTCAGGTTTACCAACTTAATGATATTCAATCTTGACGTAGAAAGTAATCGCCGTGCGGTTACGGTCCTCACTAAGTCGCCATGTCGCATATAAATGTGTATGCGACGACGAGCGATAGATAAATAAATGAATATAATTTGTAGACTGTAGTTTTTTTTGGTTATGTACTTTTACAGTTTATTCATCTCTTTTATTTGCTTAACAATTCTCTGAACACCAATAATGATCGCGCCTGTCCCTATATTCCGAAGTTTTGCAGGTTCGCCTTTCTACTCAAGATCTCTCTCAAATTTCAACTCCAAGCTGCTGCCAAATCAATCTTTTTCTTGGTTGTCTTCTCTACTCAACAATTCTCACCTCACTTCTTTTTTTTCTCAGAGAGCATATCCTTTTAAAGCCTCTCTGGGCAAACAATATTAATCTTTGTATTCTTTTCTTTCTATTCTTTTCTTTATATATATAAATCATTTTAAATTTTTAATCTACTACTATGTCACAGATTGTCTACGGGGAAATCCAGTTATACTACCGAAATTTTACTGTATTTTATGCTTTAAAACACGATAAACTTATTATGTGAGCTGGTAGTCTAACCAACCATAAAATCGGGTCTCGAATCTACACATGACCTGATCTTTAGTTCTTCTGTACAAAAACACTTTGATCATGTCGCTGTCGCTTGTTTTATCGAAACAACAAACAATTGCACTTGTGTTGCCATTAAGTATTATTTTAGATAATATAAGAAGACAAGAATATGGGCTGAATAATGTATGGCTTAAGAAAGGAATGAATTTAGCCACATGAAATTAACTAGAGAACTTGACAGTTTCGATTATCGCAGTTATTTGAGAATTGATAACAATGTTCCATCGAGCTATTAAATCACTATACTACGATGAGAGAATCTGTTACTGCGGAAGAACAATTAATTGCAGCTTTTAGTATTTAGCAATGGGTAGAGAGTACGCTGATATCTAATACAGCACCGCATTATGTGCGCAGTTAATATCACAATTAATACAAGAAACAGGTGAAGCCATTTGTAAGGTTTTTTATCTTAAAAAAACTATATACGGGTAAGAAAAACTCAATTTTTAATTACAACCTTTTAATGAAACAATTAAATTCAACAAGAACAGTTATTTTTAATTTCCACACGAAGCATTTTTGGTTTTATTAATCAAAATATTAATCTGAATATTTTTTTCATAATTAAGAATTCTTTCAAATTGTTCCTTCACCTTCAAATGTAGCATTTGCTTGTTGGGAACAATTTGCCGGAAAATTATTATGTACTTTGAAAGATGTTTGGGATATTGGTGCGTACTACGATGAAACTGTTTGTGATGTATAGCAAGGTAAGTTGCGATTAGGAATGACCAAAGAAGGATTTACGCCTTGCTGACGTCGAGGTCGTTAGAGACTGGAGAGGACTGAGGGCAAGGAACGGAAAGGAATTCGGCCATGGCCTTTACAAGGAACCACCCCGACATTTGCCTGCAATGATTTCGGAAAAACGTGGAAAACTCAAATCTGGATGGTCGAATGGAGATTCGAACCAGCGTTCTCACAAATGAGAGGTCAGAGCATATAACCACTCACCTACCACGCTCGGTGTGAAAAGATGGATTATACTCGGAATGTAATATTATCCTGTTACCATCGCAGCTAGGGGTGTCAAGTATCCCAGAAACACAAATCTTTGTAAACTTCAAATACTTTTCTTATTCACTACGTTCAATTACAACTTCCTCCATTTTGACGTCACACACAGGTGTTTACAGTACCGGATTAATCACGTAGCAGGAGGTAGCAAATGCTACGGGCCTCGCGCCTTCTAGGGGGCGTCGCGCCTCCTAGGGGGGCCCGCACCTAGACTAGATGGGCGACCTTTTTTAGCTCTACAGTTTCACCCCGGACGGCAAAAATCAAGGGCCCCTTCTTCACATTTGCTACCGGCCCCGCGCTGTCTTAATCCGGCCCTGGGTGTTTATTGCCAAATGGTCTCGGAGCAAGTAGTATGAAATTAGCCTGACTAAATCATGTCGTGGTATACGGATATGATTCACATCGGCCGACAAGGATTTATCAGCTGACAAACCTGTCGACCAGGGGTGGCCAATCTTTTCAGCAGCCGGGCCAAATTTTAGAAATAGAATATTCCATCGGGCTCATTTTTCATAGAAAAAAAATACTTGAATATTTTTATGAAATTTTTTTTTAAAAATGAAACACATATTTAATGAAGTATTAAAAACATTATTATTTTAATGCAACTTTTGACTTTGTTTGGCAGAAGTAAGTGCATTTGTTGATATCGAAAGAATTGGTGGCTACTCACAAAAAAATCTCCAGATGAACACCAATGATTCGTGTCGACTGTCCATCCTCGCTATATCAAACGAGTGATGATATAGATTTAAAATCAGCTTAACTTAGTGTTGTAGTGTTTGCTATCACCGTTGAAAGTTAAAGGTACGTATATACTTATCGGGCCGCATGATGACATACGGCGGGTCGCAAGCGGCCCGAGGGCCGTGCATTGGTCATCCTTGCTGTAGAGTGCAGACCATTTGATATTGCTACTGATGAGACTATGTCATCATGTCTGTAGAGGGTTGATGTGTGTACGAATGGAAAATGTGTGGTTAGCGAATAAGTGCAGGTGCTACTGTTAACAAACTAAGTATCGTTATAACTTTGTTTTGTGTACGGAAACTCACGACACAGGGCCGAAGACAGGAACCAGATTGGCGGACTGGCTGTGGGAGAGCGGCGTAGTGGGGGATAAGCGAGAAGAGAGGGAGAGAAGGAAATACACGGGACTTCACGGCGTGCAGACCAACAACTCTGCTCCAGTTAGATTCGTGACAAGGTGACGGTGCGGTCTTGAGCCAGCGACACGTGTCTGTTGCCACTACAGTAGCACACGTGTTGCAGCCATTTAATTGTGATTATTCGCAGTGGCATCCGAGCTACTGGTTTTTCACCGATGAGTTCATCGTGTGTTCGGCATCTTCAGGACTACCGTGCAGCATCATACATAACCTTGGTAAGTAACAACGCTAAAATATTATACATTTCAATCTCTGGTTTTGTTTCGTTTCTCTTACCAGGATTGGCTCTTCTGACTAGCCTCAAAGAGGTGTTTGGTTTTTGCTACTGAAAAAACTTCAGAGCGTACAACATTTTTTTATCCATAAGGGAGCGTCCATAAACCACGTAGCTCCATTTTGGCATCCTGTGAGCCCCCCCCCCCCCACACCCACGTAGCCTGACGTGGCTTTTGCCTCCACCCCCACTCTTTCCCCGAGTAGCACGTAGCTTTGTTCCCTATTGATTCCAGAAGACATTTTGCAAGGTTTTCTCCTGTCAGACTATCTTAAATTACATACGGAGATAATTAAATGACGGAAATAAATATTCATATGCTGTTGTGTGTTCTGTGCCTCATTTTAACTGTGACAAATAATATTAATCGAAAGCGACGTGGCTTGTCTCTGACTTTCCCCCCCCCCCCCCACGTAGCCCAGTGTAGTTATCTAGTCAACCCCCCCTAGACCGATTCATAGTTTATGGACGCTCCCTAATGTATAAATGTTTGTTTCATGCTAAAATTGTTGTATGTCTCTTACCTTTCCAAAAGTGTAATAATATTTTTTTTATCATTGTGTAGTATACTGACATATTTGTCATTTGTTTACTTATTATATTATTATTTTTTGTCATTATGTAGTTACTGAGATAATATTTGTTTCAAGTGTTTACTTATTACGGATTTCTTTCGTTTGTGATAAATTCACGTTTATGAGCAAAAAAGATTATTATACCACCAAACGCAATTAAAAGTCAATATTAATACTCAATACATTAATGAGCCCAAAGTGGAGGGAACATTGCTATTGATTTAAATAAAAATCAGCGGTCTATTGGCGCAATGGTTAAGGCGTCTGACTAGAGATTGAAAGACCCCGGTTCGAATCCCTGTCGTGGCAGAGATTTTCATAGTCGCTTAAACCGACCTACCCTCGGGCACAGCTTGCTGTGTGATGTGAAGTCTGCCTGAACGTTTCCGTGATTCACATTCCATGGTAAACTGTAGGTCCCCTTTACCAGGTAGGATTCAAGAGGCAGGATTGGTTAGGTTAGGTAAGGAGGGAACCGGCCGTCCTATCTCTGATACCATCCTTAGTACGCCTCTTTCGGTAGGGTCCAACCAACCTTCGGCTCGAGGATTACGTTTAGCTTTAGGTAAAAATATTTTACTTTACAGAGAAACACAGCGCATAATTACAATGCAGCTCTTTACACGCCACGACGAGGCTTAGCACTAGTTGATACAAGCAAGAGACATTGTAAAATCTCACGTAAATAATCGAAACTGTCTTTCAGTTGCCCGTCAACATTGTGAGTGATAGGACCAAGAATGCCGTGTTAGACGGTGCGAAATGTGTGAACGTTAACTAATTAGAGTGATTAGCACTACTAGCTTACGGAGTCTGTTGAAGCTCCTATTTCAGGTATAATAATTTTAGCTCGTGTAATATTAAAATTAGGTAGTTATGGTTTAATGCGAATCATGAAGTTAATTACATGGCCTGGATTTTTATATAATTATTTTATATAGGTCTAGGTTTAATTGGTGGGTTAATGGTAAGATTAGTTTGTATACGTCAGGTTGATTTAAAGTTATTAATTGGTTATTTTCTATTGCTCATATATCATTGGTTATTGAAGGTTTAATGAGTATAAATAACTGGGGTTGAATTGATTCTTTGTATCTAATGGTTTATGTTCTTCTGGTTATTTTGTTTAGCTGAGAGTAGCTGAAACCTGACTCCAGAAGCCAATGTGAGATTAAGAAATATAACACCTCTACGTATGTCGCTTTGCGATGGAAATAAGGTGGCCGTCAAAGTAATTACTCAGCCTAGTCTACAGTCGTATACTAAATTATTAAGTCTGCGAATTATGTTGGAAAGAATTATAAACGTGTAAATCTTTGAAGTACGGCTTTGAAGTTTTTTTGTTGACACGGCTCGTCAAAAAGACGCTCATTAACTTGCCCCGTAAATTCAAAATTCATACCAGTACAGTCCTTCAATACAAACAAAATTAAACAAATTATTTCATGAAATGGCACCTCGTTCTCCCTTGTTCGTCATTAGTCAAGCAAATGTAATACAAAAAATTTTGTCTTCTTTTTAAATTTTCATCCGATTTTAATTTACTTAAAGATATACTATAGCTGGCGAACATCTAATAAAGATTTTTGCTTTTCTTTAATTTCTCATTATGAACCTTACATTTAAGGGAACTTTCTGTCGAGTATCGGTAAGCAGAAAGCCCTAACCGATACACCAGTATTAGAATCGGCTATAAAACCTAAATTCGTTGTTTCTTTTTATTCGAGGGTTAACAGGAAAAAGTACAACTCACAGATTTCAGGTAATATGATTTTTTTGGTTTTGATGTTTCAATACACCCCAAATTATTCTTTTTCAGCATAATATTTGTCCGTGACAATTTTCGCATATGTAACATATCGAATATTTATTAACCGACATTTATGTAACTTCCAACAAACAATTCAAATTAATAATCTTAAATGTCATTAAATTTTTTTACCTCCTGAATTTTTAGTCCAAAAGGCTTTTAGTAGTTCAAAGCTTCTCACTTAAACCGACATAAATCAAGCGAATAGACACTGAAATGACTTGACTCTTTATGAAATTTTTACTACCTCCAAATTACCAGAGACATTTGTATTTATTAATCTCTGCAAGAGATCCAAGTTCCTTTACCTAAATTATTCATTTTTTACACGAAAAGAGAATTTTTGTTTATATTTAATGAATTACAAAATTCCTTAGACTGTATGGAAAGGTCGAATGTTAAGGTTGCACATTCTAACTACAAATATTGAATGAGACGAGTCAGATATTGAAAATCGTCTTTATAGCATTTTATTATTTAGAAAAAATAAATTGTTACACGGTACATAGAAAATGATCATGGAAAACTCTCAATTAATATTCTAAACAAAAGTGATTCGGCCATAAACAAACAAACAAAAGTTTATCAGTGTATAAAAACATTCCCGGCTAGGGTCCATCAGGCGTATGCTGGGCAAGAAGGTTTATATAAAATTGTTACTTATCCGTTTTGTTAACATAGATGTAAAGCTGCTGCCATTCGGCGTCTACAAGAAGTACTTCAACAAACTGAAGCCTGGGCCAGGCGGGTGGAGGATTACCATAAACTCGACCAAGACCCAAGCAATAATGCTGACGAGATGTCTGGGGAAACGTGATCGCCAGCGCAACCAGACAACACTCCACGGAGAGGACATCGAGTGGTCAACCACTGTAAAATACCTTGGTGTGACGCTCGACTCTAGACTCACATGGAAACGTCACATTGAGGAGACCCGACTTAAAGCCGCAAAGAGGCTGAGGGAGCTGTACGCTATTCTAAATACGGACAGTACACTGGCAGCCAATACCGGAGTGAGCGTATATTGCAGCCTGATAAGACTGGTAATTGAGCACGCGTGTCCCGTATGGGGCTACGCCTCCAGGTCCGCGATAAAAAAGGCTGCAGACCATGCAGAATCGTGCGCTTCGGCGAGCACTACATGTGCCTCCCCGGTTTCCCACAGCTGACCTGCACGAAGCCGCAGGTATTCCGATGCTCGAAGAAAGAATCGCACAGATTACAAGATCTTTTTATCGAGCTTCCAGAGACTCGAACAATCCCTTAATTGCCAACTTAGGGCAATACCACACATTGTACGACAAGCACAAGAGACCGCTGTCAATACTGACATAAAACTAAATATAGACCCGAGCAAACCAAAAGACACACCAAAAGTAATGGAACTGACCTTTTAACGTTTGAAGGAAGTGTCAACAGACAAACAAAACCCTTCGCAATAAACTGCTTAATAAGATACAGCAGTAAATGCTCGGGACGACGACCGTTTTGAAGTAATTAGAAATGGCTCTCGACGTTGGTATTCTTGGGATTTTCTTCATAACACAAAACTCTCGTACGTAACACGTGAATAACATCTGTCGTCTCATGTCAGAAGAGAACTTAATCACTGTGCTTGTTCCTCACTGAAGCAGAACAAACACCACGGACAAATGCACGTACTAGCCGGACACACTCGTGTCCTGTCTTATCGGTAAACCACCAGAGTGTCTCCTCCAAACAGCCTCTGCCGGCCGTGTCACCCACTCCTCCATGTGGCCGCCCGCGCAAATCCTCAAGTAGAGTTCTGTCCACCTAGAGGCAAAACAAAGGCAGTCATCCTATTGTTAGACGGGTGGGAGCGACTCTACCGTGCCGCTTAGGAATTCTGCACCTCTCATCGCCTCATACAACAGCCGGACAAGTTCTGCAAGGTCTAATAAATATATGAAAAAGCAACGAGTATCAATGACAGCAGAGGCAGGACATCACAACACGATCGTTTCCAAAAACGCGCAACTATAAACGTCTATAACACTGTGAAAAATAGGATGTATCGCTTCCTAATGACAGCTAATGATAACATACTGTGAAAGTGGCAGATGGAATGATAGTAAAAAATTGCTATAATACTTCATACTACTTTCTGGAGCTGATAATATAAGTCAGTCTTCGCTGTTTTAATGTTTTCATCTATTAATTGTTCCATCAAAATACGGTACTACATTACGAGTTTGTGTAAATACGGTGAATTGACATGATAATTTTCGTGTTTCGGGATACATAGTGGTAGTTAACTTAGTGACATGATGGTGGTTTTTAAATTAGAGACACTGAACGTGTACCTGTTCATTCAGTTTTCATTTGATGAAGTTATGGAGTAAAACAATGAAAAATGTGTACCACTCGATTAGTTCTTGCGGTAAGCATTATCCTAACGGGGGAAATGAAGAGTCATCGCCAGGGGTCGGATCTTTATGTCAAGTCAAATTTTTTTCTGCTTTGTTTTTGAGCTGTAAGGGGGCATCCATTAATTACGTGAGGTGAAATGGGGGGGGGGACCGCCGAAATCTCACGAAACCTCACCAAGGGGGAGGAGGGAGCAACGGAAATCTCACGTGAGGTTTTGAAATTCTTGTAGAACGCTAGATCTAAAAAAATAAGTCTACAAATGACGCGAAAGTCGATTTTAGGGGGGGGGGGAGTTATAACCACCCTTGGGAGCATGAGACCTAAAAACAAGCTCTCAAAAAGTTGCGAGGTCCATTCGTAGGGAGGAGGGGTAGTGTGCGACCAAATCTCACCAGAAGGGGGGGGGGGGGCGGTCCACCAAATCTCGCGGTCTCACCAGAGAGAAAAAGGGAGGAGGGGTCAGGAATTCAGGAAAAACACCTCACGTAATTAATGGACGCCCCCTAATACTGAAAGAAAAAAACCACTGATCCTGAATGTATTTTATATAACATATAAATGCACATTCAGACTATTTTCCTAGTTTTCGTCATATAACGATAATATTTATGATCATATTTTGAGGAAAAATTTGGTAATTTTTTTAGTATTACTGGGAATTCATAGAAGTTATAAATATGAAGAAATTAAGATAATTATTGGTAGAATGGTACTCCTACTATAAACCGGAGGAAAAACAAAAACTAACTGTCACTGAATTGGTCAGAATTCGCGGTTCAAGCGGTACACATTATCGATAGTCTCTAAACATTAATGTTCTGCCCGCCGTTTAATCTCGACAGTGGAGCTTGCCTGCGTCGATCCGCGTCAGTCAATGTCTCACAGTCGTCAATGCTCTTGAAAATAATCCTCAGTCAGTGTTAAATCTGCAGCGGATCAGTGAATACCGCCACGTCTAAAACAAAATTTTCTGAAAGTGCGAAGTTACGGAGTTTTGCAGAGGAATTTGGAGAGGAGTATTTCAGTACAAATGAAAGAGTCCTTCCTATGTGAAATTAAAGTAGTTTCAGCAAAACAATTTAAAATTTAATTTCCCCACGCTACCGTTAGTGCACTTAAGCAAATTATGCTGTCTAGATGAAACTGACGCTACCAGATGAAATAAATCAGCGTTTCCCAACCTTTATTGGTACACGACCCACTTTTAAGTAAAAAAAATTTCGCGACCCACCTAATATGAGAGTATATAATATCAGAATGGGAACTATTGTATGACCTCGATACTCTATCTACTATCCTATACTACGAAAAGGCAAATTTTCGTACAAAGGATATAATATCAACAAAAACAGGAATGAATAATACATAAAACAACAAAGATATTATAGACTGGGAGGCGGCTCCACAGCCCTCATGAAGTTGACAGCTAAAATTCCACGACTGGAAGTAACTCAATCAGCATCTTAAAATGCAACTGATCTGCCAAGTCGATTTTTGGTGGAAACCACCTGCAGACCCGATTTCGCGCTACCTGCATTGTAATTACAAATACTTGGTTGTGTTTCAGTAACATTTTCAAACCTATTATTACCAGACGCGGAGTTTGAAGTTTCGTCACCATTTGAATAGTCTCTTTTACGGCACGACCCAATCCTCAACCAACTTTCCACAATCATAGTAAATCTACTCTCAATCAAAACCAAACGCAAATAATAACTCACTCCAACAAGCAGAGAAAGACTGTTTCGATCAAAGACTTTGGTTTCGATTCAAGAATAAACAAGAAAATTACAATGTAAAATTGCAGGTGGTATGCGCACCATCTCCGCTCTAAAACGGGGCAGGGAAGGGGTTGTTCAGGGGTTGCCATAACGATTGCGCGATTGCTGCCGCTGCTCTATCTCACAACGAAGTTATTGCATAATACAGGCTGACTGTTTAACAAAACTCTTTTTTTCTCACAAAGTATTAATTTAAGCTAATAGCTTTCATGATTATTGCACTTGTAAAATATCGTGTTATATTTTTTAAATAAATGAAATAAAAGATATATTTTTGTGGCAAAAACCTCGATTGTTCCACGACCCACCAAAAGACATGCCGCGACCCACCAGTGGGTCGCGACCCACAGGTTGGGAACCGCTGAAATAAATGAAGTCTGATTGAGCATGTTTCGATTTATAGTAAATTTAAATGTTTGTTCACATTTTGTCTTTTTTAGGTCATATTTACCCATTTTTAAGATCATATTTGCCTGCATATTTCTCTATTGTTTTGGTCATAAAGATCCGAACCCTAGTCATCACCTATTTGTAAAACGTGTAAATTATATTCTGTATGGTAAATATATATTTTGTTTGTGAAATGTGTAATTTTTGAGCGGAGTTTGAGCACCGTCCTATCATTAGCCCAGTTGCTCACGGGATACCACCTAAATTCCGTAATCAGGATGGCGGGTGATTCGGACTCGGGATTTGAACCTGGTCCCATTGCCACAGTAGGGGTGCTTTAAAATGCACGGCCCACTGGTGTAACATTCGTTAGATGATAAGCTGCTATGTAATTTTTTTTATCCTAATAAGCGTCCAACTTTTACGTGATGAAATAAAGAAACTGTTTAGCGCAGACAGAAGAAAGAAAGTCGAGTGCCAGTTCCATGATACGATTCGACTTTATTTTAGGTCGTACGCGTTGTAGGCTGAGAGCGTAAAGCAAATGAATAGTTCGCGTGTGAAGCGTAGTCCCTAATGTAATACCTCTCCTTTTATTCTCTTCTTGATGTACTTCCGTCTGAGCTGGAAGACAATTGACGATTCCGGAACAGAGGTGTGCTGTTATATGTTGTAATGTCACACACGTTGTAGGCAAGGCAGAATAGCAAAGAGATAGTAGCATCTTCTGTAAATCACGTTTAAACAATTATCTCTGTGATTGTTAATTTTAATTATGATTTGATACTGCAGTGAAATAAGCGACTGAATGCCATTTATTTCAGTTAAAAAGCAAACTTGTTTACTTAAACGAAAACGAGAATTGAAACACATTAATTACATGTTATTTAAGGTTCGTATAAATTGAACTGTGTTGCCTGCTAATTACAACGGAATTGGTTCTTAGAGCATGAAGCCAACCTCGCACCGTCTCTGGACAAAACTTACGTGCTAACACTTAAACAAATGTAAGCAGATAAAGTACAATAAATTGCGATAAAGGCGTCTTGACGTTGCGTCGAGTTCGCTGGCGTTGATTGATGACGACGTCTCGATCGATGAAGGCCTGAACATTAAAAAATGCAGTGCCGAACAGTAAAACTCTTTCACTTGAGGATTTCACTTCCACAATCTTACGTTTGCAGATTGCTTAGGGAGTGTCCATAAACTACGTACTCCATTATGGCGCCCTGTGAACTACCCTCCCCCCACGTACCCCGGCGTGGCTTTTGCCTCTAACCACCCCCCCCCCCCCGCGTGGCTTGTAGTTTTTTTCCTATTGATTCCAGAAGACATTTTGTACTGTTTTCTCTTGTCAGGGAGATAAATGACGGAAATATTCACATGCTGTTGTGTGTTCTGTAACTTATTTTAACTGTGGCTAATAGTATGAATGAAAAGCTACGTGCCTTGGCTGGAACATCTGTCCCCTTCCCTCCAACGTAGCCCAGCGTAGCTTTCCAGCCCCCCCCCCCCCAGACCGAGCCACGTAATTTATGGACGTTCCATTATTGCTGGTAAAAAACTCGTCTCACCTCACGTTTACTTATTTCAAGAGCGATTATTGACTCATATAAAGATAACAAGTTGTTCTGCAAGCTGCATATTCAGCAGCTTTTTAAAAACTTAATTTTGCCACATTTTCATTGAAGTTATAGCATAGCTGACATAGAAACAAGATGTTCATACTTTCACTACCTGCTCACTTGTGACATTCCATTTTGGGAAAACTGTTCACAAGTGCAGAAGTTATTTAATCACAAAAAAACGTTATCTAAGAATTAATTATTTGTGGACCAAGCCCTCGGACGTAGTGTAGAAATCCGTTTAGAAGTCTAGGAGCTCTTACAATGCCAGCACAGTATATATACTGCCTACTATCGTTTGTGACGGAAAATCTTGAACACTTCAATTTTGATGCTGACATACATAGCTATAATACTGGGAATAAATATAACATTCACAAAGATTACAAGTCATTGTAAATTGTACAGAAAGAGATGACATTCAATAGAGCTTCTTTATTCAATGTCCTGAAACGGGAAATAAAATATTATCTACAAAAAATAACTTTAAATCTAAACTGAAAGAATTTGTTTCAGAACCCATTGTACTGTGTAAACGAATTTTCTTCTAGAAATTTGGTAACCTAAGGAAGACAGAAAATACTACATGTTTGGTGTATGGAAGGGGAACGAGATAAAGTTGTTCACAGCTACTAAAATGGTGTATGGTTTTTCTTTGTGTTAAATTACAAATGCAGTAATTTAATGTTAAAAAAGATTCAGATATTTAATTTAATTTTCATTACAATGTAGCGCACGCTCCTATTTTAGCAGATGATAGTATTCATCAAAATGAGACAAAATTTCTAATAAATATTGGGCCGCAAACATATATTTTCGAAGTTAGTTGGAGCTGCGCAATGTGATGTCCGACCATGGCAATGCATACCTCTGTCCTTCAACGTAAGGAATCACAAACTCTTTGGAATGGTCCTGGTTGGTCCTGTACATCCTCAATGCTGTCAGCAAGTACAGGATCAACCAGGACATTTCCAAAGAGTGCGTTATTCCTTACGTCGAAGGGCAGAGGCATGCATTGCCATGGTCTGAAGTCACACTGAGCACACGCTATGAACTCCGAAAGTATATTTATTAGACATTTTTGTCTTATTTTGAAGAATACTATCAGCACCTAAAATATTTCTTTAACACTCTGTGTAGTGATTAACTTGAGATAGTATGTATCTGCAGTTTACAATAGAAATTTATTACACTAACGGGGTTTTAAGTAAATAACCGGTTATCAGTAGCTGGTAATATTATTGATTTATTAGTAATTGGGCTCCACGTTAATACGTCGGAAACTACAAAAATTGTTCTATCGGTCTGAAATTTGGTACACACATTCTTTAGGCGATAATATTTGATTAAAAGTGTTTAACGTAAGCTTCGAATATGTGGAAATAAATTAAAATCACTCGAAATGTGGGTAGGTGCATACATGTTATTACGCAATAAATGCGAGTTAATAGCTGTTAATATTTGATTTACGTGTTTTTAAGTCTTCATTGTTGCATAAAAACTGCTTTCCACATGTAAATTGCAGATACTTAATACATAAAAAACAGTAAAATTTACAATTTCTCTGTGTGTAGTTGCCATTTTGATTTCAAAGCTGAGATATGTTGCATGGCAGCCTATCTTCCAGGGTAATACATGGCGTCTATCATAACCAATATTTCATACAGAACATTTTAGTTGGTTTAATTTTTACGTAATAGCAGTTAGGTTGAAATGCAGACTGGACCAAGAATTAATAGTAAGAAACACGCAGAATAAATATCAACATGTAATAACGTGTATTTCTTGCGTAATAATATGTATGCATCTACCCACTTTTCGAGTGATTTTACGTTATTTCCACATATTCGAACCTTACGTGTAACACTTTTAATCGAATATTATCACCCAAGGAATGTGTCTATCAAATTTCAGAACGATAGGGCAATTTTTGTAGGTTCCGACGTATTAACGTGTTACCAGTGATTGTATGTACTGTACCAAATCTCCGAGACTGTTCTCACATGGGATCATAGTAAACATTTGTAATCTATTCTAAAAGTCAGTCAGTGTAAGTGATTACAAGCGAGTTCTAATGTCACAACCGGAAACACTTTTGTAGGGAGTACAGCTGAATTGTAGTCTACAATACTTCACTCGTAATTTTTTTTCCCGTGATCGACCAAGAGTTTTAATTTAATTGCGATGGAGCGCGGGTTCCAGTGACAATTTCCTTACACTCCCATTTTCCCCTTTACCATACCCACCTACTTTTTCCCTGTACAAATTTCAAGTTTAAATTCTTTCAGCGTGCTCGGTAAATTATTCATCACTAGTTTAAACGCACGTAGAAAATGACAGGCATCACCTATTTTGATTGTAGGATTTTGTTCTCGAAAAGTTTCTAAGGATAAAAGAATATTAATTTTTGTCCTTTTTTTATATTTTTCGTGATGTTAGTAAACTTTATCTGATTAGATTCTCGGAGTATTTGGCTAGGATGGTTTTAAATAACTATTTGATTTTATTTGGCGGAAATTTTCGTTGTTATGAAAAAATATCCAAGTATAATTTTATTAATGAATAAGTATAATTTATTTGATTGATATGTTTCGTAAATATCTTTGTTTCGTGTAAGCTTTCTCTGGATTTTTTAAAAAAACTTCCCTGTTTGACCTTTTAGCTGGGATCGCAATTACACTTTCATTTAACAACATGAGTGCAAATAAAAACGAATTCAAATAATTGTTTGTAATTTAAACTTCCTTTTAACAGTATAAACGCAAATAAAGTCAATACAGTTATTTTTTTTATCTGCTTAACGTCTCTCTAACAGCGAGGTCTTTAGAGACGGGAAGGGTTGGGGGGCAAGGAATGGGAAGGAATTCGGCCATGGCCTTTTGAAGGAAGCATCCCGGCATTTGCCTGGAGTGATTTGGGAAACCATGGAAAACCCATATCTGGATGCCAGGACGGGGATTCGAACGCTAGCCGTTACAACACCACGCTCGGTAATACAGTTATTAATTTGAATTTTGATGATTAGCCAAGCAGCGCTGTGGTGGCAGTCATTGTAACTAACACATCGGGTACTATCGAGACTGGTCGAAGGTTGCCGACCTATGGAGGTGAACAGTCGCCAGGCTCAACGCATTTTGTTAAAGAGGATTTGTCTTGATGACCCCTGTCAGTCATTCTGTACGAATGTCGTCCGTTAATCCTCTTTTTTTAGCTGGACAGAGGTACCTCGCAAATAAAAGATTCCTTCGAGACTGGTATAAATCCTATCTGTCCGTATGCGTTCTCACGTACACACACGAAAGTCTCGAGACTATCTTGACTGAACATACAGTATATGAAATTTTGCTGGACAACTGGCTGAAATATTACGTAACGTGAAGTTCCATCTCTTCACAAGATATCTTTGCTACCGAGCGTATTAGTGGTGCTATGTTGCTTCTGTGAGCCGCAGTTACGGTGGAGTGAAATTTAGATGGGCAGGATGGAGGTATAATAAGATGTAAAGATTAACAGTGGCAATTAAACACTGGGCTCGCAGCTGACAGATAATCCGCCTGTACCTGCTGGACGTTTGCTTTGATGTCGAGTGCGCAGGATTGGCGGGAGTGGGTGTCCAGAGGGCGTATTATTGGCACTGTCTAAAAAGAGACCACCTGGCCCCCACCGTTAGTTCCGGTCCAGGAGGCAAGCCGGCGGTCGATAGTGGCGCCGGCACCGCGAGGCACTGCCCGTCGACGTCTGCGTCGGCAGAGCTAGCACGTCATACGAAAGCAGTAGTCTTACATATTTGTCATCTCCATCTCAATTTATATGTAATTCGTGACATGCGCACTGTATGCCACGATGTTGCATCTCTTTGGCCATGAAGGCTAATTCGAGTATTTCTTGGTGCTGCGTTGGTAAATGACGCAGAAGCTCATTCATTCACTAACATATTTCTTCACTTTTTTAATCAACAGTGTAATGATCTAATTCTGTTTCGTCGAGCGATGGCTAATAGCGATAACAGAAACGGCGTCTGCGCTGGTTTTACTGCTTGGCAATTTATTTTCTAATTATATTTCGTCGTCCTGATAGCTCATAAAGATTTGAAAAACTTCATCAGTGTCTTTTTACTTCTTAGCAGTTCGTTACATTGAGATGTGTTTCAGACCAGCTTTTCGTATACTAATGGTATGGAGAGCAGCAAGGAGCCCATCTCTATTCGTTCTTTTTACAGTACAATTCATGTGACTTTGGAACAATGAACACGAAGCTTCAAGAAGATTTTTGGATTTAAATCTCAACCTTTAGATTACTTCCTGAGACAGACTGCGATCGAAGCAACGTTTTACAGAATCTAGATATACTTTCAAACATGCGAAAATCTACTTCTTTTATTTACGAGAGCGATGAAATATTTCATCCACAAATCTATTTGGTTTATAATGACAGTAGAGATAAGGTTAGAAAAATAAGTTGCCGTACGGTGCTTATGTGAATTCGTTCTTGTCTCCTGCCTGTCGGGATTGGAATACGGTAAGCAGAGAATAGTTTTGGTGTTATTAGCACCCTTGCCATCCACGATTTTTTAAATTGGGGGGTATAGATGTAAATGCACGTTTTCATTAATTAATTTGTTTATTTCAACTTATTGGATGAATTCCCAGTATCATGGGAAAACAAGATAGTAAGCAAAGCCATAACATACAACAGTTCCTTTTATAATGTAGCTGAGATATAAAGCAATCAGTTTATTTATTAATCGTACCATTTTCGGCAGTACATAGTGACCAGTTGATACATGCCGTTACTAATGTTTTACTTTCCTAAGAGTTACACGTAGATACTGCATCAGCATTGCAGGATTGATGACCCACACTTTAAAGCAAAAGCATCTATAAAAAACGTGCGTTTAAATTCTGTGTAGTGTCAGAAAATGTGATCGGCACAAAACCGAAAGTATTTGCTAGTAGATTAGAATTTAATTGAACCAGAGCCAAGTTGGGAGACGCCCTCGCCTCATCTTGGGAATAACTTGCCAATCAGTAAGACTTACTTGCCAGTGACGACGCAAAGATATTGACAGCTCATTTGCTGGCAGCAAAGACGATTCGGAAGGCGACGTCGCTTGATGAAGTGAAGATCCCGCACAGATATTCATACATTTTAAATGAAAAAAGTATTAGAACCATTCAAATTTTAAGTTCTAATTTGGTACATATTTGAAATTTAGAATGGAGCTAATAACAAACATTTCTCTTCAATACAACCCTCTTTTTCAACACATTGACGGCGTATTTTCTGTAGCTTACCTACTCTTTGATAAGAAAAGTTCTTTTGTCTGGAGCATCAACTCTCTACAGTAATCCACCATTTTTTAAAGCTTTACACAACATCTGATACTTTTTTCACCAAACTGACGACTACTCTTCTCAAATTTGTTGTGGCTTCACATCATGTTTGAAATAAACACAATAGAGACCAATAGTTTCATTCTTGGATATATTTTGTATCTTAGAAATAACCCAGCCTGTTGCTGAAGACTCACAACAGTCTTAGTGTAATAAGGTACTTGACTCTGGTACTAATAAAACAAGATAATCCTTCGTAGCGCTAGGTGAAGGGTTGTTTTTTGTTTTTATATCACGTCTATTTTAGATAATCAGGCTCGATATTTCAAATTAATAGTTATTGTTAGTAACTGTAGTATTCACGGGTGTCACGTAGCATTCCCATTTTACTATAAAATTCCGTATCGCTCCAAAAGGATCTTCTAATTGAAACTTTTCATTAAAAAAAGTAAAGCACCGGTTTTCCTCGCAGAAAGATGGTCATAAAGTGCATCTCCTAGACTATACATTCAGACTTTAAGTGGTAAACAAGCAGAATTACTGTTATTGCTTTCTTTTATAAACTAAATTAAATTCGAGTGATCTCATGACATGGTGACAGACTTTCGATTTACCAAGCATTCCGCCTCTGTCATGGAATGGCAGACAGTTTAACGTGGAATCCGAACCACGGAACGTCCTGGCGTACCTCACAAGATTAAGCACATCTCTTCAAACTCCTGGGCTCCGCGGGATTCGAACCGAGGTCTCCGAGTTTTCGGAACCACAAGACCGCTCACTTCCTTTTTTTAATGGCACTAATGGACACAATGTTTGTTTTATGTGTAACGGATATTCATAAATATCAACAATCCTTCAAACGCCCTTCCAGTCGCTTTGCAAAATTTTTAAGTTAAACACGCTTGTTTATCAGCTTTGATGAATACCAGCTCTTAGGGAGCGTCCATAAACTACGTAGCTCCACTTTGGCCTCTGGTGGACCCTCCACGCAGAATAACGCGGCTTTTGCCTCTACCTCCTCCTCCCCCGCGTGGCACGTATCTTTTTCCCATATTAATTAATTCTAGAAGATATTTCGTACTGTTTTCTCTTGTCAGATTATTGTAAATTACATACAGAGATAATTAAATTACAGAAATACGTATTCACATGTTGTTGTACCTTATTTTAACTGTGACAAATAATATGAATTAAAAGCTACGTGGCTTGTTGCACATAGCTCAGCGTAGCTTTCTACCTTATCCATCTCCCCCCCCTCCTCCCTAGACCCTGCCACGTAGTTTAGGGACTCTCCATTGCAGTATTCAGACCCTGGAACTGACTTGAGCAGTCAACACCGGTAACTTCGAAGCACTGATCACCTAACAACTAATAGAGCAGTTTCAACGTAATGCATTTCTTCTTCTGGTCGCCAGGCAAAGCTGTATTTACGCCATGAAGTTATTATTGCTGTAAATAAGAGATTATTGTCATAAATCAAACTCGATGAAGTACAGTATTTCGCATTTAATTACATCTGAATATTTAACAAATGACATAGTAAAATAAACTTTAAGATTACTATCTTATACTAGCGATAGTTATATCAATGAATTTACAGAGTGGCCGGTAAAGCTCAGAATATTCTTTAAAGATTACTGCGTCTCCGGCAGGAATGGAGCTCGTACGCCAAGCTATGCGAATATTCTGGAAGAACAACGAATACGGCAACCAATCGTATTACAACATTTCGTTTAACCATTCAGAGCGTTAACAATACTTCATACTCAACACACTCATATTGTCTATAAACCTAATAATAGTCCAGTAATTAAAATTACTAAAAGAAACTATTGAAAAGTGATTTAGAATATCAAAGAATGTAATCAACGGTAGCTTGTCTGTAATGCCATGGAATTCATTAAAATCCGTAAGACTGCTGTTTACTATGCAACATTAGCAACTGCTTTATGTGTTTAAAATATTACTATCTGAAAGGCTATTCAAAGTTGCTTTAAGTGATGGTTTCTTATTTTTATGCTCAATTTATTTTACGTTTCAGGGTTTCTGTCTAGTGCATCTCAAATATATATCTGAATCTGACGTTGCAACACTTTCGATGTGAAGCAATATGCAAAGTGTAATTTATGGGAAACATTTTCTGAACATTTGCTCTAAAATCCTAAATGATTTCTTCGTTAAGGCACAGAGCCAAATCAACTGCACTGATCGTCGAAACTGGTTTACTTTTGCGTGTTTCATATACGTTTTCTCCTCTCACCAGTACTATGGAAAAAATACTGTACATTGTGTTGAAGAACTTATACGTCTGCCTCGCATGTTTACATCAGGTAAATTGTAGTACAGAATTTTGTCACATTCTCAGTTGTCTACCATTACTGCTCCAGTTTAACGTTCATTTCCTCACATAGCAGTTTGAGAGTGACAACCAGATGAAATTCAAAATGAAGAGTGTATTGAGAAAATAGATATGCGTTGAATGAAATGTGCGGATAAAAAATATTACTATATGTAAATATTCTAAAAAGTTAAAAAAAATTGAGTTTTCATTATTAAAAGGCAACCAGTTCATATAACCACGCGTAGATGTACGTAATGAATTGATTCATCTGAATTCCTTTATAGTTTTTTCGTTTTTCGTAGCCTTCAAAACATATTGCGGCAAGGAATTCTGCTTATCCTTTAATCAGCTCTGCTACAGTCACTTTATTTGTCATAAAATATACAATTTATGGAACGGAATGCCCATGCAAGTTTATTTATAAATCTAGATTTAGGATGTGGCAGCAGCAACTGCAACATCGTGAAAGGACACAAAAAATTAGTAGATAGTTCATTTGCATGAAAAATAATATGTATTAAATAGCGTGAATAACTAAACTTCAAAACACTTTTTGCATTTCATATACTTTTTATTCTACTCTTCCAAAGATAAATTGCTTTATTTTCTCACAAAAAAGTTGGCAACCCTACCAACTGCATACCTCCAATATTCAAATCAGCATTCTGGAATAAGGGCTCCATTTATCCCCTATCGTTAATCAGTAAATTACTTTGATTATGTGTTATGAGAGAGACACCGTTACAGGTGGTGTGGCCTTATCGCGATGCTGTGCAGGGTGGCTGATTTAATAAGCAGCTTCCCTGAGGGCGTCCTCAGCTTGAGCACCTGCACCTCTTGCTGCCGACTCGACACACCACGCCATGTCTCCAGCCTTTCTCTTCCTAATCCGACTCAGCATGTTTTTATTCGTTACTGCTGAGACTCCATCCTTCACTATCATGAAAATAATTCTATTTATTAGATTTCTTATTAATTTAAACAGTAATTTGGAGGTTTCCTTTTTGGTGACTGTTGCCAAAGTATCTCCTTTTGGTTGTACCATAATGGCGTTGTTAACCGTTGATCCTTTGGTACTCTGCTCGTTATGGGCCAAATTAATTCATCAATTCGGCCACGAACGATTGCAGAACATGAATTTTAATATTTCCTCGTGATAGAACCAGCGTGAATCTGATTTAAAGGATACGGTAGTGAATGTATCTCTAATTAGAACTTTCACTTCATATTCCATTTTATTCACAAACATTCAAAATTATACTATATGATATACTGTTTTTCGACCATACGACATGTTTGCGTCTCCCGCTGTCAATGCCAGACCAAATACTAGTCTCTACTGTGCTGAGAATCCCTCCTCACTTTCGAGCGGAGACAGGCCACCAACCCATCTGACCATAGATCACGCCTCTATGTGACTTTCTCTTAGGTCAGTTAAGCAAAATACTACCAAGATACAAAGTTTTACAAGGATTTTATGCACTCTATACATACATCTACGTCGCAATAGGTAGAATTCTGAAGATTTTGCACAGTGACTGCGGTTGGAAACATGAATGGGTCTGCGTATTTTTCATACGTTCCCATTGATCATGTGTTACGAATGTTGTTTGTATCATTCAGGTCATGTGGACATGAAGTAAAATTAAATCCAATAGCGGATTCGGGTGTTTTGAAATTCCAAAATAGAGTATCCCTAGACGTTAAAAGAGAGACCAGTTTCTCTGTTCCGTATGCCAAATTTTTTTCGTAAATGCCTGTTATTAAATTGTTTTTTATTATGAGAATTAATGAAGGGAGGA
Organism: Vandiemenella viatica; assembly: GCA_031002005.1. Classification (NCBI taxonomy): domain Eukaryota; kingdom Metazoa; phylum Arthropoda; class Insecta; order Orthoptera; family Morabidae; genus Vandiemenella; species Vandiemenella viatica. Next base: position 210,059,182 of record CM061919.1, read on the forward strand.
AATGTAACCCGAGGCCGGATCCCTCAGGCCTACTCTTCCGAAGGAAACCAATGGATCATAAGTTTTACTTATCCCTCCGACGGATGAATCAGCCGTTTCGTATTTCTTCACACATACAGCTGAATTATTATGTGTGTTTGGGTTAACCCAGGCACTTCACATACAGTTAAATGATTAGGAACCGTGCACCGCCACCTTTCTTATCGTCGTGACTGATAACCAAATGAAGTTAATTTCTTCCTCTCGCGTTGCTTGAACCACCTGCCGCAGTGTTTTACGCCAGAGATGATATTCATTCCCCCGTGGGGCTTGAACCAGCAAACATCGTTGCGAGAGCCATATCTCATCACAGTGTATTTACTGCCTAGGCCGAAAGTGGGTAGGTAAATATACATTAATTTTTAAAAAATAACCCCGAAGGAAATAATAATAATAAACAACGCCAAAATTATCTTAGGTGAAAAGATTTAACAAGTGAACTCAAAGTCTCACATTCGGGAGGACGCCGGTTCGAATCCCCGTCCGGGCATCCAGATTTGGGTTTTCCATGGTTTCCCAAATCACTCCAGGCAAATGTCGGGATGCTTCCTTCAAAAGGCCATGGCCGAATTCCTTCCCATCCTTTCCCGTCTCTAAAGACCTCGCTGTTAAGAGACGTTAAGCAGTTAAAAAAAAGTCCTCACACACAAATTGGTTAGATGTTGTCTAGATTGTTTTGCAGTCTTTGAAGCAGTTTGTTGAGTTAACGGTCTCCCTGTTTTAATACAGTTTTATGATGAGTCTGACTCATTTCGTCACACAAATAACGCAATCTTGTAGCCGAGTGACGCAGATCTTAGTCAGCTTCTGCACATATTCCGTGCTGCAGCAACAGCAGAGTGGCATTCTTGCCATATCTCTCTCTACTTATCTCTTTTTCACAGTGTGCCATTAATTGATTCGGTATTGATGTTTCAGTTTTCTATAGTTGATTCTCGTTTGGAAGAATCGAGCGTGGTGGATGAGGAGTTACGCTTCTGCTTCAAATTCGGGAGGACTCAGGTTAGAATCCCAGTCCGGCCATCCAGGTTTTCCCGAAATCACTATTGGCGAATACCGGGATGATTCTTTCGAAAGGCCATGGCCGAATCCCTTCTTGTTTCTTGCTTCACACTCCCCCGGCTCTAATAACCCCGATGTCTACAACATTAAAGCCCGAAACAAAAACAAAAAATGTCAGAACACATGTAAATTATTATGTGCCTTAATTTTTGGAATCACTTACTGAAATATTAAAAAGACATATCTTTCATGTGTCTAATTTTATTGAAAGTTGTAAGCGATGTTCCAGTCATTTAGGAAGATACTATCTGTACGTTTCACGACGATTTTAAAATACCTTTAAAAATAGGTCCTAATAAGTAATGATCAATGAATAAAGATACTCAATTGTAATCAAATCCTGAAAGGAGCAGCTGAAATGGGAATATGAAGTAAATAACATTCTCATTGTTCCCGTTACCATGTACAGGGCCATTGTAAAAAGTGGACACGCTGTAGAATCCGTATTAGCGTGTATGACGGATGCAGAACTAAACTTCAGTAGAATACACCCTTTTTTTACTTCTAAGACACATACTGGCATCTGATATGTTGGCGCACATAAAGATTTATTTTGTTCACTCTACGAAGGATCCGATAGTATCAAATGACAGAAGGAACTTGTTCTTCAGCAGGCAGTGTATTCGCCAGTAAACCACTTTAAAATAATACTATTTTGCAATAGTGTCTGTTTAAGGGTATTTCTGGAATATCTTACAACCTCTACTGACGATGTTTGTAGCGGTTATGTTTAGCTTCTGGGCGAGCAAGTAGGGTATGGCAGCAAGTGACAGTCAACTTCCAGGTATGGATAGGCGCGAATCTCCTTGAACCGAATAACTATTACTTTTTACGAGTTTCTAAGCCACAACGCTATAAAGTTTTATCTCTGTTTGTGTTATTGCGTTTTATACCCACGTTGCTTAACATCTTTGGTATTTAGCGACCCCTTTACGCCATTTAAATCATGAGCCAGGGCCGCATTTAAGCATAGGCTGTATCCTAGGGGCCCGCACCACAAGTTGTAGAGCTAAAAAAAAGAAAAAAAAGTCAAAGTTCAAGTAACATTAGTTGACATAGATAAATTCACTCGAAACAAGAAAACAAATGTTTATGCGAATGTTTGGCTCTCAAAAATAGGTTGTTATTGGTGGTAGGGTGAATCTTTCCAACACACTCTGTAGACGTATAAGCCGTATCGAGAGGGGTAAACGAGAGATTCACTTATTTTGTAATCACTCGCCGCAGCCCTTGGAAAACTGTCAGAGACCTGATACAGACTATGGCCTCGGAATGAGTAGCAGGCAGACGATTCAATTTACTGACTAACTCGCGAACATCAGTTTACTATCATAAGGAAATAGGAAATCATAAGGAGACCGAATGACAAAATATATAAAATAAAAGGGAAATAATATTGCCACTGATGCCTGTGTGCGTGTGTTCTCCGAACTCGAAACGCGCGGAGCAGAGATGAATTATGGTGCAGAGCACTCTCTGCGAACCACAGTTTTGTGAACAGCATAGTATAGACGTAAGTGTAGAAGTTACCAGTGGGCAGCTGATAATCTCTAAAGTCCGAAATTCTAGAGTGAATACATTTGTAAACGTACTGATTAAAAACGGCGCTAACCGCTTTTCGCGTAATGTGCAAGCCGGTGTAAAACGAATAATTAATATGATTGATTATTTAGGTTTCTCACGTTTCAATCATTTGCAAAAAGTTTTATTTTCTTACTCGTATGCGCTTTCAAGTTTACTAAATGATAATAGTAGCCAATATTGGAGCGTATTATCATTTGGAAGTCATTAGATTGTTGTCAGTCCCAATAATTAAGTCGTGAAGAGGTAGCAATTAAGTACTGTACATTTGTATAATGTGCGTAAAGTGCATGTGAGACATTTAGACACCGACTGTGTTATTTCTCAACCGTTTTCAACCCAAGCACCAGTAAAATAACTTTATGGACCATCAACTTACATAGACATAATTTTTTACCTCGCTATCAACCCAGCAGTTGTTATCGGCATACCGTGGTCCATAAGACATATAACTACTCTCATAAAACGGTCATTAACTTAATCTCCAACGAAACGCCGCACTCTTTGATGCCAAATGGAAAAGTATTTTATTGCAGTAACAATACAGTGATATCCTCATATCCTGAAAATACCAGATTTTTGCCTGGTCGTTGAAACATTCATTGCTTTTAGAAAGTTTGCTTCATTGGTCTATGGATATACCTTCTTATATAGTTTTACACTACGAGCACTATACTCATTTTATGTGAACAATTTTTACTAATTTTTTGTAAGATATTTAACTGAACTGTGGAGCATCTGCCTCGTCTTAGTGGACCACAGGTTGAGAAACATGACCTACGATGACAATACGATGGGTGAGTGATTTTTTTTTTTTAATCTTTATATGAAAAACTAATTCAGAAGACTTAAGCTTACCAAACACTTTGATTAATGTAAGTACCATTGAGCAGATTAAACATCACGCAAAAACGAAGTTTTAACCAGAATGTTAACAAATTGTAAATGAAAACACTGTCTGTTAGCAAGTGGTTTCTAATTTTGTATAGACTCAAACGCGTTTCGGCCTTATGGAATGGGGCGTCGTCAATGAGAATTTTGGTTAAAACAGTTGCATGTTAGTAGGGAGTAGCCCTATTTGCCCTTTTGTACAACACGATCTGTTGCAGTGGTTCCACATTACTCCTGTTATCTTTGTGAAGGTCACTATTTCAGTGGTTTCAAAATTGTCGAAATTTTAGGCACCACCGTACATGCATATAGACAACAAGGTACTTGCTGTGTGTCACAAAAACGAAAAGTCCTCTTATGCCTTATGTGTCTTCTTTCAAAATCCGCTCTGTTCAATCGATCGAATATAGAAGTCGTGTATCAGAAACAGTTAAATGTCTGTCGACTGTAAACGAATAACTGTATTTTATTAATATTATTGTCATTGTAAACCATTTTTGTACTTATAAATAAAATTTCTGGGTCTTAACATAGTAAAACTTCCATGTCTGAAATAGTGAGTTTAACGTTTTACTAATTTCGCGCTATTTAGATCGCAACACGCTGCTCAGAATCTCAAACAGCAGAGCTGGATATGTATCACTTACTGATATCATAGTTTCGTGACTTTCTGTGTGAATTTACCCGATGTGTGTTGTAGCGATGCTCAGAACCCTTGTGCCACAGTCTAAGATAATGAAGCTGGGTTCTGCGTAGAAATCTTGAGACAATACCTCCTTGACTCGCAGCGCTCATTTCGTCGTCGGCCCCTGCGGACAGGCTGCACACAATGTACGACAGCAAAACCTTCCGGCAACGTTTAGAAATACGATCAACATCATTGGTATGAGAACCTCATTTGAAAAACTAAATGCGACTGCACAGTTATTTTTTGGTTCGAGGTTACGTCGAAATAAAAGAACTTTCCCATAATGCTAGACGGGAAGTAAATACACCAGTCCTATACAAACCACAATCAAATTTATTGGGGGAATGTGGTCCAATTGTTCGACTCTGTTCTCAGTTCGATTGTGGGCTACAGCAGGTGTGTCTATTTGTCTTTGTCTCTGGTCTCCGGGAAAGGACGTGGGTTCGAATCCCCGTCTGGCCATCCAGATTTCGGTTTTCCATTATTTCCAAAAGTCACTCCAGGTGAAAGCGAAGATGGTTCCTTCAAGATGTCCAAGACTGAATTCCTTCTCATTCCTCGCCCCAAGATCTTTAATGACCACGACGTTGACGAAGTGTAAAGCCATAAGGAAAACAAAAGAATAATGGTAATTTTGAACCCTCGAAGAGCGTTATTTTTACAGTATCGTTCTCACTATTTCCATTAAAGGCTTGTACGGTTCACCGTAACTCCGTAACCTCTTATTATACTACACGGATTGGTAATTGTCGTAGCTGTAAAAGAGAGTAATAACTGCATTAAACTCCTTGGCGTTTTTTTGCGTCGCTATGAGGAATATTGAGTTCAGGCCCTCAGTTATCTGTTTCCTTCGTTCTTACGTAGGCAAGTTGCGGGTCAAATGAAAGTAGTAAATTCCTGGCGGGACGTCAAGGGACCGGCTGAAATTGATCTCCTCAATCCGGCGGCCGAGGAGCGAGTTAGGAGAATCTGGAGCAGTAGCGGCCACACGGTGAGCGCCTATCACTGAGGTACTGTGTGAAACATTATAATCATGATCAAGGCTGCCAAAAGTGTCTAACAAAAATCTCGGCTGCAATAACTTGCAACATGATATCCCAGAAAACGGTGCCCATTTTTTTCAGAATTCCACAGGCGTCTTTATGTGATTTAGTACTGCTATAGTACTTACATCTGGAATACTACTTCACCTGATTTAGGTTTTTCATGGTTTGCCGAATGTCATGGCCTGCTTCTAGTCCTTTCCCGCCACTAATGACCTCAACGTCGATAGGGTCCTTAAAAAAAAAAAAAAAATTGACTGGTTGCCTTGCGTTAGAATATATTAAGGGACCTGAGGTAAAATTATCTCCTAATCAACAGTGACAAACAACAGATAAAGATCTGGATATTGCGAGCCATTTCCTCAATTGCTGTAGGATCAATTTTTTATATAATTTTCACGCCAATGCAATTTAATATGTTGTTTTTATTTTCCGTGCGCGTTTCACTTCATTCTCTGAAGCATCTTCAGCGGTTCTGACTGTTGATTAAATTTGTTCTATATTGCAATTTACACAAGCAAATTATGATATATAAGCTTACAATTTACACATGATATATACAGATAGAAGCTAACTTACATTTTTACATGTTCACATTGGCTGGTATTGTACCGTGTTTCAGCATCGGCTGCATCTGTAATAGCAATATTTTGCATTACAGGTATTTGTTGTATCTTTATGAGTAATTTCGTGTCACTTTCACTGCACAATAGATATTGATTTTTGATGGCTTACATTTGTTTAGTGTGTAGTGTACATCGCTGAGCTGTAGGTTTATTCGGTGACTGGCGCGCTTTTAAATAATGTCTCTGTGCTTAGTTCGGTGTGTTTAGTGTATTATTATTATTATTGGCTGTGTCTTTTTGTGGTAGATGGTTGTGTATTTTTTATTTCGTTTTAAGTACTGTGTATAGTGATGGTTCCGTCAGGTTCGTGTATTCATTTATTATGTTCTTTTCCTTGGCCAGTGATTTTTGAATGTGGTAGTTTTCCTGAAACGTTAGTAGTTGTGGTTTGCTATTATTAATGGTTAGTATTTGCATGTCTTTTGCTATGTTTGTGGGCTGGTGATTATGCTATAGTGGGTGTTCTGCGAATGTTGAGTGGTTATAGTATTTTAGTGCTCTTAAATGTTCCTTATATCTGGTTTCAAACTGCCTGCATGTTTGACCCATATATTCTGCATTACAGTCATTGCAAGTTAATTGATATAAACCTGAACTGTGAAATTTGTTGTTTGGTGTGTTGTTTGCGATGTTTTTCTGTAGTGAGTTGTCTGTTCTAAATGCTATCCTCAGTTTTTGCTTTTTCAGAATGTTTGCTGTTTTGTGAGTGTTCTTGTTTATGTATGTCAATATGTGCCATTTTTCTGTTTTTGCTTGTGTGTGTGCTATGTTATTTCTTGTTGCGTTCAGGTGGGTGTTTGTATTTGCTTGTTGTGGAGTTGGTATAGTGCTTTGTGTTGTTCTTAGTATTTGCTTTTTGATGGTTTTATTTATTTGGTGTATTCTGGTTTCTTTGTATCCTTTTTTGGTGGCTATGTGTATGTTTGTGTTAAGTTCTGTTTTGTAGTTGTCCTTATTTAGTGGTATTTTGTTTAGACTGTTGAGCATGTGTCTTATTGCTGCTTCCTTGTGTGTTTGTGGATGATTGGAATTTGAGCCTATTATCATGTCTGTTGTGGTGGGTTTCCTGTATATTTCAAATTGGAGAAGATTGTTGTGAGTGGTTATGGTGAGGTCTAGGAAGCTGAGTTTTCTTTCTTTTTCCAGTGCAAAATTTATGTTTTGTGTATAGTGTTGATTTCAGTGAGTAGTTGGTTAACTCTGGCTTCTGGTTCATTTACTACACAAACTATGTCATCAACATATCTCATATTTTGGCTGAGATATGTATACAAAGCTATGTATAGAAGCAACGATGCGAACTTTGCACACTAAACTCTGATAATGCACAAATTGAGAACTGTCGTATAAACGGGGGAATGCACGAAGTGGCTATGGCAGGGAAACTTGCATCAAGTACTTGAGGGCTTCCACAACGCACATGTTGTTGCCTCTTGGTAGCCAGCAGCATCCAAAGTTGTTAAAACTACAAACTGGTGTTGTCGAACAGGATTCAGGCTTAAATTAGTTTCCCTGTGCTGGGCCGCTACCGCATCTGGTCACTGGAAATTTGCATTTACGATACTCACAATGTTACGAGCGAGCCGTTAGAGTTAGCATATTGATGTACCGGATATTAGAACACGAAAAATCCGTCTGTCCATACTGTAGAAGTTTACGTTGACGTAAACAGCATTTTATAGCTGACGGCAACTACCTTGGGGCTTAATTTGAAAATATTATCAAGATGGAATCTCAGAGAACATATATGATCAAATTTGGGGCACTACCTCTTATTACATTATAATGGCTGTACGGCCGCTGAAAAGCTATGGTAGCAGCAAATTTACTGATCTGTATAATATGGCCGCAAGCAATATGATGATGTGTAATTAGACATTATTGAAAAAACCACATATTTCACTCGTGCTACTAAGGGAAGATTTATAACTGCAATGTGAACCAATCTGACACAAATGAACAAGAAATTTTGTTTGCATAATGTTCTTAGGTAGCTTGTCTCGTGAACACCTTATTGACAAATGACATATTTGCAATCAAAATCTTCATCGCCTTCTTTTGGTGAAGTTTTTTATCAGAGATTTTGACTGTCAACATATAGTTTGTAAACATCATGCTCGCTAGGCTAGCAACCCGACACATTATATTAATACTCTACTCCAGAGAGGCTTCGTTCTTAAAGAAATTTGGTCCTGCCTCTATGACTTGACGTTTACGATATTCAGTATTCAATAAGAGACAGTTTTGCTCGTCTTCTAGAAAAAATATTCAAAAGTTGAATACCCAACTTAAGTCGGTCCTTAGAAGGATATAACAAATTCTCGGGTTGCCATGTTGAACAAGCCACATCTTCTCTGTAACACACCGAACCCAGTGTGTGTGTGGCGGCATTTGGAAGGACATGCGTTCAGATCGCGGTAGTCCATATAGATTTTGCTTTCTCATGGTTTCCAAAATTTACTCCAGGTGAATGCCGGGGTAGTGTACTTCAAAAGCCCTTTACCGAATCCCCTCCCATTACTTGCCTCCCCCTTTCTTCTCCCGCTTCTAACGATCGCGAAGTTGACAGGAAGTAGACTATAAGTAGATTCATTTATATACGACGGTTACCTGGTAAGTTATTGCCCTAAAACTAAGGCTGATGCAGATGAGTTAAAAGGAAACCTACGATCCCCTCAGAGCTCACGACACTATCCAATGACGTAATTACGCATAAAAATATTTCCAAAGGCTTTAAAGTGAGATGACAGCACATACGAGGGCAGATCGTAAAGTTGCCTTACTGTATATCTTAAAAATAGGTAGCAACATCTATTTTAAAAACCAAATACATTACTTGAAAGATTAAACGTCGTTCTATTTTTTGCAAACTAATCGCCATTTCGATCCAATCACTTCTGTAGACACTCCTGCGACTTTTGTATACCCGTTCAGACAGCAATTCACCACTTGTTTGACTTCGTCGTCGGAGTTGAAGCGTTGTCCACCCAAGTGATCCTCCAGTTTTGAAAACAAGTGGTAATCATTAGGTGCTAGGTCTGGACTGTTAGGGTGTGGGGTGTTAAGGGGCGTCCTGAAGTGTTTTTTCTTAAATTTAAACCCCCCCCCTCCTCCCCTCTCCTAATGTGAGATTGACCTCGTAATTTTGAAGAACTTTTTTTTTAGCTCTCCTATTCTTTGAAGGGCGGCAATCTGAAATAAAAAGTTGACGTAAGATTTTTATCGACCCCCCTCTCCACTTAATGAAATTTGTTGAGATTTGCTGTACCCTCTACCCCCCTCCCCCCTCTATTTTAAGCTCACGTAATTAATGGACGCCCCCTTACAGTGCATCCAAACTGTTTCAGCAGGTCCTGGGTTTGATGACAGACGTGGGGTCCATCGTTATCGTGATGCAGCGTGACACCTTTGCTCAGCACTCCTTTCCGGCAGTTCTGGATTGCCCATCTTTTCAGCCCATATCTTCTGAATTGTGGCAGGAGAAACATCAGGAACCCGAACAGAAAGTTAATGGATAGTGATCCTGTGATCTTCCAACATTATCCCCTCAACCTTATCGATCGTCTAGTGTGAAATCGAAGGTTATCACTCCGTTCTTATCATGAATGCTGGTACGACCAACCGTAATTTCCTACTCCATTTGCGGACGCGTTTAGCGGCCATCCACTTTTCACCATATACTTCCGTCAATTTCCGATGGATATCTTCGGGTGAAATACCTTCCGCATTCAAAAAAGGGAATTAAAGCACGAATTTCGAACTTGGCGTTAGCGGTGATCGGCACCTCATCACGAACGGTTGCTGAACCAACACTGCATGGAATAGCGACGCCAGGCAGGGTGGGAGGACTATTGCACACGACAGTGCACGCCTAAACACTCTCCCTGAGGCCCCACTTTACGATCTGTCCTCTTATTACACACCATTATCTCAGTTTATGTGCTCTGACGTGGCATTCGCGAGGACACGGGTTCGAATTCCCGTCCGGCCATCCAGATTTGGGTTTTCCATAGTTTCTCCAAATCACTCCAAGTGAATGCAGGAATGATTCCTTTGAAAGGCCATGGCTGAATTCCTTCCCGTTCATTACGCCCAGTCCTTTGGCGCCTCTAAAGACCTCGAGATCGATGAGGCATAAAGCCATAAGCAAAATAAATAAAATCAAATAAAAAATAAGTTTGCAAACAAAAACTTTTCCTGGTTTGGAAATAGACTGAATTTTGGGAGATGAAGAACTGGCGTCATTCCATTGTCTTGACTACTACTTGGTTTCTAGAGCACATAACGGGCGAAAATTTTCTTTGTGGCCAAGGACTCCATAAGAATAAGTCCTTGAAAATCCAAATATCTGCCAAAGTATAATTTTACACCAGCCCAGGTACGCTGTTGACATTTTTATGAGTGATTAACTCCATTTGCATCCTACACGGGGATACCCCTACGTTTAAATTCAGCTGTCCACTTGTTTAGTACCGTCATATCCATGACGGATGTCCTTTGACGACATGTCCATCTTGCATAAATGTTTAATCACAGTGCAATTTTCTCGTTATTTTTAAGTTAATCGTACACCTTAACCTCTTTCAGCGCCTGTAACAAAATATAGATTCTTTAACTGATTATAGAATCGTACTAATAAATACTCCGTCAGATCGCCATTATAATTAACTAATTCGTTCTTTCGCGGAAGATATGATAAACATGTCGCTAAAAGTTGTTGTAACTTAATTAATCTGTCCTTAAATTTACAGATTTCCTTAGCCGGATCATGTTAATTCCAAAACTACTGAATAATAAGGCATACTATTAAATAACAAGACCATCGATACACGCTTCATTTAGCTTTTTATTCCACCGAAATCTTCACGGTTGAAGTGTACTGGTTAATTGTACCTTCCTTTTAATTTTTAATCAGTTATATTTAATCTGCATAACAAGACAACTTTGTGTATTACATACCAGAGACAATCTACATGAATAAACAAAGTAAAAGATATTCACACTGATTAGTCACAGATATTGTTCTGAGCCAGTTTCTAAGGATAATCTTTGAGATAAACAATTTATTCTACATATCATATAATCTCAGGGCGTCTCGGGATTACAAATATTAAAAAAAAAACCAACACACAAATAAAATTACAATCAACTCACAGCGTTTCATGCGCCAGTCCAAATTCCATGGTTAAATTGTCCTGCACAGACCGATGATACTCAAAATGCATATTCTTTAATCATCCGATCTTGACAACCACTTCTTCAGTCTTCTCTGTATCGCACGTGATGCTCTTCTGTTCGTTATTATCAGAGACCATTAAAAGTTTCATACATTCACAGATATAATATAAATATGTAATGTATCCTAATGGTACATTACATTGCCCTCGGTCTTCCAATTGTCAAGACATGAAGTAGATCTTGACAATTCACTTACACAAAGTATGTCTCGTTTCCTTTTCTTAAAATGACACAGAATCTACTTTAAATATAATATGCATATGCACAATATCAAGTACTTATACTTTATATAATTGGATAAACATTTACACGATTTAATACAGAAAACTCCAGAATATTCTTATACTTCATAAACCAATATGCTTTACCACCGATTACGTCAATAATAAACATAATTTTGGCATTACTTGCAAGGAAAAGGTACCTGGACCTTGAAAATTATATAGTATTAAACTACGTGACATGGTTCATATCTTTGTTGTTTCAGAAAGGTTCCTTAAGAATAATAATTGACACAATTTCTGTATATGTTTAATTAACCATAATGTTTATTTTCCCTTTTATTATTCTAATAACCTTGCCTCCATACTCATCAGCGATCACTACACAAGATTAGTCCTCCATATTCATCCTAACTAATGTTGTCTACTTTTAAACAAGCGCAAACAATATTTCTTACTATCGCTGCTTTCTTCGGCATCTCCCTCTTTCATTTTCAAGGAACTGTTAGTCTTCTTCTCTGAGCTAACTATTTCCATTATTTTCATATTGTTGCATTCTTTAATTCATCTTTTTTATCATTTTAAATTCTAAAACACTCATTTTTTTATTTTTAGCAAAATTTTACTTATTCCAGTTGATTTGTCACTATGACCATTGAACTTGAGGCAATATCTTCTGAATTGTTACATTTCTTGTCAGCAGTAATGCCCTTTTCTTCTTTTGTACTTTTAATATAATTTCCAAACCCGTTGATACTCTTCAGTACCTGTTTTGCTGAACTTTGGCTTTTCCACTTCAATGTTTTCTTCTGCAGGTAATTAGTTTTTGAGATAATTTTCATTTTCTGCTTCACCTTCTTCTTCTTCAGGTAATGGGTTTTTGAGATAATTTTCATTTTCTGCTTCACCTTCTTCTTCTTCAGGAAGTTGGTTTCTGAAGAAATTATTCTTTTCTTTTTCACTTTCTTCTTCTCATAAAATTGGTTTGTGTCTCTTTGTACAATTCTCCTTTTTTACTATACGGTTTCTGCTGTGCTAATTTGTCCTGTATCTCTAGGAGTTTCATTTCTTGTGACTGTAATGTGAATTTAACTGCACTCACCTTGACCCCATTATCAGTAAGTCTTCCAGCTATTACTTCTAACTGAGAAACCAGGTAGCTTTTATCTCTTTCCATAACATCCTGCATTAACTTCTCAGATACATCCATTTCACCCAATTTAATCCCAACAGATTCAAAATTGTTTTTATTTTTTATTTCTACAGCATGAATATGCTCAGACAATTTTCTACGCTCATTTGCGGTTTCAAGTCGCAAATTCAAAATTGCTCCTTCCGTACTTGTTGTTCTGGCCTCAAACCGATTTTGTTCTTTCTGAATGCGTTCGCAATTAGTTTTTATGTCCTCGCGATTGTTTGCCTGCACAGCTTCCAATTTAGCGTCCATTTCATCCTGAAATTTAGACATTGAATCATTCAACTTGGCACTTATGCCATTCTGCACCTTTTCCAAGGAATCAATACGTTCCCGCATCGCTTGAAACTGGTCATTGATGCTTTCCTTCATGGAGGATAATTGAGAATTAACCTCTGTTTTTACAGAATTAACCTCTGTTTTCACAGAATTAATCTGGGAAGACATTTGTAAAAACATTTTCTGTAATAATATGACAATAGGTTTGTGTAAACTCATGTCTATATCGTCATCTCCTATTTGTTCTGTTTGCAGATTACTGCACTCTGGAACAATTGATTTCGGTATATTCATTAAATCACTTTCGGTATCATTTTCCGTAATTTGTCGGTCTTCATCACCCGCTCTAGCGATATTATTCTCTCGAACATTCGGTTCTCCCGAAAATTTTTGCAAATTGAAATCCATGACTTCACTATCTCTCACGTAACTTAATACTTTACCAGAGCGTAATTTCATATAATGAAGTCTTAAACAAATTATTACACCACTATTGAATGAATGAAATTATCAAAGAATTCCTTGTTCAATTATATGACTTTAAATTCTCGACACACCGAAGTATTTAAAAATTTGTTCTGACAAGCAATATAATCTTAATTATGCTAAGTTCATATGCATATTATACTTATAATACACAAGCACACACTGGCGTACTACTGAAAAACATCATAATATAAGGAAACATAAGGCAAAATTATGTTCATCACAAACATAGTGTTTTAAATAGTTAATTTTTCGTGCCCCACGTTGGGCGCCAAATGAAGTGTACTGGTTAATTGTACCTTCCTTTTAATTTTTAATCAGTTATATTTAATCTGCATAACAAGACAACTTTGTGTATTACATACCAGAGACAATCTACATGAATAAACAAAGTAAAAGATATTCACACTGATTAGTCACAGATATTGTTCTGAGCCAGTTTCTAAGGATAATCTTTGAGATAAACAATTTATTCTACATATCATATAATCTCAGGGCGTCTCGGGATTACAAATATTAAAAAAAAAAAAAACCAACACACACAAATAAAATTACAATCAACTCACAGCGTTTCATGCGCCAGTCCAAATTCCATGGTTAAATTGTCCTGCACAGACCGATGATACTCAAAAATGCATATTCTTTAATCATCCGATCTTGACAACCACTTCTTCAGTCTTCTCTGTATCGCACGTGATGCTCTTCTGTTCGTTATTATCAGAGACCATTAAAAGTTTCATACATTCACAGATATAATATAAATATGTAATGTATCCTAATGGTACATTACACGGTTAAAGCATCAACTTCTTCCCAAAAAAAAAAGCACACGTTACCTAAATGCGCAGTGCAGAATCTTCGAGAAAGCATCACAAGTGTCGCCCATCGCTTCTGAATCGCTAACAATAGCTGCAAACAGTGGAAATAGTACAAAACCAATCAGAACCTACACAAAAGTACTTATAATCATTAAGAAACAATTTTAAATGAAAATAAAGGCTATTTACAGGAATTTAAACATAAAACCGGCAAATTTAAACAATTCCATTAAGCCGAAAATCATACTTACAATACTAAGGCTTAAACAACATTAATAAATAGTTTTTTTAATTATAATTAAAACAGTATACTGCTTTTAATCATATTACGCTTCTTCTAAACAATTTCAAAACAGAACTCATTCATACGAAAAATATACAAATTTATAATTAATCAGTGTTTATCTCTCTCTCAAACATTAATGTACTTAATTAATAAAATTGAAATTAACAGGAAGCTTGGTCTGAGGGTTACAACGATATGCAGCATTCACATGACACGAATTTATGGGACGACCCTCGTCAGTGCAGATTTACGTTTATTAGTTGTCAATTCTGATAAAACGAACAGGAGTAATGTCTGAAACAGAAGGTAACAGTAAAAACGTATCAAAATATAGTCAACTTGAAATCTCTAACGGCGTAGGTAAATATGAAATTGCCTCCTGGTTCCGGTCATTAGTACGCCAATTATCGTCTATGTTTATGTTACAGCAAGCTGATTAGCGCATATCGTTTTCGCAATGACGACGAAATGGCTACAGTAACTTCACAGCAACCGGAAACAAATTGAAATATCGACAAGAAATATTTAGGCTTACGTATAACTTGAAACGCAAATTAATATTTCAGCTTAAAGCTACGTTAAGCACAACGTGAAGGATACTAATGAACAGTTTAAACGTATTTATTTTCTCGTGAGTGAATGACAAGTAATTCAACTTGTCGCTTAACTGCTAGACTTCTGAAAATTTTCCCTTTTTCGTAACAATTTACTTGTCAGTACAAAGACTGCGGCAATGTGGCAAGGCCTTTAATTCTCAGCTGCTTTGTGTCGTAAGCTGTTTGGATTGCGGCGTGTCGCAATCGTGTATAAAGTCATTATCTGGCACCTCTCGCGAAGTGCAAGAACAACTTATAAAAACATAGAAAACGCAACAAAATAAAACCAGAGGTAGAGGATCTCAAGTGACAGGTGTGGCACCATCTCCTGGCACCGTCGGGAACTACCAACTGCAACAGCGGCGCATGCGGTGACATCTACCAGCAGTGCGAGCACTGAAACACGTGTTCCGGTAGTGCCTTTAAAGGCCGCGCTCTGCTGCCCAAGAAAAGTGAATGACCTTCAGGCCGTTACTTCTGCTGACAGCCTCCGGTTCAGTCACTTGAAGATCCCGCAAACTTTTGTCAAACGTCAGTGTAGCCTCTAATTCGTCGTTAAAAATTTATATGTATTCATTTCACATATATCTCTTTCGAAATAAAACAAACAGTAGAAGAATATTATATCTGACTGAATGTGTCGTAGCTGAACATTCCGGAAGTAGCGTTATTAGCATAACATTTTAGACGGCATGGCGGACGCCAGTAATTAAAATGGCAGGCTGTCAAATGAAATTGAACTTCCAAGAACGCCCAGCCAAGAATTTAATAAAATTTCATATGTAAACATCTACAGGACATTATGCATTAAATTTAAAACAAAAAAATTAAAATGGCAGGCGGTCAAATGAAACTGTGCCTTCAAGAATGCCTAGCGAAAAATTTAATAATATTTCATAGATAATTATCTACAGGACGTTACGCATTAAATTAAAAACAAACAAAAAAATCTACATGTTGGGTTTTTATTCTCCGTCTAGTGCAGCTAACAAATGAAAAAAAATATTGACCTAAGTATTTAAAAAATCTACAGTTTACGTACCTCTTCTTCTCCTCTTTATATCTTCCATAACCCTTGAATAAAAGTAGAAATTTAAAAAAATGTAACTTACCCAATCTGAAAACGCGGAATCTTATAAATTCGAGTTACGGTAAGCTCGTTGGATCAGGAACCAAAATCACTAATCATATGCGAATGTATTTTTTGCTTGGGACTTCCTACATCAGAGAGTTTATCTTTTAATATACAAATTTTTATGCATAAATCGAGGGGTAATATAAGCGGATTACTGTATTGTATTCATTCCTCGGGACCCCAAATACCATTAAAAAAATACAATTTTTTATGTATAAATTGTCTATAATGTAATGTATGAGCCTCACTGTTGTATTGTTTAATTTCTCATTGTAAAGTGTTCTTTATTTTTAACAAACTAAGTGTGCTGCATGGATTATCTCCAGATGCAAGTAAATTATTTTTTTATAAGTCATATGTGGCAAAAAAATCGATTTTTTGGAGCTCGGTGGTGACGAACGTGCATGTTTAGAGAATCAGATAACACTTTGACAGGATGACCTGCCAGGGAACACTATGAACAACCGCGATTCATCAAAGTATCCACTTTAGATTGGAGGAAGAGTAGCAAGGTATGTTGTCACAAAGCAACCTAAACAACATAATTACGGCTCAGAGAGCATAGTTTACCATCAGCTGCTTCCTTCCCTGCGGTACGCTCTGCGAGTATTAATAATGAGAATCCTCTAAGCCAGACAAATGTTTCTGCATAAATCCCCGTAGTAATATGCGCACTCTGTAAAATATAACCAACATAAATCGCTATTTTAAATGAATAAAATGTATCGCAGAGGTTCGAAGAATAATGTTCCTAAGCTTTACAAGTCCTAATTTGCCCGCACATTTATTTAAAAGGAAATATTGTCCTGCACGTCCTAAAACAATTAAGACATAACAATTTTCTGATTTATCTGTATACATTGTTTACACACTCTGTACACTGTTTCGGCAGAAACAGCCACGGTTGTGTCGATGATATTTCAAGCGAACTGATTATTGGCTAACTTTTTTTTTTGCACTTTCTTCTTGAATGTTTTTAAATTAAACACCGCATGTTAACTACTGTTTTCGATTAATTCTTAATTACCAAACGCGTTTCTCCCGCTAGGTACGGGGTATCATCGGTGGCTGTGAATATTGTTACAGTGTAAAATTGCAATATTTATACACACCACTGATAATTATCAAAATACACTTTAATTACGGACTTGGTATTGTCGGTTAAAACTTGATCAGAAAATGCTTTTTTTTTTGTACATTCATTGACCCGGATTTTAGGCTAACGCGTAGTTACTGTACATCACTCCCTATTATAAGTCACCTGCTGCGAGTCCCGATAGTAGAACAAATTTTTATTGTCCTTTATTAGTCTTCCAGGGTAAGAGCTAAGAACTTTCTTTCACCAGATCGTCTATCTGTCAGCAGGTGCGACAGTCCGACATCATGCCAAAACTATCGAACCAACTTGGATAAGGTTTTAACAGTTTGAAAGCATATGGTCTATCCCAAAATCTGCGTTGTGTATTATGATTCTACGTGGCTGAGGATTGGAGCAGGAAATGATGATTCGTTCGTACGTAAAACATGAAATAGTTAATAAAAAATATTTTTGGTTGCGAGAAGTAATTATTAATTTTGATATAATTGAATTTATGATTTTATATAATGTCACCTTGTTCTTTGCATTTACAAGCATCAAAAGTTTACTGTATCACAATTTATCATTTTTTTTTTTAAAAATGACAGTTTTAAGAAATAATAATAAAAAAAGGGAACATTACATTCATGATTGAAATTAAAAGGGTGCCATATAACTGTCCAGCTAGCATCAAATTTTCGAACATTTAGAATCCCTTTATATTTACAGGGTGAACTGCCAGAGCATGTTCGGTTCACTCGAGATCGAAGTGCAATGCAGTTTTTAGTTTATATATATATAGGATAATTACCCTGATTTTTCTCTGGTCACTTAGCAGCACAGGTTTCTCCATTCACCATCCAACCTATGCAGGATGGTAACACTGACCCACACTCTTACAATGACCGTACTAGATGTCGCGGTTGGCGGTTCTCTTTCCCGCCTCTTGACGTGCCAACTCGATCTCTGAGCCCCGCGCAGTACTCCACTCGTACCCGCGCTGTACGCCTAGGCTGGCGGCCGCAGCCGCAACTTGACTCCTCTTCTGCCCTCCTGACGCCGCCGTACAGCTCGCCGTCCTTGGCAGAAAAATAACAACCACCTTAAACGCTGTTTGGCATATCCACACAAAACTTTCCGTCACTCGATTCACTTCACAAAAGTGTTACTTGGCTAAAATATGCCTACCCACCCTCGCATACAATAGCTGCGTGCAGGCGATACGCAGAAGGATCCCCTGCTGCGTCAACACTTAGCTGGCGTGGGTATAGTGACCCACCCCGGCCTCTTGTTCTCAGTTTCTATCTGCTACCCAAATTCCTGTCGCTGCATCGCAGCTACAAACACAGTGCTGTTCTTTCTTGTAAACATAACGTCAATGAAATGATTCAATTTTAATCATTCCAAACAGACAGGTGCCACATATCACACTGTATCTGAGATAAACACGAATTTACGAGATACTCACCAAAGATCATATTACAACGCCGTAAACACTCCACCCTTTTGACTCTGTGAATATTGTTTTTTTGTAAATCTAACGTTGATTATTTAATTTTTCAGTTTTGTGTAATACAATGTATTACAAAACACGGAAAACTTTAATCAAACCACTACATCAAAGATTAACACCCCAATAAGCATAACGTTAAAGGTTCACTCTTTGCTACTAGTAGAAAAACAAAAGGCAAACGCAATACATACATCAAGGTCCGTGTGGATGAAGCAGAGGGAATGTGCCACAGACCTACGGTACTATAAAGCTGTCCCCAATGCGTATGGATTGAATGCAATGCGCAGTGCTGACAGTCATTCTTTCGTTGGACAGGGACATTATACTTGGCAGCTCGGTTAGTATCTTTCGGAAAAACACCTCGGAAAGGGCAACACTGTAGTACTGCGTAACTGAGTACACTCACTATGACCGAAATGAGCCTCTTATCTATCATAGTTTTTTTTTAATCTGCAAGAAAAATAAAGTCTTTGCGAAGTGTACAAGGTGCGTCTGCAAATGAGAAAATGCCGGTCACAGATCCTAATGTAATCGGCTGTAGGAAACTTCGTCAAGCTCTCCGCAGCCGCACAGTCAGACGGCGCTCGCAGCGCCTCTCCGCTGGGACGGCGGAGGTGGTAATTGCATCGCCTGGCGACGCGCTGCCTGGCATTAAAGAGCCTTTATGTTGGCTCGGTTTCTTAACGAGCCACGAGGACCCCTAGAGACCAAGGCTGGACGACTCTTTCTGCGCCGTAACAACTGCAAATAATGCCGGTCGGTATATCACATCCGCATTATTCAGCTCACGCGAGAAAATCATTTTTATTCATTACGCCCGGTGACAATTTCGGTTAGACGTTATTTATACTTTGTAAATTACGTACAAAAATCTATATTTTACTAGCTGTTACCCGCGACTTCGTACGCCTTGACATAGAATTTTATTGCTAGAATGGGATATAGAAAGCTATAAGGTACGTATATGGTGTTATAAAAAGCACGGAGGTGGAATAATATAACTGGGAAGCCATCACCATACATTCTACTATTGTCCTCAACATGTTTAAAAATTAAAACAAACTTAGGGGAGGGGAGATTAACTATGGTAGACTACCATAGTTCCACCGGCAGAGTTTTGTTTTAGAATTATATCACTTTCTGACGATATCTTATGCCAATACCGTTTTGTATTCAACGTTTTCAAAATATATAGCCTATGGGTATTTGAAACCCGTGAGCTAGATATATGTAACTGCCCTCCTACCCAGTGTCTGTCTATGGGCTTTATTGATATTTATCGCAAAGGGTAATTTTAGTGAGAATTGTAGTCATTTAAACTGGAATGGAACTACACAAACTATCTGTCGCAATTACACCAACTGACTGGAGAGAAACAAGGCCTGAGTGACCGATATGACCTTACAGAGACTTAACACACGCTACCCATCTCTCTGTCACCATTCGGTTAGTTTTCAAAATTTCATGACAAAATATATTATTTATATCGGAAGGTATCCTGTGTTCTTCCCGATGACAAATAATATTTTCTTTTCGAATTTCATCACGATCTGTTTAGTCATGAAAACGTGACGGGAAGACTTACTTTCGCATTTATAATATTAGTGTAGTTGTTCTACATCAATGATGCGACAGTTCTGCATAGTTGTGATTGCACAAAATGACAATTTTAAAGTGGCCAGATGTTGGAATGGGTAAAGTAGCTGGACTAAAACCTTGCGCCGCTTCTGAGAATTGTTTTACAGAACTGATTAGTCCAAAAAACTGGATGCTGAGCTCTTATATTGTTGAGGGTGTCTCCACCAGCGACTACCGGTGATGTTATGCTGGCTTACACAGCGTTTGCGTTGGCGGGTTGATCTACGCTGCAGGCGTCGCTGTTTCTAAGCCGGTCTTTGGCATGAGCTGTGCCCGTCGTGGGTTTTCCATCTCTTCTTTTGGAGAGGGTTTAACAGTCTGTAGGTGTTGAGGTCACTTAGAGGTGAGAGAGTATGGTAGCAAAGATCTGGATCAAATAAGAATGGAGGAAACAAATCAGCATTCGTCTGCAACAATTTCGGGGAACCATGGAAAACCAAAACCAGTATGACCGTGATTGGAATACTGAAAATACAGGAAGGAGAGATTGAAAAGGTTACAGGATTTGGCTGTAACAGCCCATCGCGTTTAAAGAAAACTGTCCCTGTTAAGCTTATCCCGTGTCAGGTATAACATAGAGATCAAAAATTTCGGGTAGACGTACAAGATGGGAAGCTTTACTGGGAAGGAATACTTAAACTTACCGTACAGCAGACTGCCTAAACTAGGCCAAAATTGCTTAATATTCTAGAGTAAGCAAATTTTCAAACTGGCCTACACATTTAGATCAAACTTTTAGTTGTACATTATGTGTTGTACCTAGAGAACTAACTGAGTACTAAAATTAATCACTAATACCGTAATTTACTTGTAATTTAACCGAAAGATACAAATCTTAAGGTTATCAACTCATTCAATAACGCCCTAAATGTCATATCATTTCCTATATGTAATTTAAAGGAGCATACTTTATTTAGGTGTTGCTCATTAAATTATAAGTCTCGTTTCTAGTCAGCCTCTAATGTTAACACCTATGTTTTATGTCTATGACGCATGTGTCAGTGTTAACAGAGGAAAAATTTCAATATTTCGTGAATCTTCTGTTCTCTCGAGCTTGTATCATTCCGCAATCTGACATACTGATTTTCGTAGCGTCACATTTCGGACACTGTATTATATTTTTACGTGGTTTCCCGAAGGAATAGAACCCTTTGTTCCATGAGCCATGCACCTTGTAGAAATAAAGAAATAGGGATTTGTTTTAAGACTCAGTTACACTGCCGATTGGTTTGATCTGTTTTAGTAAACTTTTTGGTGGGTCGTTTGAAGTCTAGGATTTCTCGCAATTATAATACCCTTTATTGAAAACTTGTAACGTGACAATGAGCCCAGTCAGTAGACGAAAAATTCCTAGAGGCGGAAACAAATGAGGAAAAAGTTCTGCAGTCCTTAATTTCACCATGAAGATTTTAATAAACTGGGAGAGATTCCTAGTGATTTAAGAGGTCCGCTCACTTTCGAACCAACAACTAACCTGCAAATCGGTAAAATTTAATTAGTTGCTCTCATTGACACATTTTGCCCCAGTAAAGTTCTTTTTATTAGATTAACGCCATGGTATCTCTTTTTAAAATGTAGTGATTCAGAGTGCAACTTCTATTAGTATTGAACCAAATTCCCTAAACCAAATTACTGATCGTGAATTATTAATTACGGCAAGTTATTATTTATTTATTCTCTGAGGCAAAAGTTGGATAATTGCAGCCTGATTAAAAGCCTGCTCGTTAATTAATCTCCGCTGCTACTTTGTTTGAACATGTATTTGTATGTTTAACGAATGGGAGAGTTGAAATGAATATTAGAGTCATTATATGGAGCTGCTGTTGTTTTTGTTGGAGATATTATTAGTATGCCCGTTGATTTACCTGTCTACAAATTATCCCTCCCCCAATACAATGAGGGAAAACTTTAAAAAAACTTAAGGCTATACGGCTCGCCGAAGTTGAGGTCATTGGGACCGAGAGAGGATTGTGAGGAAGGAACGAGAAGGAATTCGAACACGGCCTTCTGAAGGTACTAGCCCAGCATTCGCCTGGGGTGATTTAGGGAAACCATGGAAAACAAAAATCAAGATGGACGGGTCTAGTACGGAACCGCGTGCTCCTGAATGGCAGGTCTAGATGTTAAACGCTGACAGTATTCCAATACAACGCTAGGAATTGTGCTCAAACTCTTATTGAATCGTAGATACGAAATTAAACTGACAGCAAACAAATATCGGTTCGGAAAAAGGTGCAGTTGACAGTTTCACGATTAAAAAACGTCCAAAGGAAACGCAATTAAGTAACTTTTCAACTCAGCTTCACATGTACATCACTCGCTGTTTGTGACAGTACTTGTTTTTACTCCCTGCGAATGGAAAATAGGAAACTGCCGAACACACTGTTTTGCACAAATCTGGCAACTGAATTGAAACAATGCAGTTTTTTCTGTCTGAGGCACAAAATAAACTGAATGTAGATACAAGATTTGTTCTGGCTGTAGTGAGGGATTACAGGGAGTGCTATGACGTTTGAATACATCAGAGAAATATGTGATAAATTAATGTTGTACCTGAGGTTGTAAAACAACCATTTAATTTAAATTAACCGTCATTACCAAGTGAAATTTGACTCATCTCAGGAAAGGTATCAAGACTTCTTTATCTTTTGAATACTAACCCGGTCGCCAAGATTGAATGGAGGTTGTATTTACGATTAGTTCAATGATTAGAGCTTCTAGATGATAAATTATTGGTGGAATTTGGTCACAATTAGCACACGTGTTCATGGATTGTTATAACCATACACATTTATTAGCAAAGTTTTCATAGTATAACACCGACAACCAACCGAAAATTTATGGAAGTAAACACATGTAATTTGTGATAGATTTGTATTCTGGAGACTGCAAGCTCTTACGAGGGAAAAGTTCAAATTGAAACAAGTCTAGGTTGCAGTTAGTACTGCAGTTTATTACAATGACGGCTCCTCAAAATCACTGCATAGTTTCTTCTAGCACATAATTCGACTGTTCTATTGCTTCAGGTTAGCACAACGATACTAAGACGACAGCCAGAGTTTATTTTCCCGCCGCGGAAGAACGAAGAACGTATCCATGGACCCGGTTTGTCTTCTAACACTCATGGAAACACTACTTCCCACTGTCAAAGATATGCCGTGACTCCTGCTATTGTACTGCGAGTTTAGTACAACTACGTATGAATCGATTAATCGAACTGACACTCCATACATATCACCGATATACACAGATACATTTTGATAAACCTACGCATTACTGCATGAAAAGGTTGTTAGCTTATTGTATTGCGACAAGGTCAAGTTTTAAAACCGAAAGGTTTAATGAAACACAACGGGAGAAACATTCTGCGCGCAGAATTAGCAGTATAAATACTTACGAGGAAAGGTGTGCTTGAATTGTTGTCCTGTCGTCAAATACGTAACAGCCGGTATGCTCATCGCTCAGAAGACTATTCCGAAAGGTCACCTGGCAACCGCTTGCGGCGTGATAGCGCAGAGGTGGTGACGGCGGCGTTGTGTTAGGTCAAGGAAAGCCGGCGACCACAAACGACTCCAGAAAACTATTTATCTGCGACTCTACTCGCCACGCGCTTGGATAAACGACAGATTTACGGCCTCCTCGCAGAGAACTCAGCCGCGAACAAAAATACGCGTGTCCTGTGCTAATATCCAGTCACGTTGTTGTGTCAACGGCAAATGTCGAACAGACGACTTTCTTGGTAAAACACTGGAAAAACGGAACAATAAAAACCGCGGCAGTTCTGTCATTACCGTGGCGCTAAAATCTGATGATGAATTCTTGTAGAACTTGACGAAACAAATCGAAAATGAAGAATAAAGTTTTTTGATATCTCGCTTGGTTTTCGAGATATAGCATGTTAAAATCAGTCATAGGTATAGTTCCTTCCGCCTTTGATGTTTTTTCTTGTGGTCCAGGCCGTATTTCAACCTAGCAACAATCACTAGGAAGAAAATAAAACACCCATAGTGCATTTACACCTTGTAGATATGGTGGTTTTGGTGAAAAAAAAAAAAATTCTGGTCCAGGCCGGATCTCACCCTAACCTCCAAACATTTGAGTTACAATATCTCGAGAACTAAGCGAGATATCAAAAAAAAAATATTCTTTATTTTCCAATTGTCTCGTCGAGTTACATACGAATACATCATCAAATTTGACTATACCGAAATGTTTCTTCTGGTCCAGGCCGTATTTCAACCTAATTACGTCAATTTTGAGATACGATATCTCGAGAACTGAGCGATATATCAAAAAACTTTATTCTTTACTTTCAATTTGTCTCGTCGAGTTCTATAAGAATCAATCATCAGATTGTGGCGCCACAGTAATTATAGAATCTCCAAAACCGCTACGGACGTGTGTCGGATTCCCAACCTGCTCTAAGAGATTCTTCTAACCCTTTTTTTTCTAAAATAGGAGAAGAGTCAGAATAGATGAGTACATGTCACATAAGTTGCTTCCAAGTACACTAAAGTGTACAAAAATGTAACTATACTCCTCGCATCTGACAGAAGTAGTTCCATAATACCGAACCCGGTGGGTTAGCGGTAACACTCGGGTCTAGTATTCGGGAGGACGTGGGTTCAAGTCCACGTACGGTGACACAGAATTCGGTTCTCTATGGTTTCCAGAAATCACTCCAGGCGAATGCCGGGATGGTTCCTTCCAAAGACTATGGCCGAATTTTTGTCCCTGCCCTCTCCCGCATCTAATGACTTCGAAGTTTTTTTTTTTTACTTAGGGCTTTATGCCTCGTCGACGGCTAAGGTCATTAGAGGCGGGATGGGACTGGGGACAAGGAACGGGAAGGAATTCGGCCATGGCCTTTTTGAAGGAAGCATCCCGGCATTCGCCTGGAATGATTTGGGGAAACCATGGGAAACCCAAATCTGGATGCCCGGACGGGGATTCGAACCCGCGTCCTCCCGAATGCGGACTTCGAAGTCGAAGAGGACCAAAGCAATAAGGAATCAGTTCCATTATCCAAAGTAACGATGACTTAAATCAAAGAAGCTTTAGAAATATGCAATGCGCCTTCAACGTAGTTCTTAGTAGAAGCTTAGCAAATTACATTATCAGGTTCTAAAACTACTAATACATTACAACCCACACAATCGGAGTCATGTGAAACACCCAGCACTGTGACTATTCACTCAATTACAACAGCTCTTCTTGAAGGCTGCTCACTCAGACGGAAGTGTAGAGCGAAAATCATGTACCTGTAATTTCACATCAGTCCATGGCCTCTTACGACAATCCTCTGAAACTTAAAAAGATCACAAAGGATCTCAAAATTATTAAATAAAATAGTCAAATAGTCGGAGATAAATTTTCACTAACTGAAAGTTTAATGAGTATCTCTATATATAGAGTCACCGACCGCGTTAATAATATATTTATCTCAGAAGATTCTCCCACGATAGAATTTTACCAGGTAATTATTTCTTCTGAACAAAAAAAAACTTAGGTTACCATCACAAAATTCTTAAAGCTTCTTCAATATTCGTTAACTGTTCCCAAAAATCCACTTACGTTGTGCGATGATGATATTCATGCGATAAATTTCCTTACTAGTGAATCTGACATTTCGCCATGCATGCAAACCACAAAACTTACTGTAAAGACCTTGAATAATCTCCTAAAGTCCTAGAACCATTACAATGTCCATCTTTAAAAATTATCAACATAACTCATATTCCTGTTAGTTTTAAATAAAATGAATCTCCTAACCATTTGATTGTTGTAGAGAAATACTGTTCACTTAACGAAGCTAGCCACTTCGTTTTTATTTCTTCTACTCTTCTAAACGCACAGGAAAATGCAAATGAACTTCCAGATCTGTGAAGGCATATAGGCAGAAAACTGTACGTTGTTTACAAATGCTCTGCGCATACAAAAAGAATGGAGCCACGTGAAGTTTTTCCGTTGGTAGTATGATATAATGTTAGCGCCGAAGAGAAATGAACACTTGCCTGGACTGCATCCACGCGCAGCGCACTGCTTGGCTGAGTCAGTCTTTCAGTAGGCTTCTCGCGGGGTCAATCCTCTCGTCACACGCTAAACTCGTGTCGCATCTGCGTCGTTTCTACTAACGAATCACGGTGCCATATCACATGTTCACGTACTGCGCCAATCTGCCATAATTTCCCGCTGTTGTGAACAGGAATGAAAGTTTTAAAACGGGTAGTTGTTTGAACTTGATAAACTTTTCGGTTAATGACTAACTCTTGCTATTCTGCCCTGTCGTCAGTTAATGATGATTTCTTCTATTCACTTCGTCATCTAATTTACAGATTGCTGCCGTCGATTGCCAGAGGGTTTTACCCTCCATCAGAGATTACTGATTACTACTGTTCTTCAGTGAATTAAATAGTTCTATCAAATGACAACACACGAATCGCTTTTCAATTAATATTTATTTTTCCATGAGTTCTATAGATAACATAAGGCACCAGACTTTTCCAAAGACACTAAAATATTCGAGCGATTAAACTCACAAACGACTGTAAAACTTCTGAGAACAACTGACTTACAGCTAACTCTGCTCGCGTTTAGATAAGCGCCGGAGAAACATCCAGAAAGCCACAAAGAGTGCCGACAGATGTTTCTCAAGCGTTAACAATAAAATCCACACAAAAATAATTACAAATCGCACAAAATCACTCACAATCATTATAAAACACCTTAAAATGAAAATTAAAGACATTTACAGGTATTTATACACAAAATTATCGTCATAAACCAGTTAAAACCGTCGAGAATTGTCCTCCAAACATCGTGGTTCACATCAACATTTACAAACTTTTAATTAATGTTTCGTTCATAATATTGTCCTTGGTCGTATTGCATATCATTTACAAAGTTTGTCTTCATAAAACAATGTTCATTTGCATGATGCTAATACACCATTCTACAATTAATCGAATGAAAAATATAAAGATCCACAATTAATCACTGCCATCTTGCTATACATAATTCTTAAAATAAAATTTCACGAATGATCTGGGTCTAAGGGCTGTTATAAATTATATTAAAAATGCAGTATTTGTGATTAATGTTTACAAAAAACGAGGGGAAATGGAGAGCAGTAGATCCAATCCGCTTGTTTGCAGTTCAAAAGGGTACAGTTAAACATTGGAGCATTCTAAGGAAGTTTTGTTCGCCCCGTTGCTCAGGTTGTTGCAACACCACGCTGCTATCCAACTCCTGCCATGGGGTTAGCTGGTTCTATCCCTAGTGGTGGATGAAATGTTCACTATTTCGCACTTGGCTAGCAGGGCTGGATAAGCCGTGTTGCACGATTGCTAATCACCAGATTGTGTACCAAACGGCTCGGGTAGATCCCCAAGCTCTGCACAGTGTTATGCAGTGCGGATATGAGACACTGCTGATTCTTAGGTCGGATGTGGAATTTTAATTGTGTGTTTCCGTTGGTATTTTTCGGAAGAGTTGGCACGAATGGGTTGGCACCTGGTTCCAGCATCTTCGTTTCTTCGTCTCTGATCGAGAACAAATACGAACAAATACGACACCACACTACACTACCTGTACACTGGATACAGCCATCCACTCAAAATAGTAACACTGTGTGAGATAAAGGGGAATCACCCCACTTAACACTTGCCCGGGAGGTTGTTGTGGAAGGCACTGTCTGTGGTAACTTGTCGACGCCTTAGCACGGTTATAGTACGATTCTGTTTAGGTAGCTTAACGCCTTCTTAGCCGACCCCGGCAGCGTAGGGGATAGCGTGCTATCCTCGCGTTGCAGGGGTCGCTGGTTCGAGTCCGGCCTCGGGCATGGGTGGTTTTAATTAAGTGTTGTGTTTGTCTTGTGTCGTCTATACCACGGAGAATCTAAATACACTGAGTGATCCAATACACAGGGCGCTTGGAATTTCGGGCCCGGGGTAAAATAGCCAACCTTTTTTTTTTTTAGCTCTACAAAATGGCCAGGCGACAATGGGCGTATTCTTGGCTTCATGGCCTGAGGGCCCCTACAGTCGGTGATCGGGGCCCCCCATCAACCGGCAGGGCCCGGGTACTTGTGACCCGCTTACCCCCCTCCCCTAACGCCGGCCCTGCCAATACATACTTGCAAACTACAAAATTACATAGTGCTGGCTGCATGGCCTCGTAGCCAAATGTCAATTTTAAAAAAGAAAAAAAACGCCGTCTTACTCGAGTGACGGTGTTATATCCGGGACTAACATTTTTCCTGCCTCTGCGCAAGTTCGTGTGTGTGTAGTAATGCTATTTCCTTCTGTTTTTCTCTAGTATCAAGGCACAAAGTTTCTAATGTTGTATCTTTTTAACCTTTACACTAAATTAAATTCGAGAATTTTGTTATGTTTACTGGAGTTTAAGACTTTGATGCAGTCACTTGATTGACGTTTTCCGTGTACTGTAATGTAATATATATCAGAAAACGTAATAAATAAATAACCCATGTTACGTAGTAAAAATAAATATATCAATAGAATCCAAAGGGTTGGGTGTTTATCTGTTTTTTAGCGTGATCTGTGGTGGGTATCTCCTAAAAGAGAGATCATCTGAGATGCAGTGTGATCTGTGGCGCCTATCTGTTCTCGGTATGAACGAATGATCATTTCTTCCTCCGCTTTTCCGGTCGTGAAAGTTGTAAAATATTCCAAAATTTTTAAGATAGGGCACAAGATTTAAAACTGTGAAAAACCCATCCAAATTGGTTGGGTAGTTTTTGCGTGATACCTGGACAAAGAAACTTTCAGGCGCAGCCTTCGAACAGATCTATAATAGTATTAGCGTATCTTGCGTGATTAAATCTCTGTTGCTTGTGCACTTTCGAGTTTATCAAATGTTGGATGTTAATACTATGCGATCGGTTGCTGCCTTGTGCTGTAGTTAGT
Source organism: Vandiemenella viatica (assembly GCA_031002005.1). Classification (NCBI taxonomy): domain Eukaryota; kingdom Metazoa; phylum Arthropoda; class Insecta; order Orthoptera; family Morabidae; genus Vandiemenella; species Vandiemenella viatica. Next base: position 210,088,522 of record CM061919.1, read on the forward strand.
AATTAGAAACCCAACCGCGAAGATGCAACCACAGGCAGAGCATAGGAATGGCTGCCGTTTGTAGGAGATTCATTCAACTAACAGCAGCCAAAAACTGTGCCAAAGCTTCGAATTATAACAAAAAAATACAATGTAAAATTCCAAATTAATAATTCTTTAGAAGCGGAGAACGTAATCTATGAAATGGTACCTGATTCATCGATTTCGGTTACGAATGAAAGAAGAAAAAGGGTTTGTCACGAAAAATCACCTTCTAGAAATAATATATAGTGATAGATAAATCATATGTTAACGAAAAACTGACCAAGAGCTTCATTGGTCAATGAGGACGAGGTAGCCTGCAAAAGTTAGGAACCAAGCGTGGTGGTGAGTGATAACTTTCTGGCCTCGTATTCTGGAGTGGGTGGGTTCGAATCCCCGTCCGGCCATCCAGATTTTGGTATTCCACGGTTTCCCCAAAACACCTCAGGTGAATGCCGGGATGGTTCCTTCAATCCGTTCCTTGCTTCCAGTCCTTTCCCGCCTCGTTGGCGACGAGCCGTAAATCCATAAGAAAAAAAATAGATAATACTACAGCGCGTTAAACTAACAGAGGCGGCTTAAGGTCAGTTTGCTTTAATTCCTTTCCGCAGCCCTTACCCATACAAGCGAAGAGGAAATTTACTACTCGCTTACCTGGTCACAGTGGTCAGCTCGGAATATAGGAACTGGAGGGGGTGATGAGGTGAGGAGTGGGGCTAGGGAACCATGACCTTGAACCACCTGTTCAGATACTCTCTGCGAAGGTACCTGCCTGCCTTGAAAACTGAGGGAACCCGCAACAGGCAAAACCTGTGTTGTGTATATGGTATTGCTGAGGTCGCTCCGTGGTTGGTAGTCCACGTTAAACTATGTCTCGACAGAATGGAACCGTTCGTCCTAATTCTGACAAAATCGTTTAGTGCTTCTACTTTAAGAGAATCTTACCATCTTCCGAATAGCGGACTTACTTTACTTATGCCAATATACACCGTAAGAAACGAATAATATTTTACTTGAAACTCAGCACTACATTGAATAATAATAATAACAATGAAGTATGAAACATTTGGTCCCGCCAGTGTGACTACGCGCGTTACGGCACATTACACTGGCTCGGGCAGGTACAACGGAGTCAGGTTAGAATCCTGACTCCTGCGTACCGGTTGTCCTGAATGCGGTTCTTACGAGGTTTTCCACAGTCTAGGCCAGGGGTGTCCAACCCGCGGGCCGCATGTGGCCCGCCATGAATATTTTTCCGGCCCGCGAGATTCATCACACTTTTACAAAATATATATATATATATTTTTATAATGCCCAAAGTAGTGAAAACAAATGTATGAAAAAAAATACATTATTTTTGCATACATATATTCAAAAATTATCTGTCGAAATTATGAATATCATTGTTTTTATAAAATCCATGTTTACATATAAGAATAATAGTAAACACAATAATAATAATAATTCATTATGTTTCAATTTTTCACTCTAAAAAAGTCTCTATTGGGTCGAAATCTAATATGGGGATATATGATTTTATATGCGACCTGCGGAGTTATGATGCTTTTACAAAGTGGCCCGCTAAATCATTTGTGTTGGCCACCCCTGTTCTAGGCGAATACTGCGCAATCTCTACGCCGTAAATTATGCATGAAATAAACAAAAATACACCTACCTCACACAAATCATAGTTGCACGTTTCGGAGGCAGATGGCAACACATTTCCTTCCCCATAGGACTACTGCAGATCTAGCAAACCGGTAGACTGACTGATAAAATAATTTTTCAAAATAAGCACAAGTGTCTGCAAAGAGGAAGTGCCAGAGATGAACGACAAAAGAGGAAGAATTCCTTAATAAATATGATGATGAAGAAATATTTGGATTTTTGAAACTACCAAGTCGCTTTGAGGTGTTTTTTCTTACGGTGAAACGTAAACACTACAGCCTTTCTCAACCAAAAATCATAAAAACCATATATGATGCTGGTATCCATTTGTAGCGGTATCTTCTTACCCTGTTTTTACTTTCTGATATCCATAAAAATTCTCGCGACAGAATTTATTACAATGTAAATGTATCATTTAATGAGGGTATAACGGTTTCCGTTATTAATGAAGTTGACATACTAAGCCGCAAAGTTAAGCGAACAGTATTAATAGCTTTCGATATTTTCTCCTTACAAAAGAAAGCCTTTTAGTTAAGTTTTCATTGAACTGTCTCTTTTCTCGCAGTCCTATGTTTTTTGGATGACTTTCCTGTGTGAGGAGCACAACAGATCGACCTTGTGTACGCCTCAATGATAATCACCGTTTGACGTACATTTTCGGGGTATTTGCAAATAGCGTCCAGATGGTTTAAGTGGGGAGTGGCTTCTAGAAGGTCGTATTTAGGTTGGCAGGGTTCCCTGCGTGACGACTGCGCTGCTCGTTAAGACAGTTTTGGCAGCGTACCCACTGACGTGCTGAGAGGAGGCTCGCCAGAGCAATTCACCTGTCAGCGCACTGTTTACGTGCCTCACGGCGGGCCCTCTATCTCCGCTTTAATCTCCAGTTTCAAAAGCCTCTGCACGTGTGGATTTCAGTATGTCTATAAATACCGAAAGTTTTGAGTGTTGGGATTATATCTTTGTAAAGAAAATTACCAGAATTATCCTTATTCAAAGTGTAAAGATCAGACGTAAACCATCAAAAGCATGTGGTGAAATGTTATCCTTGACACTTGGTGTTACACCTCAGAGATTAAACAAACTACTACGCACATGGAACCTCTGATTCCTCAGGGGTCTTTTTTAGGAGCTTTATTATTTAAATAATTTGTAGGAATAATCCGTTGGTACAGCCACTTGATAACGACGATCGCTGAACCCGCTGACAGTGGCAAACGCCTCTTTGTCATTTGGTAATGCGGTCACCCGCTGTCAGCACTTGGGTTGCTAAATGGGTGCAGTCCCTTTGCTAATTCGCGTCAGACGGAGGTGACCTGCTTCTTCTTAAGGAAGCAGTTGATTGGCCGTCTAGCTCTTGTCACCTGTTCCCGCCTATCCGAAGACAAACATCTGTCAGTCTAGCTACTTCAATGTCTGCTCATAACTTCATTAGACGATGAGTTGGAGCCTTCTTCTCAGTCCTTATCAACTATACCTGTACAGTCATCAAGACCAATAAATGGTTGCATCACAAGTCTCGTCTTGTATTCAGTAGTTAGAGCTTCCCTCCATCCCACAAGCCGCAATAGTGTCGGATTACCAAGCCCAAGGTTATTCAAGGACAGACGACAACTTCAAGCAGACGCACGAAATCCTTGAGGTCAGCAATCAGATTAAAGAACATTCCTTGGTGCCCACCAGCCTCGGCCCAGAAACCACCTGTCAGATTACATTGATAAAAATATTATAGTATTTACAAAAATAAATTAATAGGATGGTTGGGGTGCAATGAGAACGTCAGATGGTTTAGTGCACTGTAAATTGTTCGTATTTAAACCATTTATCAGATATCTAAGGATAAGATAATGTGAGGTGCAAACCAGATTGTCTACATAGCTGAGTCGGTAGAGAGAATAATTGCAGACTTGAAGATGAGGGTTAAATGACGATGAAGGCAAGGTTTCTTACTCGGAACTTAACGTCCAAGACTACTCCCCATGTCAACCCATCCTATTGTCCAATTGGTATCGCCGAGGAATATGGTTTGTGACATAAGACCCCCGAGTGTTGACACGTCATGGCACCATGATTCCTAGTTGCCAGGCCTTAGAACGGTATGCGGGGCTCTACCTCCATGAATTTCATCCAGGTGCAGTGATGCCCGTGAGAAAAGTTTTATACGACCTATCAATCGTAATCTATTTCTACCTTGACATATCATCAAAGGAACTTGTATTAAATACTTAACCATATGATATAAATTTTACAAGGGGCAACGGACTGCAGAAAATTTAAGCTTGATCCGACTTTGAGAATCGTCCTTAAGAGAAGCATAGAAAAGTTTGATTGAGGATTTTTGGGAGGCAGGCCATGGTCATTAAAATCTTGCCCGGCTTACCGTTCATTTCATTATAGTTATTTGATAATTTTTTGGAACATTTTAATTTTACCTACAGAAAGATATGGGAAATATTTCTACTGCTAGGTTTCCCGTGCGAAAATTGCGTGAATGATATGCGATGAATAGCGAGCGAGGTTGGGGGTTTGTTGTAGGACGAAAGAAGAACCCACACAAGTGTAGCAATTGTTTATTGTCAGCTAAAACAGGTACATAGTAAAACATTTACAACGTCTAATGAAACAATCATAAATGATGGAATGTTTCCCTGACAGAAACAAAAATATCAGAATAGGTCCTAACTCTAGAAAAAAAAAACACTGTATCAATATCTCTGTTTTATGCGGTGTTGCTATCTAGTGGTATGCGATCACTCCTTATCGACTCCAGCTATGCCTAGCAACTTGTCTCTGAACCATCGCGTATCCGTGACCTTGATTGTTCATAATTTTACCTTTTACAGTTTGAATTTCAAAAAAAAAAAAAAAAAATGTTAATTAATGATGTTACCAAAACGAAGAACTTAATCTTTAAAACGATATCCCATTCATCGATTTTTGTGAAGTATGAAGCGCGCAAGTTGGTTCATCACAAAAGAAAACCTTTAATAAATAATATATAGGATTTTTTGATATTGTCGACAAAACTCCAAGACTCGCAAAAAAATTTAAATAAATGAATGTTTTTAAATGTAATGTATGAGCCATTAAAGGATACGAGGCGACGAGGCTTATATTGCAAGAGAAGCGGAGGTCTGCTTTTAATGGCACAGAGCCAGGTCTGTCTGGGTGAGTGAGTCCGCAGAGTTAATGAACGCGGAGCACATGTAAACTAATGTGGCCACACACACCCACCGCGCTTAAGCTCTTGTTCCCCTCCACACCCGCTTATGAACTTTCCCCCATGTGGAATGGTTCTCAGTATCAAGGTCGGTTGGCGTAGGTTTATCTTGCACACGATGACTGCTTCATATTGACTGTCTTAGTGTGCAGAGTAACATTATCAAAGATATAGGTCATTGTCGTAAAGAAAACTTTAACTATACAAACATTCTTCTTAGTCTTCTGCTTCTTGACCTTGTACAATGTACAGTTATACGGTACTCTACGTTCTACTTTTATTTCAGAAGTTATATCTTATTGATAACTCCTACATTCTTCTTAGTCTTCTGCTTCTTGACCTTGTACAATGTACAGTTATACGGTACTCTACGTTCTACTTTTATTTCAGAAGTTATATCTTATTGATAACTCCTGCTCTATTCAAGAATTTGTACAAACGAATTTTACGCCTCGTCGAATGATTACTACTGTCTACTACTTTTTTAATAATTTTAATCACTTTCACAAATGCGATTTTACTATATAACCAAAGTAACGTAACAAAGAATAATATTAACAGAATCCAAAGACTGCATTGTTTATACTGTGATCTTTGGTACCTGTCTGTTCAGGTTACGATAGGAGTGTCCGTGTTTGATTCAATGGGATCTTTGGGGCCTATCTGTTTAGTTTACCAACAGATTATCGTTTGTTACACTGGAGGTTTTCTCGGCGTTGTATATTGATAAAATTCTCTCTGGTAATTACCCTAGTGAGACCGTTGATGACAGACGATGTTTCGGTGGTCGTAGGCTCAGCCGCCATTATCAAGTGACTGCTCGGCTAGTTACCAGAGATAATTTTATCTAGTTTACCATTTATTACTCTGTACACCGAACACATACATACGAAATACAGCAGTATCTAATTTAGAGCCTAAGCTTTCAAATTGAAAACTGCACGAAAATCAGTTGGGTAGTTTGTATATGTTATTGAGATTAAATTTATTGGTAAAATAAAACCCACAAGAATAGGCTTGCATAAAGGGTAGAGGAGAGCAAGAGATCACGGGAAAAAATGTGGGTTGCAATTATTATTATTATTTATTCACAAATAGCCTGTGGCTAACACATTTAACAAAATTATATGTACACTATATAATAACAAAAACAAAACAAACAAAAAATACTACAGTATAATAATTTTTACAAAGCCACACAGCTTTCCAGCCATGAACCCACTTTTTCTCTAAATCTTCCAACAGATACAGAATCCTTTATTTCTTACGGTAATTTATTATATATAACTATTCCTTTATATAAAAAAAAAGTATTTTGTGCCTTAGCACCTTGTTTATGAGTCACATGAAAATGATTAACCTGTCTAGTCCCATAATTATGAACATCACAATTTTTTTGTACCAATCTGCTTAGATACTTGGGTAAGACATTATTTTGCAGTCTAAATATAAATGTTAACACATCTCTTACTATTTCTTTTTAAATATATAAATAACCAAACGTTTTAAGCATATTGCTCACATTTTCTGTACGTCTTTTATTTAAAGCTGCTCGGATTCCCTTATTAATAGTTGTTTGCTATTTACTGATTTCTGTCTTACTTGCCATTATAAGCACGGTGGAGCAGTATCTTATATGTGGCATCACAATTGTCTTAAACAATAGTTCTTTTCCTGGTCTAGACAATATCTTTCTTGACTTATATATTAAATTAACCTTTCTTGCAACTTTTTTGTTTACAAAATCCATATGAGCTTCAAAATTTAGTTTGTTATCAATAATTATTCCTAGATACTTATACTGTTGGACCCAATTTATTTTGGTTCCATTTATTAAAACTGACTGTATTTCTCCTGCCTCTTTTCTTGCTCTATGTTTCCCCATTATCAAACATTTTGTTTTTGAAACATTCAAACTTAGTGAATTTTACTGTAGCCATTTACTAACACCTTTTAGCTCATAATTATATATTTTCACTATATCAGACACACTCTTCCCATGGAAGAAAATCAAAGTATCATCTGGAAACATATGTATTTTACAATATTTAAGTATCCCTGGAAGATCATTTATGTACAGAATGAACAATAGTGGTCCCAATTTACTTCCCTGTGGCACTCCATACTTTACTTCTCTTTCCTCAGAAACAATGTCATTAAATTTCACCTTTTGGTACCTGCCTGTCAATACTCTTGGTTAGTACTTCCAGAATGCCAAACAAAGTATCCAATCAGTAGCAATCGCAATGTCTTACTCTCTTAGCGATTTTCAGTGTAGCCGACATGTTCACTATCTCTACAGTACATTCAGTCTTCTGATATTATTTTGTACTGGTATTTGGTATTAGTTACATAAGAGAATATTGTCTCCCTCAAACTTTTAGCACTGTTTTGCGCTGGACTACTGTTAGTGTGACGAATAATGCAGGATTGAGGAAATGTCCAGTTTGAAGTTCTGGGCCGGAATTAAACACAGGGTGCGCCAATGTGTACAACAGTGCAATGTTCGTGAGTGGTTAACGCTTTTGCTCCGCACTCGGGAGGACGTGGGTTCGAATCCCCGTCGGGCATGCAGATTTGGATTTTCCATGGTTTCCCTAAATCACTCCAGGTGAATGCCGAGATGTTTCCTACAAAAGGCCATGGCCTAATTCTTTCCCGTTCCTCGTTCCCTATCCTTTCCCGCCTTTAATGACCTCAATGTCGACGAGGCGTAAAGCCATAATAATAATAGTAATAAAAAAATACAGTGATTCATTTAACTGGTGGCAACTTCTAAAGCGTTGAAAGTGGTTTAAAATTTTTCATATTTTTTTCAGGTTCGGAAAATTTCTATTCGTGAAGTGATTTTGACAGTACTCAGTTGTTACAGTAAGCTTTCGCACATTCCGAATAATGTCAGTGATTCGCCGATTTTTTTATTTTTTTTTTTTACTAGGACTGTATGGTTTGTCGTCGCCAATCTAATTAGAGCCGTACATAATGGGAGTGAAGGAACGTGAAAGGATTTCCACCATAGAATTTCGAAAGAATCATCTGCTAATTCCCGTGGAATGATATCTGGAAACCACGGAGAATCTGAATGTATGAGCCGGGGATCGAGCTTACGTCCTACCCTTGGCATGCCCGGGCATTAACTGCTCACTCCCCCTTAACTGTTTGATGAGAACAACAACGACAAAAAGTCCGATTGTTGGGTGTGTGCAGGTGTTTTTGTGAAGGCCCAGGCATCTCGGCAGTGAATCAATACGAGCTGTGCTGGATGATAGCAGAAAACAAACAGTCGCCACACCCATCGACAAAGTGGGACGAGGCGTCAATAGCTTGTGTCTTGGTAGACTCTTTGAACAATTTGTCAATTAAAATGTCCTAAATGTGGTTTCAACAGGTCGACTTCCTACCAGCCTTAAAAATACAGTTGCAACAAAGAGAGAACTGTTGCCCTCATTGCAATCTTACGCAGTTATGAGCCAGGGGCAGTAACCACCCCTTCATGATAGTAGACTTACCTCTCGCGCCTTGAATTCGGGAGGGACGCGGTTTCGAATCCCCGTCCGACCATGCGATTGCATTTCCCGTAGTTTCCCCAAATCACTCCAACAGAATGGTTCCTTCAAAAGGCCATGACCAAATTCCTACTCTTGCTTTGTCCCATGTCGACTGGGCATAAAGCCAAAGAAAAAAAAGAGATTGCTCTATTTTTTTCCCAGTAATTGTCGAGAGAAAAAATTAAATTTTATCAATTTCGTTGCATCGCTGGAGGCTGCTGGATTCTCCATGAGTCATCACAACACCGAATGAGAAAATTTCTCTATACAAATGATTTTTCAACGTGATATGCTCACAGCACGTTATGAGTAGAGAGCGTAGATCAAATCGAACAAGCCTTGTGGACCAAGGCATGCCTGTTTCCCTCTCAAGAAAAATCACTGTTCCTCGTAGCAACCGACCTCCTATAATAGGCCAATACCGTGGAAGAAGACCAGCATTTAGATGAAGTAGAAACTGAAATATCAGACACTAAAATAAAAAAACACTACTTAGCAAGCCCTGTAACACTAAGTTAACTGTTGTAATAGAAGGGGTTTTATGCGCTTAATTCAATTATTAAATAATTAATTTTGATTTTATTGAATATTTAATTAATTGTGGAAGAGGTGTGAATTTATAAAGCATATCTGTACGAGCTAGACATGGGTCATAACCTGACCAATTTATTTCATTTAAAGAACATATTGCTCGCAGACAAAGCTGTATTTATCGTTAGGTATATTCAAACCAACATCTTGCCCTACAATATTACAGTCTGATTTTAATGTGACTTCACAAATTTTGATCACCTCCAGACGGCAATAAAAAGACACGAAATGTATACAAGAATGATTTGACAAAGCAAGTAGACACGCAGGGTTATCGAGTTCGCTGTCCGTAACGTTAATTAAAAAGCGTGAGCACTTAAGTTCATTCTCGCCAGTGAATGTTTGCTCTCGGCTGTATCTCATCTTAGTTTTACAACTGGTAGATGATGAGATTCTGAGCTATGTAGATTTCTCTAATCCAGGCGTTACAGGGCGATGAACCTGAGTGAATTATACGTGCAAACAGTGACTAAACACGTGCTAAACACTGTGTCCAGCAAACTATGAAACACTTTACCGTTTTAATTGCAGCAGGCGTCGTCAGCAATGTAATGACTCATCTGTAGTCGTCAACCAGTATAACCTCATTTTGGATGCGAAACTTTTAACTTGAGTCTGATAGTTTGGTATACTACCAGCTCATGATCCCCGACCACGCGCTATGATGGTTGGAATCATAAGACCCCGCCTCTGGCGATGAAAACTGTTTCTGCTCTCTCTCCCTCCAGCGTCCTCTCCAACCACTAATAGTAGCATTTCCCGAGCCACATGTGAACAGAATTACAAGAACTGCATGCACATGATTTAAAATAAGATTTTTACTGGGTAAAACACTCTCCCAATAATCGATGTCACCAGAATCTCCAGGGTTTTCTGTGTGGTGATTGGCCAATTTTGTTCGGCTTAGCTCGAGATCTGATCGTGCACCTCCGGATCTGACTTACCCGCCTCGCTAGCAGATAGTCGGCGTAATTCCCATGGGCCAACGACTGTAGCTATCAGGTCGTAAATCCTTGTGAATTGGCGCGTTTGCTCGGGAAAGGACACTTCGGTGATTATTACTGCTAGCCACTCGCTTCCTTCGAAACAGCTTTTCTGTGTGTGGGATCTTCCCACTTGTAATGAATTAAAAAGTACAGTGCCATTAGGCACTAAGTGATCCCACGGTATGTGTGAATATTGCCGATGCGTCGTGTCAACGAACAGAAACGTGACGGAACTAAAGCGTCCAGATTTACACGCACCTTGGGGGGGTGCTGACAACGTCCTACTCAACTTGGACATTAAGCGGATTTATAACCCCCATAAATAACTGAGACCCGCTTTCTATTTTCGCACGTTTCGGAAAGTTCCCGCCGAAAACTGGCGCAGACTAGCAAAAATAAACCATAGTGACGTTTCCTAGTAAATGAGTGTTTTATGAGAGTAGGGGAAGACGATCCAGCCAATAGAGAAGCCGCCTCAATTTATTGCCATGTTGGTGTTTTTTCTTGTCTGTTCTGGGGCCAATGTGGCGCTGGTCCTTTGGCGCAGATTGCGGTGATTCGCCAAGAGCCGGACGCGACATCGCATTACGACAAGTACAGAGTCTTGCTCGGAGGAGAAAACGGACGACGAGACACTCTGGTTCAGATCTTCATCTAGTACAGCCGAAGTGACCTTCAACGACGCCGGAGCTGGGGACACTGCTATCACGCGGTGCGGTCGAGAAAGCTGGACGACCCCATGTGGCGCTGGTCTTGCCTGGTCGCTGACCTGGGCTGTGAATAATGGTAAAGGCTACGACCCGGACGGAAACTCATGCAATCGTTCCACCCAGTAATGACCCTGAGATTTTGCTCTAGCTGTTTGATATTCAATGATATGTAATTGTTAACCTCAGAATAAAAACAAAATTCATGTTTGCCTAATTTCACAATAATAAATTGTACACCCAATTTTCAGTTTTCCTATTCATTACAATAATATTTCATGTGATAAGCTGAAGATTAAGTATGACTTTTGATATTCCAAATTGATAATTTTGTTAATGATAAAACAGTGTGACCCAAATATAAACGTCCCCAAGGTAGACGTTACACACTGTTTGCAGGTAGGCAGGCAGCCGCTTATAGTCTGTTCCCGGTCTCCAAACCTCGGAGACAGTCGCATGGCTCAACCATACTTAAAGTTGGCGCGTAATAACAAATCTAATTGAGGTCAATCACCGCGATGTTTTAATGATTGTATGAGCACTTTCTCATTACGGTATGTACCACAGACTAAAAACGTTTAGATTGGTGACAAAAATTCGTTACGAGATTGAAAAATATATTCCGATGGCTTTTAGCTTGAATACTTTGCGTCTGAAACATTTAACTATTTTCAGCCGCTGTTATTTCACATAATATCCATCATAATTTCTCCAAATCGCTTCAGGCGAATGGTATTTTTTTTTTTTTTACTTTCTGCTTTACGCCTCGTCGACGGCTAAGGTCATTAGAGGCGGGATGGGACTCGGGACTAGGAACGGGAAGGAATTCGACCATGGCCTTTTTGAAGGAAGCATCCCGGCATTCGCCTGGAGTGAGTTGGGGAAACCATGGAAAACCCAAATCTGGATTTCCGGGCGGGTATTCGAACTCGCGTCCTCCCGAATGCGAGGCCAGAACGTTAACCGTTCACCCACCACCCTCGGTGCGAATGGCAAAATGATTCCTTCAAGAATATCATGGCCGGATTCTTTAGCGTTTTTGCCCCCTGTCTTTTCCCGCATCTAACAACCTCGAGGTCGACAAGGCAAAAAAAAACAAAAAAAAAACAGAATCAACTAATTTCGGAAATGCATGATTTTATAACTAAATCTGATTGAAGTGTTTTATGAATATTTTTATGGTAATTTGTACTCGTACTAATTAATTAATGCCATCACTCTGTCAATAGAATTTACATGATAGAATAAGCAAGATAATGTAAATTGTTTTATTTTTCAGGTGAGTGGAACATGTGACACGTCGACTTGGAAGACCTTTCATCAGCTGGAACAAGGTAGGTGGTGTGACGGACTTGGGTCCAGACCAATGGTTTGTCAGTCGATTCTTCGACGGTGACGTATTTGGGGCAGCATATGAAAGGTCAGTATTCTTACGGCCTGTTTGCGATGATGAATAGGCGCCAGCTGTTGACGGAGATAGATGTGATCCATCTACAGGGCCGCCAGTATGTCTCGGAAAAAAAGAAAGATTATTTCAGATCCATCCAGTCGCCGGTTATTACGCAGATAATTTATCACGGAGGCGGTCGAACGTCGAAGTGAGCTAAGGACTGCTTCCAATAACTTTCAGGTAAGACCTCAGAAATGAGTTTGTTATATGTTGCGATCGCCGTTAACCAGAGTGGTGGAACAACAGAGAGAGATTTTCCACTGTCTCGCTGACTGAAAGAATTGTCTGGAGCAGTTCAGCAACTTCTTTGGTACTTCGTGAAAAGGAGTGGTGCAGCGAACGTTCTTTGTTCCCGGCTCGCTATTTTTATGCGGCAACCTTAAGTGCAGAGAGACTGTTCTAAACACTGCCTCCCTCTTCAGTCTTGCAACTTGTTTCAAGACACCTTTTATTCTTTGTGTGCTTTACAGCAGAAGAGTTTAGACTCTGCCGACGTTGGAAAGGTGTTCAGATCGAATTAGTTTCTACTCTAGGCACTCACATTTCATTAGTTTGTATATTTATTTCCGCTTATCATATTTATTTAAAGCGATATTTAATATTACTCATTCTATTTATCATTATTTGATGCGTTTATTTGCATGTGTTATGAAAAAGTAAATCTTCTTCCTCCCTTTTAATGCGCTTGTATCGTGATCATAATGACCGCCCGCTCCGAGGCTTCCTTCAGGCATCTGAGATTTTACACAAACGAATTACAGCCTCTTACCTTGAGGACCCTGATTTTCTGTCAAAGCGTCCCTTTCCTTAGCCGAAAAGCTACGATTTTTAAGCGCCGGTTTCCGACTTTACCCCTCTCGCGTCAGCTACACCTCTGATTGCCCGTAGGTTTCGCCTTCGTGGACATGGGAGTAGGATTTGCTGGCAAAGTTACTATGAGAAAACACAGAGGCTTTTCCAAAAAGCACACAACTTCCTTAGAAAAATAAAAGTAGAAAATGGAGCTGCACGCAAGAAAATGAAACAGGTTCAAAGTTTTGACCAGAAAATTGAACCAAGGAAGGTAGGAAAGACACATTAATAACATCGAAGATGACGTTCACGGCAGACAGTAGAAAGGATATAACATACTGAAACAGTTAAATAAGGAGGAGAAGGTAACCGCAAAGGTTAGTGTAATATAAAATCAAATATGTTGAAAACATAACAAAGACCTGTGATTTGATCTTAGGAAAAATAATCTGTCCGATAACACCAGGATAGCCCGAAAAACAAGAAAGTAGCTGGTACAGATGGTAATAATTTATGGGTTTTCTAGTATGTTGGAATACTTTCAAATATAAGACTCCTATACTTTATAAAATTGTGTTGGAAACGGAAGGCAATTCCTGTAGAATGTGATGAGGCTAAGCTCAGATAATTGTTTAAGAAAGGTGACAGGAGAAATACTGATAGTCACTGGGGCATCAGCTTGCTGAACTCAGGATACAGAATATATTAACACATAATCGCTACAAGGGCTCAAAATATGTCAGAGCACCTCTTAGAAGGTGTCCTGGATAATCGTTCATATATCGACGATGTTAATACAGTCCCCGCCCGGCCACCCTGATAACGGTTTTACTTGGTTTCCCGAAATCACTCAACGAGAATTCCTTCACGGTTCCTTTAAAAAGTCAAGGAAGAATTCTTTCCTATTACTTGCCTCCAATTTCTCACGGCTCTAATGACCTCGAAAAGCCCTAAAGTCATAATAAAATTATTCTGAATAACCAAAATCACACAAGAGATTCTGTGACAACTTGTGCAGCTAATACGAGAGCAGCACAGATTGAACTACATTCGATTGACGTGTAGATGAGAGATAAATCCTACAATACCATGATACAAAGCCTAGAGATAAGCATCAATACTAGATGCGGTGTGGCGGACGAGACAATTAGCAAAAATTTACGTTCCAAACGAATTTAAAACTGATTGTGCGTTTGAACTGAAATTTAAAACTCTACCGAATATTAGTTTGAAATTGACAAAAGAACATAGCGCACGGCATGCAATTGAGATCCGCGTTTGATAATTTTGAAGCGCTACGGGAAATGAGGCAATACATTTGAATGTTATGAATGTTTTTTCTCAGCAGCGTTTACATTTAGGACAACACTGCGCCTGCGTGTAAGCAACCACGATAGCATATCAAACCTACCAGCTGCCAATGCGCCGTGCGTTCGTTTGGCAGGTTTCTTTCAGATGTTTTATCATGCAGTCTTCATGTGCTAGACAGTTGTAGGAACAACGTCGACAGAAGCCTGTTTAAATTCAATCTCAATTAACAACGGCATTTGTCCAGACTAATAATATGTAAGCTTTGTTTAGCTACAAGCCAATCAGCTCAGCTTTGCATAAGTGATATGTAATGCACATATAAGTAACAAGTTTTATGCGATAAATAAAAAAAATGAGATAAATAAGCACATTTTATGAATTCTTGAATTCAGTTAAAGATTGTAAATAAATTCTACTTCGATGCTAAAATAGTAGCAATATGTTGAAAATGTTACTTGTGTTAAAACCGATAGAAGCGAGCTTGGTTCATCTTTATATTCCAATAAAGGTTTTAGCCGTTGTAGACAATTCCTGTGAAGTCGAATGTGAACGTAGAACAGTTATAGGAGAAGCACTTGAATGCTTTTTGTTCTGAAGCATCCCCTGTCCAGACACGGTGCATTTTATAATGAAACCTTTGCCGTATCGTGTATTATTCGTTCGGAGCGGAACTCACACTCGCAAGTCCATCAACAAAAGAATCCACTTCTGTATCCCCAGACATGGAGAAATACATAAAACAATAGTTCTATCCTTCCTCATTTGTCTCTTTGCTAACATTCTCCGGACTATGTGGAATATGAGATGTACGTTTCGTGTTTCCTCAAAGAAAACATAATAAGGATCAGCTGGAATTCTGCTTCTACGTGTTATAAGTCCCGTTTCGTTAACGCGAATAAGAGATCACCATTCTGGACTTAAGGAGACTGTAGCAGTCATCAGGATAAGCGAGTTATATGGCTTCCAGGTTCGGCTACAAAACACACAAACAAAATGGTGCAATGCAACATAATAGTAGAATATTGCGAGTGTGAAATGGCATTTTAAAGGTTAAAGCTTGGAACCAGATCACCATTCGTCTCAAACAAATGTAGTACTCAAGTTACAGTACTTTAGCTGCACCTCCCAATTCTATGAAGCTATAGAGTTATGGATGGGATGGTCCGGTGTCCCGTCAATTAGTTCATTTCAAGACTTTTTGCAACTATCCCTTAAGGTAGAATGAATAGATAGCAGAACCCACTGGTATGACTGATGACTTAAGACCAAAGAGGTGCTGGTATCTACATGTTCATGGTACCGACAGTCTTGATTATTCGTTTGAGGCGATTTTCCAAATTCTTGGAGTAGTTACCGTCTGACCGTCAAATAGACACAATCAAAGAACAGAATAGCTTCGCAAAACGTAGCACGGCTCACGCGACGCGGTAATCAGTTTCGTTCTCGTGGTGCAGAAAAGAATGACCTCACAAGGCATAAGGCCGAATCAGGCTTAAGTTTCAAATTTTGCTGAACATTTAGTTTGGGTGTCCATATTCAGACCGGTCGATTGTTTATGTTGTTCCCGAGTTCACTTATAAACCAGTGAAAACCATTGTCTTTAAGGATTCTAAAATAACTCTGAAACAAACTTGATTTTTTCGGTGCTATGTTCGTGCGTGCTCGTGTGTTTGGGGAGAAGAAGCAGCAAACAGGTGCTTGTGGGTGCGTCTCTTTGGCTGAGACTGTTTGCAGAATTTCATCCTCGTGACGTAATACGCCAAAAAAATCTGTTTCGCTCTTTTGGAACTGAAGGAGCCTTTTACCCACGTGAAGAATATAAATCCTGCTTTACAAAATATTCATTTCATTTGTTTCATAAAAGCTATATATTTGCTGTGAATAGCTGTTAAAAGATCTTACCAAACCTGATATTTAGTTGTTTTCCAGTTTTAGTTGTTATTTAGTTGTTCAGTTCTCCTCAAAAACACTAATTTATCGCGCACTGAGACATCGACATATTTATACATATAATTTTTACAAGATTATTCGTATTAGTACAAGCTCCGGAAAAAAGGAAAAGGATCAACTTTCTTGTCACCGGTTTAACTACTTACACGATTTAAACTGTCTAATGAGAAAAGCTTTACAGGAAACAATTCTCCTCTTAGAGAAAGGAAATATTTTCATACAGAGAAGGATAGTAAAAAATTCTAAGATGTTTGCTTATTTCCAAAAATGATATGACGTAATGCGATTATCAATTTAAAAAAATTAAAATCTTGTCATAATGTGCAAGACATACAAGAAAATTTTCAGCGAATTAAAATGAAAGATTTGAAACGTAGCTGACTGTCGTTTCTTGTGCAAAAGTGTGTGTGAAGAATTGTCAAGGCAGAAAAAAAAGCAAATGATTAATATGCCGTACCGAGCCAGGTAGGCGGTAACGATTTTTCCTGGCATTCAGGAGGATGCGGGTTCAATTCCCCGTCCGGTCTCCTCATTTCGGTTTTCCAAGATTTTCCGAAATCACTCCTGGCGAAGTCCAGGTTGGTTCCTTCAAAATACCATGGCCGAATTACTTACTGTAGCTTGTCACTAGTCCTCTCCTTGTATAAATGACCTCAAAGTCGATTAGGCGTAAAGCAACAAGAAAAAAAGTCTTACGGAAACGAAAATAGGAATAGGAACTGCCTTGTTAAATATAAAGCTGTACACGGGATCAACATCTCACTCAGCAATCGATTTTTTACCTATGTCGCTTTTCAATTCAAGTTCTTGAAATAGTTTGGCTGTTTTTAATAATAAACATAATATGATGGGGAAAATAAGGCAAGATGCTTTTAATAGATGTTGAAATGCCATAAAATTTACTGATCAGTGTTCCATCGATAGTATCTTTTACAGTTCGACAGAATCATAATTTTTATCGGAATATAATTTATCGACCTTACGTTCTGGCCAAATACAACTTAACTGGCTTTATGTTCTCGATCCCTACTGTTGATGGTTCGGGAACATTTCAGAGCAGATTTTAATCCACATCTTTCAAGTGCTTTCCAGTGCTGTTACAGGATTTTGTTAAGTGGTTTACAACTGTATATTAACTGATAGTATGAAAATCTCCTTTTATTCTTTAATAACACAACAGCCTTCGCTGAAGAATAATCATTGTTCCTAAAATAGCGCAATGCTTTCATACTCGTACTTTCGTGTGCCGTGACACGCTATGCTTGTTACGTGAAACAAATTGCGTCACGAAAGCGGAACATGTTCTTGCTGTGAACTGAAACTAAGAAAAACACGTAGAGAAGATTTAACGTGACGCTAGATGCCTTTACTCATATCAGGAAGAAGCGAATCTCTTGAGATCGTTGAATGCCTGTACGTGCGCAACCATATGAGGCGCTAACAAACTGGAAAGGCGATCAAGGAATTCATTTCTCTAGAGAGTCTCGTTCATGGTTCCATTTCTGAACTGTACAGGTAATAAAAAAAAAGCTGTTATCAAGTTGTCATTCTGTAAAATAATCATGCAAGTCTAAGAATTCGCAACCAAAAGTCTTGACGTAGTTTATTACAGTGAAGTCGTTTTATGATCTTTGGCCTTATCCATGTCTGCAACGGATCTTTGTAAACGAAATGTTTGAGGCACTTGTCATAATCTTCATGAAATTGGCTAATCATCTGAGCTGTTACGCTTCTGACTATGTTGACTTCCTCCAGCGAATCTTTATTTACTCATATCTTACGGACATTTCTATAACTAGTTTCCCTAAATCTGACCAATTCACATGAAATTTAAGTTATTAAAACACTATGAATGTGTTTGGATAGTAACGAATAATGATAATAGTTTCTTCTGTCAACAGCTCCAATTACAGACGTCTGACTTTAATTAATAGTTGTTGCTCTCATTGAATGTTTGAGTTTATAAGTCTGTTAAAATCACTAGATTGTTCCTGAATTTGATTATTTTCGGTGCTACAGTTTCACTTATTCGTTCTGGTAAATTTCGCAGTACTAAAATAATGGGAATGTGATAGTGTGCTCATTCGATGAAATAGAAGTACGTTATATTCAGCAATGAGGTATTCTGAATTCAGTTCTAAGGAAAAATGTCAGAAAAGTGACAAAAAATGAACAGCCATGATGCACATTTATACATGTTGTGGTATTAATAAAATTTTAGTGTCCCTATTTATTTATCTGTACATTCAGATGGTTCGTTCACTAGAATCTACAACGAACCTTTATTTCATAATATTATCGTAACATTTTACACTTACCAAAATTTTGAAAGATAAACGCAAATCCTATAAACTACGAAAATGGTACAAATAATATATTGTACTACACACTATAAGTCACCACAACCCGTTAGTAAAAACTATTACCCACTAAAGAATTAAACATCTTGAGTTTTTTTGTCCCTGCTAACAAACAAACATCGGATGTTACAGCATATCCACAGGAACGTTGACGACGTAAACTTTCCAGAATTTGCTACGCCATTTGTGGCCAAATTACTGTAGTGATATTCCTCAGATGAATTTAAAATGTGCCTTGCCTGGATGGTATTTACAATATACAATGCAAGTTTACACACATTCGCTTTTTTGTTTTTTCACCAAAGTTCCGAAATTTGAGTTTTGTAAGGGAGTAACGGAGCGTGCATAAACCACGTAGCTCCAGTTTGACCTCATGTGAACCTCCCCACGTAGCTCTACTTGGCTTTTGTCTCACCCCCCCCCTCCACTTGCCAATAGCACGTAGCTTTTTTCTCCCTTTTGATTCCAGAAGACATTTTGTACTGTTTTCTCCTGTCAGACTATTGTAAATTACATACGGAGATAATTAACTGAGGGAAATAAATATTCACATGCTGTTGTGAGTTCTGTTCCTCATTTTAACTGTGAAAAATGTTATGAAAGGAAAGCTACGTGGCCTGGCTCGGAACCCCCCCCCCCCCCTCCCTGCCCCCACGTAGCCCAGCATAGCCTTCCAGGCGACCCCTCCCCCCATGGACCGAGCCACCGGTATGTAAAATTGAACAAATGAGTAGAATAACCTTTAGTTTTGAGATCTAAAATCTCCTTTTATTTATTTATTTGATCATCTTTTTCTGAATCATAATTCGATTTAATTAGCCACAGTTCACTTCTGACATATACAATATTTCATTTAAATCGGTTGTCATTCCTTAGGTTGAGACAATGTGGTTAGGATGGACACGAAATATCTCAGTATTCAGCCCAAATCATGCTACTGGTCGGGCTATTGAGCAGGAAAGCCACATAGTGAGTTCAACCCCTTTTACTAAAATTCGTTTATCTGTTTTTCGTTACATTATTTAAACCCACTGTTACTTCACTTATTTAGAAGCACTTAGTCTTCAGAATTTATTCCGTTCATGCTGTTACAATTCTTTGCCTATTTTGGGGACATCACAGTCCACTATCAGTCAGTTGCAGCCTCTAAGCTAATCTAAAGCTATTGGTTTGCAATAACATTACTACGAAAACACCGTAAAAGTTGACATGAAATCTTCACGGGTTCTCCGACAGATAGTGTTGTAGAAAGACGACCTTTCGGCGGTTAGCCCTGCCGCCATCTTCAGATCTGTTAGGACTGTACAGTCGGGGACAGAATTAGCGAGACCCCTCGCCTTTCGATTATGCTTCGTTCTAGACACTACCTCATGGGACAGCATAACTGGTAGGTGGTACACTAAATTCATGATAAAATAGACCTCTCATACCCAGCACTTTACCCAAGACTAAAAATAATGAGTCTGCGCGCGAGAGACTCGCAAACGCTCTGAGGCAAAGTTCGGAGTTATACAGTAAAAATAATCACAAGAATCACCATTTTAGTCATAATAATTATTGAAATAATGAAACTCATTGATTATAGAGCAAAGATACAGTTTTTTCCGTAATTTTTATAGCAATTGTGTATATTTCTTTCTAATAAACAGTTGACAATTCGCTAGCAAACGAAATTACACGATGAATACAGAAAAAATCGCTAAATCACGCACGTATAAAAATGTGTTAAACCAATAAGAGAGTTTGAATCGACTTATTCACACTTTCTAGCGCGGCAGCGTTATAGACAAACAGAGTTTAAGCATAAGTAGAAAGTGCATTACGAAATTACTCAAATGGTGAACTAAGTCACGAAATATAAATTAATTATTTCTACATACTTAACTTGATCGCAGTAGTTTCAGTAGTAATAATAAAAAATTAATAACAGTTAATTCGCCTGCAATGTGAATAAGCGGTTTCAGATTTTAAAGGTGAAGCAATGGAAGTAGGAAACATTTCATATCTCCCTTTGTTTCTAACACTGATACTTCTGTAAAGTTTTGTGTGGAGTATTACTTCTTGCCTTCCAAGCCAGATGGATTAGAAATAGTAATTTTGCCTGGCATTCGGTAGGGCATGGATTCAAACCCTGTAGGAAATCCAATTCCAGTTTTTCGTGGTTTCAGTAAATCTCTCCAGCTGAACTCCGGAAAAGCTCCTTCAAAAAGCCGTGGGCGAAACTCTTTTCCGATCCTAGTTTCCAATACTCTCAAGCCTCAAATCACATTGGCTTCGAAAGAGAACAAGAAGAAGAAAAATAACCGAATGTGGTGGGTTAGTGGTAACACTCTGAGGTGGCTTCTGGGAGGACGTGGGTTTGAATCCCCGTGCGGTCATTCAGATTTGGGTTTTCGATGGTTTCCCCAAATCACTCCAGGCGAATGCAGGGTCGAATACCATGGTCGAATTCCTTCCAGTTGCTTACCCCCAAGTCCTTACCGGCATCTAAATACCTTGACGTCGACAAGACATAAAGCCATAAGCAAAAAATAAACAAAGATACAAAGCTTAAAAATCTCATCAAATTACTGTCAGTTATCAAGCTTAAAGGCAATAGCTATTGATACTCCTCCAAATCATATTTCTTATTAGTAAATTCAAGAGATTGTTTTATCAATGTAAAGGAAGATATGGAAGTAAAGCGATCAAAATACAAATAAAAGTTGAAACTCCGAAATAATATGAGGTGGAAACCCAATATTACGAAATCTAAATTTGACATCGTGTGTGAATTTGACCCAACGTACTGAGGTATCTTATTTTAAAAAGTAAACCACCAGCAGAAACTCTGACAGGCATTATGCCGAAAATGAATAAAAAGGCCTCATATGAAATATTTTGCAGTTACGAGATCGAGGAGAAAGGATGAATCTCATGTAACTCAACGCTTTATTCATAATTATGTATTAGTCATTTTTTTTTTTTTTTTTTTTTTTTTTAGAAAATTACACTTTGTGCATTTCTACTTTAAAATGCTCTCAAAGCATCTTGAAAATGTTCTATTGTGTATTGATCGTACTTTTAATTATTTTGTTTAAAGAAAAGGTCTAAGCATACAATACGGGAAATTTATCTGGTTCGATCTTTAGATTTAAATATTTTGGTCTAGACTCTAGTGAAAGAATGTGTAAACGTGATTACAATCACGATGGCTAACACAGATGTTAAATCCACGGTGCCTCAGATATTTCCGGGAGCGATTTTCCTCAACCTTATTTACCTGCTCTGTATTTATCCTCGAACGTTGTATCTGACACAGCTCAAGAGAGCAAATCATTATGGAAGAATAGAACCATATATACGAATAATCATTTTCTGAACTTAAAAATAATATAATCTTGTCATAGTTGTTATCGAAGACGCGGAAATGTCCAATCCACTACAGATTTCAGATCTTAATCACATATAGTCGGATGTTCCACAAAGAAACTACAGGCGCCTATTAGTTTTCAGATAGATGCGTTTAATCTTTTATGAATCCACAATATTCCACTTAGAAATCATTAATTTCTTACAATACACACACATATGGATTTACACATTTCAGCTGCATATGAAGTTTGCACACATCGCTAATTGTTTGACTAACTAGAAGAAATCTTTTCTCACTGCCGTCTTTCCTCGAATAAAATTTCATGGTAGAATAATTGTGAAGCAATTCCCTTTTCGGGTATCCAGATTTCAGTTTTCCATGCATTCACAAAATCAATTTAAACGAACGCTGGCACGGTTCCATCAAAGGCAATGGCTAAATTCCTTCCCATTTCTGTCTCCAATCCACCTCCATCTCTAATGACATAGACGTAAACGAGGCTAAAGCCTTAAGCACAAAAAAGAGGCAAGTAACAGAAGAACTAATAAGTGGTTGTCAAAGGTGAAATTAAAATTCCTCAGTACCATCTGTCGGCACCACCATAACTGCAAAAGCTAAAATTGAAATATAGTGCAAACAAGATCCTTTGTATTCGGAATACCGTATTCAAAAATATGTGATGCTTTCACGAAAGGCAGATGTATCGTCCATAAAAACTTATTCATCTACTTCTGAAGGATTTAATTTGTATAACTCAAAAACATTCCGAGTTGCTAGTTTGGTTTATGGTTCATAGAAAATTCTTGTTACATTCATTAGCATCGCATCACGTTACCTAGAGTTTAACATCTGTTCACACACCAACATGAAATAATTCATGTGCCATTATCACTGTAAAAATTCCAAATTAGCAGTCTTCCTGTCGGAAAATAAAATAGTTACGAAATTTCAATTTCGTTTTTACTTGTATTCGTCAATACTAATGAATGAAGATGCAATTCTGTCTTGGGTACGATGACAAACGGTTTCGAGGTCGTAATAGAAGGAAATACACATCGTTTGTGCCAGACGACTTCCTCGTTGTCTGCGCCACTTGTTTTCAAACTTCAGTCTGCGACAGAGTGACGCTGATAAGGGGGCAATTGTTGCTCTTCATGAAGAAGTGCATTCGAACAGTTCAGTATGACAGGTCACCAGTCCACCGAGCCGTCTAGTTCAGAGGTCGTTCCTCGAGCACCCCTAAGTGCTGCAAAATGATTGGCCACCCAAGGGCCCTATTGAAAATGTTTGGGTAGAAATACTAAGAATTATAAGCAAAAAGGAGCATGTGCCAATAATCCGGAGCCAACTGTTAGAGGCCATGTTGTGACGCATGGGAAGAACCGGCCAAAAGTCGTGATTATATTTCACGCCTCATTAATTCCATGAACTGTAGAATCCGTGCTGTTGTCGATGAGGAGAGAGGCTGGACTAGATACTGAAAGTTAATTCCGTGTATTTTATTAACTTCTCTATAACTGTTCTGTAAGACGTCTTTTTCGTCATTCTGCGATCGTATCCCTGTATTTACATCCTGATTCGTTCCCAAACATCTTTTTTCCCTTCCTCTTCTCCCCATCACCAAAGATTTCTGGGTAGAGTACAGGTCTATTTTGAAGAAGGAAGTTCCAACCGTTAGTCGGTGGTAGCGTAGTTGGAAAGCTGACAGAGTAGTAAACTCAAGAGGTATGGGGGGGCTGGCACGATGTTCGGTGGCAGCAATTTTTTTTTTTTTAAATATCTTCTTCTTTTCTTTTTACTACACAGAAGTTTAAACGACAAGCGTAGCTACAATCAAATAAGATAGCAATGTTGTACTCCAATTTTCATTCGAACATTAGTTTCTGTAATATCAGTTTCATGATTTAAAAATTATGGTACTGAATTAATTTAAGGGTTAAGGTATTGCGTTGTTTACTTATTTACACTGTTGCATTAAATTCTTGCGAATGCCGCGATGTTTCCTTCAGAAGGACGTGGCCAGAAACTTCATTCCTTGCTCCCTGTCTTTTCCTGCCCCTAATGACCTCGACGAGTTGTAAAGCCAGAAGCAAAAAATAAATATATATTTTTTTTAAAAATCTTGCCAATTTCAGTGTGGATTTAAACAATAGCACTTGCCACCACGATTTTTTCAGAGAAAATTTCGCAAATAAATATAATTACATGTCTGTGTTGTGTATTGGACTTTCTCTTTGTTGTATTTATCTGATTGAACGCCGACCACGGCAGCGGAGGGACGAGAGTGCTACTTCCAAATGTGGAGCATTGCCAGATCGTTGTTGTTGTTTATATTTCTTCTTCTGTTCGACGTCGAAATCATTAGAGGGGGAAAAAAGGAAACGAACCATTCCTGGCACTTACGGAGTGATTTCCATTAATCATGTGAGAATGAAATCTGGATGGATGGAGGAAGATTTGAACTCCTGTCTTCCGAATGTCTTCCGAATGTGAGACTTGAGCGTTACCGGGGCTCTCTGTGCGAGGACAGAATAGAAACGGCGACCCTAAAAATTCGATGATAGCATTCTTACCCCTACACTGTACGGGCCAGCGTAAGTGTCTTGGTCGGGACTCTAGTCATGAAATATGAGCACGTGTCTGCGGTCGTGGTTTGCCAACTCGGATGAAAATTCGGAAGGCCCACAGAACAAGGAAATTATCAGACATTTCAGGCAAGTGATTTCCGTATCCTACTTCATCTCTCTGCGTCTGAGCCTAATGTCGGACACAGTTCGACCGATGAAAGATTTATACACGAGTAGAACCGTATATACGAGAAGAACAAGTGCTCTCTAAACTTTTTAATTTTTTGTTTTTATCTTTATCCCTCGTTGACTTCGAGGGCATTGGAGACGGGAATTGGGGGGGGGGGAGGGAGGTCAAGGAACGTGCCTTTAGAAGGATCCTTCCCGACGATTGCGTGAAGTGATTTGTTGAAATTGTATAAAACCTAAAGTGGATGTTTGGACGGTGATTTAATGAGGTGACCTCTCGAATGCGATACCAGAGCATTACCGCTCACTCACCAGGCTCAGTTTTCTGAACTAAAAATAACAAGTATATATACACGAACAATCATGAAAGACTGAATCGGCCTCAGATTTTATTTTATATATCTATCCTGCAGTGTAGTAGCAGATTCAGAAATATCTGAGTCACTGCAGTGGTTTTCAGTTAGTTTTTCCCGAGTATAACCACAAGAACGTGCTCAACTTAAAAAGTTCAGAAAGCCCTGGTTCCTCGCGTATATACTGTTCTACTCGTGTATAATTCTTTCGTCTGTCGAACTGTGTCCGAAAATAGCCTCAGACGCATAGTAGATGAAGAAGGATGAGGAAATCACGTGCCTGAAATGTCTGGTAAATTCCTTGTTCTGTGGGCCTTCGGAAATGTCATCCTTAGCAAACGATCATCGCAGACATGTTCCAAAATTCCTTCACTAGAGTCCCGACCAAGATACTAGCTGGCCCTAGCAGTGTAGGGATTAGAATGTGACGAGGAGATGCCGGTTCAAGCCCGTCCTCGCACATAGGTAGTTTTAAATGAGTGTAGTGTTCGTCTTGTGTTGACTGCACTATA
The DNA here is from genome assembly GCA_031002005.1 of Vandiemenella viatica. Lineage (NCBI taxonomy): Eukaryota > Metazoa > Arthropoda > Insecta > Orthoptera > Morabidae > Vandiemenella > Vandiemenella viatica. The sequence continues at coordinate 210,114,099 of CM061919.1, forward strand.
GTGTGCCATATTACCTCAGCACAATAGTCAGAAAAATATAAACTGGAGCAGGCTGAATCGTCGCAGTCACCGAATATCATAACATATTTAAATCATCAGTTGGAGGCAGATCAGTTTTTTCCATAACGTGTACTTCAAATATTTAAGAAATAGGGTCATCATTACGGAATATTAATTAATTTATTTGACAGTAAAATAATACGACTAGAACATTTACAAGATACTATGAAAGTATTCTGAAGTCTAAGAGTGATTTCCAGAAAATTTTAATGACTACAGTAATATATATTAGTTAAATGTTATTTTTCCAACATTTTTCGGTTCTCTAACTATGATCAGGTAACTTTAATAATATTTAATATGAGGATGTTTCTGTTATTTTCGGCAAATGGCTGTCGCTGTATTTGTAGGTGCTCGTCATTCGAAAAGTGACATATTTCGTGTGCGGATGCTTATTTTCACACACCTTATTAGAGCTAACTCTACTGAACAAGTGTTCTTCGCTTCCTTAGGGTCATTGTAAAAAAACACTTCTTCGAAACGATTGTTAGATCGGTTACTTCCTGCTTGCTCCTTCCCTCCAGTTTCCTCGAGTTAGCCGGAAGAAATTCTTCTTACATAATAGCCAAAGAGATCATAACCTATAAACTGAACTGAAATTAAATACCCCTCGGTGTGTTCTAAACAACTTCACTGCAATCCACCTACTTTACAATTTTTCTAACTTAATATCCTAAAACTCTTGTTAGTACTCAGCTGCCACCAAATAAAGAAAACTTTTTTGTTATGTGGGGAGGATATGTGAGAGAGTTTTGAAGGCGGCTTATCACCTTTTTTTCAAATAACATTGTCTTAAACTTTCAATGGCATTCCCACCGATATCCATACATCTAGCTAAGCCCTTTTATGTAATAACCTGTGTACTGACGTATTTCCAAATGCTTTAGCTCATACAAGTGAAAGCCGTCACGAGATATACGAAACACATATTTTGACACACATGCACCCCAAAGGGATTACATGAGTGACCGAGAGTCCCGGTAACGTTCAAGCCAGAGACATGTGAATTCAAGACTTCGTTCATCCATCCGGATTTGAAATTCCATGCTTAAAAGAAACAGATCCGTCAGTGCGAGAAGATTCCTTCAAAAGACACGTTCCTTGCCCCCCCCCTTCCCTCCCGAATTCCCGTCTCCAATGCCCTCGAAGTCAACGAGGGATAAAGAAAAAAAAAAAGTTCAGAAAGCACTTGTTCTTCTCGTATATACGGTTCTACTCGTGTATAAATCTTTCATCTGTCGAACTGTGTCCGACATTAGGCTCAGACGCAGAGAGATGAAGTAGGATAAGGAAAATCTCACTTGCCTGAAATGTCTGATAATTTCCTTGTTCTGTGGGCCTTCCGAATTTTCATCCGAGTTGGCAAACCACGACCGCAGACACGTGCTCATATTTCATGACTAGAGTCCCGACCAAGACACTTACGCTGGCCCGTACAGTGTAGGGGTAAGAATGCTATCATCGAATTTTTAGGGTCGCCGTTTCTATTCTGTCCTCGCACATGGGTAGTTACCGAGAGCCCCGGTAACGCTCAAGTCTCACATTCGGAAGACAGGAATTCAAATCTTCCTCCATCCATCCAGATTTCATTCTCACATGATTAATGGAAATCACTCCGTAAGTGCCAGGAATGGTTCGTTTCCTTTTTCCCCCTCTAATGATTTCGACGTCGAACAGAAGAAGAAATATAAACAACAACAACGATCTGGCAACGCTCCACATTGGAAGTAGCACTCTAGTCCCTCCGCTGCCGTGGTCGGCGTTCAATCAGATAAATACAACAAAGAGAAAGTCCAATACACAACACAGACATGTAATTATTTATTTGCGAAATTTTCTCTGAAAAAATCGTGGTGGCAAGTGCTATTGTTTAAATCCACACTGAAATTGGCAAGATTTAAAAATATATATTTTATTTTTTGCTTCTGGCTTTACAACTCGTCGAGGTCATTAGGGCAGGAAAAGACAGGGAGCAAGGAATGAAGTTTCTGGCCACGTCCTTCTGAAGGAAACATCGCGGCATTCGCAAGCATTTAATGCAACAGTGTAAATAAGTAAACAACGCAATACCTTAACCCTTAAATTAATTCAGTACCATAATTTTTAAATCATGAAACTGATATTACAGAAACTAATGTTAGAATGAAAATTGGAGTACAACATTGCTATCTTATTTGATTGTAGCTACGCTTGTCGTTTAAACTTCTGTGTAGTATTTTATATAGGAGGCTAAAAAGAAAAGAAGAAGATAAAAAAAATTGCTGCCACCGAACATCGTGCCAGCCCCCATACCTCTTGAGTTTACTACTCTGTCAGCTTTCCAACTACGCTACCACCGACTAACGGTTGGAACTTCCTTCTTCGAAATAGACCTGTACTCTACCCAGAAATCTTTGGTGATGGGGAGAAGAGGAAGGGAAAAAAGATGTTTGGAACGAATCAGGATGTAAATACAGGGATACGATCGCAGAATGCCGAAAAAGACGTCTTACAGAACAGTTATGGAGAAGTAATAAAATACACGGAATTAACTTTCAGTATCTAGTCCAGCCTCTCTCCTCATCGACAACAGCACGGATTCTACAGTTCATGGAATTAATGAGGCGTGAAATATAACCACGACTTTTGGCCGGTTCTTCCCATGCGTCACAACATGGCCTCTAACAGTTGGCTCCGGATTTGGCACATGCTCCTTTTGCTTATAATTCTTAGTATTTCTACCCAAACATTTTCAATAGGGCCCTTGGGTGGCCAATCATTTTGCAGCACTTAGGGGTGCTCGAGGAACGACCTCTGAACTAGACGGCTCCGGTGGACTGGTGACCTGTCATACTGAACTGTTCGAATGCACTTCTTCATGAAGAGCAACAATTGCCCCCTTATCAGCGTCACTCTGTCGCAGACTGAAGTTTGAAAACAAGTGGCGCAGACAACGAGGAAGTCGTCTGGCACAAACGATGTGTATTCCTTCTATTACGACCTCGAAACCGTTTGTCATCGTACCCAAGACAGAATTGCATCTTCATTCAGTAGTCTTGACGAATACAAGTAAAAACGAAATTGAAATTTCGTAACTATTCTATTTTCCGACAGGAAGACTGCTAATTTGGAATTTTTACAGTGATAATGGCACATAATTATTTCATGTTGGTGTGTGAACAGATGTTAAACTCTAGGTAACGTGATGCGATGCTAATGAATGTAACAAGAATTTTCTATGAACCATAAACCAAACTAGCAACTCGGAATGTTTTTGAGTTATACAAATTAAATCCTTCAGAAGTAGATGAATAAGTTTTTATGGACGATACATCTGCCTTTCGTGAAAGCATCACATATTTTTGAATACGGTATTCCGAATACAAAGGATCTTGTTTGCACTATATTTCAATTTTAGCTTTTGCAGTTATGGTGGTGCCGACAGATGGTACTGAGGAATTTTAATTTCACCTTTGACAACCACTTATTAGTTCTTCTGTTACTTGCCTCTTTTTTGTGCTTAAGGCTTTAGCCTCGTTTACGTCTATGTCATTAGAGATGGAGGTGGATTGGAGACAGAAATGGGAAGGAATTTAGCCATTGCCTTTGATGGAACCGTGCCAGCGTTCGTTTAAATTGATTTTGTGAATGCATGGAAAACTGAAATCTGGATACCCGAAAAGGGAATTGCTTCACAATTATTCTACCATGAAATTTTATTCGAGGAAAGACGGCAGTGAGAAAAGATTTCTTCTAGTTAGTCAAACAATTAGCGATGTGTGCAAACTTCATATGCAGCTGAAATGTGTAAATCCATATGTGTGTGTATTGTAAGAAATTAATGATTTCTAAGTGGAATATTGTGGATTCATAAAAGATTAAACGCATCTATCTGAAAACTAATAGGCGCCTGTAGTTTCTTTGTGGAACATCCGACTATATGTGATTAAGATCTGAAATCTGTAGTGGATTGGACATTTCCGCGTCTTCGATAACAACTATGACAAGATT
>CM061919.1:210119148-210178109 GCA_031002005.1 Vandiemenella viatica
TTTTTTACATTAACTAAACCATATTTTTCTAAGATGCATACCAATTGGATATTTTCATTACCATCTCCATATACTATTACAGCAACTTGTAAATCAGCAGATCGAACAAAACCAGATATTCTAAATTGTTGTTAGAAGGATCTGGTTTACTTGTTAATGCAACCAATTGTCAAATTTCAGGAACAGATTTCACAATACCAGCAACTTACATCACTCAGATTCATTCTTCATTATCTTATCCAAACTATTTTTTACCTACTTTTACTCATGAAATTTATCATGATACCGAATTAGTTAATTTAAATGTAACCCATCACTTACCTCTCAAAGATGAGGTGCATAAGTATTTGCAAAACGCTCAAGATTCTGTAAAACTTAATCACATTGTCACTCACCTAAGATCTCAAATTCACTCCAAAGCACACCAAACAATTCTCATTAGTTCCATAAGTGTCTCCACAATAATTGGTATTCTAGTCATTTCTACTATTATGTTTTTTATATGTAGACGCCAGCTTAATAAGATGTTTCACAAACGTTCCATTATGGGCAATACAATTCCAACAGGCAGTCAGATTATTGTACGAGTTCCAGACTCGCCAAATGCTAATTCTAATGGGGAAACACCCAGCACACATAATTAATATATATTCAACTATTCCTTATTGTTTCTTTTGCATATTTTATGATTATTTTTATTTGGTTTTATGGGTATTCATATCTTTGATATTTCATGTTTTGTTTTGCTTTACTAAGATTCTATTTATGTTTATGAATGCATATTTAAGGCAAGAGGTATTTCGTAACACGTTAGCACGCATATATTGAACCTTACTTATCACCAGTATCATTTATGCAATTTTTCAAAAAAAAAATTTTACTATACACTGTGGTGCCAAATTTTGATTGTTAGTGTTTGTTGTTATTCCCGCGCTACGGGAGTAGCGCGTTTTTTCAACACCGGGGGATATGTGACGGGACGTCATTTATTATAATATTTTAATACAGAAATCATGTAAGTTTTCGAAGTTTCAATACAGCCAGACGTTGAGTAAGCACGTCCTGTTGTTCGACCTTCTGCCGATCGACAGTTCGGATTACAAGCTACACGTGCAGTGCTGATCATGCAAGCCAATACTTTTCCAGCAAGCTAGAATACATTGATCACTCTCACTTCTTGACTGACGATCTACAAGATAACATCTAGGCCTCGGAGATAGATATTCGCTGCACCAACCTCACCATTCTCTGTTAGTTGTGAACTGTAGGGCTAAGTTTCAATTCTAGGTTCAGTATTGCGGGTTACGGGATACCTCTTAATTTGTACATCATCGACTGTAGTTGATTTATGGTCCAGTGCAATTAAATGGGGTTTCCAGAGACATTGTTTTATTTCAAGTAGCTCATAGCTGCCCGCTCCCTCTCCTATTTACAAGTTATCCCCGATGCTCATGTTTATTTGCTAGCGCAAGAGAAGAAGAGGATAGGCTCAAGAGAGAAGAAGTCAAGAGCAGAAGATACGAAGAAAGTCGGCGCAAGTCATAGGGCATCGTAGGGTAACCATTTAGAACCCACGTGTCAGTCATCCTGGCACACTCTTTCAATAGGCATAGCACGATCCTATCTAAATACATATAGGGTCAGCCACAACGCAAAGATATTGACAGCTCATTTGCTGGCAGCAAAGACGATTCAGAAGGCGACGTCGCTTGATGAAGTGAAGATCCCGCACAGATATTCATACATTTTAAATGAAAAAAGTATTAGAACCATTCAAATTTTAAGTTCTAATTTGGTACATAAATTTAGAATGGAGCTAATAACAAACATTTCTCTTCAATACAACCCTCTTTTTCAACACATTGACGGCGTATTTTCTGTAGCTTACCTACTCTTTGATAAGAAAAGTTCTTTTGTCTGGAGCATCAACTCTCTACAGTAATCCACCATTTTTTAAAGCTTTACACAACATCTGATACTTTTTTCACCAAACTGACGACTACTCTTCTCAAATTTGTTGTGGCTTCACATCATGTTTGAAATAAACACAATAGAGACCAATAGTTTCATTCTTGGATATATTTTGTATCTTAGAAATAACCCAGCCTGTTGCTGAAGACTCACAACAGTCTTAGTGTAGTAAGGTACTTGACTCTGGTACTAATAAAACAAGATAATCCTTCGTAGCGCTAGGTGAAGGGTTGTTTTTTGTTTTTATATCACGTCTATTTTAGATAATCAGGCTCGATATTTCAAATTAATAGTTATTGTTAGTAACTGTAGTATTCACGGGTGTCACGTAGCATTCCCATTTTACTATAAAATTCCGTATCGCTCCAAAAGGATCTTCTAATTGAAACTTTTCATTAAAAAAAGTAAAGCACCGGTTTTCCTCGCAGAAAGATGGTCATAAAGTGCATCTCCTAGACTATACATTCAGACTTTAAGTGGTAAACAAGCAGAATTACTGTTATTGCTTTCTTTTATAAACTAAATTAAATTCGAGTGATCTCATGACATGGTGACAGACTTTCGATTTACCAAGCATTCCGCCTCTGTCATGGAATGGCAGACAGTTTAACGTGGAATCCGAACCACGGAACGTCCAGGCGTACCTCACAAGATTAAGCACATCTCTTCAAACTCCTGGGCTCCGCGGGATTCGAACCGAGGTCTCCGAGTTTTCGGAACCACAAGACCGCTCACTTCCTTTTTTTAATGGCACTAATGGACACAATGTTTGTTTTATGTGTAACGGATATTCATAAATATCGACAATCCTTCAAACGCCCTTCCAGTCGCTTTGCAAAATGTGTAAGTTAAGCAGTGCCGATGAACGCTTGTTTATCAGCTTTGATGAATACCAGCTCTTAGGGAGCGTCCATAAACTACGTAGCTCCACTTTGGCCTCTGGTGGACCCTCCACGCAGAATAACGCGGCTTTTGCCTCTACCCCCTCCCCACTCCCCCACGTGGCACGTATCTTTTTCCCATATTAATTCTAGAAGATATTTCGTACTGTTTTCTCTTGTCAGATTATTGTAAATTACATACAGAGATAATTAAATTACAGAAATACGTATTCACATGTTGTTGTACCTTATTTTAACTGTGACAAATAATATGAATTAAAAGCTACGTGGCTTGTTGCACATAGCTCAGCGTAGCTTTCTACCTTATCCATCCCCCCCCTCCTCCCTAGACCCTGCCACGTAGTTTAGGGACTCTCCATTAGCAGTATTCAGACCCTGGAACTGACTTGAGCAGTCAACACCGGTAACTTCGAAGCACTGATCACCTAACAACTAATAGAGCAGTTTCAACGTAATGCATTTCTTCTTCTGGTCGCCAGGCAAAGCTGTATTTACGCCATGAAGTTATTATTGCCGTAAAAAATTGTCATAAATCAAAATCGATGAAGTACAGTATTTCGCATTTAATGACATTCAGCTTTGAATATTTAACAAATGACATAACTAACTAAATAAACTTTAAGATTATTGCTTCTTACTAGCGATAGTTAACAATGAATTTACAGAGTGGCCGGTAAAGCTCAGAACATTCTTTAAAGATTACTGCGTCTCCGGCAGGAATGGAGCTCGTACGCCAAGCTATGCGAATATTCTGGAAGAACAACGAATACGGCAACCAATCGTATTACAACATTTCGTTTAACCATACAGAGCGTTAACAATAGTTCATACTCAACACACTCATATTGTCTATAAACCTAATAATTTTTTAATTTAATTTAATATAATTGCAATGGAGCACAGGCTCCGGTGGCAATTTCCCTACACACCCATCTTCCCCCTATCCTGCACCCTCCTACATTTGCCCTCTACAAATTTTATCTTTAAATTCCTTCAAAGTTTTCGGTAAATTATTCATCATTTCTCTTGGTAATAGTCCAGTAATTAAGATTACTAAAAGAAACTATTGAAAAGTGATTTAGAATATCAAAGAAAGTAATCAACGGTATCTTGTCTGTAATGCCATGGAATTAATTAAAATCCATAAGACTGCTGTTTACGATGCAACATTAGCAACTGCTTTATGTGTTTAAAATATTACTATCTGAAAGGCTATTCAAAGTTCCTTTAAGTGATGGTTTCTTACTTTATGCTCAATTTATTTTACGTTTCAGGGTTTCTGTCTAGTGCATCTCAAATATATATCTGAATCTGACATTGCAACACTTTCGATGTGAAGCAATATGCAAAGTGTAATTTATGGGAAAAATTTTCTGAACATTTGCTCTAAAATCCTGAATGATTTCTTCGTTAAGGCACAGAGCCAAATCAACTGCACTGATCGTCGAAACTGGGTTACTTTTGCGTGTTTCATATACGTTTTCTCCTCTCACCAGTACTATGGAAAAAATACTGTACATTGTGTTGAAGAACTTATACGTCTGCCTCGCATGTTGACATCAGGTAAATTGTAGTACAGAATTTTGTCACATTCTCAGTTGTCTACCATTACTGCTCTAGTTTAACGTTTATTTCCTCACATATCAGTTTGAGAGTGACAACCAGATGAAATTCAAAATGAAGAGTGTATTGAGAAAATATGCGTTGAATGAAATGTGCGGATAAAAAATATTACTATATGTAAATATTCTAAAAAGTTAAAAAAATTGAGTTTTCATTATTAAAAGGCAACCAGTTCATAGAACCATGGGTAGATGTACGTAATGAATTGATTCATCTGAATTCCTTTATAGTTTTTTCCGTTTTTCGTAGCCTTCAAAACATATTGCGGCAAGGAATTCTGCTTATCCTTTAATCAGCTCTGCTACAGTCACTTTATTTGTCATAAAATATACAATTTATGGAACGGAATGCCCATGCAAGTTTATTTATAAATCTAGATTTAGGATGTGGCAGCAACTGCAACATCGTGAAAGGACACAAAAAATTAGTAGATACTTCATTTGCATGAAAAATAATATGTATTAAATAGCGTGAATAACTAAACTTCAAAACACTTTTTGCATTTCATATACTTTTTATTTTCTACTCTTCCAAAGATAAATATGCTTTATTTTCTCACAAAAAAGTTGGCAACCCTACCAACTGCATACCTCCAATATTCAAATCAGCATTCTGGAATAAGGGCTCCATTTATTCCCTATCGTTAATCAGTAAATTACTTTGATTATGTGTTATGAGAGAGACACCGTTACAGGTGGTGTGGCCTTATCGCGATGCTGTGCAGGGTGGCTGATTTAATAAGCAGCTTCCCTGAGGGCGTCCTCAGCTTGAGCACCTGCACCTCTTGCTGCCGCCTCAACACACCACGCCATGTCTCCAGCCTTTCTCTTCCTAATCCGACTCAGCATGTTTTTATTCGTTACTGCTGAGACTCCATCCTTCACTATCGTGAAAATAATTCTATTTATTAGATTTCTTATTAATTTAAACAATAATTTGGAGGTTTCCTTTTTGGTGACTGTTGCCAAAGTATCTCCTTTTGGTTGTACCATAATAGCGTTGTTAACCGTTGATCCTTTGGTACTCTGCTCGTTATGGGCCAAATTAATTAATCAATTCGGCCACGAACGATTGCAGAACATGAATTTTAATATTTCCTCGTGATAGAACCATCGTGAATCTGATTTAAAGGATACGGTAGTGATTGTATCTCTAATTAGAACTTTCACTTCATATTCCATTTTATTCACAAACTTTCAAAATTATACTATATGATATACTGTTTTTCGACCATACGACATGTTTGCGTCTCCCGCTGTCAATGCCAGACCAAATACTAGTCTCTATTTTGCTGAGAATTCCTCCTCACTTTCGAGCGGAGACAGGCCACCGACCCATCTGACCATAAATCACGCCTCTATGTGACTTTCTCTTACGTCAGTTAAGCAAAATACTACCTAAGATACAAAGTTTTACAAAGATTTTATTCACTCTATACATACATCTACGTCGCAATAGGTAGAATTCTGAAGATTTTGCACAGTGACTGCGATTGGAAACATGAATGGGTCTGCGTATTTTTCATACGTTCCCATTGATCATGTGTTACGAATGTTGTTTGTATCATTCAGGTCATGTGGACATGAAGTAAAATTAAATCCAATAGCGGATTCGGGTGTTTTGAAATTCCAAAATAGAGTATCCCTAGACGTTAAAAGAGAGACCAGTTTCTCTGTTCCGTATGCCAAATTTTTTTCGTAAATGCCTGTTATTAAATTGTTTTTTATTATGAGAATTAATGAAGGGAGGAAATGTAACCCGAGGCCGGATCCCTCAGGCCTACTCTTCCGAAGGAAACCAATGGATCATAAGTTTTACTTATCCCTCCGACGGATGAATCAGCCGTTTCGTATTTCTTCACACATACAGCTGAATTATTATGTGTGTTTGGGTTAACCCAGGCACACATACAGTTAAATGATTAGGAACTGTGCACCGCCACCTTTCTTATCGTCGTGACTGATAACCAAATGAAGCTAATTTCTTCCTCTCGCGTTGCTTGAACCACCTGCCGCAGTGTTTTACGCCAGAGATGATATTCATTCCCCCGTGGGGCTGAACCAGCAAACATCGTTGCGAGAGCCATATCTCATCACAGTGTATTTACTGCCTAGGCCGAAAGTGGGTAGGTAAATATACATTAATTTTTAAAAAATAACCCCGAAGGAAATAATAATAATAAACAACGCCAAAATTATCTTAGGTGAAAAGATTTAACAAGTGAACTCAAAGTCTCACATTCTGGAGGACGCCGGTTCGAATCCCCGTCCGGGCATCCAGATTTGGGTTTTCCATGGTTTCCCAAATCACTCCAGGCAAATGTCGGGATGCTTCCTTCTAAAGGCCATGGCCGAATTCCTTCCCATCCTTTCCCGTCTCTAAAGACCTCGCTGTTAAGAGACGTTAAGCAGTTAAAAAAAAAGTCCTCACACACAAATTGGTTAGATGTTGTCTAGATTGTTTTGCAGTCTTTGAAGCAGTTTGTTGAGTTAACGGTCTCCCTGTTTTAATACAGTTTTATGATGAGTCTGACTCATTTCGTCACACAAATAACGCAATCTTGTAGCCGAGTGACGCAGATCTTAGTCAGCTTCTGCACATATTCCGTGCTGCAGCAACAGCAGAGCGGCATTCTTGCCATATCTCTCTATACTTATCTCTTTTTCACAGTGTGCCATTAATTGATTCGGTATTGATGTTTCAGTTTTCTATAGTTGATTCTCGGTTGGAAGGAACGAGCGTGGTGGATGAGGAGTTACGCTTCTGCTTCAAATTCGGGAGGACTCAGGTTAGAATCCCAGTCCGGCCATCCAGGTTTTCCCGAAATCACTATTGGCGAGTACCGGGATGATTATTTCGAAAGGCCATGGCCGAATCCCTTCTTGTTTCTTGCTTCACACTCCCCCGGCTCTAATAACCCCGATGTCTACAACATTAAAACCCGAAACAAAAACAAAAATGTCAGAACACATGTAAATTATTATGTGCCTTAATTTTTGGAATCACTGACTGAAATATTAAAAAGACATAACTTTCATGTGTCTAATTTTATTGAAAGTTGTAAGCGATGTTCCAGTCATTTAGGAAGATACTATCTGTACGTTTCACGACGATTTTAAAATACCTTTAAAAATAGGTCCTAATAAATAATGATCAATGAATAAAGATACTCAATTGTAATCAAATCCTGAAAGGAGCAGCTAAAATAACATTCTCATTGTTCCCGTCACCATGTACAGGGCCATTGTAAAAAGTGGACACACTGTAGAATCCGTATTAGCGTGTATGAAGGATGCAGAACTAAGCTTCAGTATAATACACCCTTTTTTTACCTCTAAGACACATACTGGCATCTGATATGTTGGCGCACATAAAGATTTATTTTGTTAACTCTACGAAGGATCCGATAGTATCAAATGACAGAAGGAACTTGTTCTTCGGCAGGCAGTGTATTCACCAGTAAACTACTTTAAAATAATACTATTTTGCAATAGTGTCTGTTTAAGGGTAGTTCTGAAATATCTTACAACCTCTACTGACGATGTTTGTAGTAGTTATGTTTAGCTTCTGGGCGAGCAAGTAGGGTATGACAGCAAGTGACAGTCAACTTCGAGGTATGGATAGGCGCGAATCTCCTTGAACCGAATAACTTCTACTTTTTACGAGTTTCTAAGCCACAACGCTATAAAGTTTTATCTCTGCTTGTGTTATTGCGTTTTATACCTACGTTGCTTAACATCTTTGGTATTTAGCGACCCCATTTATTACTCTTACCCCTTTACGCCATTTAAATTATGAGCCAGGGCCGCATTTAAGCATAGGCTGTAGCCTAGGAGCCCGCACCACAAGTTGTAGAGCTAAAAAAAAAGGTCAAAGTTCAAGCAACATTAGTTGACATAGATAACTTCACTCGAAACAAGAAAACAAATGTTTATGCGAATGTTTGGCTCTCAAAAATAGGTTGTTATCGGTGGTAGGGTGAATCTTTCCAACACACTTTGTAGACGTATAAGCCGTATCGAGAGGGGTAATCACTCACCGCAGCCCTTGGAAAACTGTCAGAGACCTGATACAGACTATGGCATCGGACTGAGTAGCAGGCAGACGATTCAATTTACTGACTAACTCGCGAACATCAGTTTACTATCACAAGGAAATAATTCTTTCGCCAAAGTGTTTCAGACCGAATGACAAAATATATAAAATAAAAGGGAAATAATATTGCCACTGACGCCTGTGTGCGTGTGTTCTCCGAACTCGAAACGCGCGGAGCAGAGATGAATTATGGTGCAGAGCACTCTCTGTGAACTACAGTTTTGTGAACAGCATAGTATAGACGTAAGTGTAGAAGTTACCAGTGGGCAGCTGATAATCTATAAAGTCCGAAATTCTAGAGTGAATACATTTTTAAACGTACTGATTAAAAACTGGGCTAACCGCTTTTCGCGTAATGTGCAAGCCGGTGTAAAACGAATAATTAATATGATTGATTATTTAGGTTTCTCACGTTTCAATCATTTGCAAAAAGTTTTATTTTCTTACTCGTATGCGCTTTCAAGTTTACTAAATGATAATACAGGGTGTCCAGAAAAGGACTCCCTGATTTCAAAATTAAATATCTCGAAAACAAAGATCGATAGAGGAATGCAGTAAACGGTATGTTTATTGTGACAGCTGTAAGAAGTGTATACAGCAGTGTGAAATAATACTTACAAAAGCTGCTAACAGGTGGCGCTGTACGCTCATATCAGAATACATAAGTGAAATAATCGTATGAAAACAATATTTGCAAACAATCACATCACAATGTTTTTCGGTACGCTAACCTCCTTTCACGTTTCAATGGTGGAACTGATCGCCCTGAGCTTCGGATCACTATTTAGGCATTACGTATGGCGATTACAGCGCCATCTGTTAGCAGCTTTTGTAACTATTATTTCAAACTGCTGTATACACTTCTTACAGCTGTCACGATAAACATACCGTTTACTGCATTCCTCTATCGATCTTTGTTTTCGAGATATTTAATTTTGAAATAAGGGAGTCCATTTCTGGACACCCTGTAGTAGCCAATATTGGAGCGTATTATCATTTAGAAGTCATTAGATTGTTGTCAGTCCCAATAATTAAGTTGTGAAGAGGTAGCAATTAAGTACTGTACATTTGTATAATGTGCGTAAAGTGCATGTGAGACATTTAGACACCGACTGTGTTATTTCATCTTAGAATTGCGTTTCTCAACCGTTTTCAACCCAAGCACCAGTAAAATAACTTTATGGACCATCAACTTACATAGACATAATTTTTTACCTCGCTATCAACCCAGCAGTTGTTATCGGCATACCGTGGTCCATAAGACATATAACTACTCTCATAAAACGGTCATTAACTTAATCTCCAACGAAACGCCGCACTCTTTGATGCCAAATGGAAAAGTATTTTATTGCAGTAACAATACAGTGATATCCTGAAAATACCAGATTTTTGCCTGGTCGTTGAAACATTCATTGCTTTTAGAAAGTTTGCTTCATTGGCCTATGGATATACCTTCTTATATAGTTTTACACTACGAGCACTATACTCATTTTATGTGAACAATTTTTACTAATTTTTTGTAAGATATTTAACTGAGCTATGGAGCATCTGCCTCGTCTTAGTGGACCACAGGTTGAGAAACATGACCTACGATGGGCGAGTTGAAATCTTTTTTATCTTTATATGAAAAACTCATTCAGAAGACTTAAGCTTACCAAACGCTTTGATTAATGTAAGTACCATTGAGCAGATTAAACATCACGCAAAAACGAAGTTTTAACGAGAATGTTAACAAATTGTAAATGAAAACACTGTCTGTTAGCAAGTGGTTTCCAATTTTGTATAGACTCAAACGCGTTTCGCCCTTATGGAATGGGGCGTCGTCAATGAGAATTTTGGTTAAAACAGTTGCATGTTAGTAGGGAGTAGCCCTATTTGCCCTTTTGTACAACACGATCTGTTGCAGTGGTTCCACATTACTCCTGTTGTCTTTGTGAAGGTCACTATTTCAGTGTTTTCAAAATTGTCGAAATTTTAGGCACCACCGTACACGCATATAGACAACAAGGTACTTGCTGTGTGTCTCAAAAACGAAAAGTCCTCTTATGCCTTATGTGTCTTCTTTCAAAATCCGCTCTGTTCAATCGATCGAATATAGAAGTCGTGTATCAGAAACAGTTAAATGTCTGTCGACTATAACCGAAGAACTGAATTTATTGTAATAGTAAACCATTTTTGTACTTATAAATAAAATTTCTAGGCCTTAAGATAGTAAAACTTCCATGTCTGAAATAGCGATTTTAACGTTTTACTAATTTCGCGCTATTTAGATCCCAACACGCTGCTCAGGTCAGAATCTCAAACAGCAGAGCTGGATATGTATCACTTACTGATATCATAGTTTCGTGACTTCCTATGTGAATTTACCCGATGTGTGTTGTAGCGATGCTCAGAACCCTTGTGCCACGGTCTAAGATAATGAAGCTGGGTTCTGCGTTGAAATCTTGAGACAATACCTCCTTGACTCACAGCGCTCATTTCGTCGTCGGCCCCTGCGGACAGGCTGCACACAATGCACGCCAGCAAAACCTCCCCGCAACGTTTAGAAACACGATCAACATCATTGGTATGAGAACCTCATTTAGAAAAACTAAATGCGACTGCACAATTATTTTTTGGTTCGAGGTTACGTCGAAATAAAATAACTTTCCCATAATGCTAGGCGGGAAGCAAATACATCAGTCCTATACAAATCACAATCAAATTTACTGGGGGAATGTGGTCAAAGAGTTCGACTCTGTTCTCAGTTCGATTGTGTCTATTTGTCTTTGTCTCTGGTCTCAGGTTCTTTATTCAACACTGACTTTCCAGTTTCTGCGCAGTTTTACGAATGGCGTAAATTGTTACCATTTTAATGTGATACCTCACTGCCTAAATTCTTGTGATCTGAAATAAAAACAAGTTATAAACTGTCCACACTATTTTATCATTGATCTTCTCGTCTCGTCCTTTTCTAGGTTAAGATTTTTAATTTCCGATTAATCTCTTGATATAGCCATAAACAGTTTCTCGTATCATTTTCTAATCACACATACCATCCTTTTATCCCTCACGTTAAGTACATAGTGATCTAGTTTCTCCTACTTGAACCCTGGAACCGAGCGTGGTGTGTGAGTGGTAACGTTCTGGCCTAACATTCGGGAAAGGACGTGGGTTCGAATCCCCGTCTGGCCATCCAGATTTCGGTTTTCCATTGTTTCCAAAGTCACTCCAGGCGAAAGCGAATATGGTTCCTTCAAGATGTCCAAGACTGAATTCCTTCTCATTCCTCGCCCCAAGATCTTTAATGACCACGACGTTGACGAAGTGTAAAGCCATAAGGAAAACAAAAGAATAATAGTAATTTTGAACCCTCGAAGAGCGTTATTTTTACAGTATCGTTCTCACTATTTCCATTAAAGGCTTGTACGGTTCGCCGTAACTACACGGATTGGTAATTGTCGTAGCTGTAAAAGAGAATAATAACTGCATTAAACTCTTTAGCGTTTTTTGCGTCGCTATGAGGAATATTGAGTTCAGGCCCTCAGTTATCTGTTCTCTTCGTTCTTACGTAGGCAAGTTGCGGGTCAAATGAAAGTAGTAAATTCCTGGCGGGACGTCAAGGGACCGGCTGAAATTGATCTCCTCAATCCGGCGGCCGAGGAGCGAGTTAGGAGAATCTGGAGCAGTAGCGGCCACACGGTGAGCGCCTATCACTGAGGTACTGTGTGAAACATTATAATCATGATCAAGGCTGCCAAAAGTGTCTAACAAAAATCTCGGCTGCAATAACTTGCAACGTGATCTCCCAGAAAACGGTGCCCATTTTTTCAGAATTCCACAGGCGTCTTTAGGTGATTTAGTACTGCTATAGTACTTACATCTGGAATACTACTTCACCTGATTTAGGTTTTTCATGGTTTGCCGAACGTCATGGACAAATTTCTTTCTGTTCGTTGCTTCTCCCGCCACTAATGACCTCAACGTCGATAGGGTCCTAAAAAAAAATTGACTGGTTGCCTCGCGTTAGAATATATTAAGGGATCTGAGGTAAAATTATCTCCTAATCAACAGTGACAAACAATAGATAAAGATCTGGATATTGTGAGCCATTTCCTCAATTGCTGTCGGATCAATTTTTTATGAATAATTTTCACGCCAATGCAATTGAATATGTTGTTTTTATTTTCCGTGCGAGTTTCACTTCATTATCTGAAGCATCTTCAGCGGTTCTGTCTGTTAATTAAATTTGTTCTATATTGCAATTTACACAAGCAAATTATGATATATACAGATATAAGCTTACAATTTACACATAATATATACAGATATAAGATAACTTACATTTTTACATGTTCACTTTGGCTTGTAATTGTACCGTCTTTCAGCATCGGTTGCATCTGTAATAGCAATACTTTGCATTACAGGTATTTGTTGCATCGTTATGAGTAATTTCGTGTCACTTTCACTGCACTATAGATATTGATTTTTGATGGCTTACAATTGGTTAGTGTACATCGCTGAGCTGCAGATTTGTTTTTCGTTTGGCTTCAGTTTTTATTCGGTGGGTGGCACGCTTTTAAATATGTCTCTGTACTTAGTTCGGTGTGTTTAGTGTATTATTATTATTATTGGGTGTCTTTTTGTGGTAGATGGTTGTGTTTTTTATTTCGTTTTAAGTACTGTGTATAGTGTTGGCTCCGTCAGGTTCGTGTATTCATTTATTATGTTCTTTTCCTTGACCAGTGATTTTTGAATGTGATAGTTTTCCTGAAACGTTAGTAGTTGTGGTTTGCTATTATTAATGGTTAGTATTTGCATGTCTTTTGCTATGTTTGTGGGCTGGTGATTATGCTATAGTGGGTGTTCTGCGAATGTTGAGTGGTTATAGTATTTTAGTGCTCTTAAATGTTCCTTATATCTGGTTTCAAACTTCCTGCATGTTTGACCTATATATTCTGCATTACAGTCATTGCAAGTTAATTGATATAAACCTGAACTGTGAAATTTGTTGTTTGGTGTGTTGTTTGTGATGTTTTTCTGTAGTGAGTTGTCTGTTCTAAATGCTATCCTCAGTCCTTGCTTTTTCAGAATGTTTGCTGTTTTGTGAGTGTTCTTGTTTATGTATAGACAGGAATTCTTCACGGGTCTTCAGCCGGATAAGATCTTATCCGGCAGAAGACCCGTGAAGAATTCCTGTCTACCATACGCCGGGAAAAACTTAATTGTTACTTGTTTATGTATGTCAATATGTGCCATTCTTCTGTTTTTGCTTGTGTGTGTGCTATGTTATTTCTTGTTGCGTTCAGGTGGGTGTTTGTATTTGCTTGTTGTGGAGTTGGTATAGTGCTTTGTGTTGTTCTTAGTGTTTGCTTTTTGATGGATTTATTTATTTGGTGTATTCTGGTTTCTTTGTATCCTTTTTTGGTGGCTATGTGTATGATTGTGTTAAGTTATGTTTTGTAGTTGTCCTTACTTAGTGGTGTTTTGTTTAGTCTGTTGAGCATGTGTCTTACTGCTGCTTCCTTGTGTGTTTGTGGATGATTGGAATTTGAGCCTATTATCATGTCTGTTGTGGTGGGTTTCCTGTATATTTCAAATTGGAGAAGATTGTTGTGAGTGGTTATGGTGAGATTGTTGTGAGTGGTTATGGTGAGGTCTAGGAAGCTGAGTTTTCTTTCTTTTTCCAGTGCAAAATTTATGTTTTTGTGTATGGTGTTGATTTCAGTGAGTATTTGGTTAACTCTGGCTTCTGGTTCATTTACTACACAAACTATTCATCAACATATCTCATATTTTGGCTGAGATATGCAAAATTTATGTTTTTGTGTATGGTGTTGATTTCAGTGAGTATTTGGTTAACTCTGGCTTCTGGTTCATTTACTACACAAACTATTCATCAACATATCTCATATTTTGGCTGAGATATGTATACAAAGCTTAGAAGCAACGATGCGAACTTTGCACACTAAACTCTGATAATGCACAAATTGAGAACTGTCGTATAAACGGGGGAATGCACGAAGTGGCTATGGCAGGGAAACTTGCATCAAGTACTTGAGGGCTTCCACAACGCACATGTTGTTGCCTCTTGGTAGCCAGCAGCATGCAAAGTTGTTAAAACTACAAACTGGTGTTGTCGAACAGGATTCAGGCTTAAATTAGTTTCCCTGTGCTGGGCCGCTACCGCATCTGGTCACTGGAAATTTGCATTTACGATACTCACAATGTTACGAGCGAGCCGTTAGAGTTAGCATATTGATGTAACGGATATTAGAACACGAAAAATCCGTCTGTCCATACTGTAGAAGTTTACGTTGACGTAAACAGCATTTTATAGCTGACGGCAACTACCTTGGGGCTTAATTTGAAAATATTATCAAGATGGAATCTCAGAGAGCATATATGATCAAATTTGGGGCACTACCTCTTATTACGTTATAATGGCTGTACGGCCGCTGAAAAGCTATGGTAGCAGCAAATTTACTGATCTGTATAATATGGCCGCAAGCAATATGATGATGTGTAATTAGACATTATTGAAAAAACCACATATTTCACTCGTGCTACTAAGGGAAGATTTATAACTGCAATGTGAACCAATCTGACACAAATGAACAAGAAATTTTGTTTGCATAATGTTCTCAGGTAGCTTGTCTCGTGAACACCTTATTGACAAATGACATATTTGCAATCAAAATCTTCATCGCCTTCTTTTGGTAAAGTTTTTTATCAGAGATTTTGACTGTCGACATATAGTTTGTAAACATCATGCTCACTAGGCTAGCAACCCGACACATTATATTAATTCTCTACTCCAGAAAGGCTTCGTTCTTAAAGAAATTTGGTCCTGCCTCTAATGACTCTACGTTTACGATATGCAGTATTCAATAAGAGACAGTGTTGCTCGTCTTCTAGAAAAAATATTCAAAAGTTGAATACCCAACTTAAGTCGAAGTCCTTAGAAGGATATAACAAATTTTCGGGTTGTCATGTTGAACAAGCCACATCTTCTCTGTAACACACCGAACCCAGTGGGTGTGTGGCGGCATTTGGAAGGACATGCGTTCAGATCCCGTTAGTCCATATAGATTTTGCTTTCTCATGGTTTCCCAAATTTACTCCAGGTGAATGCCGGGGTAGCGTACTTCAAAAGCCCTTTACCGAATCCCCTCCCATTACTTGCCTCCCCCTTTCCTCTCCCGCTTCTAACAATCGCGAAGTTGACAGGAAGTAGACTATAAATAGATTCATTTATATACGACGGTTGCCTGGTAAGTTATTGCCCTAAAACTAAGGCTGATGCAGATGAGTTAAAAGGAAACCTACGATCCCCTCAGAGCTCACGACACTATCCAATGACGTAATTACGCATAAAAATATTTCCAAAGGCTTTAAAGTGAGATGACAGCACATACGAGGGCAGATCGTAAAGTTGCCTTACTGTATATCTTAAAAATAGGTAGAAACATCTATTTTAAAAACCATATACATTACTTGAAAGTTTAAACGTCGTTCTATTTTTTGCAAACTAATCGCCATTTCGAACCAATCACTTCTGTATACACTCCTGCGACTTTTGTATACCCGTTAAGACAGCAATTCACCACTTGTTTGACTTCGTCGTCGGAGTTGAAGCGTTGTCCACCCAAGTGATCCTCCAGTTTTGAAAACAAGTGGTAATCATTAGGTGCTAGGTCTGGACTGTTAGGGTGTGTGGTGTTAAGGGGCGTCCTGAAGTGTTTTTTCTTAAATTTAGACCCCCCCCCTCCTCTCTCCTAATGTAATTTTGAAGAACTTTTTTTAGCTCTCCTGTTCTTTGAAGGGCGGCAATCTGAAATAAAAAGTTGACGTAAGATTTTTATCGACCCCCCTCTCCACTTAATGGAATTTGTTGAGATTTGCTGTACCCTCTACACACCTCCCCCCTCTAAATTAAGCTCACGTAATTAATGGACGCCCCCTTACAGTGCATCCAAACTGTTTCAGCAGGTCCTGGGTTTGATGACAGACGTGGGGTCCAACGTTATCGTGAAGCAGCGTGACACCTTTGCTCAGCACTCCTTTCCGGCAGTTCTGGATTGTCCGTCTTTTCAGCCCGTATCTTCTGAATTGTGGCAGGAGAAACATCAGGAACCCGAACAGAAAGTTCATGGATAGTGATCCTGTGACCTTCCAACATTATCCCCTCAACCTTATCGAGCGTCTAGTCTGAAATAGAAGGTCTTCTACTCCGTTTTTCATCATGAATGCCTGTAAGACCAACTGTAATTTCCTACACCATTTGCGGACGCGTTTAACGGCCATCCACTTTTCACCATATACTTCCGTCAATTGCCGATGGATATCTTAGGGTGAAACACCTTCCGCATTCAAAAAATGAATTAAAGCACGAATTTCGAACTTGGCTTTAGCGGCGATCGGCACCTCATCACGAACGGTTGCTGAACCAACACTGCACGGAATAGCGATGTCAGGCAGGGTGGGAGGACTATTGCACACGACATTGCACGCCTAAACACTCTCCCTGAGGCCCCACTTTACGATCTGTCCTCTTATTACACACCATTATCTGAGTTTATGTGCTCTGACGTGGCGTTCGCGAGGACACGGGTTCGAATTCCCGTCCGGCCATCCAGATTTGGGTTTTCCATAGTTTCTCCAAACCACTCCAAGTGAATGCATGGATGATTCCTTTGAAAGGCCGTGGCTGAATTCCTTCCAGTTCATTACGCCCAGTCCTTTGACGCCTCTAAAGACCTAGAGATCGATGAGGCATAAAGCCATAAGCAAAATAAATAAAATCAAATAAAAAATAAGTTTGCAAACAAAAACTTTTCCTGCTTTGGAAATAGACTGGATTTTGGGAGATGAAGAACTGGCGTCATTCCATTGTCTTGGCTACTACTTGGTTTCTAGAGCACATAACGGGCGAAAATTTTCTTTATGGCCAAGGACTCGGTAAGAATAAGTCCTTGAAAATCCAAATATATGCCAAAGTATAATCTTACACCAGCCCACGTACGCTGTTGACATTTTTATGAGTGATTAACTCCATTTGCATCCTACACGGGGATACCCCTACGTTTAAATTCAGTTGTCCACTTGTTTAGTACCGTCATATCATGACGGATGTCCATTGACGACATGTCTATCTTGCATAAATGTTTAATCACAGTGCAATTTTCTCGTTATTTTTAAGTTAATCGTACACCTTAACCTCTTTCAGCGCCTGTAACGAAATATAGATTCTTCAACTAATTATAGAATCGTACTGATAAATGCTCCGTCAGATCGCCGTTATAATTAACTAATTCGTTCTTTCGCGGAAGATATGATAAACATGTCGCTATAAGTTGTTGTAACTTAATTAATCGGTCCTTAAATTTACAGATTTCCTTAGCCGGATTATGATAATTCCCAAAACTACTGAATAATAAGGCATAACTACTTAAATAACAAGACCATCGATACACTCTTCATTTAGCTTTTTATTCCACCGAAATCTTCATAAACACATACACGGTTAAAACATCACCTTCTTCCTCAAAAAAAAAAAAGCACACTTTACCAAAATGCACAGTGCAAAATCTTCGAGAAAGCATCACAAGTGTCGCCCATCGCTTCTGGATCGCTAACAATAGCTGCAAACAATGGAAATAGTACAAAACCAATCAGAACCTACACAAAATTGCTTATAATCATTAAGAAACAATTTTAAATGAAAATAGAGGCTATTTACAGGAATTTAAATAATTCCATTAAGCTGAAAATCATACTTAAAATACTATGGCTGACACAACATTAATAAATAGTTTTTTTAATTATAATTAAAACAGTATACTGCTTTTAATCATATTACGCTTCTTCTAAACAATTTCAAAACAGAACTCATTCATACGAAAAATACACAAATTTATAATTAATCAGTGTTTATCTCCCTCAAACATTAATGTACTTAATTAATAAATTGAAATTAACAGGAAGTTTGGTCTGAGGGTTACAACGATATGCACCATTCACATGACACGAATTTATGGGACGACCCTCGTCAGTGCAGATTTACGTTTATTAGTTGTCAATTCTGATAAAACGCACATGAGTAATGTCTGAAACAGAAGATAACAGTAAAAACGTATCAGAATGTAGTCAACTTGAAATATCATAACGGTGCAGGTAAATATGAAATTGCCACCTGGTTCCGGTCATTAGTACGCCAATTATCGTCTATGTTTATGTTACAGCAAGCTGATTAGCGCATATCGTTTTCGCAATGACGACGAAATGGCTACAGTAACTTCACAGCAACCGGAAACGAATTGAAATATGGACAAGAAATATTTAGGCTTAGGTATAACTTGGAACGCAAATTAATATTTCAGCTTAAAGCTACGTTAAGCACAACGTGAGGGTTACTAATGAACAGTTTAAACATATTTATTTTCTCGTGAGTGAATGTCAAGTAATTCAACTTGTCGCTTAACTGCTAGACTTCTGAACATTTTTCCTTTTTCGTAACAATTTACTTGTCACTGCAAAGACTGAGGCAATGTGGCAAGGCCTTTAATTCTCAGCTGCTTTGTGTTGTAAGCTGTTTGGATTTCGGCGTGTCGCAATCGTGTATAAAGTCATTATCTGGCACCTCTCGCGAAGTGCAAGAACAACTTATAAAAACATAGAAAACGCAACAAAATAAAACCAGAGGTAGAGCATCTCAAGTGACAGGTGTGGCACCATCTCCTGGCACCGTCGGGAACTACCAACTGCAACAGCGGCGCACGCGGTGACATCTACCAGCAGTGCGAGCACTGAAACTCGTGTTCCGGTAGTGCCTTTAAAGGCCGCGCTCTGCTGCCCAAGAAAAGTGAATGACCTTCAGGCCGTTACTTCTGCGGACAGCCTCCGGTTCAGTCCCTTGAAGATCCCGCAAACTTTTGTCAAACGTCAGTGTAGCCTCCAAATCGTCGTTAAAAATTTATATGTATTCATTTCACATATATCTCTTTCGAAATAAAGCAAACAGTAGAAGAATATTATATCTGACTGAATGTGTCGTAGCTGAACATTCCGGAAGTAGCGTTATTAGCATAACATTTTAGACGGCATGGCGGACGCCAGTAATTAAAATGGCAGGCTGTCAAATGAAATTGAACTTCCAAGAACGCACAGCCAAGAATTTAATAAAATTTCATATGTAAACATCTACAGGACATTATGCATTAAATTTAAAACAAAAAAATTAAAATGGCAGGCGGCCTTCAAGAATGCCTAGCGAAAAATTTAATAATATTTCATAGATAATTATCTACAGTACGTTACGCATTAAATTAAAAACAAACAAAAATCTACATGTTGGGTTTTTATTCTCCTTTTAGTGCAGCTAACAAATGAAAAAATATTGACCTAAGTATTCAAAAAAATCTACAGTTTACGTACCTCTTCTTCTCCTCAGACTCCTCTTTATATCTTCCATAACCCTTGAATAAAAGTAGAAATTTAAAAAAATGTAACTTACCCAATCTGAAAACGCGGAATCTTATAAATTCGAGTTACGGTAAGCTCGTTGGATCAGGAACCAAAATCACTAATCATATGCGAATGTATTTTTTCCTTGGGACTTCCTACATCAGAGAATTTATCTTTTAACATACAAATTTTTATGCATAAATGGAGGGGTAATATAATATAAGCGGATTTACTGTATTGTATTCATTCCTCGGGACTCCAAATACCATTTAAAAAATACAATTTTTTATGTATAGAATTGTCTATAATGTAATGTATGAGCCTCACTGTTGTATTGTTTAATTTCTCATTGTAAAGTGTTCTTTATTTTTAACAAACTAAGTGTGCTGCATGGATTATCTCCAGATGCAAGTAAATTATTTTTTTTATAAGTCATATGTGGCAAAAAAAAAAAATCGATTTTTTGGAGCTCGGTGGTGACGAACGTGCATGTTCAGAGAGTCAGATAACACTTTGACAGGATGACCTGCCAGGGAACACTATGAACAACCGCGATTCATCAAAGTATCCACTTTAGATTGGAGGAAGAGTCGCAAGGTATGTTGTCACAAAGCAACCTAAACAACATAATTACGGCTCAGAGAGCATAGTTTACCATCAGCTGCCTCCTTCCCTGCGGTACGCTCTGCGAGTATTAATAATGAGAATCCTCTAAGCCAGACAAATGTTTCTGCATAAATCCCAGTAGTAATATGCGCACTCTGTAAAATATAACCAACATAAATCGCTATTTTAAATGAATAAAATGTATCGCAGAGGTTCGAAGAATAATGTTCCTAAGCTTTACAAATGCTAATTTGCCCGCACATTTATTTAAAAGGAAATATTGTCCTGCACGTCCTAAAACAATTAAGACATAACAATTTTCTTATCTATCTGTATAAATTGTTTACACACTCTGTACACTGTTTCGGCAGAAACAGCCACGGTTGTGTCGATGATATTTCAAGCGAACTGATTATTGGCTAACTTTTTTTTTTCACTTTCTTCTTGAATGTTTTTAAATTAAACACCGCATGTTAACTACTGTTTTCGATTAATTCTTAATTACCAAACGCGTTTCTCCCGCTAGGTATGGGGTATCATCGGTGGCTGTGAATGTTGTTACAGCGTAAAATTGCAATATTTATACACACCACTGATCATTATCGAAATACACTTTAATTACGGACTTGGTATTGTCGGTTAAAACTTGATCAGAAAATGCACTTTTTTTGCACATTCATTGATCCGGATTTTAGACTAACGCGCAGTTACTGTACATCACTCCCTATTATAAGTCACCTGCTGCGAGTCCCAATAGTAGAACAAATTTTTATTGTCCTTTATTAGTCTTCCAGGATAAGAGCTAAGAACTTTCTTTCACCAGATCGTCTATCTGTCAGCAGGTGCGACAGTCCGACATCATGCCAAAACTATCGAACCAACTTGGATAAGGTTTTAACAGTTTGAAAGCATATGGTCTATCCCAAAATCTGCGTTGTGTATTATGATTCTACGTGACTGAGGAATGGAGCAGGAAATGATAATTCGTTCGTACGTAAAACATGGAATAGTTAATAAAAAATATTTTTGGTTGCGAGAATTAATTATTAATTTTGATATAATTGAATTTATGATTTTATATAATGTCACCTTGTTCTTAGCATTTACAAACATCAAAAGTTTACTGTATCACAATTTATCATTTATTTTAAAAAATGACAGTTTTAAGAAATAATAATAAAAAAAGGGAACATTACATTCATGATTGAAATTAAAAGGGTGCCATATAAATGTCCAGCTAGCATCGAACATTTAGAATCTCTTTATATTTACAGGGTGAACTGCAGGAGCATGTTCGGTTCACTCGAGATCGAAGTGCAATACATATATATATATATATATATATATATATATATATATATATATATATATATATATATATATATATACGAGGCGTATTTTTTTAAGTAAGTACCGTTTTGTCACACCGTGGCTGCAGCGCTACGGTCGGCGTTCCGCGCATGCGCACTGGGTACCTGCATCTCTTGCCTACGCACTGACGCCATTACAGTCTAATTCTTCTTTGTTTACGTTGTTCACTGAGTGTTTAAGATTCCTCCGATAATCGTGAGTCCCGCCGACTGTGAAGTACGGGCTGTTATAAGATTTCTTTTTGCTAAAGTCCTAAAACCGATAGATATTCATCGTGAGATCTGTGCAGTTTACGGACAAAACATTATGAGTGATGGAATGGTGAGAAAGTGGATGAGAGCATTTAAAGATGGCCGCACAAATGTGCATGATGATCAACGGAGTGGGCGTCCTTCGGTCGTTAATGAAAGTTTGGTGCAGAAAGTGGACAATAAGGTGAGAGAAAACGGACGCTTTACGATTTCCTCCTTGTGTGATGACTTTCCTAATGTTTCTCGTACCGAGCACTTGAATTACCGAAAATTGTGCTCACGTTGGGTACCGAAAATGTTAACGGATGTGCATAAAACCAAACGTTTAGGCAGTGCATTGACTTTCCTTGGGCGGTACCACAACGATGGTGATGATTTCTTAAGCCAAATTGTTACGGGCGATGAGACATGGGTGGCCTACGTCACACCTGAATCAAAGCAACAGTCCATGGAATGGCGGCATTAAGATTCACCCAAAAAGGTGAAGTTCAAGGAAACGATTTCGGCCCGGAAAATCATGTGCACAGTTTTTTGGGACAGAAAAGGAGTATTGCTTGTGGAATTTCTGCCTCGTAATGAGACAATCAATGCTGCAGCTTATTGTGAGACATTGAACAATCTGCGCCGTTCAATCCAGAACAAAAGACGTGGCAAGTTGAGCAAGGGCATCATTTTGCTGCAAGACAATGCCCGTCCACATGTGGCTAATCAGACCAAAGATCTCATCACATCTTTTCGATGGGAAACTCTAGATCATCGTCCGTACAGCCCTGATCTGGCGCCCAGTGACTACCATCTGTTCCTGCACTTGAAGAAACACCTGGGTGGTCAGCGTCTTGAAGACGATAACGAAGTCTAAACAGTTGTGATGCAGTGGTTAACAAGTCAGGTGACAGACTTCTATGAGGAGGGTTTTCAAAAACTGGTACTACGTTATGACAAGTGCCTCAATATTGAAGGAAATTTTGTAGAAAAGTAGAGTAAGGTAGGCTTTCATGTAAAAATAAAATTATTGATATATATTTCCACGTCTTTTTTTAATTTAAAAACGGTACTTACTTTAAAAAAAACATGCCTCGTATATAGAATAATTACCCTGATTTTTCTCTGGTCACTTAGCAGCACAGGTTTCTTCATTCACCATCCAACCTATCAGGATGATAACACTGACACACACTCTTACATTGACCGTACTAGATGTCGCGGTTGGCGGTCCTCTGTCCCGCCTCTCGACGTGCCAGCTATCTCCTCTGAGCCCCGCGCAGTACTCCACTCGTACTCGTGCTGTACGCCTAGGCTGGAGGCCGCAGTCACTCGCAGCCGCAAATTGACTACTCTTCTGCCCTCCAGACGCCGTACAGCTCGCCGTCCATTGGCAGAAAAAAACCCAACCACCTTAAACGCTGTGTGGTACATCCACACAAAACTTTCCGTCTCTCGATTCACTTCACAAAAGTGTTACTTGGCTAAAATATGCCTACCCACGTTCGCATACAATAGCTGCGTCCAAACGATACCCAGAAGTATACTCTGCTGCGTCAAACACTTAGCTGATGTGGGGACAGTGACCCACCCCGTTACTCTCGTTCTCAGTGTCTATCTGCTGACCAAATTCCTGTCGCTGCCTCGCAGCTACGAACACAGTGCTGTTCTTTCTTGTAAACATAACGTCGATGAAATGATTAAGTTTTAATCATTTCAAACAGACAGGTGCCACAGATCACACTGTATGAGAGATAAACACAATTTTACGAGATACTCACCAAAAATCATATTACAACACCGATAAACACTCCACCCTTTTGATTGTGTGAATATTTTTTTTTCACAAATCTAACGTTGATTATTTATTTTTTTGTAATACAGTGTATTAAAAGACGCGGAAAACTTTAGTCAAACCACTATATCAAAGATTAACACCCCAATAAGCATAAAGAAATTGTAGAATTTAATTTACGTTAAAGGTTCACTCTTTGCTACTAGTAGAAAAACAAAAGGCAAACGCAATACGTACATAAAGGTCCGTGTGGATGAAGTAGTGTGAATATGCTTCAGACTAACGGTACTATAAATACTTGCGTTGGACAGCAAAGCTGCCCCCAGTGCGTATGGATTGAACTCAATCTGCAGTGCTGATAGTCGTTCTTTCGTTGGACGGGGACATTATACTTGGCAGCTCGATTAGTATCTTTCGGAAAAACACCTCCGAAAGGTCAACACTGGAGTACTGCGTAACTGAGTACACTCACTATGACCGAAACGAGACTTTTATCTATAACAGTTTTTTTTTAATCTGCAAAAAGAAAAAAGTGTTTGCAAAGTGTACAAGGTGCGTCTGCAAATGAGAAGATGCCGGTCACAGATCCTAATGAAATCGGCTGTAGGAAACTTCGTCAAGCTCTCCGCGGCTGCACAGTCAGTCGGTGCTCGCAGCGCCTCTCCGCTGGGACGGCGGAGGTGGTAATTGCATCGCCTGGCGACGCGCTGCCTGGCATTAAAGAGCCTTTATGTTGGCTCGGTTTCTTAACGAGCCACGAGGACCCCTAGAGACCAAGGCTGGACGACTCTCTCTGCGCTGTAACGACGCCAAATAATGCCGGTCGGTATATTACATCCGCATTATTCAGCTCATGCGAGAAAATAATTTTTATTCATTACGCCCGGTGAGAATATCGGTTAGACGTTATTTATACTTTGTAAATTACGTACAAAAATTTATATTTTACTAGCTGTTACCCGCGACTTCGTACGCCTTGACTTAGGATTTTATTGCTAGAATGGGATATAGAAAGCTGTAAGTTACGTAAAAGGTGTAACAAAAATCACGAAGGTGGAATAATATAACTGGGAAGCCATCACCATACATTCTACTATTGTCCTCAACATGTTTAAAAATAACAACAAACTTAGGGCAGGGGGGATTAACTATGGTAGACTACCTACCATAGTTCCTCCGGCAAAGTTTTGTTTGTGTTTTAGAATTATATCACCATCTGACGATATCTTATGTCAATACCGTTTTGTATTCAACGTTCTCAACATATATAGCCTATGGGTACTGGAAACCCGTGAGCTAGGTACATGTAACTGCCCTCCTACTCAGT
The DNA here is from genome assembly GCA_031002005.1 of Vandiemenella viatica. Lineage (NCBI taxonomy): Eukaryota > Metazoa > Arthropoda > Insecta > Orthoptera > Morabidae > Vandiemenella > Vandiemenella viatica. The sequence goes on from CM061919.1 coordinate 210,144,517, forward strand.
GTCTGTCTTTGGGCTTCATTGATATTCATCGCAACGAATAATTTTAGTAAGAATTGTAGTAATTTAAACTGGAATGGAACTACACAAACTATGTGTCGCAATTACACGAACTGAATGCCAGAGAAACAAGGCCTGAGTGACCGATATGACCTTACAGAGACTTAACACACGCTACCCATCTCTCTGTCACCATTCGGTTAGTTTTCAAACTTTCATGACAAAATATATTATTTATATAGAAAGGTATCCTATGTTCTTCCCGATGACAAATAATATTTTCTTGTCGAATTTCATCACGATCGGTTTAGTCATGAAAACGTGACGGGAAGACTTACTTTCGCATTTATAATATTAGTGTAGTTGTTCTACATCAATGATGCGACAGTTCTGCATAGTTGTGATTGCACAAAATGACAATTTTAAAGTGGCCAGATGTTGGAATGGGTAAAGTAGCTGGACTAAAACCTTGCGCCGCTTCTGAGAATGTGTTTTACAGAACTGATTAGTCCAAAAAACTGGGTGATGCTGCGCTCTTATATTGTTGAGGGTGTCTCCACCAGGGACTACCGGTGATGTTATGCTGGCTTACACAGCGTTTGCGTTGGCGGGTTGATCTACGCTGCAGGCGCCACTGTTTCTAAGCCGGTCTTTGGCATGAGCTGCGCCCGTCGTGGGTTTTCCATCTCTTCTTTTGGAGAGAGCTTAACAGTCTGTAGGTGTTGAGGTCACTTAGAGGTGAGAGAGTATGGTAGCAAAGATCTGGATCAAATAAGAATGGAGGAAACAAATCAGCATTCGTCTGCAACAATTTCGGGAAACCATGGAAAACCAAAACCAGTATGACCGTGATTGGAATACTGAAAATACAGGAAGGAGAGATTGAAAAGGTTACAGGATTTGGCTGTAACAGCCCATCGCGTTTAAAGAAAACTGTCCCTGTTAAGCTTATCCCGTGTCAGGTATAACATAGAGATCAAAAATTTCGGGTAGACGTGCAAGATGGGAAGCTTTACTGGGAAGGAATACTTAAACTTACCGTACAGCAGACTGCCTAAACTAGGCCAAAATTGCTGCATATTCTAGAGTAAGGAATTTTAAAACTGGTCTACACATTTAGAGCAAACTTTTCGTTATAAATTATGTGTTGTACCAAGAGAACTAACTTAGTACTAAAATTAGTTACTAATCCCATAACTTACTTGTAATTTAATCGAAAGATCCAAATCTTAAGGTTATCAACTCATTCATTAACGCCCTAAATATCATTTCATTTCCTATATGTAATTTAAAGGAGCATACTTTATTTAAGTGTTGCTCATTAAATTATAAGTCTCATTTTTAGTCAACCTCTAATGTTAACACCTACGTTTTATGCCTATGACGCAATGATCATGTGTCAGTGTTAACAGAGAAAAAAATTTCAATATTTCGTGAATCTTCTGTTCTCTCGAGCTTGTATCATTCCGCAATCTGATATACTGACTTTCGTAGCGTCACATTTCGGACACTGTATTATATACCCTTTGTTCCATGAGCTATGCACCTTATAGAAATAAAGAAATATGGATTTGTTTTAAGACTCAGTTACACTGCCGATTGGTTTGATCTGTTTTAGTAAACTTTGTGGTGGGTCGTTTGAAGTCAGTAGGATTTCTCGCAATTATAATACCCTTTATTGAAAACTTGTAACGTAAGCTCAGTCAGTAGACGAAAGATTCCAAGAGGCGGAAACAAATGAGGAAAAAGTTCTGCAGTCCTTAATTTCACCATGAAGATTTTAATAAACTGGGAGAGATTCGTAGTGATTTAAGAGGTCCACTCACTTTCGAACCAACAACTAACCTGCAAATCGTTAAAATTTAATTAGTTGCTCTCATTGACACATTTTGCCCCAGTAAAGTTCTTTTTATTAGATTAACGTCATGGTATCTCTTTTTAAAATGTAGTGATTCAGAGTGCAACTTCTATTAGTATTGAACCAAATTCCCTGAACCAAATTACTGATTGTGAATTATTAATTACGGCAAGTTATTATTTATTTATTCTCTGAGGCAAAAGTTGGATAATTGCAGCCTGATTAAAAGCCTGCTCGTTAATTAATCTCCGCTGCTACTTTGTTTGAACATGTATTTGTATGTTTAACGAATGGGAGTGTGGAAATGAATGTTAGAGTCACTATATGGAGCTGCTGTTGTTTTTGTTGGAGATATTATTAGTATGCCCGTTGATTTACCGGTCTACAAATTACCCCTCCCCCAATACAATGAGGGAAAACTTTTAAAACACTTAAGGCTATACGGCACGTCGAAGTTGAGGTCATTGGGACCGAGAGAGGATTGTGCGGAGGGAACGAGAAGGAATTCGAACACGGCCTTCTGAAGGTACTAGCCCAGCATTCACCTGGGGTGATTTCGGGAAACCATGGAAAACAAAAATCAGGATGGACGGGTCTAGTACGGAACCGCGTGCTCCTGAATGGCAGGTCTAGATGTTAAACGCTGACAGTACTCCAATACAACGCTAGGAATTGTGCTCAAACTCTTATTGAATCGTAGATACGAAATTAAACTGACAGCAAACAAATATCGGTTCGGAAAAAGGTGCAGTTGACAGTTTCACGATTAAAAACCGTCCAAAGGAAACGCAATTAAGTAACTTTTCAACTCGGCTTCGCATGTACATTACTCGCTGTTTGTGACAGTACTTGTTTTTACTCCCTGCGAATGGAAAATAGGAAACTGCCGAACACACTGTTTTGCACGAATCTGGCAACTGAATTGAAACAATGCAGTTTTTTCTGTCTGAGGCACAACATAAACTGAACGTAGATACAAGATTTGTTCTGGCTGTAGTGAGGGATTACAGGAAGTGCTATGACGTTTGAATACATCAGAGAAACGTGTGATAAATTAATGTTGTACCTGAGGTTGTAAAACAACCATTTAATTTAAATTAACCGTCATTACCAAGTGAAATTTGACTCATCTCAGGAAAGGTATCAAGACTTCTTTATCTTTTGAATACTAACCCGGTCACCAAGATTGAATGGAGGTTGTATTTACGATTAGTTCAATGATTAGAGCTTCTAAATGATAAATTATTGGTGGAATTTGGTCACAATTAGCACACGTGTTCATGGATTGTTATAACCACACACTTTTAGTAGCACAGTTTTCATAGTATAACACCGACAACCAACTGAAAATTTATGGAAGTAAACACACGTAATTTGTGATAGATTTGTATTCTGGAGATTGCAAGCTCTTACGAGGGAAAAGTTCAAATTGAAACAAGTCTTGGTTGCAGTTAGTACTGCCGTTTATTACAATGACGGCTCCTCAAAATCACTGTATAGTTTCTTCTAGCACATAATTCGACAGTTCTATTGCTTCTGGTTAGCACAACGATGCTAAGGCGACAGCCAGAGTTTATTTTCCCGCCGCGGAAGAACGAAGAACGTATCCATGGACCCGGTTTGTCTTCTAACACTCATTGAAACACTACTTCCCACTGTCAAAGATATCCCGTGACTCCTGCGAGTTTAGTACAACTACGTAAGAATCGATTAATCGAACTGACACTCCATACATATCACCGATATACACAGATACATTTTGATAAACCTACGCATTACTACATGAAATAAAAGGTTGCGACAAGGTCAAGTTTTAAAACCGAAAGGTTTAATGAAACACAAACGGAGAAACATTCTGCGCGCAGAATTAGTAGTATAAATACTTACGTGGAAAGGTGTGCTTGAATTGTTGTCCTGTCGTCAAATACGTAACAGTCGGTATGCTCATCGCTCAGAAGACTATTCCGAAAGGTCGCCTGGCAACCGCTTGCGGCTTGACAGCGCAGTGGTGGTGACGGCGGCGTTGTGTTAGGTCAAGGAAAGCCGGCGACCACAAACGACTCCAGAAAACTATTTATCTGCGACTCTACTCGCCACGCGCTTGGATGAACGACAGATTTACGGCCTCCTCGCAGAGAACTCAGTCGTACGCGTGTCCTGCGCAAATATCCAGTCACGTTGCTGTGTCAACGGCATATGTCGAACAGACGACTTTCTTGGTAAAACACTGGAAAAACGGAACAATAAAAAAACCGCGGCAGTTCTATCATTACCATGGCGCCAAAATCTGATGATGAATTCTTGTAGAACTTGACGAAACAAATTGAAAATGAAGAATAAAATATTTTGATATCTCGCTTGGTTTTCGAGATATAGCATGTTAAAAATCAGTCATAGGTATAGTTCCTTCTGCTTTTGATGTTTTTTCTTTTGGTCCAGGCCGTATTTCAACCTAGCAACAATCACTAGGAAGAAAATAAAACACCTATAGTGCATTTCCACCGTGTAGATATGGTGGTTTTGGTGAAAAGAAAATTTCTGGTCCAGGCCGGATTTCACCCTAACCTCCTAACATTTGAGTTACAATATCTCGAGAACTAAGCGAAATATTCCATATTTTCCATTTGTCTCGTCGTGTTACATACGAATTCTTCATAAAATTTGACTATACCGAAATGTTTCTTCTGGTCTAGGCCGTATTTCAAGCTAATTACGTCAGTTTTGAGATACGATATCTCGAGAACTAAGCGAGATATCAAAAAACTTTATTCTTTACTTTCAATTTGTCTCGTCGAGTTCTATAAGAATCAATCATCAGATTGTGGCGCCACGGTAATTATAGAATCCCCAAAACCGTTACGGGCGTGTGTCGGATTCACAACCTCCTCTAAGAGATTCTTCTAACGCTTTGTTTTCTAAAATAGAAGAGTCAGAATAGATGAGTACATGTCACATATGTTGCTTCCAAGTCCACTAAAGTGTACAAAAATGTAACTATACTCCTCGCAACTGACAGAAGTAGTTCCATAATACCGAACTCGGTGGGTGAGCGGTAACACTCGGGTCTAGTATTCGGGAGGACGTGGGTTCGAGTCCACTTAAGGTGACACAGAATTCGGTTCTCTATGGTTTCCAGAAATCACTCCAAGCGAATGCCGGGATGGTTCCTTCCAAAGACCATGGCCGAATTTTTGTCCCTGCCCTCTCCCGCATCTAATGACTTGGAATTTTTTTTTACTTAGGGCTTTATGCCTCGTCGACGGTTAAGGTCATTAGAGGCGGGATGGGACCAGGGACAAGGAACCGGGAGGAATTCGGCCATGGCCTTTTTGGTGGAAGCATCCCGGCATTCGCCTGGAGTGATTTGGGGAAACCATGGAAAACCCAAATCTGGATGCCCGGACGGGGATTCGAACCCACGTCCTCCCGAATGCGGACTTCAAAGTCGAAGAGGACCAAAGCAATAAGGAATCAGTTCCATAAAGTAATGATGACTTAAATCAAAGAAGCTTTAGAAATATGCAATGCGTCCTCAACGTAGTTCTTACCAGGAGCTTAGCAAATTACATTCTCAGGTTTTAAAACTACTAATACATTACAATCCACACAATAGGAGTCATGGGAAACAACCAGCACCGTCACTGTTCACTCACTTACAACAGCTCTTCTTGAAGGCAGCTCACTCAGTGGGAAGTGTAGAGCGAAAATCGTGTACCTGTAATTTCCCATCAGTCCATGCTCTCTTACGACACTCCTGTGAAACTTAAAAAGATCAGAAAGGATCTCAAAACTAATAAATAAAATAGTCAGAGATAAATTTTCACTAACTGAAAGTTTAATGAGTATCTCCATATACAGACTCACCGATCACTGCAATAATATATTTATCTCAGAAGATTCTCCCAGAAAATCCACTTTCCTTTATGCATTTCGTTGTTCGATAAACTTCCTTACTGGTGAATCTGACATGTCGCCATGCACGCAAACCACAAAACTTACTGTAAAAACCTTCAATAATCTCCTGAAGTCCTAGAACTATTACAACGTCCACGTTTAAAAATTATCAGGGGAACTCATATTCCTGTTAGTTTTAAATAAAATGAATATCATAATCATGTGATTGTTGTAGCAACTATGTTTTTATTTTTCTACTCTGCTAAACGCACGAAAACACAGGAAAATACAAATGAACTTCCAGATCTGTGAAGGCATATAGGCAGAAAACTGTGCGTTGTTTACAAATGCTCTGCGCATTCAAAATGAATATAACCACGTGAAGTTTTACCGAATATAATGTTAGTGCCGAAGAGAAATGAACACTTGCCTGGACTGCATCCACGCGCAGCGTAGCGCTTGGCTGAGTCAGTCTTTCAGTAGGCTTCTCGCGGGGTCAATCCTCTCGTCACACGCTAAACTCGTGTCGCATCTGCGTCGTTTCTACTAACCAATCACGCTGCCAAATTACATGTTCACGTACTGCGCCAGCGAGCCAGAATTTCCCGCTGGTTTGTACAGTAATGAAAGTTTTAAAATAGGTAGTTGTTTGAACTTGATAAACTTTTCGGTTGATGACTTAACTCTTGCTATTCAGGCCTGTCGTCAGTTGATGATAATTTCTTATATCCACTTCGTCATCCAATTTACTCATTGCTGCCGTCGATCGCCAGAGGATTATACCTTCCCCCAAAGATCACTAATTACTACTGTTCTTGAGTGAAAAAAAGAGTTCTACCAAATGACAACACTGACGAATAGCTTTCAATTAACATTTATTTTTCCATGAGCTCTAATATAACATAAGGCACCAGACTTTTCCAAAGACACTAAAGCACAAACATACAAATATTCGAGCGATTAAAGCCACAAACGACTGTATAACTTATAAGAACAACTGACTTACAACTGACTCTTCTCTCGTTTAGATAAGCGCAGGAAAAACATCCAGAAAACCACAAATAGTGCCGACAGACGTTTCTCAAGCGTTGACAATAAAATCCACACAAAAATAATTAAAAATCACACAAAATCACTCACAATCATTATAAAACACCTTAAAATGAAAATTAAATACATTTACAGGTATTTCGTACACAAAATTATCATCATAAACCAGTTAAAACCGTCGAGAATTATCCTCCAAACATCGTGGTTCACATCAACATTTACAAACTTTTAACTCAATGTTTCGTTCATAATATTGTCCTTGGTCGTACTGGATATCATTTACAAAGTTTGTTTCCATAAGACAATGTTCATTTACTTGACTAATGTACACACATTCACAATTAATCGAATGAAAAATATAAAGATCCACAATTAATCAACTGCCATCTTGCTATACATAATTCTTAAAATAAAATTTCACGAATGATCTGGGTCTGTGGCTGTTATTAACTATATAGAAAAATGCAGTATTTGTAATTAATGTTTACAAAAAAGGGTGGATGGAGAGCAGTAGCTCCAGTCCGCTTGTTTGCAGTTCAAAAGGGTGCAGTTAAACATTCGAGCATACTAAGGAAGTTTTGTTCGCCCCGTTGCTCAGGTTGTTGTAATACCACGCTGCTATCCAACTCCTGCCATGAGGTTAGCTGGTTCTATCCCTAGTGGTGGATGAAATGTTCACTTGGCTAGCAGGGCTGGAGAGGCCGTGTTGCACGATTCCTAATCACCAGATTGTCTCGGGTAGATCCCCAAGCTCTGCACAGTGTTATGCAGTGCGGATCTGAGACACTGTTGATGTTGATTCGTAGGTTGGATGTGGAATTTTAATTCTGTGTTTCCGTTGGTATCTTTCGGAAGAGTTGTCACGAATGGGTTGGCACCTGGTTTCACCACCATCGTCGTTTCTTCATCTCTGATCGAGAACAAATACGACACCACACTACACTACCTGTACACTGAATACAGCCATCCACTCAAAATAGTAACACTGTGTGAGATAAAGGGAATCACCCCACTTAACACTTGCCCGGGGGTTGTGGAAGGAGAACACTGTCTGTGGTAACTTGTCGACGCCTTAGCACGGGTTATAGTACGATTCTGTTTAGGTAGCTTAACGCATCTTAGCCGACTCCGGCAGCGTAGGGGATAGCGTGCTAGCCTCGCGTTGCAGGGGTCGCCGGTTCGACTCCGGCCTCGGGCATGGATGGTTTTAATTAAGTGTTGTGTTTGTCTTGTGTCGTCTGTACCACGGAGAATCTATAATACACTGAGTGATCCAATACATACTTGCAAACTACAAAATTACATAGTGCTGGCTATATGGCCTCGTAGCCAATGCCATTTTTTTTTTTTTTTTTTTTTTTTTTTTTTTTTTTTTTTTTTTTTTTTTTTTTTTTTTTTTTAACGCCTTCTTACTCCAGTGACGGTGTTATATCCGGGACTAACATTTTTCCTGCCTCTGCGCAAGTTCGTGTGTGTGTATTAATGCTATTTCCTTCTGTTTTTCTCTAGTAGCAAAGCACAAAGTTTCTAATGTTGTATCTTTTTAACCTTTACACTAAATTAAATTCGAGAATTTTGTTATGTTTACTGGAGTTTAAGACTTTGATGCAGTTACTTGATTGACGTTTTCCGTGTACTGTAATGTAATATATATCAGAAAACGTAATAAATAAATAACCCATGTTACGTAGTAAAAATAAATATATCAACAGAATCCAAAGGGTTGAGTGTTTATATGTGTTTTAGCGTGATCTGTGGTGGGTATCTCCTAAAAGAGTGATCATCTGAGATGTAGTGTGATCTGTGGCGCCTATCTGTTCTCGGTATGAACGAATGATCATTTCTTTCTCCATTTTTCCGGTCGTGAAAGTTGTAAAATATTCCAAAATTTTTAAGATAGGGCACAAGATTTCAAACTGTGAAAATCCCATCCAAATTGGTTGGGTAGTTTTTGCGTGATACCTGGACAAAGAAAATTTCAGGCGCAGCCTTCGAACAGATCTATAATAGTATTAGCGTATCCTGCGTGATTAAATCTCTGTTGCTTGTGCACTTTCGAGTTTATCAAATGTTGGATGTGAATACTATGCGATCGGTTGCTGCCTTGTGCTGTAGTTAGTCATTATAAACCCAACCGCGAAGATGCAGCCACAGGCAGAGCATAGGAATGGCTGCCGTTTGTAGGAGCTTCATCCAACTAACAGCAGCCAAAAAACTGGGCCAAAGCTTCGAATTATAACAAAAAAATACAATGTAAAATTCCAAATTAATAATTCTTTAGAAGCGGAGAACGTAATCAATGAAATGGTACCTGATTAATCGATTTCGGTTACATATGAAAGAAGAAAAAGGGTTTCTCACGAAAAATCACCTTCTGGAAATAATATATAGTGATAAATAAATCACATGTTAACGAAAAACTGACCAAGAGCTTCATTGGTCAATGAGAACGAGGTAGCCTGCAAAAGTGAGTGATAACTTTCTGGCCTCGTATTCTGGAGTGGGCGGGTTCGAATCCCCGTCCGGCCATCCAGATTTTGGTATTCCACGGTTTCCCCAAACACCTCAAGTGAATGCCGGGATGGTTCCTTCAATCCGTTCCTTGCTTCCAGTCCTTTCCCGCCTCGATGGCGACGAGCCGTAAATCCATAAGAAAAAAATAGATAATACCACAGCGCGTTAAACTAACAGATGCGGCTTAAGGTCAGTTTGCTCTAATTCCTTTCCGCAGCCCTTACCCATACAAGCGAAGAGGAAATTTACTACTCGCTTACCTGGTCACAGTGGTCAGCTCGGAATATAGGAACTGGAGGGGTGATGAGGGTCGCTCCATGGTTGGCCGTCCGCGTTAAACTGTATGTCGCGAAAGAAATGAACCGTCCGTCATAATTCTGACAAAATCATATAGTAATTCTACTTTAAGAGAATCTTACCATCTTCCGAATAGCGTACTTACTTGAGTTTTGTTAATATACACCGTAATAGAAGAATAACATTTTACATCAAACTCGGCACTACATTTAAAAATAATAATAATAATGAAGTATGAAACATTTGGCCCCGCTATTTTACACTGGCTCGGGGAGGTACAACGGAGCCAAGTTCTAGTCCTCACTCCTGCGTACCGTCCGTCGTGACTGCGGTTTTTACGAGGTTTTCCGCAATCATCTAGGCCAGGGGTGTCCAACCCGCGGGCCGCATGTGGTTCGCCATGAACATTTTTCCGGCCCGCAAGATTCATCACACTTTTACAAAATATAATTTTTTATAATGGCCAAAGTAGTGAAAACCAATGTATGAAAAAAAATACATTATTTGTGCATCCATATATTCAAAAATTAGCTGTCGAAATTATGAGTATCATTGTTTTTATATTATCCATGTTGACATGTAAGAATAATAGTAAACACAATAATAATAATAATAATTCATTATGTTTCAATTTTTCACTCCAAAAAAAGTATATTGGATCTAAATCCAATAAGAGAATATTTATTTTATATGACACCTGCGGAGTTACTATGCTTTTCCAAAGTGGCGCGCAAGATCATTTGGGTTGGCCAACCCTGGTCTAGGCGAATACTGCGACGGTCCGCAATCTCTACGCCGTAAATTATGCATATAACAAACAAAAATACACCTACCTCACACAAAACATAGCTACACGTTTCGGAGGCAGATGGCTTCCCCAAAGGACTACTGCATATCTAACAAACCGGTAGACTGACTGATAAAATAAAAATTCAAAATAAGCATACGTGTCTGCAAAGAGGAAGTGCCAGAGATGAACGACGAAACAGGAAGAACTCCTTAAAAATATGATGATGATAATGAAATATTTGGATTTTTGAAACCACCTAGTCGCTTTGAGGTGTGTTTTCCTACGGTGACACGTAAACACTATAGCATTTCTCAACCAAAAATCATAAATAATGATGATATCCGTTTGTAGCGGTATCTTGTTACCCTGTTTTTACTTTCTGACATCCATAAAAATTCTCGCGATTGAATTTATTACAGTGTAAATGTATCATTTAATGAGGGTATCCGTGATTGATGAAGTTAACGTATAAAGCCGCAAAGTTAAGCGTACGGTATTAATAGCTTTCAATATTTTCTCCTTATAAAAGAAAGCCTTTTAGTTAAGTTTTCATTGAACTGTCTTTTCTCGCAGTCCTATGTTTTTTGGATGACTTTCCTGTGTGAGGAGCACAACAGATTGACCTTGTGTACGCCTCAATGATAATCACCGTTTGAGGTTACATTTTCGGGGTATTTGCAGGTAGCGTCCAAAGTGTTTAAGTGGGGAGTGGCTTCTAGAAGGTCGTATTTAGGTTGGCAGGGTTCCCTGCGTGACGACTGCGCTGCTCGTTAAGACAGTTTTGGCAGCGTACCCACTGACGTGCTGAGAGGAAGCTCGCCAGAGCAATTCACCTGTCAGCGCACTGTTTACGTGCCTCACGGCGGGCCCTCTATCTCCGCTTTAATCTCCAGTTTCAAAAGCCTCTGCACGTGTGGGTTTCAGTATGTCTATAAATACCGAAAGTTTTGAGTGTTGGGATTATATCTTTGTAAAGAAAATTACCAGAATTATCCTTATTCAAAGTGTAAAGATCAGACGTAAACCATCAAAAGCATGTGGTGAAATGTTATCCTTGACACTTGGTCTTACACCTCAGATATTAAACAAACTACTACGCACATGGAACCTCTGATTCCTCAGGGGTCTTTTTTAGGAGCTTTATTATTTAAATAATTTGTAGGAATAATCCGTTGGTACAGCCACTTGATAACGACGATCGCTGAACTCGCTGACAGTGGCAAACGCCTCTTTGTCATTTGGTAATGCGGTCACCCGCTGTCAGCACTTGGGTTGCTAAATGGGTACAGACGGAGGTGACCTGCTTCTTCTTACCCTGATAGGAAGCAGTTGACTGGCCGTCTAGCTCTGTCACCTGTTCCCGCCTATCCGAAGACATTTAACATCTGTTAGTCTAGCTACTTCAAAGTCTGCTCATAACTTCATTAGACGATGAGTTGGAGCCTTCTTCTCAGTCCTTATTAACTATTCCTGTACAGTCATCAAGACCAATAAATGGTTGCATCACAAGTCTCGTCTTGTATTCAGTAGTTAGAGCTTCCCTCCATCCCACAAGCCGCAATGGTGTCGGATTACTGAGCCCAAGGTTATTCAAGGACAGACGACAACTTCAAGCAGACGCACGAAATCCTTGAGGTCAGCAATCAGATTAAAAAACATTCCTTGGTGCCCACCAGCCTCGGCCCAGAAACCACCTGTCAGATTACATTGATAAAAATATTATAGTATTTACAAAAATAAATTAATAGGATGGTTGGGGTGCAGTGAGAACGCCAGATGGCTTAGTACACTGTAAATTGTTCGTATTTAAACCATTTATCAGATATCTAAGGATAAGATAATGTGAGGTGCAAACCAGATTGTCTACATAGCTGAGTCGGTAGAGAGAATAATTGCAGACGTGAAGATGAGGGTTCAAATGACGATGAAGGCAAGGTTTCTTCCTCGGAACTTAACGTCCTAGACTACTCCCCATGTCAACCCACCCTACTGTCGAATCGGTATCGCCGAGGAATCTGGTTTGTGGCATAAGAGTCCCGGGTGTTGACACGTTGTGGCACCATGATTCCTAGTTGCCAGGCCTTAGAACGATATGCGGGGTTCTACCTCCACGAATTTCATCCAGATGCAGTGATGCCCGTGAGAAAAGTTTTATATGATACCGCATTCATATATGTATCACAAGTTTTTCTAATTTCGACCTATCAATCGTAATCTACGACTGTATTTCTACCTTAACATATCATCAAAAGGAACTTGTATTAAATACTTAACCATAAGCCAGAAATTTTACAAGGGGCAACGGACTGCAAAAAATTTAAGCTTGATCCGCCTTTGAGAATCGTCCTTAAGAGAAGCATAGAAAAGTTTGATTGAGGCTTTTTGGAAGTGAAGGCCATGGTCATTTCAAATCTTGCCCGGCTTACCGTCCATTTCATTACAGTTATTTGATAATTTTTGGAATATTTTAATTTTACGTACAGAAAGATATGGGAAATATTTCTACAACCAGGTTTCCCATGTGAAAATTGCGTGAATGATATGCGATGAATAGCGAGCGAGGTTGGGGGTTTGTTGTAGGACGAAAGAAGAACCCACACAAGTGTAGCAATTGTTTATTGTCAGCTAAAACAGGTACATAGTAAAACATTTACAACGTCTAATGAAATAATCATAAATGACGGAATGTTTCCCTGACAGAAACAAAAATATCAGAATAAAAAGAAAATAATAAAAAAAACACACTGTATCAATATCTCTGTGGTATGCGGTGTTGCTATCTAGTGGTATGCGATCACTCCTTATCGACTCCAGCTATGCCTAGCAACTTGTCTCTGAACCATCGCGTATCCGTGACCTTGATTGTTCATAATTTTACCATTTACAGTTTGAATTTCAAAAAATTTCTTTATTAATTAATGATGTTACCAAAATGGAGAACTTAATCTTTAAAACGATATCCCATTCATCGATTTTTGTGAAATATGAAATGAGCAAGTTGGTTCATCACAAAATAAAACCTTTAAGAAATAATATATATGATTTTTTGATATTGTCGACAAAACTCCAAGACTCACAAAAAAATTTAAATAAAAGAATGTTTTTAAACTTAATGTATGAGCCATTAAAGGGTACGAGGCGACGAGGCCTATATTGCAAGAGAAGCGGAGGTCTGCTTTTAATGGCACAGAGCCAGGTCTGTCTGGGTGAGTGAGTCCGCAGAGTTAATGAACGCGGAGCACATGTAAACTAATGTGGCCACACACACCCGCCCTCCTGTTCCCCTCCACACCCGCTTATGAACTTTCCGCCATGTGGAATGGTTCTCACTATCAATCTCGGTTGGCGTAGGTTTATCTTGCACACGATGACTGCTTCATATTGACTGTCTTAGTGTGCAGAGTAACATTACCAAAGATATAGGTCATTGTCGTAAAGAAAACTTTAACTGTACAAACATTCTTCTTAGTCTTCTGCTTCTTGACCTTGTACAATGTACAGTTATACGGTACTCTACGTTCTACTTTTATTTCAGAAGTTATATCTTATTGATAACTCCTACATTCTTCTTAGTCTTCTGCTTCTTGACCTTGTACAATGTACAGTTATACGGTACTCTACGTTCTACTTTTATTTCAGAAGTTATATCTTATTGATAACTCCTACATTCTTCTTAGTCTTCTGCTTCTTGACCTTGTACAATGTACAGTTATACGGTACTCTACGTTCTACTTTTATTTCAGAAGTTATATCTTATTGATAACTCCTACATTCTTCTTAGTCTTCTGCTTCTTGACCTTGTACAATGTACAGTTATACGGTACTCTACGTTCTACTTTTATTTCAGAAGTTATATCTTATTGATAACTCCTGCTCTATTCAAGAATTTGTACAAACGAATTTTACGTCTCGTCGAATGATTACTACTGTCTACTACTTTTTTAATAATTTCAATCACTTTCACAAATGCGATTTTACTATATAACCAAAGTAACGTAACAAAGAATAATATTAACAGAATCCAAAGACTGCATTGTTTATACTGTGATCTTTGGTACCTGTCTGTTCAGGTTACGAAAGGAGTGTCCGTGTTTGATTCAATGGGATCTTTGGGGCCTATCTGTTTAGTTTACCAACAGATTATCGTTTGTTACACTGGAGGTTTTCTCGGCGTTGTATATTGATAAAATTCTCTCTGGTAATTAGCCTAGTGAGACCGTTGATGACAGACGATGTTTCGGTGGTCGTAGGCTCAGCCGCCATTATCAAGTGACTGCTCGGCTAGTTACCAGAGATAATTTTATCTAGTTTACCATTTATTACTCTGTACACCGAACACATACATACGAAATACAGCAGTATCTAATTTAGAGCCTAAGCTTTCAAATTGAAAACTGCACGAAAATCAGTTGGGTAGTTTATATATGTTATGGAGATTAAATTTATTGGTAAAATAAAACCCACAAGAATAGGCTTGCATAAAGGGTAGAGGAGAGCAAGAGATCACGGGAAAAAATGTGGGTTGCAATTATTATTATTATTTATTCACAAATAGCCTGTGGCTAACACATTTAACAAAATTATATGTACACAATATAATAACAAAAACAAAACAAACAAAAAATACTACAATATAATAATTTTTACAAAGCCACACAGCTTTCCAGCCATGAACCCACTTTTCTCTAAATCTTCCAACAGATACAGAATCCTTTATTTCTTACGGTAATTTATTATATATAACTATTCCTTTATAAAAAAAAGTCTTTTGTGCCTTAGCACCTTGTTTATGAGTCACATGAAAATGATTAACCTGTCTAGTCCCATAATTATGAACATCACAATTTTTTTGTACCAATCTGCTTAGATACTTGGGTAAGACATTATTTTGCAGTCTAAATATAAATGTTAACACATCTCTTACTATTTCTTTTTAAATATATAAATAACCAAACGTTTTAAGCATATTGCTCACATTTTCTGTACGTCTTTTATTTAAAGCTGCTCTGATTCCCTTATTAATAGTTGTTTGCTATTTACTGATTTCTGTCTTACTTGCCATTATAAGCACGGTGGAGCAGTATCTTATATGTGGCATCACAATTGTCTTAAACAATAGTTCTTTTCCTGGTCTAGACAATATCTTTCTTGACTTATATATTAAATTAACCTTTCTTGCAACTTTTTTGTTTACAAAATCCATATGAGCTTCAAAATTTAGTTTGTTATCAATAATTATTCCTAGATACTTATACTGTTGGACCCAATTTATTTTGGTTCCATTTATTAAAACTGACTGTATTTCTCCTGCCTCTTTTCTTGCTCTATGTTTCCCCATTTTCATACATTTTGTTTTTGAAACATTCAAACTTAGTGAATTTTACTGTAGCCATTTACTAACACCTTTTAGCTCATAATTATATATTTTCACTATATCAGACACACTCTTCCCATGGAAGAAAATCAAAGTATCATCTGGAAACATATGTATTTTACAATATTTAAGTATCCCTGGAAGATCATTTATGTACAGAATGAACAATAGTGGTCCCAATTTACTTCCCTGTGGCACTCCATACTTTACTTCTCTTTCCTCAGAAACAATGTCATTAAATTTCACCTTTTGGTACCTGCCTGTCAATACTCTTGGTTAGTACTTCCAGAATGCCAAACAAAGTATCCAATCAGTAGCAATCGCAATGTCTTACTCTCTTAGCGATTTTCAGTGTAGCCGACATGTTCACTTTCTCTACAGTACCTTCAGTCTTCTGATATTATTTTGTACTGGTATTTGGTATTAGTTACATAAGAGAATATTGTCTCCCTCAAACTTTTAGCACTGTTTTGCGCTGGACTACTGTTAGTGTGACGAATAATCCAGGATTGAGGAAATGTCCAGTTTGAAGTTCTGGGCCGGAATTAAACACAGGGTGCGCCAATGTGTACAACAGTGCAATGTTCGTGAGTGGTTAACGTTTTTGCTCCGCACTCGGGAGGACGTGGGTTCGAATCCCCGTCGGGCATGCAGATTTGGATTTTCCATGGTTTCCCTAAATCACTCCAGGTGAATGCCGAGATGTTTCCTACAAAAGGCCATGGCCTAATTCTTTCCCGTTCCTCGTTCCCTATCCTTTCCCGCCTTTAATGACCTCAATGTCGACGAGGCGTAAAGCCATAATAATAATAGTAATAAAAAAATACAGTGATTCATTTAACTGGTGGCAACTTCTAAAGCGTTGAAAGTGGTTTAAAATTTTTCATATTTTTTTCAGGTTCGGAAAATTTCTATTCGTGAAGTGATTTTGACAGTACTCAGTTGTTACAGTAAGCTTTCGTACATTCCGAATAATGTCAGTGATTCGCCGATTTTTTTTTTTTAAATTATTTTTTTTTACTAGGACTGTATGGTTTGTCGTCGCCAATCTAATTAGAGCCGTACATAATGGGAGTGAAGGAACGTGAAAGGATTTCGACCATAGAATTTCGAAAGAATCATCTGCTAATTCCCGTGGAATGATATCTGGAAACCACGGAGAATCTGTATGTATGAGCCAGGGATCGAGCTTACGTCCTACCCTTGGCATGACCGGGCATTAACTGCTCACTCCCCCTTAACTGTTTGATGAGAACAACAACGACAAAAAGTCCGATTGTTGGGTGTGTGCAGGTGTTTTTGTGAAGGGCCAGGCATCTCGGCAGTGAATCAATACGAGCCGTGCTGGATGATAGCAGAAAACAAACAGTCGCCACACCCATCGACAAAGTGGGACGAGGCGTCAATAGCTTGTGTCTTGGTAGACTCTTTGAACAATTTGTCAGTTAAAATGTCCTAAATGTGGTTTCAACAGGTCGACTTCCTACCAGCCTTAAAAATACGGTTGCAACAAAGAGAGAACTGTTGCCCTCATTGCAATCTTACGCAGTTATGAGCCAGGGGGCAGTAACCACCCCTTCATGATAGTAGACTTACCTCTCGCGCCTTGAATTCGGGAGGACGCGGTTTCGAATCCCCGTCCGACCATGCGATTGCATTTCCCGTAGTTTCCCCAAATCACTCCAACAGAATGGTTCCTTCAAAAGGCCATGACCAAATTCCTACTCTTGCTTTGTCCCATGTCGACTGGGCATAAAGCGAAAAAAAAGAGATTGCTCTATTTTTTTCCCCAGTAATTGTCGAGAGAAAAAATTAAATTTTATCAATTTCGTTGCATCGCTGGAGGCTGCTGGATGCTCCATGAGTCATCACAACACCGAATGAGAAAATTTCTCTATACAAATGATTTTTCAACGTGTTATGCTCACAGCACTTTATGAGTAGAGAGCGTAGATCAAATCGAACAAGCCTTGTGGACCAAGGCATGCCTGTTTCCCTCTCAAGAAAAATCACTGTTCCTCGTTGCTACCGAACTCCTATAATGGGCCAATACCGTGGAAGAAGACCAGCATTTAGATGAAGTAGAAACTGAAATATCAGACACTAAAATAAAAAAAAACACTACTTAGCAAGCCCTGTAACACTAAGTTAACTGTTGTAATAGAAGGGGTTTTATGCGCTTAATTCAATTATTAAATAATTAATATTCATTTTATTGAATATCTAATTAATTGTGAAAGAGGTGTGAATTTATAAAGCCTATCTGTACGAGGTAGACATGGGTCATAACCTGACCAATTTATTACATTTAAAAAATATATTGCTCGCAGACAAAGTTATATTTAGCGTTAGGTATATTCATAAACAATAAAAAAAATTCAAAATCAACATCTTGCCCTACAACAGAGGCCGTAAAATGCTAAAAATCGAATAAAATATTACATTCTGATTTTAATGTGACTTTACAAATATTTATCACCTTCAGACAACAATAAAAAGACACAAAATATATACAAGAATGATTTGACAATGCAAGTAGACACGCAGGGTTATCGAGTTCGCTGTCCGTTAGGTTAATTATAAAGCGTGAGAACTAAAGTTCATTCTCGCCAGTGAATGTTTGCTCTCGGCTGTATCTCAGCTTAGTTTTACAAGTGGTAGATGATGAGATTCTGAGCTATGTAGATTTCTCTAATCCAGGCGTTACAGGGCGATGAACCTCAGTGAATTATACGTGCAAACAGTGACTAAACACGTGCTAAACACTGTGTCTAGCAAACTATGAAACACTTTACCGTTTTAATTGCAGCAGCCGTCATCAGCAATGTAATGACTCATCTGTAGTCGTCAGACCGTACAACCTCATTTTGGCTGCAAAACGTTTAACTTGAGTCTGATAGTTTGGTGGACTAACAACTCATGATCCACCACACGCTATCATGGTTGGAATCTTAAGACCCCGTCTCTCGCAATGAAAACTGTTTCTGCTCTCTCTCGCTCCAGCGTCCTCTCCAGCCACCAATAGTAGCATTTCCCGAGACACATGTGAACAGAATTACAATAGCAACATTCACATGATTTAAAATAAGATTTTTGCTGGGTAACACACTCTCCCACTCAAGTGTCACCAGAATCTGCAGGTTTGCTGTATGGCTATTAACCAATTTTGTTCGGCTTGATCGATAGCTGATCGCACACCTTTGGCCCTGACTTTCCCGCTTCGCTAGCAGAAAGTTGGCGTAATTCCCATGGGTCTACGGCTGTCACTATCGGGCCATAAATCCTTGTGAATTGTTGCGTTTGCTCGGGAAAGGATCACCTGGGCGATTAGTACCGCTAGCCACTGCTTCCTTCGAAACAGCTTTTCTGTGTGTGGGATCTTCCCACTGTTTGCAGGTAGGCAGCCGCTTATGGTCTTTTTATTTACTTACTGCTTTACGCCTCGTCAATGTCGAGGTCATTAGAGGCGGGGTGGGATTGGGGACAGAGAACGGGTAGGAATTCTGTGATTGCCTATTGTAGGAAGCATACTGGCATTCACCTGAAGTTATATGGGGGAACCATGGAAAACCCAAATCTGGATGCTCGGACGGGGATTCGAACCACCGTCCCCCCGAATGCGAGGCCAGAGCGTTAACCGCTCACCCACCACGCTCGGTTTATGATCTGTTCCCCGTCCCCAAACCTCGGAGACAGTCGCATGACTCAATCATACGGAAATTTTGCGCGTAATAACAAATCTTACTGCGTTCCAATCACCGCGATGTTTTAATGATTATATGAACTGTGTCTCATTACAATTTGTACCACAGACTGAAAACGTTCACATTGGTGGCAAAAATACGTTACGAGATTGAAAAATATTTTGCGATGGCTTTTTGTGGCTTTTTGCATCTGAAACATTTAACGATTTTCAGCTGCTATTATTTCAATAATCTCTATGATTTTCCAAAATTACTTCAAGCGAATGCAGAAATAGTTCTTTCAATAAGGCCATGGCCGAATTACTTACCATTCCTTTCCACCTGTCCTCTCCCACTTATAAAGACCTCGAAGTCGACAAGGCGTAAACCCAGAAGCCAAGAAAAAGACAAAAAACACACACAAAAAACCTGAGTCAAATAATTTCTGAAATGCATTGTATTATAATTGAATCGGATCTAAGTGTTTTATGCTTATTTTTTCTTTTTATGGTAATTTGTACTCGTACAAATTAATTAATGCCATCACCCTGTCAATAGAATTTACATGATAGAATAAGCAAGATAATGTAAATTGTTTTATTTTTCAGGTGAGTGGAACATGTGACACGTCGACTTGGAAGACCGTTTCATCAGCTGGAACAAGGTAGGTGGAGCGACAGACTTGGGTCCAGACCAATGGTTTGTCAGTCGATTCTTCGACGGTGACGTATTTGGGGCAGCATATGAAAGGTCAGTATTCTTACGACCTGTTTGCGATGATGAATAGGCGCCAGCTGTTGACGGAGATAGATGTGATCCATCAACAGGGCCGCCAGTATGTCTCGGAAAAAAGAGAACTTATTTCAGCTCCATCCAGTCGCCGGTTATTACGCAGATAATTTATCACGTCGAAGTGAGCTAAGGACTGCTTCTGATAACTTTCAGGTAAGACCTCAGAAATGAGTTTGTTATATGATACGATCGCCGTTAACCAGAGTGGTGGAACAACAGAGAGGGATTTTTCACTGTCTCGCTGACTGAAAGAATTGTCTGGAGCAGTTCAGCAACTTCTTTGGTACTTCGTGAAAAGGAGTGGTGCAGAGAACGTTCTTTGTTCCCGGCTCGCTATTTTTTATGCGGCAACCTTAAGTGCAGAGAGACTGTTCTAAACACTGCCTCCCTCTTCAGTCTTACAACTTGTTTCAAGACACCTTTTATTCTTTGTGTTCTTTACAGCAGAAGAGTTTAGACTCTGCCGACGTTGGAAAATTGTTGGGATCGAATTAGTTTCTACTCGAGGCACTCCCAAATCCTTAGTTTGTACGTTTATTTACGCTTATCATATTTATTTAATGAGCTATTTAATATTACTCATTCTATTTATCACTATTTGGTGCGTTTATTTGCATGTGTTATGAAAACGTAATTCTTCCTCTTTCATTTGCTTGTATCGTGATCATAATGACCGCCCAGTCCGAGGCTTCCTTCGGGCTTCTGAGATTTTACCCTCTTACATCCTCTTAATTGGAGGACCCTGATTTTCTGTCAAGGCGTCTCTTTCCTCAAACGGAAAGCCCCGATTTTTAAGCGCCGGAGTCCGACTTTAACCCTCTCGCGCCATCTAAACGCCTGATGAAGTGCATTGCCCGTAGACTACGTAGGTTTCACCTTCGGTGGGAGTAGGATTTGCTGGAAAATCTGCTATGAGAAAACAAGGAGGCTTTTTCCAAAAAAGCATACAACTTCTTTTGAAAAAGAACAATAGAAAATGGAGCTGCATGCAAGAAAACGAAACAGGTTCAAAATTTTGACCAGAAAATTGCACCAAGAAAGCTGGGAAAGATACATCAATAACATCGAAGATGATGTTCATGGCAGACAGGAGAAAGCATATAAAAAACTGAAACAGTTAAATAAGGGGGAGTAGGAAACCGCAAAGGTTAGTGTAATATAAAATCAAATTTGTTGAAAACATAACAAAGACCTGTGATTTGATCTTAGGAAAAATAATCTGTCCGATAACACCAGGATAGTCCGAAAAACAAGAAAGTAGCTGGTACAGATGGTAATAATTTATGGGTTTTCTAGTATGCTGGAATACTTTCAAATATAAGACTCCTATACTTTATAAAATTGTGTTGGAAACGGAAGGCAACTCCTGTAGAATGTGATGAGGCTAAGCTCAGATAATTGTTTAAGAAAGGTGACAGGAGAAATATTGATAACCACTGGGGCTTCAGCTTGCTGAACTCAGGACACAAAATATATTAACACATAATCGCTACAAGGGCTCAAAATATGTCAGTGCACCTCTTAGAAGGTGTCCTGGATAATCGTTCATATATCGACGATGTTAATACAGTCCCCGCCCGGCCACCCTGATAAGTGATAACGGTTTTACTTGGTTTCCCGAAATCACTCAACGAGAATTCCTTCACGGTTCCTTTAAAAAGTCAAGGAAGAATTCTTTCCTATTACTTGCCTCCAATTTCTCACGGCTCTAATGACCTCGAAAAGCCCTAAAGTCATAACAAAATTATTCTGAATAAGCAAAATCACACAAGAGATTCTGTGACAACTTGTGCAGCTAATACGAGAGCAGCACAGATTGAACTACATTCGATTGACTTGTAGGTGAGAGATAAAGCCTACAATACCATGATACAAAGCCTAGAGATAAGTATCAATATTGGATGTGGTGTGGCGGACGAGGCAATTAGCAAAAATTTACGTTCCAAACGAATTTAAAAATGATTGCGCGTTTGAACTGAAATTTAAAACTCTACCGAATATTATTTTGTAATTGATAAAATAACATATCACACGGCATGCAATTGAGAACCGCGTTTCATAATTTTGAAGCGCTGCGGGAAATGAGGCAATACATTTGAACGTTATGAATGTTTTTCGCAGCAGCGTTTACATTTTGGACAACACTGCGCCTGCGTGTAAGCAACCACGATAGCATATCAAACCTACCAGCTGCCTATGCGCCGTGCGTTCGTTTGGCAGGTTTCTTTCAGATGTTTTATCATGCAGTCTTCCAGTTGTAGCAACAATGTTCGACAGAAGCCTGTTTAAATTCAATCTCGATTAACTACGGCATTTGTCCAGACTAATAATAAGTAAGCTTTGTTTAGCTACTAGCCAATCAGCTCAGCTTTGAATAAGTGATATGTAATGCAGATATAAGTAACAAGTTTTATGCGATAAATAAAAAAATGAGATAAATAAGCACATTTTATGAATTTTTGAAGTCAGTTAAAGATTGTAAATAAATGCTACTTCGATGCTAAAATAGTAGCAATATGTTGAAAATGTTACTTGTGTTAAAACCGATAGAAGCGAGCTTGGTTCATCTTTATACGCCAATAAAGTTTTTAGCCGTTGTAGACAATTCCTGTGAAGTCGAATGTGAACGTAGAACAGTTCTAGGAGAAGCACTTGAATGCTTTTTGTTCCAAAGCATCCCCTGTCCAGACACGGTGCATTTTATAATGAAACCTTTGCCATATCGGGTATTGTTCGTTCGGAGCGGAACTCACACTCGCAAGTCCATCAACAAAATAATCCACTTCTGTATCCCCGGACATGGAGAAATACATAAAACAGTAGTACTATCCTTCCTCATTTGTCTCTTTGCTAACATTCTCCGGACTATATGGAATATGAGATGTACGTTTCGTGTTTCCTCAATGAAAACATAATAAGGATCAGCTGGTGTTATAAGTCCCGTTTCGTTAACGCGATTAAGGGATCACCATTCTGGACTTAAGGAGACTGTAGCAGTCATCAGGATAAGCGAGTTATATGGCTTCCAGGTTCGGCTACAAAACGCACAAACAAAATGGTGTAATGCAACATAATAGTAGAATATTGTGAGTGTGAAATGGCATTTTAAAGGTTAAAGCTTGGAACCAGATCACCATTCGTCTCAAACGAATGTAGTACTCAAGTTACAGTACTGTAGCTGCACCTCCCAATTCTAGGAAGCTGTAGAGTTATGGATGGGATGGTCCGGTGTCCCGTCAATTAGTTCATTTCAAGACTTTTTGCAATTATCCCTTAAGGTAGAATGAATAGATAGCAGAACCCACTGGTATGACTGATGACTTAAGACCAAAGAGGTGCTGGTATCTACATGTTCATGGTGCCGACAGTCTTGATTATTCGTTTGAGGCGATTTTCCAAATTCTTGGAGTAGTTACCGTCTGACCGTCAAATAGACACAATCAAAGAACAGAATAGCTCCGCAAAAAGTAGCGCGGCTCACGTGACGCGGTAACCAGTTTCGTTCTCGTGGTGCAGAAAAGAATGACCTCACAAGGCGTAAGGCCGAATCAGGCTTAAGTTTTAAATTTTGCTGAACATTTACTTCGGGTGTCCATATTCAGACTGGTCGATTGTTTATTTATGTTGTTCCCGAGTTCACTTATAAACCAGTGAAAACCATTGTCTTAAAAGGTTGTAAAATAACTCTAAAACAAACTTGATTTTCTCGGTGCTATGTTCGTGCGTGCTCGTATGTTTGGTGAGAAGAAGCAGCAAACAGGTGCTTGTGGGTGCGTCTCTTTGGCTGAGACTGTTTGCAGAATTTCATCCTCGTGACGTAATACGCCAAAAAAATCTGTTTCGCTCTTTTGGAACTGAAGGATCCTTTTACCCACGTGAAGAATATAAATCCTGCTTTACAAAATATTCACTTCATTTGTTTCATAGAAGCTATATATTTTCTGTGAATAGCTGTTAAAAGACCTTACCAAACCTGATATTTAGTTATTTTCCAGTTTTAGTTGTTATTTAGTTGTTCAGTTCTGCTCAAAAACACTAATTTATCGCACACTGAGACATCGACATATTTATACATATAATTTTTACAAGATTATTCGTATTAGTACAAGCTCCGGAAAAAAGGAAAAGGATCAACTTTTTTGTCACCGGTTATAACTACTTACACGATTTAAACTGTCTAATGTGAAAAGCTCTTCAGGAAACAATTCTCCTCTTAGAGAAAGGAAATATTTTCATACAGAAAAGGGTAGTAAAAAATTCTACGATGTTTGCTTATTTCCAAAAATGATATGACGTAATGCGATTATCAATAAAAAAAAATCTTGTCATAATGTGCAAGACATACAAGAAAATTTTCAGCGAATTAAAATGAAAGATTTGAAACGTAGCTGACTGTCGTTTCTTTTGCAAAAGTGTGTGTGAAGAATTGTCAAGACAGAAAAAAAAGCAAATGATTAAATATGCCGTACCGAGACAGGCAGGTAAGCGGTAACGATTTTTCCTGGCATTCAGGAGGACGCGGGTTCAATTCCCCGTCCGGTCTCCTCATTTCGGTTTTCCAAGATTTTCCGAAATCACTCCTGGCGAAGTCCAGGTTGGTTCCTTCAAAATACCATGGCCGAATTACTTACCGTAGCTTGTCACTAGTCCTGTCCTTGTATAAATGATCTCAAATTCGATTAGACGTAAAGCAACAAGAAAAAAAGTCTTACCGAGAGCAAAAGTATTGTTTTTTTCTTCACGGAAACGAAAATAGGAACTGCTTTGTTAAATATAAAGCTGTACGCGGGATCAACATCTCACTCAGGAATCGATTTTTTACCTATGTCGCTTTTCAATTCAGGTTCTTGAAATAGTTTGGCTGTTTTTAATAATAAACAGAATATGATGGGAAAAATAAGGTAAGATGCTTTTAATAGTTTTCGGAAGATGGTGAAATGCCATAAATTTACTGATCGGTGTTCCATCGAATCTTTTACAGTTCCACAGAATCATAATTTTTATCGGAATATAATTTATCGACCTTAAATTCTGGCCAAATACAACTTAACTGGCTTTATGTTCGTGATGCCTAGTGTTGATGTTTCGGGAACATTTCAGAGCAGATTTTAATCCGCATCTTTCCAGTGCTTTCCAGTACTGTTACAGGATTTTGTTAAGTGGTTTACAACTGTATATTAGCTGATGGTATGAAAATATCCTTTTATTCTTTAATACCACAAGAGCCTTCACTGAAGAATAATCATTGTTCCTAAAATAGCGCAATGCTATCATACTCGTACTTTCGTGTACCCTGACACGCTATGCTTGTTACGTGAAACAATTTGCGTCACGAAAGCGGAACATGTTCTTGCTGTGAACTGAAACTAAGAAAAACACGTAGAGAAGATTTAACGTGACGCTAGATGCCTTTACTCATATCAGGAAGAAGAGAATCTCTTGAGATCGTTGAATGCCTGTACGTGCGCAACCATATGAGGCGCTAACAAACTGGAAAGGCGATCAAGGAATTCATTTCTCTAGAGAGTCTCAGTTAAGAACTAATGGCGTTCATGGTTCAATTTCTGAACTGTACAGGTAATAAAAAAAAAAGCTGTTATCAAGTTGTCATTCTGTAAAATAATCATGCAAGTCTAAGAATTCGCAACCAAAAGTCTTGACATAGTTTATTACAGTGAAGTCGTTTTATGATCTTTGGCCTTATCCATGTCTGCAACGGATCTTTGTAAACGAAATGTTTGATGAAATTTGCTAATCATCTGAGCTGTTAGGCTTCTGAATATGTTGACTTCCTCCAGCGAATCTTTATTTACTGCTTATCTTACGGACATTTCTATAACTAGTTTCCCTAAATCTGACCAATTCACATGAAATTTAAGTTATTAAAACACTATGAATGTGTTTGGATAGTAACGAATAATGATAATAGTTTCTTCTGTCAACAGCTCCAATTACAGACGTCTGACTTTAATTAATAGTTGTTGCTCTCATTGAATGTTTGAGTTTATAAGTCTGTTAAAATCACTAGATTGTTCCTGAATTTGATTATTTTCGGTGCTACAGTTTCACTTATTCGTTCTGGTAACTTTCGTAGTACTAAAATAATGGAAATGTGATAGTGTGCTCATTCGATGAAATAGAAGTACGTTATACTCAGCAATGAGATATTCTGAATTCAGTTCTAAGGAAAAATGTCAGAAAAGTGCCAAAAAATGAACAGACATGATGCACATTTATACATGTTGTGGTATTGACAAAATTTTAGTGTCCCTATTTATTTATCTGTACATTCAGATGGTTCGTTCACTAGAATCTACAACGAACCTTTATTTCATAATATTATCGTAACATTTTACACTTACCAAAATTTTGAAAGATAAACGCAAATCCTATAAACTACGAAAATGGTACAAATAATATACTGTACTACACACTATAAGTCACCACAACCCGTTATTAAAAACTATTACCCACTAAAGAATTAAACATCTTGAGTTTTTTGTCCCTGCTGACATACAAACATCGGATGTTACAGCATATCCACAGGAACGTTGACGACGTTAACTTTCCAAAATTTTCTACGCCATTTGTGGCCAAATTATTGTAGTGATATTCCTGAGACGAATTTAAAATATGTCTTGCCTGGATGGTGTTTACAATATGCAATGCAAGTTACACACATTCACTTTTTTGTTTTTTCACCAAAGTTCCGAAATTTAAGTTTTGTAAGGGAGTAACGGAGCGTGCAAAAAACAAGTAGCTCCAGTTGGACCTCCTGTGAACCTCCCCACGTAGTTGTACTTAGCTTTTGTCTCAACCCACCCCCTCCCCTTTCCAAATAGCACGTAGCTTTTTTTTCCCTTTTGATTCCAGAAGACATTTTGTACTGTTTTCTCCTGTCAGACTATTCTAAATTACATACGGAGATAATTAACTGAGGTAAATAAATATTCACATGTTGTTGTGAGTTCTGTTTCTCATTTTAACTGTGAAAAATGTTATGAAAGGAAAGCTACGTGGCCTGGCTCGGAACCCCCCCCCCCCTCCCTGCCCCTACGTAGCCCAGCATAGCCTTCCAGCCTCCCCCTCCCCCCATGGACCGAGCCACGTATTTTGTGCTCGCTCCCTAATGGGACCCGTATGTAAAATTGAACAAATGAGTAGAATAACCTTTAGTTTTGAGATCTAAAAACTCCTTTTATTTATTTATTTGATCATCTTTTTCTGAATCATAATTCGATTTAATTAGCCACAGTTCACTTCTGGCATATACAATATTTCATTTAAATCGGTTGTCATTCCTTAGGCTGAGACAATGCGGTTAGGATGGACACGAAATATCTTAGTATTCAGCACAAATCACGCTACTGGTCGGGCTATTGAGCAGGAAAGCCTCATAGTGAGTTCAACACCTTTTACTAAAATTCGTTTATCTGTTTTTAGTTACATTATTTAAACCCACTGTTACTTCACTTATTTAGAAGCACTTAGTCTTCAGAATTTATTCCGTTCACGCTGTTACAATTCTTTGCCTATTTTGGGGACATCACAGTCCACTATCAGTCAGTTGCAGCCTCTATGCTAATCTAAAGCTATTGGTTTGCAATAACATTACTACGAAAACACCGTAAAAGTTGACATGAAATCTTCACGGGTTCTCCGCCAGATAGTGTTGTAGAAAGACGAGCTTTATGCGGCTAGCCCTGCCGCCATCTTCAGATCTGTTAGGACTGTACATCCTACAAGTTTCTTATTTTAAAATAAGTGCGATTACTAGCAGCGGATAACCGTGTTTAAAACGTGAGTCATTCATGATAGATCGCCTACTTTAACTTTCCGTGTTTAAATCCTACAGCAACTAATTGGCGACGAAAGGGAAGTATGTGTGAGTTGTGAAGCAACATCGCTGCAAAATATCTACTGCATTAATTTTCCAGCAAGACGGCCTAAAGAAGATTGAAGTAATGATGATCCGAAGCTCACAGTCTTCGGCTAAGGAAGTTCGATTACGGCGTTATGCTGGCTGACATTTTGAATTCGTAACGTTCAAATAAACTTTGAATTTATTTACAGAAACAAACAAATATAAACAAAGTGTAACTTTTGATTTCTCAAAGAAGTTGCAGTGATGACCGATCTAACCAAATCAGAAGAAACTAACTGTCAAGATCTTAAAAGTAGTTTAATATATGTTGAGAGCACGAGAAACCAGCCAAAAATTCGATCAATTAAGGTACCAGTGTTTCCAATCTTTCCTCGTTCAATAGGATAAAGAGAATATTAATTACGACGAAAATAAATTCGTGTTTGGAGAATGAGTAAAACATAAAAGTTTTTTTTTCTTTCGTACAACGAAACCGTAAGTTGGTACCGGAGCAGAAACTAGAGGCTATATATCAGAAGCGAATTACGCTTCAAGGTGTTTTGAAGACGCTGCCAGGTTCGCTCTTGTTGGCCTGGTGACAATTAGACCACTCCGGCGTGGGTGAGAAGGGATTGCTCCCGGAGATACGTAATTGAAGAATTAGACGTTAAGAAAAAGAATTAAACAGTGCTCAGAAAGTTTTTAAAGTTCCATTTAGTGAAACAGGTTAGGAAAATGTCTCATGGTAATTCTAACTGGATGTTTAAAATACTATACTGTTTAGCTGGTGATGCCATCGCGACAGTAAATCACGTATTTCCTAAACTGTATAGGTGTGAAACCAGCAGCTACTACCAACGTTGCGGCGAGGAACTATTGCGCAATATTATCCCCAGACTTTCAAAAAAGTTACGCTGGTTTTTTAAATTCTTCCTAAAACACCAATAAGATTTTATTAGAATATCAAAGAGTGTTTTCATTGTGTTCTGCCATTGATTAGACCATTGATTTTCAACCTTATTGAAAACGTGACCACTTTACAAATAAACATTTTTTGGCGACACCCATGGTCAGTAATAAAACATTGGTGACTCCCCAGATCCGTAATAAAACTAAGAGATTTAAAAAATGGTGTTTTTAATGTTCTTTCTATACCTACTGATCGATAAATCAGATACTTTGCGAGGTGGTCACGGGTATTCTGCGGACAGTGATATATCTTTTCGTGGACGCACAGGACTTTGTTTACGTTCGCTGCAATCAGTTGTCCGAGTACGTCAGTGAGTACGGAAAAGCTTCGTTAAGAGGAGCATAAAATGGAGAAGTTTCCCAAATGATTTGCGCAGCCCTCCATGTCTGCAACAAGTGGCAGTGGTGGAAACAATCGAAACCGAAAAAAATAGACTTTGTGACGACAGTTACCTAAAATATGGTTTTACAGTCATGAATAATAAACCTCAATATGTAATTTGCTCCAATTAGAAAATAATTTGGTTATTTGCGTATAAAAAATACAACCACGATTCGACCATTTACAATAGGTACAGCCTTCTCACTGAAAAAGTTGAATTTTTATTGTAGTATTTTTACTTTTACCTGGTTTGTAATCCCGAGCCATCGAGCAAGACTTGGCGACTCCCCTGGGGGAGTCACCAAGTCTTACCTACAGGTTAAAAAACATTGGATTAGACCAGGGCTCCTCAAACTTTTTATCCCATCGACCCCTTCATAGGATATCTGCCTTCTTATAGATCCCCAGATTAAAAATGATTTAATTTTTTTAATTAAATTCTTAATGTGAAGCAATAAGGAGACCTGCATAACAACGAAATAATTTGCAGTTCCCATATGTTTCAAAATTCACCCAATAACATTAACAGAAAATAATTTCCACTGTTATTATAATCTCAAAAAATAATTACAAAACTATGGATACATGAAATAAATTTCGAAAGAAGGTCTGCCAAATAAAACAGATAGTTCCTTCACTGTTTTAGTTTGTCACTAGGGATGGATCCTCCTTCCTAAGAAACTCTTCAGATTAGCTTCTACAAACTATCATCTCTTTACAACCACCTTACCTCAGCGTGCTAAAGTAACTGGTTGAAAGTTTCATCATTACTTCATGTAACTTCGCCAACAGACGGAAATTGAGATTTTATTTTATTGATTGACCTGATTTTTATTGAAACATTCCTATTTTTTCCCAGACAGTTTAATTGATCGCCTTTAGTATTAATCAACCCCCTTTCGACCCCCGAATATTAATCGACCCCTGGAGAACTGTTATTGACGCCAAGGGGTCGATATCGGCCACTTTGGGGACCCCTGGATTAGACAATGCGTTGTCCACGGAATATGGGTGTGACGGATGCAGCTCCTGTTGCAGTTCCGGTATGCTTTTAGCCTGATTACTCAATCGGCGGTTTTTACCGAGGAGGTAAATTGAATGTCGCCGTCGCTCCGTCACTGGCCCGAGGAATCAAATTGGTGCTTACACACTGGGAGGAAGGAAAACCCCGCGGCAGATTTGCCGTCGCCGGCAGCTATGAAGACGTAATTTCTCTCGTTTCATTCGGAAATGCTGCTATGTAATTAAGTACTAAACCAAAGTTGGAGGGGCATGAGGCAACTGCTTTGGCTGCGTTAGAACCTTTCTGATGAGCCATTTAGCCAGGTATTACGGTGATCTGTCATGTAGCCCCAGTGGTCGCCGTAATTACCCTGTCACCAGGAGGCCAGCTATAACTCGGCGCAGTGGACAGCACAGCTAGGTCTCGCCTCGCCTCACTACCTTCCTTTCGCGCACAGTGTTACAAATGTGCTCAAAGAAATACTGAAATGCATATTTACATTGATTTTTACTTCGTTTCCAGGTTGAGTGGACAGGATGAATATTTACTTTACAAGTGAATAATTTTATTTATGGTGGATGAGGAGCTAGACTTCAAAATTTAGGGTTCAGGGTGCCAGAAATTGTTTCTGGCTTTGCTCCTTTCATATGAGATATACCAGGATGCTCCCTGGGTAGGATTCCACGCTAAGCTATATCTATGTTTTTCAGTTAGTAAAATACATTTTCGTATGAATTTTCATTTCAGTATTTGGAAAGCTGTTTGTTGGTTACGAAAATAATAAAAAAAATTGCCGAATCTTATCCAAAATAATTTTGTTGAATGTAGTTATTAAGTTTCATTATCTTAATTTTTTCAAAATATTCTCTGATATCGCTGAATAATCATTCGTTCTACACGTATTTAACACTTTGGAATGTCATATATCGAAATACACAGCTAAATGAAAATTTAACATAATAACATTGATTATATTCTCCAATACTTATAGCGCTTGATGGTTCAAGGTTGATCTGAACTTCAGTGGATTCGTTGTTCTCAGCTGCCTAGCACAAATACGTGGAATTTTTAAATCTGCGAAGCTATGTAAGTCCAACTATCACAATTCTTTGTTGTTTTGTTGATGCACTTGTCCCTAACTTATGCTGACGCAGGTAGTCATATTGGATGCTTAGTCTGTAGTTGTACACGTGTTTAGGTGCGCTTCGGGATGTTTATTTGTGAGAAATCGTTACAATGTGTATTAACTTTTTTTTTTACTTATGTCTTTACGCCTCGTCGACAGCTAAGGTCATTAGAGGCGATTAGGGACAAGGAATGGAAAAAATTCGGCCATGGCCTTTTTGAAGGAAGCATCCTGGCATTCGCCTGGAGTGATTTGGGGAAACTATGGAAAACCCAAATCTGGGTGCCCGGACGGGGATTCAAACCCACGTCCTCCGGAATGCGAGGCCAGAACATTAACCGTTCATCCACCACGCTCGGTAATATGTATTAAATTTTGCTTTAATAATGGAGAATTAAGTACAGCACAACACTGGAAATGTTTAATGTTCTTTGAATAGTGTTCTTTGAGTAAAACAAGTGTTTCTAAGTGGTAAAAACGTAAATCGTTACTCTTCGTGTGTCCATGTTCGCTGTTTAACCTGATATCGCAGTTTAGGCGCCCCAGGCAGCAATCACAGCCAGGAAATTCACTCCTGGTCTCCTGTTAATCGTATCAGGCAGCAATCAACGCAGCAGGGCATCACTGTTTTCAAACGCTGTCCCTAACAAGATGTGAAGTCCAACTGCAGAGAAAACTGCCGTCAAATCCGACTTTACATTTTACTTTACATATTACTTACAGATTAATTCGTTAGTAGGTAGAGATAATTCTAGGCTGCGATTCCTAGGTTGAGTCTTGAAAAATTGTAAAGAACAACCAAAGGATATAGCGTACAAATCTCTTGTGCGTCGACATTTGGACTACTGTTGTGCCGTTTGTGATCCGTTTCGTAAGGGGTTGATTGACAGTATAGAGAAAGTACAGAGAAGAGCCGCCCGATTCGTGACCGCTTGCTATGGTCCTTATGAAAGCGTCACAGAACTGATCAGTAGACTTAGCTGGGAGTCTCTGGTAGATAGACGACGCACGTTTAGTTTAAACTTATTGGTAAACATGTGTACTCCCACTTTCACTTACGAGTGTGGTGAAATACTTCGTCCACCAACCTATTGAGTCGGAATGACAGGAAACATAAGATTAGAGAAATAAGGTGCCGCACTGATTCTTATATGAATTCTTTTTTCCCTCGTACCATTCGGGATTTGAATGCACAGCAAAGAGATTAGCTTTGGTGCTGAGCACCCTCTGCCACCCACGATTTTGTGAATTGCAGAGTATATATGTAGATGTAGATGAATCGCGGAACCCTACTGATAGTTTCAACTGATTAGTGTGGTGAGCGGTCTGTTGGTTCAGTGGTTGAGGTGTCTGACTGGAGATCGAAAGGTCCCTGATTTAAACCCTTGTCTCGGCGGTGATTTTCATGTGCCCTTAACTCGACCTCTATCTCTGGCACAGCGTGCTGTGCAATACGTAGTACGCCAGAAAGCTTCCGTGGTTCGGATTCCACGTTAAACTGTAGGTCCCTAGGTAGGATTACAGGGTTAGGCTACATAGCCACTACAAGTGGTGCACTGCACAGCGGATCGAAAGCTCTGTCAGTCGGCGGCCGAACAAATCTTCTGGATCTCCAGGTCAACAATGCCATACGATGATTTGACTCTAGTGTATGGTGGTGGGCTACTACGAGATATCTCGTCAGTATGTGCTCATGTAATCTAGGTAAAAAATAGTAGCATCACTTCAAATAACCTGAGAAAACTGCAAATTTATTGTAATTGAGCAAAGGTTCAAGTATCATTCTTTTAGAAAATTTCTTGGCCTCGGTGGTAGATGGTGACTTTGCGGCAAATTACGAAACTTTTTTTTTTATAGCTTTGTGCCTAGTCGACGTCGAGATCATTAGAGGCGGGAACTGGAACAAGAAATAAGAAGAAATTCCGGCATGGTCTTCTGTAGGAACGATTCCGGCATTCGCCGAGTGTGATTTCGGAAAACCATAGATAAACCGATATCTG
>CM061919.1:210179109-210206110 GCA_031002005.1 Vandiemenella viatica
GGACGCTCCCTTGCGTACGCTCATTCGTTTGGGACGGGTGTCATAAAGCCGTTTTATCATCTTCTGAGGCAAGCTGTCACACAACTGTCGTAACTGATCCTTGATATCCTGGATACCGGCACTGGGAATGAGTTTACGTCCTAGTTGGTACCTTGTATTGGGGACAGATCTGGGAATCTTGCCGGCAGCAGGAGAACCTCAACATCACGCAGGCAGTTCGTAGAAACACGTGCCGTGTGTGGACGAGCATTGTCCTGTTGAAAAATAACACCATGATACTGTCACATGTGAGGTAACAGGTGGGGAGGTAGGATGTCCTTGACGTACCGTTGTGCCGTCAAAGATCCCTCAATCACCACCAGCCGGGATCTGAAATCATACCCGATGGCACCTCACGCCATGACGTCAGGAGTAACACCGCTGTGCCTTTCCAAAATTTTGGAAGAATGGGACCTCGCCTCTGGTTGCCGTCATTCTTATTCGAAGTAGTGCAGAACCGCGATTCATCCTTGAACTCAATTCGACGCCATTCCAGTCCACTGTACATTTGGAAATTTGTTTTGCGCCTCTTTCTATAATTTATTCCAGTTCCTTACCTGCAAGTTAATACTCAAGTGCTATATTAAGGTCATAATCATTTGTTACGTGCCAAATAACACTCCTTCTTCGACCAGTATCTATCATTGCTTCATCGTCATTGTGCGCCCAGGGCCGTCGTTGGGGGGGGGGGGGAGGTGGTAAGCGGGTCAAATGTACCCGGGCCCCCCGTGCTGGCTGACGGGGGGCCCCGATCACCGGCTGCAGGGATCCCCAGCCTCGGAACCAAGAATCCACCCATTGCCGCGCGGCCAGTTTTTAGAGCTAAAAAAAAGAAAGGTCGCCCATTTTACCCCGGGCCTGAAATTCCTAACGCCGGCCCTGCATGCGCCTAATTCACATCAGCATTCTCGTTAGTTGCTTCTCGTCCTCAATTACTCCAAACCCAGGCACCTTTGTCCCGTAATGATATTTCCACAAACAATTCTATAGTATGGGCTGAGACAATGAGATCTCGAGAAATGCCTCTGCGAATCCTACTGCCACATCCGCTAAGGCGAAAGTAGCATGGCTCACGGGCAATACACTCATTTGGGGGTGTATCCAATGGGAGTGGATGGAAGGCGAGCCCCCGGTTGCTTAAAGCTGCAACACTGCGGCGAACGGAAGGAAAACCCTGGTCCTCTAGTTTGAGAATTTTACAATGAGCTAATGATCCATTTACGTTTCAAAGGGTGGTCCCTTAAGCCGAAACAGCCCAACAGACCTAATCCTTGTATGGGAAGAAAAAGAATTACCGAGTGAGGTTGGTGAACGGTAACGCTCTGGCCTTGAATTCGGGAGGACCCTGGTTTCAATCCCCGTACGGATATGCAGAATTGAGTTTTCCATGGTTTCCAGAAATCACTCTATGCGAATATCGGGACGGTTCCTGTAAAAGACCATGACCAAATTCATTCCTGTTCCTTGGCCCTCCTCTAATCACCTCTGTGTCTACAGGTTTTAGCCAGAAACAAAAGAAGAAGAAACATTCTCCAACTCTTGTATTTGAATATCCATGAGTTCCATGGTATCCTACTTTACTCAGGCAAGAGCCAATTTTCTAGCTCCCTCACATTCCTGGAACATCCCCAGTCACCCTCCCCAACAAGTGCAGGACTTTGGAACCTCTTCGTACTATACTTCTAATGTGTCCTGATCAAGTGAGTTTATTATCAAACGATATGCCGAGGTATTTGCATTTCCCACGCCATCGCGAGAGTGATATTGTTATGTTTCGTTTGCCGGAAGTTATTTTTACGTTGTGGGGGTTGGTGTTTCCCGTCGTCAGGAATGATGGTTACCACCTAACAACACGGCAATACAGATAAGCCCTCAGCGAACATTATGGGTATTTTGGCCAGCGCAATTTTGAAGAGTGCAGCCATTTCTCGCGGTCGGTTGACTAGCTGCCGATTATCGGAGTCGATAGCCGGCATGAAAGCTGCTGGATGGAACTATCGATTGCTCTGCAAATCAGTCGCTCCCCTTATCTTAATTACGGACGCGAGAAGAGGTGAGTTGATAGGGCAATATGCACCACCCACTTTTCACCTCGTAAATTTTTACCTTACACTTGTATAGCAATCACCAAGTGATTGATTTATATTTGGTGTAGTGAAACAAAACTAATGTATAATTATTTATTATCACTGCTATAGTATACGGTTTTTTGCATAATAAGTAAAAAACTTAGAAGTTGATTCTGACAATTACGCATGTGTTAGCTAAATCGATACTATTGAAAATCCATAACCACACTGCTTCTGTCTGTTCTTTTGGCCCGGAATCACGCAAAACCTGCCGAACAAATTTTAACGGTAGAATGTAGGCTTTCTCTGTGAATCAATTGCGTAAATCTTCTCGGGTTTTCCACTGGGATAGCGCTTCAGTAAAAGTACAAGGCGACGTTTCGGAGCCTGCCTCTGGCTCAGTCTTTCGGCGAAGAAACCGTACGTTCTAATGTAAAATCTGTGGCATAACTTATGCCTCTATAAGAGCGGGGAACGGAGCAATAAATGACAATCCGTTCGTGCTGAGAACTAATAGGTGCCACAGATCGCACTGAATATCAGATGAGCACTCCTCTACGAGATACCCCACCAAAGATCACGCTGCAACACGTCCCAACTTTAGATGATTTTTTTTACTGCATAACTTTGGTTACTTATTTCTTTAGTATTCTGAAATATAGTGTATTATAATATGCGTAAAATATTAATGAAAAATCTACATCAAAGATTAACACTCCAAGAAGTATAAAAAAATTGTAGAATTTAATTTACGGAAAAGTTTACAAAGATACTACATTACAAATGGTTATGATTTGCAATAGAAGAAAAACAAAAAGTGTACATATTACTACGCATTACAAGGTCCGCGTGGATGAAGCAACGGGAAATCCATTCGATGACGAAAGTAGCGGAAGAGAGAATTTTAAAATCGTGTGCTTCTCTTAATTTTATTTTAATTGAAGCAGTTAAGTTTTTCTAACTTCACCTAGCAGCAAACTATCTCATAAAAAAAGGCTTGAAAGTCACTATAACCCATTTTGATTACCAAACAATAGTTAGTTCACATCCTCTCCTAAGAGAAGATTTCTGATAGAAGTAGAAATAAATCGAATCAGGGTCAGCAGCGAGTAATATACACGTATATCGTGGAGAAACAGTGAGGTAAGGCTGTATGGCAGCAGGAGGGAGGTCGGTAGACATTGACTGAGGCTAATTCTGTGCGTGCCGGACCCAGGGGATGCTGTTGATTGACTACACCGCACAGTGGAGCCATCTGTCCACAGCAGTCTCGGAGGGACGCGTCCAGAGGTACGGAACAACTACCTTCTGTACTGTTACATCGACCACAGTTGCTAGTTTCAGCGAGAAGCAGTTGCTACAATTCATTGTTCTCTATTCAGAAGACACAGTAGGCCTTTGGATTCCGTAACACTGAAACTAGTCCCACCATTAAACGAATCATAACTTAACCGTAATACCAATTTCTCTATAATTAGTGTTGAAGTGCAACTTTTTTGTGCGTGGTAGTTACTACAAGTTAATGCGTTACACGTTAAATGCGCCTTAACTTTCTGCGCTTGCTCACTTAATTTAAAACGTTAAAGCTTGAATTGCTTTGATACTCTCTGGTGGCGCCCGACAGTATATTTACATCCAGAGAAGTCGCCATTATGACACAGTGAGACATGAACCAGTATTTTTAGTTGCCTTTTTGTTATTAATTACATTTTTTATTTATATTCGCTCGATGTAGATGGTTTCATTATATTCTCTGGTCACTGTTACAGTAAGAAATTAAACATGGAATCACGATCGTATCTTGATACATTGACTGTATTAAAGCCGTGCGATATTAGATTTCAGTTTCATGCAGATATATTTAAAAAAAAAAAAAAAAAAAAAAAAAAAAAAAAAAACATAAAAAATACACATGAAAAATATACAAAAAAGTACATAGAGGTTTCGTTTCTTGTCCTCACTGTTAATAAAACTATCGAAGCCAAAAAGTAAACAGTAAAATGGAAAAGATATACGTACGTTTGTCTAACCTCTTGACAAAATATGAAAACCATTTCCTTCTTAATCTATATCACTATAGGAGACATAAATATCTGCGTAGTACATTGCTGTTACCGACAATATCCTACAAATAACTTCCTTGAAAGCTCCAATTTGCTTTCAATAACTAAATTTCTTACTCTTTCCCGCCTTGGGGGATTATTCTCTCCGGTACATTACACCCGATAAACTGAAATGTATAAACGACTTGAAAGGAAGTTCTTGTTACACTGTTCATTTTAAAAAATCGGATTGCTGTTTTGTATAAATATTGATGTTCTTGGTGGCTGGCAATATTAACTGCGGGTTCTATAAGCCATGGATTTACTTTAGAAAGTTATAACTCATTTGTTAATAACTGATGGTATTACTACAACCAGACTCATACGAATTTATCTAAATGAAATTTGGATTTTCGAAGTCGGATATATGGATTTTTAAATTATTGAGTTAGTTGCTTTTCGAATGCTCATTTTAATAACATACTCTTTCCTAAGAGAAATCAGATGTTGTTTTTCGTTGCTGCAGTCAGTTTTGTAACACAGACTCTCGCAATTTTAAGTTTCTTATAGCCTCGTTTGTTTATTTAGGACGAGTGCTGTACGACACCGTAAGTCACAGGTGTATGATAACAGTAGCAGAATGTGTGAATTTACAAAGGCTACTTTGGTCTTGTGACGAAGAGAGCTTGCGGTAAATGTGTGCAGTTGACCAGTTCATTGTTAGAGCAGCGGGCACTGACCGAGAAATGGGGCAGGTAAGCGAGAAACAATAGCTTAATGCAGTCTCTCGGATTCCTTACAACTAAAGCAAGCATATTGGATATTTAGGAGCGGTACGTTTGAAGCCGCATGGGTGAGAGGTAACGCTCTGTCATGACAGGCGGGAAGACGTGGGTTTGAATCTCCGTCTGGCCTTCTACATTTCTGAAGTTTTGACGGGGGTAAATCTGTGAGTTCGCAAGAAGCCACCTGTTGCGGGCGTCAGATCACGTCAACCTCTTGCGCGCAGGACGCATTTCGCAAAATCTTTATACAAACACACAGTTTTTAAACGATTTTAATGGAATTTTGCATACGTACACTTTAAAACAAATAGAAACACGCTGTTGACGCTTGATTTACAGAAACCTAAACCCTTTCCTCCTAATTAGCACACATATACTTCAAAACAAGGCGTTAGGGTAGCTCAGTGGTTAGGGCGCTTCTCTTTCCGAGTCACGGGTTCAGATCCCGCGAAGAGTAGGTGTTTTTAGGAGTTGTATTTGATTATATGATAGATTTTTAGTTTTTGAAGTGAAAACTTCTTTAGGCGCGTTGGGGGATTTTTCAATGGGTAAAATCTTATGAGTTCGTATTACCGACATGATAATGTCAACAGTATATCTGTTGCGGTCTGGTGACTCAGTGGTTTAGGTGTCTGAGTGGCGAACAAAGGTCCCCGGCTCGAATCTGTGTCTCGGCGGGTATTTTCATAGACAATTAGACCTTCACATCTAGCATAACTTGCTGTGTAATGTGTAGTACGCTAAAATGCTACCGTTGTTCGGATTCCACGTTAAACTATAGGTCACTTGTACCTGGTAGCACTACCGGGTTAGGTTAAGGCGGCTAAGACAGGGCCGGAAAGCGCAGCCAGTAGAAACCCTGTCACCAGGTCATTAGATCCAGCTCCTATTTAGTATATCTGTGGCTATGAGTATGATGTGTTGCGCGTATGATATTCATAGTTTTAAGTTTTCACTTCTGTCGGCAGTCCGAAATGACTGCAATTTTTTTTGGGGGGGGGGATTATGGTTTAAGGCCACCAGAGGCAGGAGAGCATTGGGAACAAAGAATCTGGAGGAATTCGGTCATGGCATTTTCAGTGAACCATCCCGGCATGCGCCAGGATTGATTTTGGAATGATTGCTGGGGTTCCAGATTTCGGTCTCCCACAGTTTCCTGAAATCGCATCAGGACAGTTTCTTTAAAAGGCCATGGCCAAATTTCTTTGCGTTCCTGGTGCTAAATCCTCGCTCTCCTGATCTCAACTCATAGCGAAATTGTGATTCGTAAAAATAGTTATAGCCAGTAGAAAATTTGAAAGAATTTTTCGTCATAGCTGAGAATATTTCACACGATTGTCTACGGGGAAATGCAGTTATACTACCGCAATTGTACTGTAGTTTATGCTTTAAAACACGATAAACTTATAATGTGAGCTGGTAGTCTAACCTGTACATTTTAACTGATCAAAGATGAACTTGCACTAATAATTCTCGACGAAAAATTAGGCATAGGTGTAAATGCTATTTTGCATTGTATAGAATCTCACGTGGACGGAATGTCTGAACCGCTCGAACTGTTAAAACACGTTTTGCTCAGTAACAATACAGGCACCAGACTCGTCGCCCCGGAGATACAAAGGGAAGTGGCAAATTACGGAATTTCTACACGGACTTACCCACAAAATTAATTGCCAGGATGCTACAGACGATCTGATTTGGCTGGCCCGACCATTTCATCCATAAAATCGGGTCTCGAATCTACACATGACCTGATCTTTAGTTCTTCTGTACAAAAGCCCTTTGATCATGTCGCTGTCACTTGTTTTATCGAAACAACAAACAATTGCACTTGTGTTGCCATTAAGTATTATTTTAGATAATATAAGAAGAGAAGAATATGGGTTGAATAATGTATGGCTTAAGAAAAGGAATGAATTTAGCCACATGAAATTAACTAGAGAACTTGACAGTTTCGATTATCGCAGTTATTTGAGAATTGATAACAATGTTTCATCGAGCTATTAAATCACTATACTATCAGGAGAGAATCTGTTACTGTGGAAGAACAATTAATTGCAGCTTTTAAGTATTTAGCAATGGGTAGAGAGTACGCTGATATCTAATTCAGCACCGCAATATGTGCGCAGTTAATATCACAATTAATACAAGAAACAGGTGAAGCCATTTGTAAGGTTTATTTATCTTAAAGAAACTATATACGAGTAAGAAAAACTCAATTTTTAATTACAATCTTTTAATGTAACAATTAAATTCAACAATAACAGTTATTTTTAATTTCCACATGAAGCATTTTTGGTTTTTTTTTTTTTGGAATCACCTATCTTTGGGGTACGTCAGATCAATCACTTCTTGGATGCTTGCGTTTTCTTCTTCTCCCAGTATTTCTTCATTCTATCTGATCTCTTCCTTCTTTCCTCTTCTGATATTTGAATCGGTTTTCTGGTGTTTATCGCAACTTGGAACCTCTTACTTTTGTCTTTGGTCACGGTTTTGGCTGTACCATTCCTTAACATCACTTCGGTAATCTGTAGTTCTCTCAAATCCTTTTCCACTTCCTTAAACCAGTTGGGCTTAGTCTTTTTTTATAAAAGAAGTC
Source organism: Vandiemenella viatica (assembly GCA_031002005.1). Lineage (NCBI taxonomy): Eukaryota > Metazoa > Arthropoda > Insecta > Orthoptera > Morabidae > Vandiemenella > Vandiemenella viatica. The sequence continues at coordinate 210,186,644 of CM061919.1, forward strand.
AAAGATTTTTTTGTTAGTCTGTTAGGATTCATTCGGAATATGTGTCCATAGAAATCAATCCTTTTTTTTTTCTCATGGTTTCCGAGAGCCTCTCGGACTTTGCGTAGAGGGCTTCGTTTCTGTAGAAAACTTGTTTGTTATTCTGGAATTTGGGACCCATGATCTTCCTAAAAATTTTCCTCTCTTTGATTTCCAATTTCTCCATTTGTCCTTTCCTCCCCATGACTAGTGTCTCTGCTGCATAGAGTGCTTCCGGCTTAATTACTGTGTTGTAGTGTCTTATCTTTGTGTTCCAAGAGAGGCTTTTCGTATTGTAAGTGTTTTTGGTCTTCTGGAAGGCTAATTCCATTTTGTTCCTTCTCGCTTCCATTGTTTTACCTTCATGGTTGTTCCATTCAATCCATTCCCCTAGGTACTTGAAACTCCTAACCACCTCTATTTTATGAGCTCCTACTCGGACTCTCGTAGGAGTGTCTGGTATATTTGCCATAATCTTTGTTTTTTTGAAAGAAATCTTAAGTCCTAACTTCCCTGCCTGCTCTTGTAATTCGGCGATTTGTTCTTTGGCTTCCTCCCATGTTTCTGCGAACATCGCCATATCGTCAGCGAATGCCAGACACTTAATCGTAACTCCTTTATTTTTTGTTTCAAGTCTAATTCCTCCTCTGGTTCTTGCATTCCATTCTCTCACAACTTTTTCGAGTGCACAATTGAACAACAGGGGTGAGAGGCCATCTCCTTGCCGGACCCCTATTCTGATCTCAAAAGAATATTTTTTTCATGATTAAGAATTCTTTCAAATTGTTCCTTCACCTTCAAATGTAGCATTTGCTTGTTGGGAACAATTTGCCGGAAAATTATTATGTACTTTGAAAGATGTTTGGGATAGTGGTGCGTACTACGATGAAACTGTTTGTGATGTATAGCAAGGTAAGTTGCGATTAGGAATGACCAAAGAAGGATTTACGCCTTGATGACGTCGAGGTCGTTAGAGACTGGAGAGGACTGGGAGCAAGGAACGGAATTCGGCCATGGCCTTTACAAGGAACCACCCCGGAATTCGCCTCGAATGATTTCGGGAAACCATGGAAAATCCAAATCTGGATGGTCGGACGGAGATTCGAACCAGCGTTCTCACAAATGAGAGGTCAGAGCATATAACCACTCACCTACCACGCTCGGTGTGAAAAGGTGGATTATATTCGGAATGTAATATTATCCTGTTACCATCGCAGCTGGGGGTGTCAAGTATCCCAAAAAACACGGAAAAATCTTTGTAAGCTTCCAATACTTCTATTACTAACTACGTTCAAATACAATTTCCTCCATTATGACTAAGGATTGCAATCCCGCAGTGTTTTCAATCCCGCGGGATCCGCGCGGGATTTGCGCCAATCCCGCGGGATCCGTGCGGGATTCGTACAAACAGTTTTTTTACGCATATATTTAAAACAAAGTTACTTAAAACGTTAATAAATTAAATAATAATTAAATTAATAAATAATTTTTAATGTTAAATTATAAAAATGAACAGTTAACAATATTTTGATTGACGAAATGACATTAAAACTTTTTAGCGTGTCTTAAGTGTATTTCGAGGTCTTACATTTTTGTTTTTTAATCTAAACCAATTTTTAAATAAAAATGGAAAATATTGAGTCTTAGGTCCATATTATGTGCCTTACAGTACATCACATAAGTTTAAAAATATGGTTTGCTTAATGGCCAAGTTACCAGAGTTTTTTTTTTCTTTTAATTCTAAATAAACGTTCCATAACACCGAGAAAAGCATTCCATTTCACAAAGTGAAGTGAATATACTCTGTAAAGTGTAGACTTGGCTCAGAACAAGATTTCATAACTTTTTGTCACTGCACAAGCACGAGACTTGGCCTTTTTTGCGTGATTCATTATTATACCTCCTGATTCCTTGATTGATATTACAGTTGATTCAATGTTATTAAAAGACACTACTCACCAACACGTAAACTGTCAAGTATTTCAGATTTACTTATGTGGCGTAACGACGGTTTTAGAGTGGAAATTGTTATTTTTTAGTAAGAAAGGAGACTTTCTCGGCGAATGATTGCAGTGAAGTCCTCATAGGTTGTATCTCCGGATTTCATTGCAAACACACGAAATTTCACACGTGAGGAAGACGGTGGAGGCAGCCGTCGAAGTATGGTGCTCCTACAACACAATTCGGCGATACACCCGTGAAAATTACATTATAACTTTTTTTACCTTTAGTCGAAATAATAACAAGAAGAAGAGGGATTAATCGAAAGCCTGAGTGGCACATGTAAGCAGGTGGCTTTCGTCAAAGAAACGCATTGAGGCAGCGGCCAAAACAACAATAAGTCAAAGGATATACAATTTCCTTTTGATAGCTGTTAAATAAATAGGTACGCGATCGTTAAAATTACGATAAAATTAGTTTCATATCAACGAATATTCAAATTTTCAGCCGCAAATTAGGAAATTGTCACAATTATTTTATGTGCAAATACAGAAAATGGGAATAGTGAAACGATGAATAAAAAGCTGTAACCGTGTATGTCAGATAACGTGTGCGACACTTAAAAAATAATTATATAGTTAGAAAATCGTACTAAATACGCACCATAACTCAAATTACAGAAATGTGTACTCCAAACAAACGTAAGTTTTGATGAATACGTAAAAGTGTATTTAGCCTATTTACTTACGAATGACGAAGGTTGACTAAAAAAAACGCTTGTTCACATGAGTCAAATGCCAACTGGAAGGGTACAGGCAAACAGTACAAAACATCCGATAGAGACCGAGTGGGGCAGCGAGTCACGCAGATTGACACGCGCTTCCGCCGGATTTTGCGGATTGCGGATCCGCTTAATTTTGTGCGGGATCCGCCAGACTGTCTAATGATGCGGGATCCCGCGGGATTGCGGGATCCCGCTTTGCTGGATTGCAATCCCTAATTATGACGTCACACACAGGTGTTTATTGCAAAATGGTCTCGGAACAAGTGTGATGAAATTAGCCTGACTAAATCATGTGGTTATACACGATATGATCTATTCAGACTCTGTGTAGATCTGTCGACGAGGATTTATCAGCTGACAAACCTGTCGACCAGGGGTGGCCAATCTTTTCATCAACCGGGCCAAATTTTACAAACAGAATATTCCATCGGGCCACGCGTTTTATTTTCTTACGAAAAATACTTCAATATTTTTATGGAAAAAAGAACATTTTAAATGAAACACATATTTAATGAAGTATAAAAAACATAATTATTTTAATGCAACTTTTGACTTTGTTTGTCAGAAGTAAGTGTATTTGTTGATATCGAAAGAATTGGTGGTTACTCGCAAAAAGTTCTCCAAACGAACACCATTGATTCGTGTCGACTGTCCATTCTCGCTAGATCAAGCGAATGATGATATAGATTTAAAATCAGCTTAACTTAATGTTGTAGTGTTTGCTATCACCGTTGAAAGTTAAAGTTGCGTACATACTTATCCGGCTCCGCGGGCCGCATGATGACATACGGCGGGTCGCAAGCGGCCCGAGGGCCGTGCTTTGGTCATCCTTGCTGTAGAGCAGGGGTCTCAAAACTTTTCAGCCTTAGGGCCATACTGATTACTCCAGTAAGTTCCGAGGGCCAAAACCAACATAAAATGAGAAAACTTCAGTAAACTAAACTTAATTTGCTAGGGGCCGTCCGTAAATTACAGTAGAGCTAAAAAAAAAAAAAAAAAAAAAAAAAGGTCTACAATTCGCCTAGCTCTCCGCGGGCCGGACAAAATCTGTCCGCGGGCCGGATGTGGCCCGCGGGCCGTAGTTTGGAGACCCCTGCTGTAGAGTGTAGACCCAGGGGCGTAGCTACTATGGGGCTAGGCGGTGCAGTGCACCGGGGCCCTCACGCTCAGGGGGCCCCCAAGCATACCTCAAGGGGCCCCTAAGCGCACATCTAGGGGCCCTCAAGCGCAGTTTAGAGGGCCCACGAGCCTTCACGGCAAACTGGCGACCTTTTTTTTTTCTTTTTAGTTCTACCGTCTAAGGGGCCCCTGAGAACACAGGAGCCCCTCACTAAGGGCCCTCGCTGCTCAAGCGGGGGGGCCCCAACCACTGCTCAGGGACCCCTAAAGAACAATTCAAGGGCCCCATCCTCAGTTCAGGGGGCCCCTACCAGCACACAAAGCAAAAAAAAAGGTCGCCCTTCTGGCCTGAGGTCCCAAAATTTTTTGCACCGGGGCCCTTGTTGACCTAGCTACGCCACTGTGTAGACCATTTGATATTGCTCCTGATGAGACTATATCATCACGTCTGTAGAGGGTAGATGTGTGTACGAATGGAAAATGTGTGGTTAGCGAATAAGTGCAGGTGCTACTGTTAACAAACTAAGTATCGTTATAACTTTGTTTTGTGTACGGAAACTCACGACACAGGGCCGAAGACAGGAACCAGATTGGAGGACTGGGTGTGAGAGAGCAGCGGAGTGGGGGATAAGCGAGAAGAGAGGGAGAGAAGGAAATATACGGGACTTCGCGGCGTGCAGACCAACAACTCTGCTCCAGTTAGATTCGTGACAAGGTGACGGTGCGGTCCTGAGCCAGCGACACGTGTCTGTTGCCACTACAGTAGCATACGTGTTGCAGCCATTTAATCGTGATTATTCGCAGTGGCATCCGAGCTATTGGTTTTTTACCGATGAGTTCATCGTGTGTTGGGCATCTTCAGGACTACCGTGCGGCATCATACATAACCTTGGTAAAGTAACAACGCTAAAATATTGTACATTGAAACCACTGGTTTTGTTTCTTTTCTCTTCCCCAGCCTCAAAGAGGGATAAGAGAATCATATTTGATTGTTGCTATTGAAAAGACTAACTTCAGTGCGTACAACATTTATTCATCCAAAAGGGAGCGTTCATAAACCACGTAGCTCCATTTTGGCCTCCTGTGAGCCCCCCACCCTTTCCCCGAGTAGCACGTAGCTTTGTTCCCTATTCATTCCAGGAGAAATTTTGCACGGTTTTCTCCTGTCAAGACTATCTTAAATTACATACGAAGATAATTAAATGACGGAAATAAATATTCACATTCTGTTGTGTGTTCTGTGCCTCATTTTAACTGTGACAAATAATATTAATCGAAAGCTACGTGTCTTGTCTCTGACTCCCCCCCCCCTCCACGTAACCCAGCGTAGTTTTCTAGTCAACCCCTTCCCCCCTCCCTAGACCGAGTCACGTAGTTTATGGACGCTCCCTAATGTATAAATGTTTCTTTCATGCTAAAATTGTTGTACGTCACTTACCTTTCCAAAAGGTAATAATATTTTTTTTATCATTGTGTAGTATACTGACAATATTTGTCATTTGTTTACTTATTATATTATTATTTTTTGTCATTATGTAGTATGCAGAGATAATATTTATTTCAAGTGTTTACTTATTATGGGTTTCTGTTCGTTTGTGATTAAATTACTGTTTATGAGCAAAAAAGATTATTATCCCTCCAAACGCAATTAACGAAGTCAATATTAATATTAATACTCAATACATTAATGAGCCCATAAAGTGGAGGGAACATTGCTATTGATTTAAATAAAAATCAGCGGTCTATTGGCGCAATGGTTAAGGCGTCTGACTAGAGATTGAAAGACCCGGTTCGAATCCCTGTCGTGGCAGAGATTTTCATAGTCGCTTAAACCGACCTACCCTCGGGCACAGCTTGCTGTGTGATGTGAAGTCTGCCTGAACGTTTCCGTGATTCACATTCCATGGTAAACAGTAGGTCCCCTTTACCAGGTAGGATTCAAGAGGCAGGATTGGTTAGGTTAGGTAAGGAGGGAACCGGCCGTCCTATCTCTGATACCATCCTTAGTACGCCTCTTTCGGTAGGGTCCAACCAACCTTCGGCTCGAGGATTACGTTTAGCTTTAGGTAAAAATATTTTACTTTACAGAGAAACACAGCGCATAATTACAATGCAGCTCTTTACACGCCACGACGAGGCTTAGCACTAGTTGATACAAGCAAGAGACATTGTAAAATACTCACGAAAATCGAAACTGTCTTTCAGTTGCCCGTCAACATTGTGAGTGATAGGACCAAGAATGCCGTGTTAGACGGTGCGAAATGTGTGAACGTTAACTAATTAGAGTGATTAGCACTACTAGCTTACGGAGTCTGTTGAAGCTCCTATTTCAGGTATAATAATTTTAGCTCGTGTAATATTAAAATTAGGTAGTTATGGTTTAATGCGAATCATGAAGTTAATTACATGGCCTGGATTTTTATATAATTATTTTATATAGGTCTAGGTTTAATTGGTGGGTTAATGGTAAGATTAGTTTGTATACGTCAGGTTGATTTAAAGTTATTAATTGGTTATTTTCTATTGCTCATATTTCATTGATTATTGAAGGTTTAATGAGTATAAATAACTGGGGTTGAATAGGTTCTTTGTATATAATGGTTTATGTTCTTCTGGTTATTTTGTTTAGCTGAGAGTAGCTGAAACCTGACTCCAGAAGCCAATGTGAGATTAAGAAATATAACACCTCTACGTATGTCGCTTTGCGATGGAAATAAGGTGGCCGTCAAAGTAATTACTCAGCCTAGTCTACAGTCGTATCCTAAATTATTAAGTCTGCGAATTATGTTGGAAAGATGTATAAACGTGTAAATCTTTGAAGTACGGCTTTGAAGTTTTTTTGTTGCCACGGCTCGTCAAAAAGACGCTCATTAACTTGCCCCGTAAATTCAAAATTCATACCAGTACATTCCTTCAATACAAACAAAATTAAACAAATTATTTCATGAAATTGCACCTCGTTTTCCCTTGTTCGTCATTAGTCAAGCAAATGTAATACAAAAATGTTTGTCTTCTTTTTAAATTTTCATCCGATTTTAATTTACTTTAAAGATATACTATAGCTGGCGAACATCTAATAAAGATTTTTGCTTTTCTTTAATTTCTCATTATGAACCTTACATTTAAGGGACAAACTTTCTGTCGAGTATCGGTAAGCAGAAAGCCCTAACCGATACACCAGTATTAGAGTCGGCTATAAAACCTAAATTCGTTGTTTCTTTCTTATTCGAGGGTTAACAGGAAAAAGTACAACTCACAGATTTCAGGTAATTGTGATTTTTTTTGGTTTTGATGTTTCAATACACCCCAAATTATTCTTTTTCAGCATAATATTTGTCCGTGACAAATTTTCGCATATGTAACATATCGAATATTTATTAACCGACATTTATGTAACTTCCAACAAACAATTCAAATTAATAATCTTAAATGTCATTAAATTTTAGTTTTACTCCTGAATTTTTAGTCCAAAGGCTTTTAGTAGTTCAAAGCTTCTCACTTAAACCGACATAAATCAAGCGAATAGACACTGAAATGACTTGACTCTTTATGAAATTTTTACTACTCCATATTACCAGAGACATTTGTATTTATTAATCTCTGCAAGAGATACAAGTTCCTTTACCTAAATTATTCATTTTTTACACGAAAAGAGAATTTTTGTTTATATTTAATGAATTACAAAATTCCTTAGACTGTATGGAAAGGTCGAATGTTAAGGTTGCACATTCTAACTACAAATATTGAATGAGACGAGTCAGATATTGAAAAATCTTCTTTATAGCATTTTATTATTTAGAAAAAATAAATTGTTATACGGTACATAGAAAATGATCATGGAAAACTCTCAATTAATATTCTAAACAAAAGTAATTCGGCCATAAACAAACAAACAAAAGTTTATCAGTGTATAAAAACATTACCGGCTAGGGTCCATCAGGCGTATGCTGGGCAAGAAGGTTTATATAAAATTGTTACTTATCCGTTTTGTTAACATAGATGTAAAGCTGCTGCCATTCGGCGTCTACAAGAAGTACTTCAACAAACTGAAGCCTGGGCCAGGCGGTGGAGGATTACCATAAACTCGACCAAGACCCAAGCAATAATGCTGACGGGACGTCTGGGGAAACGTGATCGCCAGCGCAACCAGACAACACTCCACGGAGAGGACATCGAGTGGTCAACCACTGTAAAATACCTTCGTTTGACGTTTGACGCTTGACTCCAGGCTCACATGGAAGCGTCACATTGAGGAGACCCGACTCAAAGCCGCAAAGAGGCTGAGGGAGCTGTACCCTATTCTAAATACGGACAGCACACTGGCAGCCAATACCGGAGTGAGCGTATATTGCAGCTGATAAGACCGGTAATTGAGTACGGGTGTTCCGTATGGGGCTACGCCTCCAGGTCCTCGATAAAAAGGCTGCGGACCATGCAGAATCGTGCGCTTCGGCGAGCACTACATGTGCCTCCCCGGTTTCCCACAGCTGACCTGCACGAAGCCGCAGGTATTCCGATGCTCGAAGAAAGAATCGCACAGATTACAAGATCTTTTTACCGAGCTTCCAGAGACTCGAACAATCCTTTAATTGCCAACTTAGGGCAATACCACACATTGTACGACAAGCACAAGAGACCGCTGTCATTACTGACATAAAACTAAAAATAGACCCGAGCAAACCAAAAGACACACCAAAAGTAATGGAACTGACCTTTTAACGTTTGAAGGAAGTGTCAACAGACAAACCCTTCGCAATAAACTGCTTAATAAGATACAGCAGTAAATGCTCCGGACGATGACCGTTTTGAAGTAATTAGAAATGGCTCTCGACGTTGGTATTCTTGGGATTTTCTTCATAACACAAAACTCTCGTACGTAAGGGTACGAACACAAAGGACGCAGATAGCCTGCGTGCTGGTTGCCGGCGCGAACCTGCGCCGGCCGGCGGAAAGAATGTTTCCTTGTTATCAAATGAGCGCGTTAACAGTAGCGGCATGTACCTGCTTGCAGGTGTTTGTAACCCGCGCCAGCCTGCCCACCGGAATGAACAGATCATTCCGGTGGGCAGGCTGGCACTGATTACAGGCTAACATGGGTGATGAAGTGTTAATTTCTGCGGTATTTGATAACTCCCTGACATCGAAGAAGAAGGATAAGTTGCATAGCAACAGAAATGTCTTCGACAGATGCTGCAAGGAAATAAGTTCTGAAATGAAAGATGATATGTAAAATAATTTTTGTTTGACTTGACATGAATCATATTCTGTTTCATTGAATTCAGTTAATGTACTGCAAAGGATTATATGAAAAATATGAAATATAAATATTCACACACTTTTCACTACATTAAATGGTCGTCCTACTACTTGTTGCTGCAAATTGTGGGTTTCGTTAAATACAAAACGTAGTTAAATTACGCAATTAGGCAAAACATCAGGTTCTGGATGAAGTGAACTACACTTTATGGTTTCTTGAGGTTTATTACAATGTACACAAAACAACTGGTAAACAATAAACAATGTGGTTACAGTTATCGGATGACCGTCGAGAAATTTAGCCTGGTCCTGATCCGGGGTAGAGAGAGACGGCTTCTACTTCTCGCGAACTTCCGGTGGTCTTCTGTAGTTGACGCTGGTTCCGCGGTTAGGCCGGAACTGTCGGTGGAGCTGCCGGCTACGCTTATATAGGCGGCCTGGCGCAGGAATACAGTTGTGTGGTAGTACGGCGACCTCTGTAAGAAAAGGTCCCACTTAGCCTCTAGATGATTCTATTTATTTTCCTGGGTTGTTTTGATGCCTCTGCGCCTGTTTGGAGTCGTATATGTGTCCCGGCGTGCAGGCGCGTTGTGTGTGAGGTCTGCCTGGCAGGGGCCTTTACTGGCAGACTGAACATACCTCCCTCCGGGGGGGGGGAGGGGAAGCGATGTCTGCGACGTCTGCGAGGTCGTCTGCCGCGGCGCCCTGGAGCAGACTATGAAGGCTACCTCCGGGGGAGTATGGAGCTGTTCCCCTGGCGATGCGTGCCAACCTGCGTCGTGGTGCAGGTTGTGATGGAGTTACCTGTGGAGCTAACGGCATCGGTTCGTCGGCGTCGATGGCCGGGGGCTGTACGGGGGGCGCTGAAGATGGTCCCCGCAGGTGGTCGAGAGGCTGCGGCTGAAGGGTGTCGGAGCGACCGACAGGTTGTGGCGTCGGTGGTGGCGCTGTAACTGTCTCTGAGCAACGGTTAGACGGCAGGAGTGGTGGAGGGGGTGGGGAAGTAGAGGAAGAAGTGGATGGCCGTGCCGTGGTGGAAGAGGACGGTGCCGTGGGGTAGCGGGGACGTAGTTGGTTTCGATGGCGTCGCACTACCCGGCCATCTGGGCTGACGTCGAACATTTGGCGGCCCCGGGGCCGCTGGATGACCCCCGGAAGCCAACCGGCCCGGGAGCCAAACCCGCGGGCCCAGACTAGGGAGCCCGGGGTGAAACGGAATGGCCCCGAAGGTACCTGTACTTTGGGAGGGGGTAAGAGGAGATGAAGGAGAGTGCGAGGTTGGCGGCCATGCAGCAATTCCGCCGGGCTTTTAGCCCCCACTAGAGTGGTTCGATAGGAACTGAGGAAGAGTGTCAATGCCTCTTCGAGTTTGTGACTTGTGGTGTATTTGGTCATTTGGGTTTTGAATGTTCTGACTAGCCGTTCCGCCTCCCCGTTAGATTGGGGGTGGAAGGGCGGGGTGAGGAGGTGTTGGATATTGTTGGCGGTACAGAAGGATAGGAATTCCCGACTTCGAAATTGCGGTCCGTTATCTGTGACGATGGCGTATGGTAATCCTTCGATGGAAAAGATTTTCGTGAGGGCTGAAATGGTGACCTCTGTGGTGATTGTGGAGCAACGGACGACATATGGGAAGTGGGAAAAGGCATCCGTCACTAAGAGCCACTGGTGGCCTAGGAATGGGCCAGCGAAGTCGAGGTGAATGCGTTCCCAGGGTCCGGACGGTGCCGGCCAGGAAAGGAACTTTTGAGGGGGGCGGGGCAGTTGTCGGGCACAGATGGTGCAGCGCCGCACCATCTTCGTGACATCCGTGGTAAGGCCGATCCAGAATACATGGCGTCTGGCAAGGGATTTAGTGCGGGCAATTCCCCAGTGTCCTTGGTGGAGAGTTTGGAGGATTGTCGGCTGTAGGGATCTCGGAACGACGACCCTCGGAGTGGAATTTGGTTCTGTGCGGAGAAGCACTCCCTCTACTACTGAGAGCTGGTGGCGGATGGAGTAGTAGAAGTGGAGGTCTTGATGATGGCGTGGAGGGGAGCGTGTTTGCCAACCGTGTTGGATGTGGTGTCTGATGACACGGAGAAGGGGGTCCTCCACTGTGGCTGCAGCGACTTTTGAGGCCGTGACTGGAAATGTCTTCAGTGCTTCTTGTATGTCATCGTCGATCTGGAACACAAGAAGTTCCGAATTGTCGAAGGCAAGGTCTGGTCCCTGCGGTAGTCTGGATAAGGCGTCTGCATTGGCATGCCTGGAGGTGGTACGGAAATGCATGGTATATCTGAACTGGGACAAGAATAGTGCCCAACGCTGGATGCGGTGGGATGTTTTGGTGAGCAAGACATACATCTTCGATTGGTTCCAGGAAAGGAAATATGCACGCTGGTCTTCTTCTTTGGATATGTGATGAATTGCGAAGTGTTGTTTTATGCGCTTCTCGTAGGTCTCCCATTCCTCGACGTCGTCGTTGAATGCTGGGAACGGAGGCGGGGCCGTGGGGTGGCGGAAATTCCTGACTTCCGCAATCAGTTGTCTCTGAGATTCTGCGAATTGCTGCTGCATTGCTGTCTGAGATTCTGCGAATTGCTGCTGCATTGCTGCGAACTGATGTAGAAGTCCTTGGAGGAACTGTTGCCATTCCGTAGGTGCTGCTGGCGTAGTCATGATGGTCGAGAGTTCTTATCCCAACCTTGTCGCCACTGAAGTGAACTACACTTTATGGTTTCTTGAGGTTTATTACAATGTACACAAAACAACTGGTAAACAATAAACAATGTGGTTACAGTTAACGGATGACCGTCGAGAAATTTAGCCTGGTCCTGATCCGGGGTAGAGAGAGACGGCTTCTACTTCTCGCGAACTTCCGGTGGTCTTCTGTAGTTGACGCTGGTTCCGCGGTTAGGCCGGAACTGTCGGTGGAGCTGCCGGCTACGCTTATATAGGCGGCCTGGCGCAGGAATACAGTTGTGTGGTAGTACGGCGACCTCTGTAAGAAAAGGTCCCACTTAGCCTCTAGATGATTCTATTTATTTTCCTGGGTTGTTTTGATGCCTCTGCGCCTGTTTGGAGTCGTATATGTGTCCCGGCGTGCAGGCGCGTTGTGTGTGAGGTCTGCCTGGCAGGGGCCTTTACTGGCAGACTGAACACTGGAATATTGAGTTGTTCATTGTACAGACTGGTAAAACTCTGAAGCTTTGAAAGTGACTCCAGCACTCTGTTTGCCACAACCTCCAATGTCAACTGATTTAAATTTATGATTAGTATTTAACACTTTGCAGCACAAATGAATAAAACTGTTTATTAAATGTTAATAAATAACACCAATGTAAATGTTTTTGTATTATTTAATGCCGCACGCGTTTCGCCTCTCATCGAGGAATCATCATCGACGAATTATTTACATTTGTGTTATCAGATTTGTAACCACACATTTTGCTTTTTCCCCAAAGCATGTTTCCGCTAAAGCCATTTGTCTTAAATGCTGCCAGCTAGATGCCTACAATTATAAATATTCTGATACCAGCATTAGAGGCTTCTCGTAATTCAGTTATTCGTACTAGTAAATAATGAAATATTTAATTATTTATATTTTTAATACCTTGTAATGAAGTAATAAGTACTTATTTTTTGTGCATTTACTTAATCAGTATAACTTTACTCGTCTGATAGTAATGATCAATTTCTCTTTTGGAAATATAGGCTGACGATGCCTGTTACACCAGGATTTCGTTAAACAATGTTCCACTTTACATAATATGAAGTAAAAGGTTCAAAAAGTCATTGTAGTATACTGGAAAGATTTTTGTTCACATTTTTTCAGCTCATTAAACAAATGATGATATTAACCACAACTTTCCACACCACAATTTATTGGATGAATACCAGTTATTTTATTTCTTAATTTCTCCATGAGAAGAAAATGCTCGTTTGAGGAGTTAGACGTCCTGCTGACAACTAGCAGCTTTACCTGCTTTCTATATGTTCGCAACCTGCGCGTACCGGCGTCGGCTCGCGCAGGCGGAAAAGCGTCGACAACAGGTACGCAGACTACCTGCGTCCTTTGTGTTTGTACCCTAACACGTGAATAACATCTGTCGTCTCATGTCAGAAGAGAACTTAATCACTGTGCTTGTTCCTCACTGAAGCAGAACAAACACCACGGACAAATGCACGTACTAGCCGGACACACTCGTGTCCTGTCTTATCGGTAAACCACCAGAGTGTCTCCTCCAAACATCCCCTCCTTCATGTGACCGCACGCGCAAAATCCTCAAGTAGCATTCTGTCCACCTACAGGCAAAACAAAGGCAGTCATCCTATTGTTACACGGGTGGGAGCGACTCTACCGTGCCGCTTAGGAATTCTGCATCTCTCATCGCCTCATACAACAGCCGGACAAGATCTGCATAGTGATCTTCCGATACCATCAAATATCGATACCAACTTAAATGAGTAGTACTCAGATTGTCTTACGATACTTACTCATATGAGTACTGTAAAAGTATCGATACTTACTCATATCGATACCTTTTTGTTAAATTAATGTCGAAATATAAAAAAATGTGTGACATGTTGCTAAATTATTTATTTTATTTTCCTAGTGTAATAAAATCAAATAACAATAAGTAAACATCTTAATTTATTTATTAAAATTATAAAAAAGCTCACATTGTAAGCATACTTTAAAGGTTTTGTCTTATCTTTAAATATTTATTTATTATAGTTTTAACACTTTTAAACAATAAAAGACCGCTTTTGGAATTTTTCCCCAAAAATAGCAATTGTTCCAAATATTTGGGGACAGCTTGTTTCATTTGTTTGTCATTGTTGCATCCGTTAATGTTCCGCCCGCCGTTTAATCTCGACAATGCAGCTTGCCTGTGTCGATCCGCGTCAGTCAATGTCTCACAGTCGTCAATGCTTTTGAAAATAATCCTCAGTCGGTGTTAAATCTGCAGTGGATCAGTGAATACCGCCACGTCTAAAACAAAATTTTCTGAAAGTGCGAAGTTACGGAGTTTTGCAAAGGAATTTGGAGAGGAGTATTTCAGTACAGATGAAAGAGTCCTTCCTATGTGAAATTAAAGTAGTTTCAGCAAAACAATTTAAAATTTAATTTCCCAAAGGTGTCGTCGTTTGTGCACTTAAGCTGTCTAGATGAAAGTGACGCTACCAGATGAAATAAATGAAGTCTGATTGAGCATGTTTCGATTTATAGTAAATTTAAATGTTTGTTCACATTTTGTCTTTTTTAGGTCATATTTACCCATTTTTAAGGTTATATTTGCCTGCATATTTCTCTATTGTTTTGGTCATAAAGATCCGAACCCTAGTCATCACCTATTTGTAAAGCGTGTAAATTATATTCTGTATGGTAAATATATATTTTGTTTGTGAAACGTGTAATTTTGGAGCGGAGCTTGAGCACTGTCCTCTCATTAGCCCAGTTGTTCACGGGATACCACCTAAATTCCGTAATCAGGATGGCGGGTGAGTCGGACTCGGGATTTGAACCTGGTCCCATTGCCACAGTAGGGGTGCTTTAAAACGCACGGCCCACTGGTGTAACATTCGTTAGATGATAAGCTGCTATGTAATTTTTTTTTATCCTAATAAGCGTCCAACTTTTACGTGATGAAATAAAGAAACTGTTTAGCGCAGACAGAAGAAAGAAAGTTGAATGTCAGTTCCATGATACGATTCGACTTTATTTTAGGTCGTACGCGTTGTAGGCTGAGAGCGTAAAGCAAATGAGTAGTTCGCGTGTGAAGCGTAGTCCCTAACGTAATACCTCTCCTGTTATTCTATTCTTGATGTACTTCCGTCTGAGCTGGAAAGACAATTGCAACTTAACACGATTCAGGAACAGAGGTGTTCTGTTATATGTTGCAATGTCACACACGTTGTAGGCAAGGCAGAACAGTCAGGAGATATTAGCATCTTTTGTAAATTGCGTGTAGGCAAATATCTCTGTGATTTTAACAAATAAATTACGCCAAAGCAATTAACTTTTTTGCAGTCTATGTATCGATCTCCTGTACGCGTTTCACTTCTTTTGCAGAAGCATCTCCAGCAGGTTTTTTATTTTGTGGTCTACTGCATTTCTTTTAACTCCATTCTCAGCATCAGTGCTTTTGCATTTTTGGTGAAAAGTATCTTCACTATTCAGATGGTGCTTGTCACAACACTGCACTTTATTGCACTGCACTATGTGTTTTTTCTTGTTTACTATCTGTAAACAAAACAGAACGGCCATTCACAAGGAAAAAACACATAGCGTAGTGCATCTGAATAGTGAAGACCCTTCTCACCAAAAATGCAAAAGCACTGATGCTGAGAATGGAGCTAAAAGAAATGCAATAGAACACAAAATAAAAAACCCGCTGAAGATGCTTCTGCAAAAGAAGTGAAACGCGTACTGGAGATCGATACATAGACTGCAAAAAAGTCAATTGCTTTGGCGTAATTTATTTGTTAATATTATCAGCAATTGAGGAAAATAATCCAAAACATTCAGATATCTCTGTGATTGTTAATTTTAATTATGATTTGATACTGCAATGAAATAAGCGACTGATTGCCATTTATTTCAAATAAAAAGCAAACGTGTTTACTTAAACGAAAACTAAAACACATTAATTACATATTATTTAAGGTTCGTATAAATTGAACTGTGTTGCCTGCTAATTACAACGGAATTGGTTCTTAGAGCATGAAGCCAACCTCGCACCGTCTCTGGACAAAACTTACGTGCGAACACTTAAGCAAATGTAAGCTGATAAAGTACAACAAATTCCGATAAAGGCGTCTTGACGTTGCGTCGAGTTCGCTGGCGTTGATTGATGACGACGTCTCGATCGATGAAGGCCTGAACATTAAAAAATGCAGTGCCGAACAGTAAAACTCTTTCACTTGAGGATTTCACTTCCACAATCTTACGTTTGCAGATTGCTTAGGGAGTGTCCATAAACTACGTACTCCATTATGGCGCCCTGTGAACTACCCTCCCCCCACGTACCCCGGCGTGGCTTTTGCCTCTAACCCCCCTCCCCCCCGCGTTGCTTGTAGCTTTTTTCCTATTGATTCCAGAAGACATTTTGTACTGTTTTCTCTTGTCAGGGAGATAAATGACGGAAATATTCACATGCTGTTGTGTGTTCTGTAACTTATTTTAACTGTGGCAAATAATATGAATGAAAAGCTACGTGCCTTGGCTGGAACATCTCTCCCCTTCCCTCCAACGTAGCCCAGCGTAGCTTTCCAGCCCCCCTCCCCCCACAGACCGAGCCACGTAATTTATGGACGTTCCCTTATTGCTGGTAAAAAACTCGTCTCACCTCACGTTTACTTATTTCAAGAGCGATTATTGACTCATATAAAGATAACAAGTTGTTCTGCAAGCTGCATATTCAGCAGCTTTTTAAAAACTTAATTTTGCCACATTTTCATTGAAGTTATAGCATAGCTGACAAAGAAACAAGATGTTCATACTTTCACTCCCTGCTCACTTGTGACAGTCCATTTTGGGGAAACTGTTCACAAGTGCAGAAGTTATTTAATCATAAAAACGTTATCTAAGAATTAATTATTTGTGGACCAAGCCCTCGGACGTAGTGTAGAAATCTGTTTAGAAGTCTAGGAACACTTACAATGCCAGCACAGTATATATGCTGCCCACCATCGTTTGTGACGGAAAATCTTGAACACTTCAATTTTGATGCTGACATACATAGCTATAATATTGGGAATAAATATAACATTCACAAAGATTACAAATCATTGAAAATTGTACAGAAAGAGATTCAATGGAACTTGATTATTCAGTGTCCTGCCACGGCAAATAAAGTATTATCTACACAAAACAACTTTAAACCTAAACTGAAGAGTTTAGATTTTTCTTCTAG
This sequence comes from Vandiemenella viatica, assembly GCA_031002005.1. NCBI lineage: Eukaryota > Metazoa > Arthropoda > Insecta > Orthoptera > Morabidae > Vandiemenella > Vandiemenella viatica. The sequence continues at coordinate 210,203,663 of CM061919.1, forward strand.
GAATTTGGTAACTAAGGAAGACAGAAAATACTACATGTTTGGTGTATGGAAGGGGAACGGGATAAAGTTGTTCACAATTACTAAAATGGTGTATGGTTTTTCTTTGTGTTGAATTATAAATGCAGTAATTTGATATAAAAAAGATTCAGATATTTAATTGAATTTTAATTGCAATGGAGCGCACGCTCCTATTTTAGGAGATGATAGTATGCATCAAAATAAAACAAAAAATTCTAATAGATATTGGGCCACAAACACATATTTCCGAAGTTAGTAGCAGCTGCGCAATGTGACGTCCGACCATGGCAATGCATACCTCTGTCCTTCCACGTAAGGAATGACAAACTCTTTGGAACGGTCCAGGTGGGTCCTGTACATCCTCAATGCTGTCAGCACGTACAGTACCAACCAGGAAATCTTCAAAGAGTGCGTGATTCCTACGCCGAAGGGCAGAGGCACGCATCGCCATGGTCTCAAGTCACATTGAACACACGCTATGAACTCCTAAAGTATGTTTATTACACATTTTTGTCTTATTTTGAAGAATACTATCAGCACTTAAAATATTTCTTTAACACTCTGTGTAATGATTAACTTGAGATAGTATGTACCTACAGTTTACAATAGAAATTTATCACACTAACGGGGTTTTAAGTAAATAACCGGTTATCAGTAGCTGGTAATATTATTGATTTATTAGTAATTGGGCTCCACGTTAATACGTCGGAAACTATAAAAATTGTTCTATCGGTCTGAAATTTGGTACACACATTCTTTAGGCGATAATATTTGATTAAAAGTGTTTAACGTAAGCTTCGAATATGTGGAAATAAATTAAAATCACTCGAAATGTGGGTAGGTGCATACATGTTATTACGCAATAAATGCGAGTTAATAGCTGTTAATATTTGATTTACGTGTTTTTAAGTCTTCATTGTTGCATAAAAACTGCTTTCCACATGTAAATTGCAGATACTTAATACATAAAAAACAGTAAAATTTACAATTTCTCTGTGTGTAGTTGCCATTTTGATTTCAAAGCTGAGATATGTTGCATGGCAGCCTATCTTCCAGGGTAATACATGGCGTCTATCATAACCAATATTTCATACAGAACATTTTAGTTGGTTTAATTTTTACGTAATAGCAGTTAGGTTGAAATGCAGACTGGACCAAGAATTAATAGTAAGAAACACGCAGAATAAATATCAACATGTAATAACGTGTATTTCTTGCGTAATAATATGTATGCATCTACCCACTTTTCGAGTGATTTTACGTTATTTCCACATATTCGAACCTTACGTGTAACACTTTTAATCGAATATTATCACCCAAGGAATGTGTCTATCAAATTTCAGAACGATAGGGCAATTTTTGTAGGTTCCGACGTATTAACGTGTTACCAGTGATTGTATGTACTGTACCAAATCTCCGAGACTGTTCTCACATGGGATCATAGTAAACATTTGTAATCTATTCTAAAAGTCAGTCAGTGTAAGTGATTACAAGTGAGTTCTAATGTCACAACCGGAAACACTTTTGTAGGGAGTACAGCTGAATTGTAGTCTACAATACTTCACTCGTAATTTTTTTTCCCGTGATCGACCAAGAGTTTTAATTTAATTGCGATGGAGCGCGGGTTCTAGTGACAATTTCCTTACACTCCCATTTTCCCCTTTACCATACGCACCTACTTTTTCCCTGTACAAATTTCAAGTTTAAATTCTTTCAGCGTGCTCGGTAAATTATTCATCACTAGTTTAAACGCACGTAGAAAATGACAGGCATCACCTATTTTGATTGTAGGATTTTGTTCTCGAAAAGTTTCTAAGGATAAAAGAATATTAATTTTTGTCCTTTTTTTATATTTTTCGTGATGTTAGTAAACTTTATCTGATTAGATTCTCGGAGTATTTGGCTAGGATGGTTTTAAATAACTATTTGACTTTATTTGGCGGAAATTTTCGTTGTTATGAAAAAATATCCAAGTATAATTTTATTAATGAATAAGTATAATTTATTTGATTGATATGTTTCGTAAATATCTTTGTTTCGTGTAAACTTTCTCTGGATTTTTTAAAAAACTTCCCTGTTTGACCTTTTAGCTGGGATCGCAATTACACTTCCATTTAACAACATGAGTGCAAATAAAAACGAATTCAAATAATTGTTTGAAATTTAAACTTCCTTTTAACAGTATAAACGCAAATAAAGTCAATACAGTTATTTTTTTTATCTACTTAACGTCTCTCTAACAGCGAGGTCTTTAGAGACGGGAAGGGATGGGGGGCAAGGAATGGGAAGGAATTCGGCCATGGCCTTTTGAAGGAAGCATCCCGGCATTTGCCTGGAGTGATTTGGGAAACCATGGATAACACAAATCTGGATGCCAGGACGGGGATTCGAACCGCCGTCCTCCCGAATGCGAGGCCAGAACGCTAGCCG
>CM061919.1:210207110-210353408 GCA_031002005.1 Vandiemenella viatica
TGGACTGAATATAAATCAAAGCAAGACAAAAGTGATGAAATGTAGCAGAAATGATACCAATACTAGATTAAATATAAAAATAGGATCGGATGTAATAGGAGAAGTAAGCGAATTCTGTTACTTGGGAAGTAAAATTACAACCGATGGCCGAAGCAAGAATGATGTCAAAAGCAGAATAGCACTAGCAAAAAGAGCTTTCATGAAAAAGAGAAACCTTTTAGTTTCAAATATTGATCTAGGAATTAGAAAGAACTTTTTGAAACTCTTTGTGTGGAGCACAGCTCTTTATGGTAGCGAAACGTGGACTTTAGGAATACCGGAAAGAAAGAAAATTGAAGCATTTGAAATGTGGTGTTACAGAAGAATGCTGAAAATTAAGTGGACAGACAAAGTAAGAAATGAACGAGTTTTGGTAATGATGGGTGAGAAAAGAAGTTTATGGAAGAAGCTTACAGAAAGAAGAGACAGGCTGGTAGGTCATATTTTGAGACATGCTGGATTGGTTAAATTGTTAGTGGAGGGAACAGTCGAAGGTAAGAATTGTAGAGGAAGACAGAGATTAGAATATATGAAATAGATAATTGATTACGTGGGCTGTAAGGGGTATGTAGAAATGAAGAGGTTAGCACAGGATAGGAAAGGATGGAGGATTGCATCAAACCAGTCGAAAGACTGACGACAAAAAAAAAAAAAAATGTGTTTACTAGAATTGATCAGCAATTTGCATTTAAACGCAGTGTGGATTATAGTGTCGTGGTTTGAAGATATCTTCCACCATCATAATAGTTTATTACATATACTTTCATAGCAGTTTCAAACAAACGTATCGCGCAGGCTATCAGAACAGATGTGAGAGCTTTTATACAAACATTATGTGCATTTATTTTCAGGAATTTATATTTGATGGTTGTTTATTACTCTAAGCCTGTTTATAAAGAAAGTCAGGTAGGTTGATTTACTTCCAATTATTTTCGACTAATACAGTTCTTTTTGCTGAAGTTATAATGCAAGTATTTCTAGAATTCAGAACGCAAGATTTTACAATTATCTCATTTGTCCAGAGAAATTGAATGGGGACAGCCAACATACTACCTTAGTTGAAATAATTTCAGTCACTTCTCCCAATAGAAGGAGTTTGCTGAAGAGGAAATTGCTCAAAAATTGCATTGCTTAGAACACATATAACATCGTTATTTTTTGCTACAGTACGAAAAATATCATTTTAAGTTAGCTCAATAGGCGAAAAGATATTTCCCGAATTATAAGCTATATAGAAATATTCTTTAACAGCAAAAAAATTTTCATAAATATTAAAATTTGTGTTTCATTACTGGAACCAGTTGAAAAATCCGTAGATATGGTCCAAGTCTACGAGCTTGTGGGTCCTGAAAAGGACCTTCTGGCTCCTTTTTGTGTATCCTTTGACCAAGAGTTCTATTCAGACAATTAGGTCTCATCTTATCGCTGTTGCTTTCTTAGCACCACCCAGGAGTCACGTGGTTATACCTACGAACATGAAGCAACTTAACGAGAAATAATATTCTTCAAAAGCTTGCTGGTACTTCATGGGGAACCAGTGCTCACGTACTAAGATCCGCAGCCTTAGCTCTGTAATACTCTGTTGCTGAATATTGTTGCCCATCCTGGATCAATAATACACATACAAAGTAGATACATGTGTAACTCAATCAGACGATGAGGATAATTACGGGATGCATTCGAAGTACGAACGCCATAAAGCTTCCAGTGCTATGCAACATCTCACCCCCAGCACTAAGAAGATCAGAAGCTCTCTTAAAAATCTGTAAAATTATCCTGAAGAACCCTGAGCTACCTATACATCAAGACATTATTCAAGCAAAACATCAAAGCTTGAAATCAAGAAAACCGCCATGGCGCACAGCAGTCGGCTTTACAGAGTCCTCTTTCAAGATCAACAAGCTGTGGACAACTCAATGGGAACAGTCGTCAGTAACCGATATAATCTAGTTGAGGACCCCTCAGTACAGTAACAGATTTCGATCTCCCCAGACGGCAGTGGAGAATTATCAATCGGATTCGAACAGGACAAGTCAGATGCTCCTACTTATTATACAACTGGGGCTGGGTAGATTCTGCATATTGTGACTGTGGAGCCAATCAATCACATCGTTTCCGACTGTCTTCTTCGGGCCTACAAGGGAACAATAGCGGAAATACATAATGCGTCCATCAGTGCAGTTAACTGGATTAAAACATTAGATCTAGAGATATGAAAATGTACAAGCTTATGATATGCACATTTCCTATTGTGTACGTTGTTAAATAATGGTACGATAAATAATAAAAAATTGGAACCAATTCCTTAATCGACCCGAGCTCTGTATAAACCGTCACTCCTTTTAGTGCTACTAAAGGTTTCTAACTCTCTTCGATGTTGCGGCTACAGCAGTTATATGTAAGATCATTATCGATTAATCCCTATTTTAAGATATTATTTATAATGAAGACACTGACTAGGCCAAACTATTAAACAGATGGAAATAACTCGATGATTATTTAAATATATTCATGCCTTTCTTCTATGCCTACTATTTTGGTAAGCGGAATCGAAATTTTCTCTCGGCTTCACGACTTGGTTTGGAATTATGCCTTCACGGTGCGCTGTTTATCGTAAATATTGTTTCAATGTGTATGCAAATACAGGCGGCTTCATCCTTTCCGGGCCATGACGCGAGTCTAACCACTTTACCTCCAGGGTATTACTACGCCCATCTCCACGAAAGAGTTTTTGGTGCGCTCCTTTTCTTTAAAACTCTCACAAAATTGGTATAGTTTCAGTAAAAACAGGCCTTATGTTGACGAAAAATTTCATCAACAGTTCCCTTATTTTAAAACTTTTTCGTAAATTACTTGAGTAATAGTTTAAACACCAGTGAAAAATGAAGCGTATTACCTTTTATGGTGGTAGTAAGAATTTCTAAGGAAAAAAGAAAAACTCTTAGTCATTATTTTTTTGATTGATATTTTGTGATGTTATTAAACCGTCTCTGATTAGTTTCTAGAATTATTTGGCTAGGATGTTTTTAAATAACTGTATTTGGTTTTAAAAAACGGAAATTTTTATTGTTGTGAAAAATTTCTCCATATAAGTATATTTTTTAAAAAGAATAACTTTTATTTATTTGATTTACATATTACGTGTAAATCTTCTCTGAGTTTTTACCAAACTTCTCCATTTATTACTATTTGTCGAAAAAAAATCTTAGGTTTTAGTAATGCTCTTCTTTTTACACGAATTTCTGCGTCTAGTCGTCGAAAAATAAAGAAAAGGTAACATGTAAATTTAAACTAACGTCACACTGTAATTTTTTTAAATATCTGCCTTGGATTATAATTTGTTACCTCAGCCCTTGGTATTTTTGTTCAGTTACTTCCACAAAAGACAATTACCTTTTAGGTAGCATCGTAGTTAGATTTCGTTTTAGTAACATAAATGAAAATAAAATAAAATGTATTTATTTATTTAAAATTTCTACTTCCTTCAAACAATATAAGTTCAAATAATACCAAATGCAGTTATTTATTTGTAATTTCATGATTAGTCATGCTGCGCTGTTGTGGTGGCCAGTAAAGCTGAAACTTTTGTCAAAAATGAACTCATGAGGGTTACCGAACTATTGGTTTCACGTTCAGTATCCAGACGTAACGCATTTTATTAAACTGAATAAAGCAAGACGCAATCTAAACCACAAGTAAAACACTAGCACTAAGTAGTTTTATTTTTATTAGTAATATCGTTCTTTTTCAAATCAGACTTACCTCCTGGCAGTAATCGCTGGTGTACCCCATCAAGGACTTTTTTTTTTTATTAATCAGTGCATAATTCCGAATCAGTGGATAATTCATTAATGACTACGTTAAATGCCAAATCTCTAAACAGTGGAGATTACATCGTACTATTGATGGTTCCTTTAACAAGAAACCCTAACGTTAAACCTAACAAGAGCCACACACCACTTCCCGGGCACTCATTACAGTCATCTGCACTTAAACAATAAACAATAACACGCAAACAACCGGAGGAAAGGAGCTGATCACTACGCCTCGTCGACGTCGAGGTCATTAGAGGCGCAATGAGACTGGGGACAAGGAACGGGAAGGAATGCGGTCATGGCCTTTTGTAGGAAGCATCCCGGCATTCGCCTGGAGTGATCTGGGGAAACCATGTAAAACCCAAATCTGAATGCCCGGACGGGGATTCTAACCGCCGTCCTCCCGAAGTCCCGGCGTTGGTGGTTACCGTGGGGGATTTTTGCCACTCCGTGGTAACGTCAGGGAAGATAAAGTGGGGTGGTTTCCCATTGCCTTCCCCAGTATGATGGTATTAGTAAGTGTTGCTGTGTGGGTGACTGTTATAGTGTGTGTTCAGTGTAGACTGTTGTTTATGTTGTGGATGAGAGATGAAAGAAAAGAGTGGGTGAAATCCGGTTCTGGCTCATTAAGGCCAACTCTTCCGAAAGGCACCGAGGAGCCGTCAATCTAAACGTCCTCATCCATCAGACGATTAACCGTGAATAACAATGTGGTACACCCTCATTCCATACACCCTACGGAGGTTTTAGATCTAGCCCAGGGCTCTGGTGCAGAGTATGGTGATTAGGAATTGCGCTCCACCACCTCTACTATCCTGCAGGTAATGTCCTGATGATGAAAATTTCTTCCGCCACCAGCACTCGAAGCATCTAACTCCGTGTCAGTACCGGACACCATCACGGTGCCTCAACTAACTGAGCCAACGGAGTGGATTTCTGGATTATTTAATCGCTTTTGACGAGGTGTTCGCAGTTTGAAACTGTATTCCGACTTAAAATGTTTGGTATGTGATATCGCACTACGTACCTGGCGCAGGAGTAGACAATTAAAATCTGTTATTAAAATTAAACTTTTTTTCCTATGACTTTGTATAATTAAAATATATATATATATATTTTGACGGTGTTTCATCAGTTTGAAACCTTGGTCTGGGACTAAAAACTGAGATTTACATCATATTTTATTTTATTTAATCTGATCGAAATATTAACAAAGAATTAATTTGAAGATTTTTCCAACGCCATAAACATCGGATATTAAGTGTCTAAATACCATAAATGTCTGTAGTGTAACACAGGTGCCAATATAGTTAATGCTAAAGGCACTCCAGGAAACTATGTACGTATATTAGAGATGATAGTTTAGAAGTGGGCCATAATACAAAGAAAGATTCTCTAGGCCGCGTTGCTTTCTTCCCTATAAACTTTTTAACTGAACTCCATTAACTTCACAGTTATTTAGGAACCGAAATAATTGATATTTGCATAGAAATCGTCACAGATAAAAAATTAAATTCATTAGGGGCAATTCACATCGGAAAACGCAGATGCTTAGAACAATATAATATTGGCTACTCCAAGTGTATAGGTCTCTCAATTCATTTGATGGAATGCCACCAAGCTGCCAAAATTTTGTAAGTGTAATAGACGATATGGTTGTTTGATAATTTAGTTGTGGGATCTTTGAATCCTTTTACATTAGTAATCGGCCCAAATCTGCATTACTATAAGAATACAGGAAAATATTCCGATTTTTTCCTAAGACATATCTTGCCTGGTCTTTTAGCGGCAAACTGTGAAACGTTAAACCCTGTCGAAACGAACTTAGCAGTACACTCTTTATCAATTACTGACTAACTGCACCTTCTGAACGATGCTGCAACGAGTCATCGGCTGAAAAATGGTTTACTTTTTAATCACTAATTAATGGATCAATTAATATTTTCTGTAACAACTCCAGTAATTAATTAATTCAAGACTTTAATGTAATTTCATTCACTAAATAAATGTTCCTCCTTACTAGTCTATTTCGATACAGTAATTCTACTGGTTTGAATAAACAGTTATACTTTTAATTTAATCATTCACTGAGAACTTTCCATATTGTAAATCAGACAAAAATTGTTCCGAAAGTCAAATATTGAAAGATAACATTTCCTCAGATCTTAAAACTAGTTAACAGCTTAGCGTAAATTGTTTAGGATAAAAACAGAACAAATGTAGGAGATTTTAATGAAGCATGTCCATTAATAATTCGAAATAACGATCTTGTGACTAAGATTTCCGTAACGAAATTGATTGGAGCGGTCATGATGAAGCCAGTTATTTTCCCAGGGTTGCTATCACAAAGATTTTTGAAGGTAGTTTCTAATAAATGTATCGACAGTCAGCAATCATACCACTGTAAGTTATTTTTTCAAAAGACGTTAGTGTTTTATTTTAATTCGCAGTTATTTGAAATTACTAGTTGTTAATCCGTTACAAATCAGAAGAGGTAAATTCTATGGATTTGTATAGTTAGGAATATAATGATTATTGATATTTGTTTCATTTTTATTTCTACATTTTATCAATTCTGTAAATTATTTCTGGAAAGGAATAATTAACGCCTGCGAGGAAAATCAAACAGCAGTTTATTTCCCTTTGTGAAGAGCGGAGAAAATAAATTTTCCACCATCGTTAAAGAAACATTCGCTTTCAGAATTGAACTCGACAACATCAGTACGATACTACGTGAACTGAAATTACGATGGGGCCAATAAATATTTAAAACCTAAGATTTTGAAATTCATTCGGTTTGAAATATTTGAAATCTATTTCTAGACAAGAATACTAAAATTAAATGACCATATCTTCGACATATACCAGTCATGATAAGATAAAAATTGATCATATTTTCTGAAATAAATGGGGTTGAAGCCAGATTTGAAATTTTTTCGGAGGGATTTAGAATTAACTTTCAAGTAAATACATTTCAATGATGGTGACTTATCTATGACCTCATCAACACATACTCAATTATTTTCATCAATATATCTACGTTAGATTGTTTTTATTTTGAAAAATTTAGTTTTTCTCCATTAATATTTACAAATCCCATATTGACACGAAATCTTCACAGGTTTTCCGCCGGATAATATTTTCAAAAGACAAGCAGAGCAAGTCGGCGAAAGCTTGTCTTTTGAAAATATTATCCGGCGGAAAACCTGTGAAGATTTCGTGTCAAAGATACGCCATGCAAGCCTTGTTTCTCATATTAAATCCCATATTGAGTCAGGTTTTTAAACACGGCATTAATTCATATACTTACTTTACCGAAAGAAAGTACATAATGAATTCTTCTTCGAAAACTCAGGCGTATCCAGTTGTAACGCTATTCTTCTATTACTTCTTCAAACTTGTTTTGATATAAATTGCAATGATCATTTTTCTACCATAAGAGTGGTAGGCCTGATCAAAAAATCATCCTGTTAGTTTTCAGTGGAAATGTTCACATTTATGTAAAATTTACTAGATAAATGTAAACATAAAGCGCACAAGTTGTCGGCTAAAGAAAGCATAAAATTGTTCTTCATTCAAGACTAAGCTTAAAATATCTGTGTTCATGATCAGTTTAAAAAGTTTAAACCGCTTGAATTACATATAACAGACAAGTGTACCTTAGTTCCAAAACATTATATTTCGAACACTTCACGTTTACTTCTTACCAAAAGAGAATATCAGTGTAATTTATTTGACGCAGTCATTTTGTTTGCCAGAGTAAATAATTACACACAACAGCACGCAGAGCCACTATGATTCAAAATATCCATACATCATCATGTTAGTATTGTTGTTCCGTATGCAATCTTAGGCCCACAATCTCTCTATGTTAGAATTGTACCGAATAATACCATCCTTTGACGAAAACCGTGGGTGCAAAAAAATATAAAATAACGTTTTACTGCAAGGTTAAGTGTTTGCTTCTCTCAGTTTGTCATGTGTATCTGACCTTCCAAACTAGAAATCCAGAAACGTTTACTAGTGAGACGACGACCAGTTAACCACTACAAAATATTATTTAAAAGAAGTACGGAGAATCTCTCATCAGTGATCTTGCCGGAATTTGAGTGCTATTAAAAACAAACAAAAAATTCGTCTAGTCTCGCATGGTGTGAGTTAAATTGAATTCACTACAAGAAATTAAAAAAAAAACTCATTAATAGGAAATTATGGAATTTTTTAAAAAACCAATTGATTATTCATTTTGCAACATTTTTTTTCGAATGACATATAAAAATCAAACATAATATATTTTAGTTGAATATGATGAAGTTAAAAAAATCATTAAAAAACAAAATTCTCGAAGTAATAGTATATAATATTATTTTTCAAGAAAATTATTTGCTGAAATATCACAATTTTTAAAACTCCTAATTTAGTCGTTTTGCGAAAACCATTATTACAGAAAAATCCGCACAATTTTTCTGCAATTTTTGGAGAATAAATATCACTGAAAATATTGAAAAAAATTTCTGACTAGTGGTTTTGGAAGGGAATCACATGTTTATAGTTTTTGGCCAAAAACTCGTACAACCAAAACAAATACCCAACCACAGATAATGAATTACCGGCTGTCATTTGATAACTAAGAAGATTATCTGAAACAAAATTTTCGTTCAACATCTCCAAATAAGACCACCTTTAATTATTTTCACCCATAATTTTTCAAAATTTAACATAATAATCGCGTTTGTAATAGTAAGACTACAAATAGCAAGATTACAAATTTAAGATAGAAAGAGTTCGTAATTTGCGAGACTGGCAGACGTACAAACGGACACATAAGTTACTCAAGAAAGATACCATCTTTCATTCAGAAGGTACGTAACTCATAAAATGAAGCGGAGACAACAGCCAAAAGTAAATATCAAAATCCCGCCATAACAATAAAATGCAAACTAGGCAATCAGTACAGTATGCGCTTTATAATATGCTCTATCACAACAAAACCTACAAATGTTATGAAGTATAGTTCTATAAGACCCTCTTATTCCGTAAATTTATGGTTAACACAGTAATTGAGATAAGAACTCGTAGCAAAGTAATTCAAAACCTGTCTATTATTACTGTGGCTCACAGCGTAATCTAATGATATGTTCGCACATTGGGAAACTGTCATTAATAAACCATTTACTATTGAAGTCACATTTCTTGCCTTATTCTTCGTCCAAACTTATTGAAAAATGTGTTATTTAATTTTTTGGTTTAACACGTTTTTTGTTTTGTTTTCAGATGTATCACCGATCACAGCTGCGTTTTTATTATGTATATCGGTTTATTCTCCCAATTCTTACGAGTACTTATACAGGTACCTGTGTATGATTGAACCTCAACGTTCTCATAATGACCATAAAAACCTTGTGTAGAAAATCAAATCTGCAAGAGTTTTATTGTTGTCAATAGTAAAGGAGACGAGATATCTTAATTGGATATTCCTCTAAGAAATCTCGGAGTATTGTTCAATAGTGAAGTAAATACCGTGAAAAGAGAGAGAGAGAAGAGTGAAAAATACATTGTTCTCCTTCATACCAACTGTTTAAAAAGGAATTTAGAAGTAGAGATAATGGATAAACCATACGCCCGTGTTTATTTTGGTTGATCCACTCTTTCACCACCCTCTTATAGAAATAAAACGTAGACTCAGGTTTGACTATGTAATGAATTTGGCTAAAACAAACGTTTCCTTTGCAGGCCATCAAATTACGTTTCTGCGGCCTGCTGGAAACATTAATAGAGTTCGCGCTTGGTAAATATTACCTCTGTGTAATTACAAATACTGAAACTCATTAAGGCCATTCGAACATAAAAAGAATTATTTTCATCTCTATTTTATACGAACGTGTGAGAAGCATTTGGAACATTATTTCTAAATTTTAGTTAGGGGAACTCGTCAGTCTAAAAGCAAAACATGCTGAGTAATCGAAATTGCATCTTTTGAGGGAAATTGAATACGTTCCGCAGCCAGAATCTCCGGACGTTTCAGCCAAACGTCTTCGACTTTTTTCCGGCGAAACTACACTTAGATGTGTTTTACACGACCTACAAACCATAACTCAGCACAGAGGCCTTAGACTGCGCCGATGAGATTTTTTAGACGCTGTCTTTTGTGTAGCCATACTTCTTAATTTCACTGTCCTGGGTCCACATGAAGATGTATCTCCAATTTTTCATTTTTCCTGCAGAAATGCGCACAGGATACGAACACAGTAAAGGCAACTGTTGACATTATAAAACAATATTTAATTAATCACATGCCTTGTACTATATTTATTGCTCGTACTAGCATTTAATCCAAGCTAATTATATATTTCTGCCGTATTTATTTTCCTGTGAGCACGAAATAACATCAGATTTTTTGCGGCCACGGATGAGCAGTGGAAACCGATTTCTTGGGTGGAGGAATGCGTGAAGTCAGCGGCCACCTGTTTATCATATGAATGTTTTTGGGTCCGCCATGGCCGCCTAAATATCTTTGGGTCGGCAATAAAAAGTAATGACCTATAAATCTTACAGGGGCGCCCATGTACCCACCAGAGCCCATAAATAATGTCCCGGGCACACCCGCGTAACCTAAATAGCATATAAATCGACTTGGGTCCATCAGGATCAACTAAATGTTTTGGGGATGATTATTAAAAATTAATGATTACCCAATTGGCATAATTATTTTTGTATTCCGGGCAGGTGACCCACGTCACTTAATTAGCATATAAATGGTACTGGGTCAGCAATAAAAAATAATGGCCACATAAATCTGGGACCAAAAACTGTCTGGTGATCAAATCTGACAGGAGCTGGTTAATAAAAATTAATGATCCCATAAGTCTGACAGGGTACCACATGCAGGCCAACTAATTAGCATAAATGCATTAATGATCAGATAAATGTGGCACAAAACTGCGGACCAACTACCCTCTATAAAACCCATGTTGAAAAGTGTATGACAGTCGGTGTTATTCTCCTACCTCTGTAGGCAAAATGTAAATAAAGGAACCCTTATAATTTCATCATGCCCATTCATCCCTGTGTCAGAGCTTTGTAAATTCACGGAATCTGCGCCCATTGTAGTGATAATTCACTAAACAAAGCCTTAGAAAAGTCGTAAAAACAACGAAGGGACAAAAGATGTTAGATTATTTTTGCGTGTCACATACAGTGGTGTATCGTTAATAAGGTATTCAAAAATTCGGTCAGCGTTGTTTAGGGACATTTTTTTAATTGTGTAATTTTAATTCATAATTTGTAAATATTCAAACTCCCTCCCATTCAACTAAAAATTCTTTTGGATGAGATGCTTTCGTTTTTTCACACTTTCACATTACACTATTACCAACAAAAAGTCTTTTAATTCCACCGCCTTTGGTTGTTCGCGAAAACGTTTCGAAGGAAAATTTCTTGTGGTCACTGGAAAACAGATTCAAATAGATTTTTTTGGTATACTTCCGTATACATGAAACATAGCAGTGTCATAGAGTGCGCTATTGTTGGAGGGCTATTAAAAATTGCAGTCAATGTTATTTTCGAACGTTTAAAATTAATTGCGTATTTATCGAGATATGAATTGCCAACGTCATTAACAAAATGTCGTCCCTTTAATTTTTCCAACTGCCGCAAATAAATGCGAAATCAGAAAAATTAAAAATTATGGCACTTAAGATGGACGTTCTAAGAAAGTTGTTTTGTTTAAGATATAACGCTAAGTATTTTTATATTTCACATTGTTCTGTTCCCAAAAATCTTAATTTCGCCGTCCATAAAATAATACTCGAGTTTAAGCAATAAGTTTTATTTGAGAAATGAACAGGCTTGTAGATTAAAGTTCGTTCATTTCAAATAGGTGGCTCAAGGTCACTCTACGTCATCACCTCTCCGCGTTCAGGAGAGAAAATCCATAGACAATATCGCGCATCCACAAACGTCTGTATAGGTAGTAGTTAATGCACTCGCGTTGGAAATTCAGTTTCAATCCCGTTTCATTCAGTAATTTTTACGTGCAGTTTACACGATCTTCAAGTATAACAAATATGAATTTACTTCATTGACCAAGCGAACACTTATTAAACGTCTCATAAATTTTATGATTCAATAAAACAAAAACTTAGATAAGCTACCCAGTCCTGCTATAAACGTATTTCATATTTAGTTGGCACTTCTATCTTTATACCGTTTCATATTCCTTTAACCTTCGCGCCCCCGTGGAAGTTACTTTGCTTGGTGGTTTACCCCGTAATCGTACCCACTTCGTAATATTCAGTTACTTATCTAATGGAGGAACTTAGGATTTCTGGGAACTGTATTAAATGTAGGAACTTAAACTTTTGTGGAACTGTTTTAGAGCCCTCTGTTTTGTTTGCTAAGTGCCGATGAGTACTGAAACCTCGCTTCAGGTCGAAGCACTGTCGAAATGTTTATTTGTTTCTTTCGAAAGAGTAGGCCATATAAGTTTTTCTTTTACACCGCAATGAACTGATTATCATATATTACTTTATCGTTTAGCTCGACCTGGTGACAATCCATTAAACATACAATGTGCGATAGCGAAAATAAAATGCCTCTCTCGTTTGAAATTAGAACATAAATTACCAGTAATCTATCGCAGAATCTGTTATTAATAAAAACGTTTCCTATAAAATAAATTCGTGTCTTCGCCTCGAAATAGTATATTAATACAACAATAAATCTTTATAAAACCATTTTCCAAATTAAAAGAATTCGCTTGCAATGGTCAGGTGACAAATCATAAAAATCTCAAAAAAACTTCAGCTAGCACCAAAAACATAACACTTGTTATTTTGGCGAGATTTGTAGATATGTTATTTCGAGGGGAAAAGACTCTTTGCTTGCAGCAAAATGAGGAAATATCCAGAAAATTGTACTACGTTTGACTCCAGAAACGTTATTACAACGCATTTTGTTCCTCCACAACTATTCAAGCCGATAGAGACTTCCATCCATCACTCTTCCGGGCAACATAAAATCATTCCTACTACTTTGTAAATGCACTCTGTATGTTTGTGATTGTACCTCTGTAACAAATTTTCTGATATTAGCAAATACCTACAAAATTTTGGATCCTTGTTTCATATGCTATTCCTTGCTGATATCGTACTGTCAGATATTAGATATATGCATGTAAGAGGCGACAGGTGAGATGTTTGATGAACGAAAGAAGACAGTATAATGTACACTTCTTGAATTACCTCTTCTAAGGCACCAATATCCATTAATCCCACCACTGCTTTGGTGAGGGGGGGGGGGGGACCTGATCACTATTGGACCTTCCTTTAGAGTATTTGCGTAGGACAATCCCTTGAGCTATCAGGATTTACTGTGGATACCAGATCCTAAAATCCGAGACTGGCCCTCGGCAGACCGTACGGCGCTTACCCTTAAAGCTGTTGGAAGACTACCCAAACCCACAATGTGGGTAACGGGCGTTACCAGCAGCATGAGAGCTGGTGCTCTCTAAACGTTACGAGGGATGCCTTGCAAACAAGAGTGCTAAGGAGAAGTGTAGCTCTACCAGAATTTACTGGAGTCCCCTCTGGGCGTTGGCCTCTTACTTAGTGTCAGACTGTTTTCTTAAGTGGTGGAGTACGCCGAATGGGTCATAGGATAGTTAGTAACCCAGGTACCTTGATGACGATTCTATCACTGCCGGCTTGAAGCCGGGTGAAAACCGTTTCAAGAATCATAAATATTTTCCGACCTATGAAACCTAACGTACTTTCGAGCTTTCCAAGAATTTGCTGCATTAATATTTACTGGTAACTCTATATTTCGGCGATCGAAAGCTCTGATACCATCTTCTGGTGACGTTTCGGATGCAGCGAAAAGCTAGGACCTTTTTATCGCCTGCGAGATGGCTGAATGAGATCGAAGTTGACATATGCACTGCTGATTGGCTAACTTTGGCAACGCATGGGCGCTGGAGTAGGGGAAGCGCTGGTGGCTGCCTCGTGTGTTAGTCTTGGTTCGCAGACCACTTGATCCCAAACGAGGCAGCTACCAGCGTTGTCTCAGTGTTGCCCAAGCAGCGCCGTAAAATCGTGTGTGAACACGTTATTCACTCAGTTAGTCATCCGGTAAGATTATATTAATTATCGACGCCGAGAAAAACTTCGTTCTTATGGCTTGCTGCATGTTGTTTCAGTTTGATTGTTATTATCGAGATTGTCGTCATAGTCTAACAGTCTCCGTCCCTGGCTAACCCTGTGTCGTGTGTCCCGCATGCTCGTTGTTGGTGGCTAGTGCTTGCAGCAGGCTGTGGCGTCTTCTTCCCGCATGCCTCCCCGCCCCCGACTCCGCCTCCGACCGACAGAGGCGCGCTCGCCACTGCTGTTGGCAGGCAAGTTCCGGAGAGAGTTCCGCCAGCTGTTCTGGTCGTGCGCCGGCCACTACCCGTCGGCCCCCGGAGGTGTGCCCAACACGGCGCTAGGCGTGCCCGCCTACCGCCTGCGCGCCTCCGCCTCCGTAGCCGCCTCCGGGCCGGCAGCAGCCATCGGCGGCGCCGGCTACCACGAGATGCGCACGCTCTACCGGAGGGCTCCATGACCGCGGCGGCTGGTGCTGGACAGGGCGGCGGCTTCCGCCCCCGCGGGCCCCCACCGCCCTCGGCACCGCGTCACCTGGGCCACGCCCACCATCACCGCCACCACCACCGTCAGATACGAGTAGACTCGCCCTCCCAACCTCGCTGTGGTGACTGCACCCCGTTCACTCCCACCTGGCGGCTCAAGGTCACATTCCACTGACCCCACTCCTCACCTCCACCCTCCCCTACTACCCCTCCGATCTGAACGCTGTGTCCAGGTAGGCAAGTGGCAAATTTCCCCTTCGCATGTAGGGGAGTTGGGGTAGAGAGAGCGAAATGACCTTGAGCCACCTCTGTTATTCGAATTGGCTACAGCAATAGATCCACGCATAAAATTCCTTTCGAATTAAGGTCATCCTCTGTCTTATACAATATCTCTGGTAGACAGCTCAAGGACACTACGTAACGACATCCAGTGTCTTAAATTAGGTGTCGGATTTCATTACAACACTTCTTCTTATCCACAACGAAATGCAAGGAGGAGATATCTCTCTATCTATATCTACAAAACGAAAACCGGACATATTGGTCGTATAAAAACTCGGAAACTACGGAGCAGATTTCGATGGAGTTTTCACCGTTTTAAAGCTTAGAATCTCAAGTCAGTTGTTTGGAATGTCTTATGTTTCAACGTTAAATAACGCAAGACCGTTAAATGAAATTCTGTACGTATGATGACAAATCCCAAAGATTGAAGGATTAGATGTTGCATACTTCGCACTAAATACACAACACAATGTCTCTGAACATAGCCTTAATGAAAGTAGTAAGATAACTTTACAATAATAACTATTTTGCACACTAAACAAAACTTGAATTATTCTTTCCTTTAATTCTGGATATTCAATTTTTAAACGTCATATATAGCCGCAACTTGAAGTATTCTTTCCTTTAATTAGGGATATCAATTTTTAAACGCTACAGATAGCCGTAAATAGAACAGAGATATTCTTTAAGCACGATCTCTGGACAATATCTCTGGCCTTCAGCATTAGTCTTCTGTTTACGATAATATTATTCCTGATTCACTTATGATATTTGTATAAAATATATGGCGTTTCGAGCAAAAAATATATCCATTCACTTCGCAATTGAATCAAATGTGAGTTTCTAACATAATCTATGGTTGTTCAGTATTGTAGTAATGCATTTTCTTAACCAAATTAACGGAGCTTGATATACATGAATCTTTTGGACGCATGAAAATAGTGTACATGCAAATAACCTTCAGCCCACCAGTTTCTTGGTAGGTGGCGTATGAATCTAGGATTGCTTTTATTCCGAAACAAGTTGGCGCGAATTTGATGAAACGTTGTGCAAATGTTTTTCATTGCGGGAATGAAAATAGGGTACGGATAAATCTACGCCAACTATAGGCCTACTGGGCAACGCCGGGAACTCTGCTAGTTCACACTAAAATCACTCCCTCCGGACTTCTGAATTCAATATCCCAACTTTAAACAATATCCATTTTATTTTGTCCGGTGAATATAGTGTGTCTTTAGCTTGGTTCTCGGCTCTTTGTTGCATCCTCGTCCGACATCTTTGCCAACCGAATTCAATACCCCAACATTAATAAATAATTATTTTCGATTTTGTCCGGTGAATTTAGTGTATCGTTAGATAGGTTCTGAGTTCTCCCAACACCTGTATACCAGAGGATGACCTTACAAACTGAAAGTACGAGCTGCTATGTTCTGCTTATACTCTCTCAAAGCATGAGCTTTTATCTTCAGTGACAATAACGTCAAGCAGTATTTTCTAGAGTAAATAACCCAGGCACAAAATGTTGTTGCGTAATTAAATGGTTACGATATGTAAGGTTATAACCATAAGTTGAGCTATTATTAGCGTACTTTTCCTTCCTGTCATTACTTCCAAATATTTTCCTTCTCCTCGATTAGAAAGACTCTGATCTCAATACAGTTTACATCAGATATATTAAATAATTTTCGATGTTCTCCGTGGCATGTGTTCATTACTGGTTCCCCTCTTAGAAACTGGCATTAGACTTTCTGCCGAAAGTATTTTGAAGTCAGTACAAGCTTCAGAAGTGTTTACTTGGTCACTTGCTGTAAACGGAATGCTAAATAATTGTTATACAAAGATTTTTTTAAAAAAAAAGCATGTAATACCCTGTCGCCTTATAATAACTAATTTTTTAACATCAGCCAAAATTTATGATCAGTAAGGTTTGGATATTTATGACCAAAAAAAAATATAGAAATATGCAGGCAAATATGACCTTAAAAATTGATAAATACGACCTGAAAATAACAAAATATGACCAGACATTTAAATTTGTTATACATCAAAACATGCTCAATTACACAACATTTATTTTATCTAGTAGTGTCGCTTTCATGTAGACAGCATAATTTGCTTCCGTGTACTCGCTGCACCATTGGGAAATCGTTTCGTTGAAGTCACTTTAATTTAAGATAATTTACAGAACAGAACCCTTTCATCTGTACTAAAATACTCCTCTCTAAATTCCCTTACATAGCTTCGCATTTTCAGAAAATTTTATTTTTGACAGAGATTTCAATAATGTAAGTAAAAATATACATACAACGATAATTACTTGTCTATTTCTGTGCTATTAATTTTTCTACATGATATTGGTAGAATGTTTCCGTTTTCTTTCTAGAATAAGACTAACTATCAAAAGAAAAACGAATACATCATCTGCATAAAACGTATTAAATTTTTTAGCATTACCACATATTGCAGCAGTGACCAATCCATCATAGCCGAACAGAAATAGAGACTAGTTTTCCATTTCTTGGCTTCGAGAAATAATAGCCACAGATCAGCTATGAAAAACATTGTGTAGAGCTGTGAGATCTGCACATTGGATTATTTATCAACATGCCAAATGGTTCTATTATGATCCCACAGTTACTCTTAATTGTTTAATTTTGAACAGCTCATCAGTTTTCACCCTGCCAGGCTCATATTAAACCTGAAATAACTACTCAACAACAACTTTCGAGATGAAACCATACTAATGCAACAGTTAGTTATATTCAAGCAAGGTTAATTTCGGAGAACACAGGTTCATCACATTGGTATGCCGTTTTGTAAAGCGAAGGTAAAGAGACTAAACAAGGTTAAAAATATAACACATTCAATATAGAGGAAGTAGTTAGGCAGTAGTGAACAGTAAAAACAAGCAAACTAGGAGTTAAGATGCACTGACGAGGAATAGAATGTCTGGAAGGGAATCGTTGAATAACGTAAATGAAAATTAATCTTTTGGCCATCTTAGGAAACTAAGACCATTATAGATTAGCATGAAGGTAGATGAAAAATTTTCAAAGTTTTCTGACCGGCAGTGAGTTTGTTTTTACTTCAAACATGGATCTAATTTTCAAAGTAGTGTTCCGTTCATACAGTATCTCCAACTTATTTTTACTTATGCAAGTAAGCTGGTTCTTTTTCTTCTAGTGGGCAGAGTTTATTTTTTTTCTTTCTTACTTTTCATTACTACCGGGTCAATCCGTGGAGGCTTTTGGTGTAGAATCTCTGTGACCATTTTCACCAACCTAACCTAAGGAATAAGGAACGGGTAGGATGTCGGCTCGGAACTATTGAACCAAGGAAAACCAAAATCAGGATGGCTGGACGGAGCTTTGAACCTCCATCCTCCCGAATGCCAGGCTGGAGCGATACAACTCGCCCTCCTGACTCGGTGTCAGCTGATGCTTTTTGAATGTTTTTCTTTTTTCTAAAAAAAATGTTACATTCCAACTGGTGAAGACCCGAAGTATGGCTAATGTTGAGTCACAGGGATCGTTTTTAGCCAAGAAAGGAGGGATTGAGGCCAAGTAATAAGAAGGAATTCAGCCTTGACATTTTAAAAGAACCATCCAGGAATAAGCTGCTTTTCTTAAAAAAAAAAAATAAAAAAAAAGTTATAAACAACGGAAAAAATAGAGGTTTACGACCCCCCTCCCCCCTCGTCTAGCGCACGAATCACTGAGTGTTGTAGGCATCAGCTCTAAAGGACTGGGATTATGAACAGTAACGGGAAGGAGTTAGGCCATGGTCTTTAAGAGGAACCATCCCGGAATGATTTCCGGAAACCACGGAAAACCGAAATCAGCATAATTTAATCACACGGCGCAAGAGCACTGCGACCACAAAGCGCAGGGGTCAACCCGGCCCAATGGAATAGCCCTGCCCTGATAAAACGCACCGATTAGCCAACCAAAACCCCGAATCCACTACCTTTTTTTATCTTTTAAATGAGCTCTCCAAACGGTAATTTGTTGGTGCCACATAAATAATCAGAGTATTGCGTTGTTTTTTTTTTCTTAGCTGTTAACTGGCCAACTATTTCTGATATTCTTTAAAAAAAAAACAAAAACAAAAAAAAAAAAAACAAAAAACAAAAAACAAAAAAAAAAAAAAACACGGAATAACACTTTCAAACATGTATATAACTCTACGGTAACTATAACCCGTTTGTTTGTCTCATTACACAATTGTCAATATCCGCGCCATCTCCCCGCTGCTGTCATATAAATTATAACAGTGTTCACGATATAAATATAAGGAACACTAACAACCAGACAGTCAGACATTTATCTAACAGATTCTATTTGTTTCAAGCTTAAAACCTCTTCAGCATTTTAATTGACTTCTGCGAAGTTGTGTAAGTAGATACGCCCTATTTTGTGAAAAAAATAGTTTTCCTGAATTTCCTCTCAGTTCATTAGTACCTGAAATGCAAGATCCACTGAAAGAGCTGTTTATTAGCGCAACGTTAATGCGCTTATCACAAAAGTGAAAATTCTGGCTTTTATCCTCGGCAGCAATATCATTTGTTTCATTGCTCTAATAAATAAATTAAGACAGCTACTTTATTCAGTTTGATTGTTACTAGCAATGGTTATAGTTACGTTCCAAATCATCATGAATCTTAGAAACAATAATTTTTCCACAAACTTTAAACAATTAGCTATAAATATTGTTACGATTTCATAATTAACTGGCATCCGTATTGTCAATTGATAAGTATAATTTTTTGAGTGAACTTCTTTGTTTTAGGAAGAGTATTTAATAGAAAATTTATTGCATAATCACGTAAGCTAGGTATTTCGTTGCATAACTGTTGCTGGAGGGGTGCGAACCTAGAACAATTTATCTTGTAATTAAGCAGCTGTTCAGTTGCTCTATCAAAATCCGCTAGTTACAACTGCTTGCTGCATTCCAGGAACTAATTATTTGAGCGGAAATTTCAATTATTAGAACGCCTATTTCTTTTTAAAAAATAAACAAACAAAACTATGGCTTCACGTAAATTATAATAAAGTGTTGCAGTTTGATTATGCATAAAACAGTTAAAATCCGATAAATACTTATCTGACAGTCTACTTGTATAATTTTGCGAGGAACAAGAACCGCTGTTATCGAATGTTATTTCCGTAACATCCCGTCATTCCTGGTTGTTTCTACCCCCGTTCACGTGACAAATACTTCAGCCTAAACAAAATTTACCCTTGTGGTGGGTTCGTACCTTGCCATCTTTTAACAAATTTTTCCTAAACAAAACATCGTGGATAAGATAAGAATCACCAACCGCGTAACGGATTTACTATTAGGTTACGAATCATTGTGACAACAGCAATTGTGTCTGGTTTTTCTCTGAGAATATCACTGCCGACAGAATTCATATATATATGTGAAGTCATCCCTTGAGGAGTGATACTACTCTAAAGTTCATTTCTTTCTTTATAATGCTATGAGATTTCGGTGTCTAAAATAAACTTTCTATTTTTTAAATAACTGTAGGCAGAAAATCATATATATGTCTAGCTTTTGAAATGTTTACGCGTGACAATTGTACCTGTTCGTCTGTTACGAGCATTTTATTTTCTTCGAGATTGTACACTTAGATAACTCTTTTTCTTTGGTGCGTACTGACTTACAGGCTTCTTTTGGACTAATAAAAGTGAATATGGGACGTTTTAATGGATTGTGTACATAAGGAAAAGACTGTAAAACTCTGTTTCCATTTGTTGCGCTGCACATTTTGTCACAACATTATTTACTCGTAAAGAACTTTAGGACTACATAGCCATATATTTTTGTACCTGAGTTTAAATACATAATTAAATATTGAATTCTGGTATACGTAACATGCAAGTGTAATCTGCGGTATCAATCAGTATTCTATGTGTCGCACAATGCCATGTGAAACACATATTGTTTTTAACGTGATTGATATGTGTCTTTTGTTAAACGTTTACAGATGTCGAATAGAAATTATTTATGGAAAAATGATGCTAAGTATGTGCTAAGTATGTTCAGATTTGTGAAGGATTGTGTGAATGGTTTTAATGTTTCTCCAGTAAACTATTTATTGTCTATAACATCTTGCCAATTTTAACACAGTATGCTTGTTATCTGTGTGTTAATGTTCCTCTCTTTCAATGCTTTTAGAAAAGTCGTTTCATGATTATTTTCCAAACTTAGATGTGGGAGATTAAGCATGCCAAATTCAATAAACTTTTCTTAATAAGTTGATAAAACTGTTACACAGAAATTATGATGTCTTTGATTTAATATTTTGTCAATAACGTCTAAAAAAATTATTTCAGCCTAATATATTATCTCTCCTAAATTACAACATATGTCAGATAATGTGATAAATACGAGAAGCTTTTCCTGCGATCTTTTGATGACAATGAATTAATTATCAACTTATTCCGAGGCCCTTATGTTCTGTTTTGGACGCACTAAAACTGCAGAATGTAGCTTATCGAATTAGCCATTATCACCAGGACTAAACTGTTGTAAATATCCTCTGATTTGTCCGTCGTACATCTGTCTCACTGACAGAATGTAATGTAATAATTGTTTCTCGTATTCTATCATATGGCTGATCATTCTTTTTATTTTGCATCAAGTTATCTACATGCCATATATTACAAATGCAAAATATTTTATGTTTTTTTGATTTAGTATAAATACACTATAAATTATTAACAAATTATTTTTAGACTACCGGCAGAACTATGTTATTTATGATCCATGTCAAAAGTGGAGTAATTCTAACAATATGTCACTATGATCTTTGTTGCGTAATTTCTGTATTCGTAGCTCAGGAAAAAATAATTCATATCTACTGATAAGCAAATCAGAGTTTTGTGAATTTTCAACATTAAAACGTTCAATCCCACAAGGCTTAATACAAATATTTTGTAACAGATACGTCACGAATATAACCCCTCCTGCTAAAAGAACTATCCGGAAACTGTTTTCTGTTATTGAAGTTTCTCAAAAACAATTAACTGTCTCCTGAGTCCATTTTTCACCTTTTCTTACGAAGTATATTATTAACTTCGCTAAACATGCTACTTCTTGCCAATGCTTCCTCATAATTCTACAGAGCTCCCTGTTTCATCTCTCATGTATCGCTGTAATATATGAAATATTAACTGTTAAAACATGTTTTGCAGTTGGTAGCAGTAAGTGAACATATTACCAATATGGGGGAAACTACGCTACGTAAGAGACTTACATATCATTACCCTGGATGTAATTCTGTATGATGTCTTATTACCATTCGAAGAACAATAAATGTTTGATGAATTTTAAGATACTCTTCCAATTATATGCATTAACTACCAAAAAACCATCCTGTCACATTCCCATTTGTAAACAGAATTCTCTTAATTTATATCTTTTCTACAGCTTGAATAACTGCACCAAATCCCTTCTCGTATGAGCGGCATATCAACTGTTGTAGAGTTCTTCAATAATTGTTATTGTTACTGAATATACTGTATTCACGTAACCCGTGAACTTGATTTTGGAAGTTTTCATGATAAATCTTCTTCGACGCTGTAGTTGGTTAAATCGAAAATTATCTGCCTACAATTCGTGATGTTGGGAGGACATAATCTGCAGTGAATATTGTCTTACGTCTGTTTGGAAAAAAGTTGTTTCTCGCAATACGTATTGTACTACCAAAACATAAAAAGGAGGAGGAGTTATTTTCGACATCATCACACAAATCAGTCTTGAGGGCTGTTGATAAGATTCACCTTATACAAAAACCAAAAATATTGTTCAACAACTATGAAACCCCTTTGAACTTTGTGGCGTTCGTAGTTTTACGGATTTTTCTTCGTGAGTCAGGTGATTTATAACGTTTACCAAAGTATGATTCTTTAGTTCTATGATTTCTTAATGTTAAGGTAGTTGCTGGAATAACAATACCGTCACTACACGTTTTGTTTAACTTTTTATTTCGCCGAAATCCTAATAAACACATACACAAATAACACATTAAACTTTACCCAAAGATTTTAAACACATTAATAATACGACAGACAGCGTACTGCTAGCACTAATCGAAGCAAACTCGCCTACTGGCAATCTCTGGAACTTAAATAGGCAGACCAGTATATTCTAGACAGCATTAAAGAAGCCGACAGTACCTTCTCGAGTATCAATAATAGTTCCAACAATAGACATCGCGTAAAAACAATTATACACAAAGTTACTTATACTCATGTAGAAACATTTTTAAATGAAAATAGGAAATATCGACAAGCATTTAAATATCAGACTGACAAAATTAAACATTTATAAAAGTTTCTCGGGAAACAAACCTAGTAATACTATTATTTATACACAATATTTTGGCGACACAAAGCTCCGTTGCCATCTTCAAATCTGAAATATTGCCTATAAATAATAGTATTACTCGGTTTGTTTCCCGAGAAACATTCATAAATAAACAACACCGAGAAATACTGCGTTCATTTATAAAAGTAAATACACAGACGGAAAAAAAAATCCCAACACCAAGAAAAAATTATTGTAGAGTAATGAAATTTGGACAATGCATTTGTCAAGTTAACATGTTTAATTGATTAAATTTTCAAGATCACAGGTTAATTTAAGCTCAAGAAAATGCATTTCAAATGTGAAATACTGTTAAATTAATAGCCGGTGTAACCTCCAGAATTTTGAATGCAAGCCTGCAAACGTGAATGCATTGTGTCATACAGGTTTCGAATGTCACTTTGTGGTATGGAGTTCCATGCTTGTTGTACTTGTGCTGTCAATACTGGGACGGTCAGTGCTGGCTGTGGATGATGCTGGAGTTGTCGTCCAATGATATCCCATACGTGTTCAATTGGAGACAGATCTGGTGATCTCGCAGGCCAAGGTAACATGTCGACACTCTGTAGAGCACGTTGCGAGACAACAGCGGTATGAGGGCGAGCGTTATCCTGTTGAAAAACTCCCCCTTGAATGCTGTTCATGAATGGCAGCACTACAGGTTGAATTACCAGACTGACGTACAAATTTGCAGTCAGTGTGTTTGGTATAACCACAAGAGTGCTCCTGCTGTCATAGGAAATTGCTCCCCAGACCATGACTCCAGGTGTAGGTCCAGTGTGTCTAGGCCGCAGACAGTTTGGTTGCAGGCGTTCCCCTGGCCTCCTTCTGACCAACACTCGGCCATCACTGGCACCAAGGCAGAACCTGCTTTCATCAGAAAACACAACAGATCTCCACTCCGTCCTCCAATGAGCTCTGGCTTGACACCACTGGAGTCGCAAACGGCGATGGCTTGTAGTCAGTGGAATGCACGCTACAGGGCGCCTGGCTCGGAGCTGTCCTTGAAGTAACCGATTTCTAACAGTTCGTTGTGTCACTGTGGTACCAACTGCAGCTCGAATTTCTGCCGCAGACGCAGTACGATGCGTAACAGCTGTACGCCGAATACGGCGGTCTTCCCTCTCAGTAGTGCCACGTGGCCTCCCGGAACCCGGTCTTCTTGAGGCAGTACCATCCCTTGACCACTGCACCCAACAATCATGCACAGTGGATACATTCCGGCCAAGTCTTTCTGCAATATCGCGAAAAGAAAATCCACCTTCTCGTAGCCCTATTACACGACCTCGTTCAAACTCGGTGAGCTGTTGATAATGGCTTCTTCGTCTTCTTAAAGGCATTCTTGGCTAACATCAACTCACTATGTCAAATCTCAGCGGTAAATAACGTTCACAAACTTTACAGCGCGTATTTAAAGCAAACCTGATTTGCAAGCTCTGAGTAGCGCTACTAGCGCCACACTTATGCGCGAAGCGCGAAATTTGAATCGATGTCATCTTTCAGATGTATAAACACGCCTACCAAATTTCGTTTATCTAACACAAGTCTTTCTTGGTGTTGGGATTTTTTTTTCCGTCTGTGTATTTTCAAACAGCCGAAAATCACACTTTTAACTCTATGGCTTTCACAACATTGTTAATTATAGTCTTTTCGTGAACATTTCAGATACTTCACTGTTTCTAATCAAATTACAGTTTATTTAAACAATTCACATCCATCAAAACAATGCTCATTCTTACGAAAATAATACCAATTTATAATTAATCAATGTTTATCTGTCTCCGACAAATATGTACTTAATCCAGAAGCCCGAAATTAGTATGAATCTGGGTCTCATGGATCACACACAACGAAAATAATACACGGATTGTCAACATTATTCATTTAATAAAGTCGTCAGTTATACATTCCGGATAAACAATATAATATTTTTAAACATTGCAAATTTAATTTAAATTTGTATTTCTCCCTTGGTCTTCTCGATGAAATGTGCATTAAGCAAGAAAATTAATGCTCTGCTTTAAATAAATGAAACTGCAAGAGGAATCATCCAGTGATTGTGAGGCAGTTAAATAAAAAAATAATTAACGGGGTTGGGGTTTAGGTAAGCCTTTTTAGACTTAAGACGTGTTTCTGAATGAAAGACAGAACCCTCGTGGTTACATTCATTTGTACCTCTGTCTGTCTGTCCTTCTGTCAAGCCCCCTTAACGCAATACGAAGCTTCACAATGTGTATTATACATTTTGCAGTATTATTATAAATAATTGTAACGATTACACAAATTTACTGTAGCTGAATTACTGTCATACTGTCACAAAACTTTACAGTCACACAGAAAATCTCAAAAAGTTTTTTGACGTATTACAAGTGATCCATATGTGCCCCCTACCTATTCTGCAGTTATCTTATCTAAAATAAAGTCCTTGCCACATTCGGTACAGCATGTACATATCAATCTGTTCAAAAGCACTGTTGATGGTAGCTCACAGTTCTGTTGGATTTGTTGTTAGACGAGGCTTAAACACTGGATCTTTCACATAATATTACAAAATATCGCATGCGGTTAGATCGGAAGAGTGTAGAGGTCATCATAGGAACTGCTGATCAGTATCCCAACCACGACCGATCGATCAATTTATCAATATCCTGTTCACTTCTACACTCTCGTGGTAGAAAGTTGCAAATGGTTGCAAAACTTTGTGAAATTTTTTATATGACTGCTAAGTTTTATGTCAATATTTAAAATAATATAGCAACAGTAAATTTGTTAAATCGCTTGAATTATTTATAACAACGGTGTAAGATTCCTACTTGTTGTTATTGCTGGAAAGGTAGTCAGGCATTGTAAATTTATCGAGGGAGTTCAGACGTGGATAATTAATGTGGTCAGGCAACTTCCCGATCAGACGCACAGTGTTTTGAGCGGCCAGCGACTGCCCACCTGTTGCAGGCAAGTTCCGGAAGGAGTTCCGCCGCGCCTTCGACTTCTGGTGCTGGCGCGACTCCACCCTCGGCCTGGGGCCGTCGCGGGGGCTGGCACGACGCGGGGGGCGGCGTCCACCGACGAGGGGCGGCGTGGGCGGCGCCAACTCTACGGGCTACACCGGCCGCTACTACACGGAGACGGTGCCTCTGCAGACCACCAACCACGTGACCATCGCACCCAACGCCACCGTAGCGGCCACCATCGACGACGTCGACTGACGGCGGCGGCCCGGGGGCGGCGACGACGAAGAGGTCGCCTGGGCCAGCCTCTAGAGTCCTCACCCCGGGCGCAACTCACAACCGCACTGTCAAACAAACACTACACCTAATATCTTGTTTCATTGCCTTTCAGGCTTAATGTCTTTAAAATTAAATGCGGTACTTGTGGTATGGACTACGAGAGTTCAATGTCACTTGTGTGATAGATTCTTACCCTCTGAAATTAGCATTAGGTTTCCTAAAATCGTACAGCCAGGTCGTGTAAGATGGCTATGGAGCGTCAGTAAACTACGTGGCTCGACCAAGGGGAGGGGAGAGGTTGGGCAGAAAGCTATGCCGAGCTGTGTGGGGAGAGAGTTGGGTCCGAACCAAGCCACTTAGCATTTCTTTCTTTTATTCTGTTGCAGTTGAAATAGGGTACAGAATACACAAGAGCGTGTGGATATTTATTTCCATCATCTTTGTATATTAGATACCTTATATACTGACAGTGCCGCATATGCGTGCGACTTGAAGTCATAGTGTTCGGGTAGAACAGAGCCGGCGCAATACGCGACGAGAAAATTTAGCCACACGGTAACTAGACTCAAATTCCTTTACAGGTATCAGACCAGATCTCCCATGCCAGTCACAGTTCGTATTGTTTAGATATTTTCAATAACAGCTGCTCTGATTCGGATTGCCCCCGTGTCACTAAATCGCTCGTTGATAAGATAATTCTAATTTTGTTCCATACAGTGAATCGTTAATTATAGCGTTCGCTCAAGTGTTATTTCCCGTCCAAAGTGTGGTGCGATTCGGCGTTGTACAATAAAAAGCTAAATGTTTTTTCAACGGATTCTCAATATGTAAAACCATTTCAGCGGGCTATGAAAATCTTTTAAGAAGTCAAAGGGTTATTCCCTGGTAACATAGAAAGAAAGATGACAGAACTGAAGAAAAATAAAAGAAACAAATGATTGATGTTTTGCAGGAGTGACTTGTGTCATCTTCTCATTCAGAATATTTATAATTATAAAAAGTATGTCTACCAAATGTCGTTCGTGTTCATTATATACGTAATAATTTTGATGATAATCTGGTAATAGAGTACAGCACAGAATGTCTTCTGGGATTAAAATGGAAAAAACTACGTTCCACACGAGATGGCGGTGGTGAGTCGTGGCAATAGCCACGTAAGGTTGCATGAGGGGAGGGGATATTCAAAAGAGGCCGTAGTGTCACGTAGTTTATGAACGCTTCCTTACCAACGCCCCATACGTCTGAACAAGAAAAACGATACCAGTGAAAGTATTTTTTATGGGTTCATCGCTTCTTTTTAAGACAAAAAACAGAACCAAGGAAACGCAGACACAAAAAACATTTCTCATACCAACAAAAAAAAACAATAGTCAGTACTTGAAGTATAGACACTTAACATTTTAGGCCAATTCTTAGATATTTATTAACATAAATAAATTTGCAATTAAATTCATTTGAAATATCAGCAGAGATCGTTTGATTAAAGTTTACTGAATGTCATGTTGTCTTAAATACCTCTAATTGCAAGGAGTCCTCATAATTCAGTGACATTCTGTATCGATTACTGCACAAAGCCTTTTCCTTAACTGGAAAATCTTATAAGTATTCCTTACATTGATTTGCAGCGCTGAGAAACCAATTGTCAACGAGCACTAAACTCACATATTCTTCCGTTAAATTGACTTCACTCTACTACATTATGCTGACTCGCGTGAACAGGTATTACCATTTGTGTTTTGGTGGTTGAGGTTTCCCTCTCTGAAATGCGCATGGTATTAAACACTGAGAGGTTATATACTCTACCTGAATCAGTTAAAAATAATAGAAAAGAAGATAGTCAGATGTTTATGATATTATTGGTAACATTTAAAATTCTGATATCCTTTGTAATGCTGCTAACGATTTACCTGCCACGTCTATTATTTGAATATTTTGTCTGCAACTATAGTATCTTGTTTCATTACGTCATCTGTCATAGGAAATTGAATATGTTGTAAGACAATATTGGTTGTTTGATTCGTGTTTATTATCGCAAACAATGAACTTAATCAGATATGACACGAATCAGTTATTTCTGAGACGTCAATAAAATGTCACAAGAAATGTTCCCTTTATTAACCCTGTAATACATTACTCATATAAACCATAAGAAAAGGTTTTAAGTCTGCATTTATAAAACTCAAAAAGGCAGTTAGCAGCATTAACAACAGAACGACATAAGAAAACGTTATGTTCTGGTCTTGGTTTATAGTTGCCATATTTCTCGAAGTTATTTGTTACACATGTACATTCAACAAATAGAAACTGAGCAACAACGTAAGTATTAAATAATTTTAAAATGGGTGTGCCAGAAAATACTTCTTCATCTTTTTAGTGAAGTACCTGTAGAATTGCACTTAGGAATCTTCAAAAGGATCCTAATCCATCTTGACAAATATCTAGCTTTAATAAACCTCTAGACATTAAATCATCTGTGAAAGTTGAGATGAAATAATATCAGAGATATGGTGCACAATGAAAAGTATGGTTTCGCACTGAATTTCTCAAACCCTGAGAGCATTTACTCTTAGATGAAATTTGTTCAAACATTGTGAGACGTGAAACTGACTGTTGTAGAGTAGGCAACAATGTCATAGACCCTGGATCATAGTTTTTTTTTTAATATCTTAAAAGAAAATAAAAATGTTTTTCGTCAGAATAACACGTACAAGCAACAATTTCAGTTTTATACACAAAACTAGAGAAAACAAGGTAGCGTCTGGAATCAGTATTTGTAGAACGAATTTCTTTGGATAAAGAAATCAATGTGTTGTTCAAGATGTGTTTTTGAAAAAGTCAGAATTGAGGTAATACAAAATGACGTACCTGTATAGTTCAAACATAACAGTGAAAATAAATGTGTTTGAAGAAAGTGTATTTGAAGTTCAATGAAGTAAATAAAGAGTGAATATTAAATGTGAGGACACCTATAAGGACAGCGGTGTTATTGATAAAACAAGTGGAAATAAAAGATTGACATCTTAAAAACAAAATTATGAACAAGGGTTTGAAAGTACATTCGTTAAAAAATATCCGGTTAAAATATTTTATACACTAATTACTGTAAAATGTATCCGACATTATTAAAACATTTTTAAAAGAGACATCATACCTTTGAAGAAAGTAAAACCATTTCCATAAATGGTAGTAGAATTTATTTAGAATAATTACTCAACTCCACTATATGAACTAAAAGACGACTGAATAAGGCACAAAAATCTTTTGAATATCATAGAGATCAAAGTAGCACTATTTTCAATTTTGAATTTTAAATATCTTAATAAGTGCATCAATATTAATGCTAAGAACTTTATTTTGAAAAATATGTATAAATGATGGTAAATAGAGTTCCTTGCTCAAAATCTAGAAATTAATCGATGGGTCGTAAAAATCCTATTAAAAGACAGCATAAGATTAATGTTTGCGTTTAGTACGCGCGAAGACTGCTGATTTGTGATAAGTGTAAGGGAATTGCCACTTTAGTTTCTATTCCACTTCAACATAAGCTGTAAGGAAAGGTTGATGGTGATCAGAGGTACTGTTGATATTTCTTATTTTTCAAACCTAATTGCCAACCTCACGGCAGCAATGTCATATCTTAACGTCCCATTATCTATATCAGATATTTTATTGTTTGTAGATAACTTTTTATGTTGTTTTCTTCCAATTCTTTATGTATTAATCTTCTTATAAGTCAAGTACAAAAGGTTTGTATTGGTGTATTGAACAGTATTGAAATATTTTCTGTAACGCTATTATTTTGAAATAAAACTAAAATTATTATATTCAATACGAATATAGTTTTGGACCCCTGTACCACTCTTTTGCAACAATTAACATTAACCCTAGCTAATCATAATCCATCCATGAATATCCAGCTAACGGTTTGATATATGAAATCAAGTCCTAAGCAAAAGTGTTCCCATAAAATATCATCACACAACTTTGTAGGTTAGTAGTCCTGTACTAACTACGTGATGTTATCTAACCATGTTGCGTGGATATGTATAATCACAAAAACAAAACAAAAAAATGTGATGTTTTTTCTTCCGAAAAGGTACGTATTCAAATATTTTTATCGCACCCTTTCTCATTGTGGGGTATTAATTCCTTTATAATAGGAAGGTTATTATCGTTCCATTCAATTAAAAAAAAAAGAGCAATTCTGGATAAGAATCTAAACTAGTATACATCAGCGAAGTGATGTTAACAACTGTCAGGAATCAACACTTACTTAGTAGAGTTAATTCTATTTATGTTACATTGTTTAAACATTTCATACATTTTGTTACTTAATGTGAGGTCCCCACTTACCAGTCATTACTAAGTGCTATTATCATCTTATTAATTGATTGTAAATAAATTTATAATTTCATCTGTAAAAAAGGTCTTCCAGCATAGTAGATTGTACAGTATGGGGTAGTTTTAAGTTATTTTAGTGATTTCATGTAACGAAAGTTGGCAATACTGTAATGGTATGAGATTGAGTGGTGGAAGGAGGAAGCCAAGATGGCGAGAGAGGCTGTTTTGAGCGAGCATAGCGGACACATGTGATTGCGGCTAGAGTAATGAAAATTTGTATAGAATATTGTGCCAGTGACAGCATTGGTTTTTATGTGAAATTTTAAGTAAAATAAATTGTGAATTGGAGCAAAAGTGCAGTGAAATTCATTTACATAATATTACAACATCCGTTGCGCGAACTGATAGATTATTGAAACTTTGGTAATAAAAGTACATTATACTGTATATTAATATAATCGGCGAGGTGGTAGCGACGACCGTTAAAAGGCACGTTAGGGCCAAGTGCAAAATAAAACGGGCTATCAAACCTTGTTTGTCGCAGTCAAAATAGCGATAACAGGGACCTCGCAAAGTGGCGACGAATCTGCCAGGATAAGTGCAAATATTGCATTTATTCAATAACGACCTTGGGTATTCTTCGACTGGAGCCAGCTAGCAGTTTCTGGAGCAGAGGTTAGCAAGACGTGAAGATCATCGCAGCATTGGCAAGTACAGAAATTCAATATAAATTTTCCGAAGAGTGGCAGCAAGCAGAATTTGATACAGTGACTTCCGTAAAATAAAACACCAGTAATAAATTTGAAAAAAGTGATTTAAGTTTCTTTAAAGAACGAACAGTTAAATGCAACAGTTTGAAACGAATGAAAATCAGAAGTAAACTTTTGGTTAATTTCGGAAGAATTAAATCTGTAAATTTGTCATAAGAATGGTTTGGAAATTAAAAAATTTGTCCAAATTAGATTTAAATGCTGAGAAGACCTTAGTTAAGCAAATAAAGAATTTTTTAAGCAATAGTGGGAAGGGTTTTATTTAATTGGTAACTGAAAGATAAATGCATGTGTAAAAGCCATTGTGATTTGTAATGTTACGTTGATGCATATTTTTTGTGTGTTGTAAAATTTATGTTTGCAGTGCTGTGGCATTTCTGTGTAAAGTAAGTAATTCATAAAAGGTTTCTGTGTTCAAAATGGGTTTCTGTACCCATTGAAAAACGGCGTTGTGAAAATTTTGGAAGTGATTTTATGTTTGTGTTTTGCGTGTGAATTAACGGGATATTTCAGTAGTAATATTATTTTATTTGGCTGTGAATAAGTAAAATGGAAGTAATTAAGGACAAATCCTCGGGTTGCAGTGATAGATTAAATTCTAAAGCTGGGGATAATGATAGTATTGTTTGTAACAATGAAGATTCCGGGTTTGTCGAGCAGTCAGCTAAAGGGAGGGAAGTGGAGTTACTTGACCAGCGAGTTTAATTCAACAAGCTAGCTGCGTTAGTTCTGTGACGGCATGGGGGGAAGCGGAGTTATGTATTCAACCAAAGATAGTATTGAGTAGATGTTAAAGATAGTGATGTTTGTGAAGTCGAGTCAAAGAGTTTCATGATTAGTGCGATGTCAACACCAATACCGGTTAATCAAATTAATATTCAAGAAAAAGAGACGGGTAATAAACAAATTGATGCTCAGAAACAGAAATGCGGCGAGATGTCGATGCTAATTGTTTTATTGGAAAAAATGAGAGAAGAGTCAAAACAAACAGCTGAGAAAATGATAGAAGAGTCAAAACAATGAGAGAAGAATCAAAACAAATCGCAGAGAAAATGGAAAGAAAAATTACCGAGACTTGTAATGATTTGACCGAAAAAATTAAAGAAGAAGTGCAGATTTTAAGGCAGGATATGTTGTTGAAAATGGATAGATGTATTCAACAGTCGGAAGAAAAATGTGACAGGAAGATAGAGAGTGTAAGACAAGTATTAAAAGAAGATATCAACACAAAAATAGAGAAAGAATGTCAATGGTGTATGATTATGTTGGGAAGCATGAAGAGGCTACCAAGCAGAATGTAGTGTGTTGGTGCAACAAAAGGTGGAAGAAGCAGTGAAGAAAATAGGAAGGAAATACAGAAGAGCTATAGCTGCAGGAAGAAAATAAGATAATTTATGAAAACCAAAAGGACTGTGCAAAAGGGATTGAAGAATTAAAAGAAAAGCTGAAACCAACTCCAAACAAATTTACCGGTGGGAGAGAGATTTATGATTATGGATAAGGAAGTGAAAGGAGCATTTAACCAAGTGGATGACCAGATGAAATCAGTCAAAGAAGAGGTGAAGGAAGAAGTGAAACATCTAATTAAGAAATTTGGGGAAGAAGAACGGCGAAATTTGACTGCTATGGGGATTGGTGGTATCATCACAAACCAGATTAAATTACCGGAAGTAAAATTTGAACCGGAAAAACAGTGCATCCGGTAGAATTTGCTCGAGCTTATAAGAATGGATTACCTTGTGAGTGGTCAGACTTGGATAAGATAAGATATGTAAAGAATATGCTACGAGGGGATGCTTTTGTATGGAGCTGTGGCAGTGTTGAAGAATGTAATAATTTCGAGGAATTTTTGAAATTATTTTTGAACAAATATTGGTCACAGAGAAAACAAAGGAATGTGAGGAGAGATTTTTGGAACTGTCGCTATTATAGTAGACGTGAGGGAGCATGAAGAATTTTTGTGAAGCAGTGATGAAAGAATTGTGCTACCTGGATCAAGAAGTCGGTGATGATGAAAAAATAGAAGTTCTGTTGCAAAAATTGCCTAGGGTGTCCAAGAAAAGCTAGTAGTAGTTCAATGGAATAGTATAGAAGATTTTTTGGAAATAGTTGAAAGGTTGGACCGCTGGAATAGTGCGAATGAGCAAAGCCTGAGAGGGGATAAGAGGAATGACTATCGAAGTTATAACGGGTCGAACCAGATGAATCCACGGGACGATTATACCAGAGACAGAGGTCAAGGAAATGGATATCACCGAGAGGAACAGTATAACAGGAATTCTGGAGATGGAAGAAGGGAAAATGAAGACGGGCGACATGACTATCAGGGGTCATATCATAACAGTAGCCGGCCAGGAGGAAGAGATGGAGGAAGGCAGCTTGTTTCCCATCGAATGGAGGGAAACTCTGCGCCGCAACTGGGGCGGTCCGCTCAGTAGCGGAGGAAGTCGAAATAGGACCAAAGAATCAAAACAACAGGAATGACAGCAACACCTACCAGAGAGCTGAGGACCTACAGAGAAATGACAACGAATGTGATATGCAGATTATAAACTACAACAGCAGGGGGCAAAATCAAGAGAAATCGAAAGAACTGGATGTCGGGGTTTGTGACGAGAAGGAACCACTGAGGTGGTGGGAATGTTTCAAGTTTTTAGACGAAGGGGAGACACAGGACATTGCAAGAATGTGCGAATATGATTGGCAAAAGAGAGGGGTGCGAGAATTGGCTGAAATCGATCTGGGAATCCATGATAACGAAGAGAAATGTAGTAGCAGTGTAAGAGAATACACTTTAGCAGAAGATATGATGACAGATGAGCTTGTATCGAAAGAATTTGAGGAAGATATGTATGAAACTAAAACAGAAGATAGTATCGGAACAAGTGACGAAGATGAGGAAGAGTATAGCGACGAAAATGGTAGCGAGGACGAAGATGATAATCTGAAAGAAGAAGAATCAGGTGGAATGTTAGACAATGAAGAATATGAAGGAGTGAGATTTTTCCTTGTGAGGAAATATGCCAATAGCAATGATGATGGAGGTGAAATGCCAGAGGAGGCAAATGTTGAAGTTTCGGAAGAAGTTAGACGTGACATAAGCTCATTTGCGGGAAATAATGAATGCAAAACAGATGATGGAAGTCAATTCAATAGAGAAATGTAGACTTACAGCAGCTACACCTGAGAGATGGGAGTAAGCTAGAAGTGTTAAAGTGGTCTCCAGAAGAGTTTGAAAAAGATTGGAAGAAAAGGAAAAAAGTAAAACCGTACGTTGTGGGGGCATGACATTGAGTAGACTATGTCACAGATTTCGAAGATGTCATAAACAGTGTACCTAGTGAGAGTACTGGTTACACCCCATATTTTTGATGTATCATAAAGAAGAACCGAATTTGATTAAAGAAGTAATTAATTTTCCTGCAAGTCAATGTGTATCTAAGGAAGACGTTTGTAAGCAAGTAAGGGAGAGAATGAAGAAGAAAGCTGAGGAAAGGAAGAGAAAGCACGACCAGAGACGAAAACCTGTTGAATTTAATTTGAACGACTTGGTATTGGTAAAAACACACGAGAGGTCTTGCGAGATAAATGCTGAGATTAAAAAATTCTTTAATGTGTTCCATGGACCGTTTCGAGTGGAGGGAAAGCCCCATAAGAATGCCTATTTTCTTGTGTACCCGAAGTCAGGAAGGAAGTTTGGGTTGCGGAATGTGACTGATTTGAAGTTGTATAAGGTGAGAGAGGAGAAATAATTACAATGTAGTGTATTATAAATGTTAATGAACTTCTATTATTGGACTACAGCAAAGGACATTGTGTGAGAAACTGTAGCGAACCATGGTGTAATGGAAAAGTGTGTAATTTGTGTTACAAAGGAGTAATGCCTGGTGAAAGGGTTGAACTTTGCCCCAAATAACCAACTTTTGTGATTACAAAAAGTGCTAATTAGTGGCAAAGTGGGGGCATGTGTGAGGTCCCCACTCACCAGTCATTACTAAGTGCTATTATCATCTTATTAATTGATTGTAAATAAATTTATAATTTCATTGTAAAAAAGGTCTTCCAGCATAGTAGATTGTACAGTATGGGGTAGTTTTAAGTTATTTTAGTGATTTCATGTAACGGAAGTTGGCAATACTGTAATAGTATGAGATTGAGTGGTGGAAGGAGGAAGCCAATATGGCGAGAGAGGCTGTTTTGAGCGAGCATAGCGGACATGTGATTGCGGCTAGAGTAATGAAAATTTGTATAGAATATTGTGCAGTACAGCATTGGTTTTTATGTGAAATTTTAAGTAAAATAAATTGTGAATTGAGCAAAAGTGCAGTGAAATTCATTTACATAATATTACAACATCCGTTGCGCGAACTGATAGATTATTGAAACTTTGGTAATAAAAGTACATTATACTGTATATTAATATAATCGGCGAGGTGGTAGCGACGACCGTTAAAAGGCACGTTAGGGCCAAGTGCAAAATAAAACGGGCTATCAAACCTTGTTTGTCGCAGTCAAAATAGCGATAACAGGTACCTCGCATTAAGTATTGTGCGAAACTCGGGGGATCTAAAGTAATGACGTTTAAACCAAGAACAAATTAGCTGTATACGAAAAATGAAAAAAAAGATACTTTTAATATATAGAGCCAGTACAAATAAATGACTTCAGAAAGCTTGAATAATTTGTTCTCTGCAAGTAATTGTACCATGCCTTCGGCATGCGAACAGTATTACAATATAGTACTATATTTTCAGCGTTGGTGAGACTGTATATTCATTATCATTATCAGCTAGTTCAATCATTTTCTGATGTGGCCTCTTAAAGTCATGACTTTTTCAAGATATAACTTGAGCAGTCTTCTCCAAGTCTTGGGCGATCCTCTGCCAGTTAACTCCGACAACCCTGCGTATGTCTTCGTCCCATCGGTCTGGTGATCTTCCTCTCGGTCAGGGGTGATCTCTTGGCTCCATTCTAACACTGTTTTCTGTCCACCTCTGGTCTTTTCCTCCGCGCAATATAGCCGGCCCATTGCCAATTCAGGGATGCTGTCTTCTCTAAGATATCTGCGACCTATGTAACTGGCCTAATGTCTGTTGCTCTTTTCTTGTCTTTTCTGGTTAAGCATGGCATTGACCACTCCATAGCTCTTTAAGCAGTCCTTAGTTTACTTCTTGTAAATTCACTTAGAGTCCCGGTCTCACAGCCGCATGTCAGCACCGGAAGAATGCACTGGTCATAGACTATTTGCTTTAGGTTTGTGGGCATTTTAGATTTCAGGGTAATAGAATGCCTCTGAAATGTTTGCCATCCCAGCTTGATGCGACGGAAAATTTCGGATCTTACATCATCCCTCATATTTACAAATTGGCCAAGATAAATGTACTCATTAACATTTCTAAAGATTCATTATCTAGTTGTTCACTAACCTCTGTGGCCCATATGTTAGACATAATTTTTATTTTTGGTAGATTCATTCTTAGGCCAACTGCTTTACACTCAAAGGCGAGGTCGGTAACCAAGGTTTGGAGATCATCAAGGTCATTAGCAACAAGCGCAATGTCATCAGCAAATCTGCCATTGATTCTAATTCCCTTTTCCGTCCATTCTAGCTCTGACATTGCCATCTCCAAGACAGCTGAAAATAATTTTAGAGAGATGTGATCACCTTGCTTAACACCTCTTTTGATGTGTAACTCAGTGGTTGGTTCTCTAACATTGACAAAGGCTGAGGAAGTGAGATATATATTATGGAGCATTCTAATATAAGTTGTATCCGCGCCATGTTCAGTTAAGGCTTGTAGGACAGCCTTGTGACTTATTGAATCAAATGGCTTTTCAAAATCTACAAATTCTACACATAGAGGCATCTGATATTTGTTTGCGCGACTAATTAGTTCTCGCAAGGTAAGAATGTGGTCGATTGTGCTAAAGCTGTTGCGGAATCCTGCTTGCTCAATGTGTTGGGCAGAATCAAGGGTGGAACAAATTCGGTTCAACAAGATCTTTGTAAAAACTTTGTACAGAACAGCCAACAAGCATATAGGTCTATAGTTTTTGACGTTATGAACACTTCGATTTTTGTGTAGCAGAATGATTTCAGTTTTATTCCATGAAGAAGGGATGGATGCATTGTGTAGGCAGTAAGAGAAGACTTTAGTAAAATGATTGATAGTTTGTTCGCCAACTAGCTTCAAAATATCAACGGAGTGACCTTCGTCGCCGGCGGCCGTCCCTTTTTTTAATGTTATCTATAGCATATCTGACTTCAGATGGAGTATAGCTGGCACTGTGGATACATTGGAGGGGGCAGAGAATATCGGAGTTTCCTCTAAGCTGCTATATAGGTTGCTGTAAAAAGCTCTGATGAATTCCAAAATTTCATCTTTGTCAGATATATTATCTGTCGTGAAATATGAAACTTTAATTAGAGTAATAAGTGAAAGACTATTATCTTCTTTACGTAACAATGTAAGAGAAACCCAACTCAGACAACGTAGTAGCCAAAGTGATACTGCTAGCTTCTGTCTGACCACGAACACGAATGTTTTCAACTATAAGTGTTTGTGCATGTTTACAGGTGCTTCACAAATCATCATTACCATAATCCAGTTCAATCGTATGACGATGTGGTCTCTGAGAGTCATAAGGAAACGTTTATTCTTTGGCTGGTGGTCTTTGTTAGTTCTCTATCATTTAACCCCAGTGACACTCCATATGCCAACAATCTTTTCCATGTTGGAAATTGATGTTTGTAATTCTCTATTATTTAACTCCTCTGACGCTCCATAAGTTTTTCCCCATAGGTCTCGCGTGTTTTTCCCTTTATCTCTGACGATCTGCTTGTCTCTTACATAACTTTTGACCATCTGTCATCTTTTCCCGGAGCAACATGGATGCTCTACTGCCATCAGAGTCTATAGACTTTCTAACTTCCTTCGACAGAAGCCATTTCTGATCCTTCATAGTGAAGCATTGCATTAAGCTTTCCATAGTTGCTGAACTGTTCTCAGTTTCGTATTTGTAAATTCATTCAGTTGCCCGATGTCGTACCCGCAACTCAGCGTAGGAAAAATAAACTTTCGTAAATTGTTCCTTGAGTTACTCTGGCGTAAGCTTGCCATCCCACTTTCACGCGATGGAAAATTTCTATTCTTACATTTCCCTTCATGTTTATATGGTGGCCAAGATAGATGTGGTCATTAACATTTTTTTATAGTCCTGTTACTTATTTATAACGTTCCACGCTGTGATCCCTTAGACATCACTTTTGTTTTGGGAATTGTTTTCGGAAGATTCCTGTCAGAGACAAGCATTCAGCAATATCAGTCACCAAAAGGTGTAGTTCTTCAATGCACTTGGACAATAGCGCAATGTCATCGACGAATCTCAAGCTATTATGTCTTCTACCATTCATTCTAATACATTTTTTTATTCATTCCACTTCTTCCTGTCCAGTGTTAGGCCTGGTGGCCTGTTACGGTCTCAATCCATCTTCTTGGTGGTCTTCCTACATCTCTCCTGCCTCTGGGATGTATTTGAGAATTTTTCGTGGGATCCGGTCCGTCTTCATCCTTAGTACATGGTCTGTCCAAGATGTTCTGTAGGTTTGCACAGTTTGGAGAATTGGTTTTACTTTGAGTTCTTTAAGGATTTCATCAGATCTCTTTTTGTCTCGTAATGTGTAGCCAGCTGTTCTCCTCATGAATCGCATCTCAGCCGCCGTTAGTCTCCGCTCATCACCTGCCGCACAGTAGTGTAGGTTTAGCCAGAATGTTCTATAGCC
Source organism: Vandiemenella viatica (assembly GCA_031002005.1). Taxonomy (NCBI): domain Eukaryota; kingdom Metazoa; phylum Arthropoda; class Insecta; order Orthoptera; family Morabidae; genus Vandiemenella; species Vandiemenella viatica. Next base: position 210,246,365 of record CM061919.1, read on the forward strand.
TGATTCTTGTGTGCTGTTGAACAAGAGATGGTCTGTAGGTGTTATTTATTATTCCTGTAACTTCCGTGAAATTTGTGATCTTTTGTTGCATATCGGTATCTAGGGTGTTGCTGAGGTTGTAACCTAGGTATTTAAGTTCTGCTGCTTGTTCTATGGACGTGTTGTTTATTGAAAGTTTGGTTGTTTTGCGATTTTTTTCGACAAAGGCTATAACCTTGGTTTTATTGAGGGAAATATCCATGCTGTACTCTTTTGCTGTCTTAGGGAGGTTATATACCAATCTCTGCAGGTCATCTTCTGACAGTGACATTACAATCTTCAAAATAGATTAAAACAGCTCTAGAGAGATTTGACCACTTTGCTTCACCCCTCTTCTATCAGGAAAATCCTTTTTGTGTAATGTACTTAAAATAAACTACGATGGTTGGGGCATAAGCCATGGCAACTTTTTTTTTTCTGGAAGATACCAGTCCGGTTGTAAAATGTGACATATATAGATAAAAGGACAAGGTGTTAACTACATGTGTGGACAATGAATAGCACTGAAATATCGTAACACACTAATTTATTACGGTAGTATACAGGGCAATATGGCCTTCACGGTGCAAAAGAATGACAACACAGTACACATAAAGTTGAGATGACAAACCTGGGTCTAAAGACCCTAAAAGTAGTCCCCTGCTACTGTCACCACACACTGCCAATAACGTGGGAGGCGCTGAATACCATCAGCCTTGGCATGTGCCGCACCATGTGTGAATCGGGCCACGTGTCCTCTCGTGTTGCAAACCACCTACCACGTAGTGGTTCATTAATCTTGCGAATAAGATCAAAGTCACAGGGCGAAATGTTGGGAGAGTAAGGTGGGTGCTCCAATTCTTCCCATTCCCAACGTCGCAGTAGTTGCATCTCGCACGACACTCACCAAATGACTGTTTTCACAGCCCTTGCTGCGCTACTACCAGCCAGCACAGAGATATCTGTTGTTCTTCATACACACTATGCCTGCAGAACTTCTACACGACACATGTACGTTTGTGATCCGTTCACACATCTCCAAGAAAAAAAATAGTTGCCATGACTTATGCCCCAACCCTCGTATATTCGATATAGAACAGAGGCATTATATTTTGATGACACATGTATTGATGAGTGGTCAAACAAGGGATGGCGGGAGTTGCGCAGATCACAGTGGCCACTACCCGGAATGGAGAACAAAGGGCAGTATGTGGAACCAGCAGGTAGCCGCACCACTCTGGACGCAATAAGGTATTGTGTGTCTCGCGACGGGGGCTATGAATAAAAGCCATTCATGTGGATTCAATATACGGCCTTTCAGAAATGAGAAGATACTGACATTTGCCCCGACAATATATAACACTGTTTGGGTGGAGAGTTCCTAGAACAGGGATGGCGAACCAATGGCACGCATGCCGGTGATGGCACGCGACCAAATAATTTGGGCACGGCATTAATTAAGTAGGTACTTAATAGATATAAGTAATTCTTTTTCGTCTACATAATTTGACATCACATTAAAAAAGTTCCTTGTGAACGAAACTACCCGGGCCAGAAACGTCTACAGATTTGTCAAAAGAGGAATATTTCAAGCAAATTTCTGACTTAACGAACTGAGTGAGCAAGCGCGGGAGGGTCGCTAAGCTCACTTATTCACTTGTTTTTGTCGACGCAGTTGACTGCTTTTACCAATCACGCATAGTTTTTGCAGTTTTTAAACTAATTTCGCTAAAACAGCTGCTTGTTTAAACTTGTTTGAGTTGTATTTACAACTATTCAGCATGGCTAGTTTGGTAAAAAAAAGTGCAAGATAAGTGTCATAGAGAATTTCAACCTTGGTGGAGTGAGAAATATGGCATGATTAATAAAGGTGATGAAGTGGTATGTTTTATGTTCTGGAGCAGTGTTATGTACAACATCACCTGCACTATGAATTAAATAAAAAAGCGAACCAGAGCATAAAGAATTCATTGAGAATTAAAGAGAGAAACAATCGACGCCTTGATTAAGTATGTTATCATGGATGGTGCCGCACGATTTTCGTCTGCAACTGTTATTGTTCGGCATGGTAAACCTTCTAATGAGGGACAATCTTTGAAGGAATCCTGGTTATCATGCTCCCCTTCAGATTCTGAAGATTTTGAAAATAAAGGTAAGATAATTCTGCGTGTCAAAGAGTCTTGTTCAGTCTGCCAGTAAAGGCCCCTGCCAGGCAGACCTCAAACACAACGCGCCTGCACGCCGGGACACATATACGACTCCAAACAGGCGCAGAGGCATCAAAACAAACCAGGAAAATAAATAGAATCATCTAGAGGCTAATTGGGACCTTTTCTTACAGAGGTCGCCGTACTACCACACAACGGTATTCCTGCGCCAGGCCGCCTATATAAGCGTAGCCGGCAGCTCCGCCGACAGTTCCGGCAGTTCCAGTTCCGAGTTCAGTTCAGTTCCAGTTCCAGTTCCGGCCTGACCGCGGAACCAGCGTATGGACGAAGAGGAAAGCGCTCGCCGCGCTGCCGCGCCAGGCGGGTCGAGTGCCTCAGTGCACTCGGCTTTGCCGGCGGCAGCTACGGCCCCATCGACAACCCGGCTAACGGAAACGGACTTAGACACGGCGACAAACTGTACGGCAGCCACCACTACGACGACCTGGCAACGCGCACCGGACTTGGCCATGGACAAGGACGGATCTATACTGGAGACGACCACGCAACTCCCATTCAAGAAGAGAACGGCCTCCGACGGATCTGTAAGGATTAATCTGATGACGACCAGGCCTGCCTACGAACCAGCAGATGCTCGTCATCCCAAGAGACGTACTTCTCCGCCCGTAACGGGGAAAGCAAAGTTACCGAGGAACGAACAGTGCACTAGTGGTACAAAACTCAGCGTGCCTGTTCAGCAACTGTCAAATGCTACAGCTGGCAAGGTGAAGAAGGCAAAGAAAAAGAAGAAGGAGATGACAGCCCATTCGGCTGCAATCTATCCTTTTCAACCAACATTCACAAAACAATCGAATACTGCAGCCAGCGTGGAAGAAAGACGCAAGAAGAAGCAAGTCAACCAGTCAAATGAAGAGGGCTTCATCACCCCACGACGTACAGCTAAGCCGCCCCCAGCGTTGGACCCGCAGCTGGTGATGGACACCAGCAATCGCTTCCAACCTCTGGACGACTCGGCGCAGCCAGCAGCGAAAAGATCATCACACATTCCACCGATAGTGGTACAGTTTGAAGATAACTACAAGTCACTGCACGACAGAGTAGACGCCAACACCACGGACCCATTCACCGCCAAAACTGCAGGAGGCGACAAAATTAAATTCACCTTTACTACAGAAGCTGACTATTTAAGAGTAACTGAAATGCTGACGGATGCCAATATTCCATATTACACCTTCCCAACAGGTGCAGCACCACTCCTGAAGGCTGTATTCAGAGGAATTCCCTCGGTCATTCCCAACGGCCGAACTCAAGGAAGAACTGATGGAGAAGGGATTCATCATCCAAAGTGTCCATCAGCTCCGCAGACCGGGAACTAACGTAGCAATGCCACTATTCCTAGTGGTACTGCCGGATTCCCCGGAAAAACAAATCCATTTTTGAAGTAGACTCTATCAGCCATCTCAAGGTCACAGTAGAGAAACTACGCTCGTCGCCCCGGACCAGCACAGTGTTACAACTGCCAAACGTTTGGGCACGTAGCAAAGAACTGCAAGATGCCACCCGTCTGTGTGAAATGTGCAGGATGCCACGACTTCCAACCAGTGCACGGCACAGAAAGGAAAGGACACAGCAAAATGCTACAATTGCGGCGGCGGCCACGTAGCAAGCTACAAAGGCTGCCCAGCGTACAAAAGAGCACGTGACCGACAGAGGGGCCTCACCACAGGTGACGGTAACCAACGCCGCAAAGAAAACCAGGGGACCAGCCACCAGAACAATCCCAGCCAGGAAAAGGAACACCGAAACCCAGAAGGAAAGGACGCCTCTCAACAGACAATAGAAAAGCAGATCCCTGAAAACCAGAAGAAGAACAGACGCTCACCCAAGAGGACAGATGGACGCACATTTGCTCAAAGCCTCTTACAGTAAGGCATCGGACCCAAGTCAGACTGCAATGGTGGAAGAACAACCCAACTCCTCCACATTGGGGATCGGACGCAGCAGCACCCGCCAACAAGCCAAGCCCACAAGGTGCAGCGGAAAATCCCACAACCCAGATCCTTGCAAAATTAACGAGTATGATGGAGACGATGATGACGCTGATCACAAGCCTCGTGGCGACCTTAAACCAGCTGCCAACCACCATCCAAGCAGCAGTAACGACAGCAAATGGCTACATTCTACAGCTCCAACCAACAACAAAATGGATAGAGCACCACATATTTATACAATCTCGTTCTGCATTTGGAACGCAAACGGAATACATAACCAGGAAATAGAATTCAGGCAGTTCATCAAGGAGCAAGGCGTTTGACATCTGCATGGTATCTGAAACCCATCTTAAGCCCGGTATAAGAGTAGCAGTACCCAACTACCACTGCTACAGATACGATCGCCCTACCTCTGGTGGAGGAGTCGCCATTTACATTAGACGTGGCATCCCCCACAACCAGGTGCTACTCCCCACAACGACACAGATTGAAGCCATTGGGGTCGAAATGGCCACCTCAGCTGGCAAACTCACTGTCGTCGCAGTCTACCGACCACCACGACGCCAATTACTTGAAGAAGACATCAAGAAACTAGCCGGCATAAGAGGAAGACTACTGATCGGGCGGAGACCTCAACTGCAAGCACACAGACTGGAACAGTCGCGTGTGCAACAACGCCGGGAGACAGCTGAGGAACCTCATCGAGATGTACAACATGAATGTGACGGCACCTGAAGAACCTACCCACTACCCCGCAAACGGAACCCGACCAGACATCCTGGATATATGCATCTCCAGGGGCATAACCGGATACATGGCAGCCAGTACAGTCAACAGATTGTCATCAGATCACTGCCCCGTGCTGGTCGAGGTTTCAACCGGGCCCTGGAAACAGGAGACACAAGAAACCCCAGATTACAGGCGAGCAAACTGGAATGTCTATCGTCAGCTCACTTCAGACGCTTTCTCCAATCACCTCCCGGTCAGTGCGGAAGATGATCTTAATTCTTCCAATCGACAGTGAAGGAAGCAGCGGCAGCAGCAATCCCAATACGTCGACCCAACACACAAAAATCAAGCCAACTCCCACCACAACTCCTGGCTATGATCCGACATAAAAATCGGATCATGAAGGAGTGGAAACTGACCAGGAATCGCGGCACTAAAACATTGCTAAACAGGCTGGCAGAAAGAATTGAAAGTAGCACTTAATGAACATCGAAACAGAGAATGGAGGGCCCGTGTTGCCATGATCAGACTAAATGACAACTCCCCATAGGACCCACACAAGATGGTTCACCAAGAAAAAGAAAAGGTTACCACCACTGCACGGCGAGAGAGGCATAGTATACCTGCCGCATGAGAAATGACTAAGGCCTTAGCAGACTGCTTTGAGAAGCATTTTGTCGCAGCGGAAGCAGACGATGAAGATGTAATCAATATACGCAGGCGCCTACGAACCTACCAGCAAGCAGGCCGCTGCAGACTTAGAACAAACAATTCCAGATATCGACATCAAGGAAGTCAAGAACAGCCTGAAGAATCTACCCCACATAAAGGCTCCAGGGGTGGACGAAATAAACAACACACTACTGAGATAATTGCCACCAGCGGCCTGCGCTTTTCTAGCCAATATCTTCAATGACATACTGAGGAGTGGAAAATACCCGAGCTGCTGGAAACGAGCAATCGTGGTGGGCGTACACAAATCTGGCAAGAATCCCATATTCCCACAGAAACTACAGACCAATAAGTTTGCTGCCTTCAATTAGTAAAGTATTCGAAAGAATACTTTTAAAAAGGATACAACAGCTAATCACCGAAGGTGATCTAATCCCGGATCACCAAATGGGATTCCGTAAGAGCCATAGTACCACACACCAGTTAATGAGGGTAGTCGAAGAAGCCACGAAAGCATTCAACCATCGGAGCCACTGCGGACTCGTGCTACTAGGACATCTCAAAAGCTTTCGATTCTGTGTGGCACACAGGACTTTTATTCAAATTATTTGAACTTGGATTTCCGGGCTCTTACGTCAAACTTATAGAATCCTACCTGAGAGGCAGAACCTTCAGGGTACGCGTGGGAACTTCACTCTCAACGTCAAGAAAAATAAACGCCGGGTCCCACAAGGGTCCGTACTGGGACCGATACTATACTCCCTGTACACATCGGACATACCACTCACCAACAATGTCAAAATAGCCCAGTACGCTGGACGACACGACAGTGTTCACCATCAGCCGCAGTAGAGCGTTGGCTACGAGGCGACTACAAGAAGCCCTGGACAAAATCGAGGCCTGGGCGAGAAGATGGAGGATCACCATCAACTCGGACAAAACTCAGGCCATCTTACTAACCAAGCGTAGAAGACGAAGAGGTGAAGACCAGCCTCAGGTGCAGCTCCAAGGAAAGGTCATCCCATGGAGCAACACTTGCGCGATACCTCGGTGTGACGCTCGACAGCAAGCTAACCTGACGAGCTCACATCGAGGAAACCAGGCGCAAAGCTAGCGCTGCACTACAGCAGCTCTACCCATTACTTAACAGGGACAGCTCCCTGGCGCCGGACGTTGGCGTCATGATTTACTGCAGTCTGGTACGACCCATAATAGAGTACGCATGCCCTGTTTGGGGTTATGCTTGCAACACTCACATCAAAAACTACAGGTTATTCAGAACCGAGCGCTGAAAAGAGCTCTGCACCTCCCAACGCGGTTTCCAACTGACGATTTACACAATGCAGCCAACATACAGACAGTACAACAACGATTTCGAGAAAGGGCAGTAGCATTTTATAAATCAACGAAAAATTCAGCGAACCCACTCATCAGGCCACTAGGCCAATACACCACCGATATAGATACATACAAAAGACCCCTCACATTAATTCTATAAATAAAATTGCCAAAAATAAGATGCACCAAACGTAAAGACAATTGAACTATCCAAATTCACATGAGGAGAAAATGTCGAAAGACAACACTCTCCAACAAAACAGCCCAAAGAAAAGGGCAACAAATGGCAACGGGCCCACCGACAGTTCCGGCCTGACCGCGGAACCAGCGTCAACTACAGAAGACCACCGGAAGTTCGCGAGAAGTAGAAGCCGTCTCTCTCTACCCCGGATCAGGACCAGGTTTAAATTCTCGAACGGTCATCCGATAACTGTACCCACATTTGTTTATTGTTTACCAGTTGTTTTGTGTACAGAGTAATAAACCTCAAGGAACCATTAAGTGTAGTTCACTTCAAGTCTCCTTTATCAAAAAACACAATAAACAACAGAATACCCTAAAAACGGTGAAAAATGTAAAAGAAAAACAAAACAAATGATATCAAGTCATCTCCTTTTATATTGTTACGTCTCGACGAAAGTACAGCTGTAACTAAATCTGCTCGTTTAACTATTTTAGCTCTATTTTTTGTAGTAAAACGGGATCAAGGAAGAATTGATTGCTATAACATCGTTACCAACAACTACTAAGGGCACTGATATTTGTACGGCTGTTAAAAATTCACTTACTATGAAAGAGGTAGATTTAAGCAAAATTGTTTCGATAACGATTGATGCTGTTCCAAGTTCGGTAGACAAAATAAATGGTTTTACCAGTTTATTCCAAACACACATAGGACATCCAACTCTTGAATTCCACTGCATCATACATCAACAAAATTTGTGTACAGAGGGTTTATTCGCCTCAGATGATAATATAATAGATGCAGTCACAAAAATAGTGAATAGTTTTATTTCTTTTCCTTTAATCACTAAGTCACGATTGTTTGTTGGCACGTCATAGCTTCGTCCAACATTTTCTTTAGAAAAATGGCACGTTGATCGATAAAGGTTCGCCATCCCTGTCCTAGAATGTTCTGAAACGCAGGGACTGTGGAAATTTGAGGTGGAGTGGGAAGCAAGATTACTATAAACAATTGACAAGCAGAAATTTGTAGAGCTGAGCAGGCCGAACGCAATGCAATGACAGCGAAAAGTGGAGCAAAAAGAGGTGTGAATGTGTTCCCACCCATCATAAGAGGTCGTAAAGGAAAAAATTACTGTTATTATTTTGTTTGCATGTGCCCATATGAGGAGAGAGAAAGAAGAGGAGAAGGGACAAGACACAGAGTTGAATAGAGAAGGTCTGAGGTGATATAGTGAGGACATTTTCTTTATAAGTGATAGTTTACAAGTATGTTTCAGCACAAGCTGTTTTCCGAGTTGGCAGGTGTGATACATCGGCACTAGTTTGTTGTGGCAGTGTTTAAAAAAAAAATAGAGAGAGAGAGAGAAGACGTTGTTGACTATAGTCCGTTCAGTTAAGCTTCGCCGAGGCATCGAACAACACGATATCTGTTCATTCGTTTATTCTGACGAGTTGTCAGAGTTGTGAAGTTAGAGCGTGGATATGGATCGCGGTGTCAATTTAACAGTGGCTAGTCCTGCATTCATAGAGTTTGCTAGTTTAGTTAAAAAGAGAAATAAAGACGGGGTGCAGCTAGACTTTATTGGAATAGAAAGCTCACTAGTTGTAAATTATTGTTAAACAGTATGATCGAAGAAGAAGAGGGTGGCCATTTTCGAAACTTTGCATGAATGTCATTTTTATTAGCGTCAATTTGGGAGAAAATTTCGAAGAATACAATTTTCGAAAAGCATTAACTACTGAAGAAAGGTTAGCCATAAAATTCAGATACTTGGCAAATGGTGGCTCATTTATTAGTTTGAAATATGTTTTCAACGTATCGAAGCAGCTAATTCCAGGAATTATTCCAGAAGTACATAGCTATATAAGTATTTTACAACTAGTCTATGCTCATGACCGTTATTTGCCTATCATCACGGGTCTAGAATAGTTCCAGCTTTCAGGATGAAGGATTATGACAGTTTGATCTGATAAACTTGACCTTTGTTTCAGGGTGAATAAAATCTCTTGAGCTAGAAGAACTCAGAAACATTAAAAGAGGTAGGTATTGAACACGAACAGGGACGATAGCGCAATCATGTAATTGATAAATACAAACGTGACTTGTATTTGACCCTCTGCTATATTTAAATAATTCCTGTTTGCTTCGAAACTTGTGCTACAACTTTGTAAATGTCATTTTAGATAGCGGTGAGGGGTGGAAGATGAACTATTTCAGTGTCTTAAACATTTCACTGTTTTCCCAAAACTCCTGAAATTTTTTTCAAGTGCTTATTATAAATTAATATTTGGGACGATGTTTAGAGCCCCATGTCGTAAGAATTTGTTTTTATTTATCTGCTCAGATACAATTTATGTAGATCATTGATTTGCACCATCTTGTGTGTGTTTATTAAATAAATGTTCAGTTATCTTTTTAAACGTAAATTCAGTGTTAATAGTGCACGTTTATCCCATCAGAGTATCCCAAAATAAATAATCAATAACTTGAAATCTTTAAAATATAATAATTAAAAATAAAATAGAGTAAACTAGCTCCAACAGTAAAACAGGTAACGTTACGGTCGTTAACACAGGTTGTGTGAAGTATTCTGATACGAGTATAAGTCATGTTAATACCACCCTTAATTAAGGCTAGTAGAACAGCAATGTTACTTGCTCAATCGAGGTATTTTTCAAAAGGTACAAAAAGACGTTTTTGCTGTTCGTTTTCTGGGATAGGAATCTGATCTATCGTGCTAAATTGTTGCGAAATCCTGTATGTTTAGTAAAATGGGCTGAATCAACATTCCGTTTGACAAAATCAATGTAAAAGCTATGTACAGAACAGAAACAAACATATACCACAACATTTTTTTGGTATTCTAGATTCTTTCTTTTTAATAAAAAAAATAGAGTATGTCACCGTTACTCCGGTCTTCTGTGATTGATGCATAGTGAAGACAAGAATTTATATCAGGTTATTTGCAGTTACTTCACCAACCAGCTACAGATTGTCAACAGAGAGCGGGGTGCAGGCAGCAGCTGTTCGCAATCTCAAGTTAGTAATAGAATATCGCACTTCAGAGGAAATTATATATAACACTCTGGATACATTGGGCAGTTCATTAAATACGACAGGATTAAGGAACACACATAGAGATAACCAGCTCAAATGCAAGTATTTGTCTGATGTACGGACGAGTAAACAAAAGACAAATGAGCGTACTCACAGAACCAGACATTAATTTAGCATATTTCGAAGCTATAATTTTTAGAAACAAAAGCTATCAGGATCGATATTTTGAGTCCCTTTCCCGCACATTCAACCATGGTTTCCTTGTGTCCTGTAGAGAAACAGTCGGCGCGGTCTTTTGATATAGCGCTTAAACAGTATATGCACCACTTTCATAATTTTTATTTTTAATGGGCATCTTATTACATAAAATAACAAAATTGCCATTGGAAATGTTCCCCCTTCCAATATAGAAAATATACGTTAAAATGTGAACATAAATATTTATTTCTCTCCTTTTCTACCACTAAAGTCACATTGCAGGTTAAATTTTCAGAATTATGGGAACAGAAGGTAGACGCACTACCTCATGCAAAACAGGATATATAGGACAAAAAAAGGGCCAGTTTCCAAGATCCACGAGTTGAAACTACAGATATGAGGCTGAAATATTAGGGCATCGACCTGAAAAATTAACTACCGTATATGAACAGGTTATAAAATAAGCTTTATAAAAATATAATCTGTCTATACTATTAAAAATCTGTAAACAGGCTGGCGTCTTTTTGTCCATTTGTCCAGGCATAACGCAAAAACTACAGAACGAGTTTCGATGTTGGCTTAACAAACAGAAATCTTATAGTCTAATTTAAAATTTGTGGCATATATCATGACCGAGGAATATTGCAGGAAATGGTAAATCATCCATACCGAGAACAGGTAGGTACAGTAACACAGATTTAACTGCATCTTAAATGAACACTTCTTTACGTGATATCCACCATAGATCCTGCTACAACACAGATAAACACTCCACTCTTCGATTCTGTTAATATGTTGTTGTTTTTTTACTACGCAACTTTGGTTATTTATTTCTTCAGTTTTCTGAAGTATTCTACGTTAGAATACACAGGAAAGCTTTATCACACCAGTGCATCAGAAAAGAATTTAAAATTGAAATTATTAGAGGGAAAAAGTAGGTGGGAAATGGAAAAAGACTGTGTAAGGAAATTGTTACCATAGCAATTAAATTTAATTAATACTCCAATAAACGTAACAAAATTTACGGCAAAGGTTACAAAAATAGCTCATTACAAACTATTAAACTTTGCTTCTGGAAGAAAAACAGAAGGCAAACGCATTACTAGGCACAACATGATCCGCTCAGGCGAATCCGAAGAAATGCTAGTATACGATAAAATATTCATAAACTATAGTACTGAAGTAATTTAGAAATCAAACAGCAAATCGCATAATAAAGTATTCGACACTACAGTTAAATTTATAAAATCTCAGCTTGATGTGTAATCGTAAGTTTTCCCGGCGGATCTGATGTTTGAAGATCTCTCGGGCGTGCAGCCGGGTCATTTGGTCGTAGATGTACGAATTTTCGATGGCGTAACGTGCCATCATCTTCCTGGACTGCGTTCCTCACGCCGACCACTGGACGCTACTTGAAGATGATGACACGTTTCGCCATCGAAAATTCGTACATCTACGACCAAATGACCCGGCTGCACACCCGAGAGATCTTCAAACAAATCTCAGCTTGTTGATTCTCAAACGTCTTTCATCAATCTGACAGTAATTAATAAAATGTATTTGCATTGTGCTGACTATTAGGCCAAACATTCCAAACAGCTTGGAATTAAATTCAGGGAAACTTAGTCTGTTGAGTTTAACCACGAGTCGGAAGAATGGGAGTTTCAAGCAAATGAGCCAAATTAGACCACGAAAATTTAATTTTTTTAATATTATGACGGTTGCTAAAATAACTAAACTTTTTAGCTGAGCAGTATAGCTGGTTCTTGTGTATCATAACTTGAAAGTGTTACAAAAAAACTAAAAACGAAATAACATCAGCAGTTATAAAGACATCGAACAACATTAAAGGATGATATCTTCGAAGGTAGGTACTAATTGCTGTCACCTCTCTTCAAACTGTGTGAGGTTTAAATTAGTTTTTGATGTTTTATCGTACAAGGTCTACTGTTTTTATCAAGCGTGGTGGTGAGTGGTAACGCTCTGGCCTTGCATTCTGGAGGACAAGGGTTCGATTCGCGTGCAGCCATCCGGATTTGGGTTTTTCATGGTTTCCTAAAATCCCTCCAGGCGAATGCTGCGATGGTTCCTTCAAAAGGCCACTACTGAATTCCTTCCCATTCCTTGCCCTCAGTCTTTTCTCCCTCTAATGACCTTAATGTTGGCGAGGCATAAGGGCATAAGAAAATAAAGAATCTCGGTGTTGTGGTTTTGTGAGACGTGACGAAAATAATTTTTGTATCTGATTGTACGTGGCAGTATGTCCCACTACTATGATTTGGGTAAAGCTGTATGATTAACATTTGTGTAAAACTGTTCGGGTTCGAACGCAAGAGATGTGACATTCACTTTATCATCAGATTTGAAAATTCAAACATTAACTTAGGTTAGACATCATTTATTAATCTAAATTAATGTGTTTAATTTTTACTGATGCAATTTCAATCAACTCTTTATGAGTTACCGATTAGTAAACGCAGTGCCTACCCAAGAAGTGTGACGTCACAAACACAATCTACTGTGAAAGCTTCAGCGAGATTGAGATGGAACCGTAACTCCTGTCTCCGGTACCGTTTACGACTATCACTGGCTCAAGAGGATTAGTCTTTTTTAATAAAACAGGAAGGAAAGAAATAAAGAGACACATTATTCTCTGCTGGAGCCGACTTAGTCGATTAACTTTTTCATTAAATTATTAATTAGTTGCCAACAACAAAGTGGGTTCATTTAATTTCGTCGTTTTATATTCACGTTTTACGACGTTGTCTCGTGTAAATCCATCTAGGTTCTATGCACCCAACACGTTTACTAATTCCTTCTCTCTGAAGAATTAAAAAAAAAAACCTTATCTATCCAAAGCATCGATAAACTGATTATAATCATTATGTTCCATTTGCACTAAAAAAAAATAGAAAAAGAAACATAAAAAAGATAACAGATAACTTTTTTTATTGTAACTTGGCTGCATGCCACATATCTGAAGTCGTTTCTTTCGATTTGAAATGGAGACCCACTCATAGTACAGTAACACTATTTTGTTTGATCACATTAATTTTGTTTAGTACAAGCGAGTTCTTTCATCACTACGAATGTAACATAATTTGTATGATGCTAACAACAAAATGACTTGAAATTGGAGAAGTGAATGAACGTAATTGAAAGATAATGCCTGCAAATAATTTTTCACGGCTATATGTCAATTATCCATAATATATTGAGGCCGTTTAAGAGATATTGACATATAATTGCTAGCTGCAAAATCATTCCCCTCCCACCCCCCTTTTCTGCGTTGGGCCTGAAATATGACTTAAATTGTCTTCTACGAAGAGATTATCGTATTTACCGGCTACAAGGTAAAGTAACTAATCAATAAATATAATTCATCCTAAGCATTATAATATTTTTGCATCAGTATAACTACTACCCTGTACGAATCGTTCTCGGCGATGCTAACAGCAAACGTTTCACTCAGACAGGAATTCTGGAATTTCATGAAACTTTGTAGATATATCCAGAGTCATAACCAGAAGAAATTATAGCAAATTGAAATTGATTAAGTTTATTACCTCTAGATAAAAGTGCACCCGTCATGAACACCTATTCATTCGTGGATCTTTATAGGTATTAAAGCAATAAGCGTTCGGATATTTTCTTGGGGTTTATCTCTCTTCGCCTGCATGTCTTGTGCAGTCAGTTGTTGCACGGTTTGTGCTGGGTGATCATGTGATCTAAGGTTCCTACCCATGACATACTCTATTGGGGACAAATTTGGGGACCGTGCGGTAAAAATTGTGATTGCAACCCCTTGCAAGGCTTGTCTTGTGATGGCCACAGTATGAGGAGGGGCATTATCCTGCTGGAAGATACGATTTGGATCGTGTAAATGGAGGGTATCACAACAGAGTGTAGCACCCCATTCTCATAGTGGTGGGCTGTCATTATGCCTTCAACAACAACCAACTCCTGCTGTCTACGCTAATCGGCCCCAAACTATTAAACAGAGGATCGGAAATGTGTGACGTTTAGTTGTTGATTATCACTTTACTACAGATAGAATCGATACTCTTCCTAAACACACGTAAGTGCTGAAATAAGGAAGCAAATAATGCAGCAAAGAAAAATATACATAGAATTCAGTGCCATATCCGCAAAAGATTACACGGTAGTACCAAAATGTATGCATTGCTACGATTATGGTCATATTAGCAAACATTGTACCCAAACGTCGGCCACTTGCAAACATTGTGGAGAAACTAGCCACAAGAAAGAAGGCTGTAGCAAGTCCTTACAGTCAGCTGTTTGTATCCCATGCAGGAAACGGGGAAAATCGTGCAACAAATCTGGCAAAGATTGTCCGACATACCAACTGTTTCTTCAAAGATTGATAAACAGAACAGATTATGGACAGTAGAAGGAACTCCAAGAGGATGGATAAACCATACAAAGATCAATTATTGAGTATCATTATCAACCTAATAGAAGAAACAGTAGGGAAAGGAAAGAGGAATAAAACAAGAAACACGCCATCGAGGAAGAGGAGGAACGCAGAGAGGGCTGCAAGATACAGGGAGAAAATATTGCAAGAAGGGAAGGAAACAGCAAACAGCGTAAGCACGCAGACAGATGAATCTATCCTCCAACACTCAGAGATTACTTCTACCATCTGTGATATTTCTCCTAGACCTCAACCAAAACGAGCTGGACTTGGGTGGGTAGGACCAGTTCCAATGACATCCAACTACTGCAAAATTAGTGACGCCTCCAAAAACCGAGCGAACGAAAAACCAAGACACGCTGCTATAGCTCCAGACCATATCTACCAAAAGTTTGAAAACAATCTGCAGCTTGCTAGACTAGAGGAAACACAAAATCTCACTATGGCGTTACGCCACCTAACCAGAATAGCACATCCAAATGGCAAAAACATCACATTTCCGCAACCAGAGGCAATTGATCGTATTCAACTTAAGATAAACAATATACCTACTAATTCAGCCCAGTTACTCACTATAGTCAAGCAAGTATTTGACAGACGGAACGAAATCTTTGATCCAGATCAAATTTATCGTCATTTTGTGATGACTCATGGAAGAATAATGCTAGACTCGAGACAGCCGTGGCCACAGTGCAATATCCATACTCGGCATCCATGAGTACGAGTGCAGAGAGAATTAAGATCGCACAGTTAAACTGCAGGAGAACCAGTCTGGTTTTGCATGAAGTGAGTAAACTGGCTGAGGAAATGCAAATAGATATCCTCTGTCTTCAAGAGCCCCATTCCAGGGAAGGGAAAATCTCACACATGCCAGTGACGTCTCAGATAATCTCGACAGGGAAAAAACCAATGAGTGCCATCATAGTCTTCAATAAGCAAATCACAGTCACAAAAATAACACAATTCTGCGATGAACATACGGTGTGTGTGGAGTTAGGTACGCAATGGGGAAACGTAGTCCTCGTTAACATGTACTTCCAATACAGAGACGATATTGATCCCTATCTTTGCAAGATTAGGGAAATATGTACAGCCATAGGCGACAGCCCTACGGTGATAGTTGCCGATGCAAATGCCAAATCTGCACTCTGGCACAGCGGTCGTACAGACGCACGAGGAGAAAAGTTACTCGAGCTGATTGGAGAATTACAGCTGTATGTCAAAAACGAGCCAAACAATCCATACACGTTCAGTGACCGAGCAGGTGCCAAATCGAACATAGATATAACTTTAGCAAATCGAAGAGCAGGAAACCTAGTAAGCGGGTGGAAGGTGATTGAGAACCAAACCACCAGTGATCACAATCTAATTATGTTCGAACTGGGAAGACTGCGAGACGGTGCGCGCGAAGGCGCCTGTACCAATATTCAACGGCTATATGACATCAGCAAAGCCAACTGGCCAAGGTTGAGGAGTTGCTTTATTCCCCCCCCAAGTCGAAGATAAAGATTTTGATGTGGACAAGGCTGCGGAAGAAACAATTCGAGCAATCCAGGACGCAATGAGAACTGCAATTCCACTAAAGAAAACAACGGGAGTAAAAGACAAACCATGGACAGAAAGATTGCAGAAACTACGAATCACAATGAGGAAGGCAAGAAAAGCATATCAACGTTGCCTCATTACAGAAGAGAGACAGACTCTTCTAGATAGATATAGGAACAAAAAGCAAGAGTTCAAGGATCTGTTGCTGAAAACAAAACAAAAAAGCTGGGAAGCCTTCGTCAGACAAAATATGAGATCAGGCCCATGGGGCATCCCCTACAAGATTGCCGCTGGCAAAATTAGGCCACCTACAACCTTGTCTACTGTAAGAAAACTGGATGGATCTATGACCACCAACTGGATGGAAACTGCACGGGAGTTACTTGCCGTGCTACTTCCAGATGACAATACAGAAAACGAGACAAGTGAACTGCGTCAAAAAATGTGGGATCCCTACGAGAGTGAACATCAAAAATGCGTCATATCAGATGAAGAGATAGTAGAGGCAATATTTTCCCTTCCAAAAAGAAAAGCACCTGGACCTGATGGGATACCAGCAGAGGTCCTCCAGGAGCTGGTCATCCAACTGGTTCCAACCTTAAATAAACTTTTTAACGAATGCCTGGTACAGGGAAAAATACCAAATGCATGGAAAACGAGTGACGTGATTATCATAGCGAAAGGTGGAGGCAAAGACCCACAACTTCCAAAATCCTATCGTCCAATCTGCTTACTCAATGTTCTAGGGAAAGTACAAGAAAAGATACTTTGCAAGAAACTAAAGGAACATAGATTAAAACATGGGATGAACCCAAATCAGTATGGGTTCAGAGCAGGCAAGTCAACAGAGGACGCCATCAACCGCTTAATGGAAATAGCTCAAAACTCTTCCAAAAATTATGTGGTGGGAGTATTTGTGGATATCGCCGGCGCATTCGACAATCTCTGGTGGCCCGCGCTGTTCGAACGCTTAAGGAACATCAACTGTCCAAAAAACCTCTATACCAGTTTTAGAGATTATTGTAGAAATAGATATGCCAAATTGCGGTGCCCCAACAAGTACATAGAGAAAAGACTGACGAAAGGTTGCCCGCAGGGATCAGTGTGTGGACCAATTTTCTGGGACATTGGTTTGGAACCGGTCATGGAAATATTGCAACAAATGTCAGAACTGCTGGGTGTGGTGGCATTCGCCGATGATCTCGCACTTCTGATAGACGCGGACACCAGGCAGGAACTCGAAACAAAATGCAAAGCAGTATTGGATTGCCTGAATAAGTGGTGTGCAGCAGTTAAGTTAAACCTAGCCCCACAAAAGACGACCTACATGCTCCTAAAAGGAACACTCAAACGAAATCCGGTAATTAGGATCCAGGGAAAAACAATAAAGAGAAAAGCAGTAGTCCGCTACCTTGGTGTAAACCTGGAGGAACAACTGAAATTTGCGTCTCACATGGAGGAAGTATGTGGAAGAGCAGCACTGGTAATGCACAAATTGATAAGCATTGGCGAACGACGGTTTAATCTGCCTCCGCTCGTCATAAGAAGATATCACGATGCAATACTGACCTCCATTACTGGATACGCTGCAAGCACGTGGGCCAAGCACCTAAGAAAGGTCAAACCAAAGGAGCTGCTTCGCCGTACGCAGCGAGGAATTCTGCTCCGACTAACTGGGGCCTACAGAACAACGGCCACAGATGCCCTAACGGTTATACTCGGTATCTGGCCCCTGGACCTGGAAGTAAGGAAGCGAGGAGCGCTATACTGGATTAAAAAAGGAAGGTATGACCAAGCTGCTGAAATAATTGGAAGGCCTGTTGAAAACAAAAAAGATATTTGGGATGCGCTGATGGATGAATGGCAGCAAACATGGACTAACAGCAACACGGGCAGAAGGACCTTCGACATGCTTCCTTGCGTGAAAGAGAGAATGAACATGACTCACCTACAACCATCTCCAGGGCTCATACACTACATATCTGGCCATGGTCCATACAACAGTTTCTTAGAACAGAGAGGCCTCAAAGAAACAAACAGGTGCGACTGTGGTGAAGTAAGTACTCCCGAGCACGTGGTTTGGGAGTGCAAACAAACTGAAGAATCAAGAGCATATCTCCAAATACAACTTCAGAACAGAAGAATATACGATATACTGCGTGATACCGAGCTCTGGCACTTGCTGGATGAAGCTGCTAATCTAGCGTCGCAGCGCGAGAAGGCGAGATTTGTTGAATTGAAACAGGCAGAGCGTAGGGGACGCCGCGAGCAACCGGCATCAGAAGCAGAAAGAAGGACAGGAGAGGAAGAAACTCAAGAGTAAAGAACAACCCAAATTTGACTACAAGCACTACCCATGACTAAGGCGGTGCCTGCACCAGGAAGACGGCAAAGACTCAATTCATCGTAGTGCCTCTGGAAGCCAGAGGCACCTTCTCCAGGGCTCAGGGGGTGGCCTGCTCTGATTCCAGGAGAGAACTCCTGATGGGGGAGCAGGTGGCTCCAGGGACAAACCGGAGAAGAACGAGACCACTACCTGGAACGTGAAGCTGGCTGACGACACTTTGTGGTCAGCATGTCAGCAGTCGCCCCGCTGCATCAGCAGAGACAGCTAGCGACCAGATGTCGACGCAGGCCAGCAGTGGTAAAAGAAGAACGTATACAAATAGACAGTTTATTAATTAGAAGTATGAAAATACAAAGACAATTGCTGATTTTGGTGTGAATTAGTAAGATGGTAGATTAATTAGTAGATTAGTTGGTAGATTAAGTGGTATATTAATTATTAGAATAATTAGTAGATTTACTATTAGAATACTTAAATCCATTAAATCCTTAAAAATAATTATCCAGATATATTATTAACAAAAAAATAAAGTAAATTGTTTTAAGAATAAAACTGTAGAAACTAAGGGCCTACTTTAGGTAACAAGGTAGTAGGCTATGTAAAATCAGGAAATAAAATAAAAAAATAAACACACGTGTCGATTTGCGTTTTGCAGTACATCAGGTTGGCCGACGCTGGTGGTGAAATCAGATTAATCGAACACATCCCATTGGGGTCAGAGAGGGTATCCCAGTTTCAAACAATTAGTTTACAATCATCCGGGGAATGATTCTCTGTAACCACTGCTTGGATCTGGCCTGCAGTCACTAGTCTGTCAGCAACAGCTACCCACACAATTTGGCGGTCTTCACGTTCTTTTGTCCACCTGTATGGACCTGTGCCTGTTCTACTAGTATTAGATCCTTCTTTCATCCACTGTGTCACAAGTCTCTATACCGTAATTGTACTACGACCAATCCTTCTGGAGATTTCACTATATGAAGCACCCTTTTCAAACATGCCAACTAACCGACCTCTTTCAACATCTGAGTGTTCCTCGCCTTGACATACTTGGCTACCAACAAATTCTTGACAAAAAAATATCATGTTACACCACATTGTTCACCACTTAATACGCAAAAGAACAGTTCCACATAATAAAAAGCCCCGTAATTCTCAAACTTTAAATTTTTAATTATTTAATACTGTTCATACTTGGGGCCCAATGTCATACAGCTATTATAAACCGTCTGGATGTTAGGCTTTCAGTTTCTGCCAGTCTATATTTTAAAAAGGCTATTTTACCGATGTTAATCTCATGATTTTCGGTCCTTATTTACTTTCAACGTATATAGTCACTAATGACGAAAATGCATTGAGAAATTCGATTCGTCATTGATCGAAACCCTATCAAAATCCTACCACCAGTTTGTGCGTAAATCGCGCTTAACTTAACAGGCATGTTTTTCTTCATTTATCACCTTCAAGATGCTGCATAATAATAAAATTTTATTGCTTTTGGTACTGGTGCTCTGTGTTGCACAATGTTTGAAACATTA
Organism: Vandiemenella viatica; assembly: GCA_031002005.1. NCBI lineage: Eukaryota > Metazoa > Arthropoda > Insecta > Orthoptera > Morabidae > Vandiemenella > Vandiemenella viatica. The sequence continues at coordinate 210,266,588 of CM061919.1, forward strand.
TGAAAATCCATCCAGTTGATTGTGCATAAACCAAGCTCAACGAATAAGAGTTTCCTTCTCACAGTCAAAGTGTTTGTATCCAATTATATAATGAAATCTAATGCAATATATCTACAACATTGTCTCAATCTACCTCTACACTGTACTCGTTTCCAATCAAGCATTCGCACCTAACTTTTCATGTTACCTGCAGTTCTGAACGTTTTCTTATATATTATGTACAATAATGGACGTTGAACATTGTTATAGAGCATGTACATACCAAAAATACGGCGTTCTTCGCCCGTCACCGCAACAAGGCATTATTGACAAAACAAACTGCAAGAGATGTAGGCGTTGGCACGAAGATGGCGTATCACACTGGGCAACAATGTTTTTGGTGTTTCGGAAAAAAACCTTTTTATACGAAATTGGTCCCCTGATTCCAAATATGACCTTCCTTTTGTCATACTAGATATGGTCTTTAAACTATGCAAAATCTCTCTGTTAGTGAAAGTGAATAATATTTATAAGTGTACGCATGTGAGTGACCGTCCACATGTTTATTTTCACGTTAGTATGGACAAATGGAACGTGATGTTCAGCTGGAGTCGTGTTTAGTTTTGTAGCATGTCTGGAATCCATGCCGCATTTAAACCATCACTATTTGAAGCTACAAACCTCACTCACTCATTACCCTCCATATGTTTTTCAGGTTATTATGTATTTATGCAGGTCTACTGCATTGATTTGTCACCTTATTTTAATTTCATATTACTCCTTCAGATGCCAACATTGCAATTGATGAATTATCTCTAACGACAGCAATCGGGCTATACGAAATAGCCATGCCTACTTTACATTTGGGATAGTAAAGGTAGTGATAATCACTATTTTAAGAAATACTGGCACCTTGAATAGATATGACTCCTTGTAGAGCTGCCAGTATATTAGAAGAATCTTCCAACCTTTTGCACATCAAACTCAGATTGATAAAGCAAATTGCCATTGCTTTGTACAGATATGCGCAGTGCTTCAAATATATCTGCAGTGTGTTTTCAGAAGAAACATTTGCAAATCTTAAAGCAGGGAATTTTAATGGATCAATGATCTTTAAGCACGTAAAGAACAAAAATTTAACAAAAACGATGGGCGAGAATCAAGCATTAGCTTAGCCAGCCTTTGTAGAAGCAGTACAAAATTTCCTTGGGAAACACAAAAATGAATACTGCAAAGACCTTGTTAATAACATGGTATCAACATTTCGTGATAGTTTCATGAAAATGAGCATCTAAATGCATTTTCTTTTTAGTCATGTTAATCACTTTCCTGAAAATATCTGAGATGTGAGCAACGAACAAGGTGAATGTTTCCATCAGGACATCAAGGAGATGGAAACCCAGTAGCAAGGGATGCCGTGATGATGGCAGATTATTTTTGGCGTTCAAAAGGAGATAAGCCTGATGCTCAACAATAATGGCGTGCAAAGAAGCATATATTTATTCAGGTGAAATCATTGAATTTTCAGTTATGAATATACGTTTGTGTTTTGTTTATGGGTCATGGTTAGTTTATTACTTTGCCTCTTATATGAATAAAGTAATTATGTAAAAGAAACAGAATTGTTTAATTCCCCTAAAACTCATTAATATCAACCCATATACACTGTTGAAAATATGTAGTACAATGTAATGGAGTCAAATCGAGATGGGTATAGTTAAAAACTAGACCTGATAGAGAAACACTGATGTTGTTTTTAAAGTTATCATCCAAAATTAACTAAGAATTCGTTAAAATATTCCAGACACCTGACAAAAAATATTTTTTGTTACCCTGTATCAGCTTCAACACTAAGAAGACCCAAGCTGTGATGCTAACCAGGCGCCTGTGAAAACGCCGAAGCTATTGCCCCTGATCGGCAAAGACACTCCTTGGAACACCACCATTAAATATCCAGGAGTGACGTTAGGCAGATGGTTAAGTTTGAGATTGATGACCTATGGAAAAATTCCTAATCAAGTTACAAAAACTGTACCAAGTACGGAACATGACAAGTTCACTGCCGACAACTACGGGAGTGATCATTTACTGTACTCTGGTAAGTCCTTCCCTTGAGTACGTGTGTCCAGCGTGGGGATACGCTGCCAAGATGAACATTGCCAGACTACAAACTTTGCAGCTCTCCATGAAACAAAAAGGCATACCACTACTCCGAGATAGGATGCTACATCTGGACACATGACAGCCCAAAGATTACAGAATATACTGATAGCGCCGATGGGCAAGTGCAGCACCTATCTTGACCGCCACAGAAGACTCATTTTTTTAAAAACATTGAAGAAACAAAGCAATGCCCGAAAAGACATCCCAGAAGGAAAGTGTCAAACACATATGCAATTTGAAACAAATTTCTTCGAACAACAACCTGTCTAGCATCTTCAGAAATGCTGAGCACGAAAAAAACAAAAACAAAAAAACATAAACAGCTTACGTCAATCCGTAGATAAGAGTTAGATTATACTTTCCCAATATGGTCAATACACAAGATACAATAAGACCTTAGATTTAGATAAATGTATAGGTTTCCGACCTGGCACACAACTTGCAGGATGGGTTACACTCAGCGAGATTACGTTTGTCTGAATCATTTTTATTTTGCGAAACAATCATTAATCAACTCCAATTATGGGCGAGGTCAAGAATAATATACAAATCAATCTACAAGTGAGCTAGGTAATTGTGTATATACTAAATGTCCTACTGCTGTTGAGCAAAAAGTCATTTCTAAGAGGCAGCAGATTTGATAATAAGTACGCAAGCTTTGTTATTTGCCTTTTTATGGCACAACAGATGCCTACTTTGGCAACCTTCCGAACAAATATAATGTGAGGACATATCATCTGCTTCACACACCGAAGGACTTAGACCACAGGCAGGAAAGGATTGGGGGCAAGGAGAATGGAATTGGGTCATGGCCTCTTGAAGGAACCTTCCCGGCATTCGCGAGGGGTGATTTAAGAAAACCATGGAAAAATCCAAATCTGGATGGTCGGACGGGAATTCGAACCCACGTCATCCCCAGTGCGATGCTAGAACGATACCACTCACCCACCACACTCGGAGCATTGTTCCAGAAGGATGAACTCAACAGGAGAGATGGTTTCGCATCACATAATCTAGAATCATTGGCTGTACCAGAAAACAGCTTAATGTTGACTGTGACTACGGTTATCATAGCACATATAAACAGTTTTATAGAGCAGCAGTAGAAATCCGATTGAAGACAAATAATTGTAACGAGCAGAGAGGTTTAGAGCCGATTAGGTGTTGTTTAAAGTGGTCGATTGGCACCCAATAGTCTGCCAATAAATGTACAAGAAGGGTACTAAACTCACTACTATATGTATATCTCAGGAAGAAATATGTGTCATGACCGTCGAACGTTGTATGTTTCAAAACTGACGTGGCTAAAATCCTGGCTACTTTGTTCATGGGCTTTTGAGATTGTTCGATGATATGGTGATATCAACTGATCTTCAGGAGTCAAATCTTGTGATCTAATTTTCAACATACTTTGCTTCAACATCATACCCTTGCTCCAACGGCATTACAACCATTTTCAGGTCAAATATTGTACTCCCTTCACGACTGCTAATGCTATCAGCAGCAGCAACGTCATCTGGATAGCATTACGCTACAATGTTGTCACAGCACCAGCAAAGTTTCCTACAACTGTTGTCTGTAGATGATTGTTTCGGAATAACTTTTTATTTACGTCAAAAGATGGATATGTAGTCTGTCAGTTTTTGGTAGAAGTACTTAATGTCATGGTGGTGATCAGCTTTGTCATGAGTTGTATGAGTATAGTTATCTGGTGGTTCTCCCCAAGTTTGTCGTAACAGCTGCCACAGTGCTTCTAGTGTGTGAGGGAATTATTTGAAAGAATTGAAATATTTTTATGTGATAAATTTATTTCAGCAGGAGAGAGGTTGTATCGCTGGTCAGAGCATAACTTTGATTATCGCTGGAACTGCAGTCAGAGATTGTGTGGAATAATTACTGCAGTGAAGCTGATAGCAGAAATTGTAGCAATTATTGGATATCGATAACAGTACTAAATGATGTGAAGATAAAAAGTGATATTAAATATTAAGTTATTTAATTAATAAGCTGCTAAAAATGACAGCCGGTTTATCCAAGGGCAGGAAAATTAAATAAAGTGAGAGTAATAATAACCTATTTATATACAAAAACTCATAAGTGCCGGTTATGAACTCGACAGATGCGCTCTTTTGGCTGTTGGACGCTCTTGGGTGTTAAGGTGAGGAGCTGCAGGCACGCTGGCCTCCCCACGCCTGTGCTGAAGGAGCTGTTACCCTCGCTCCATTTGCTCTGGTTTGTGTGGTGGATACGCTGGTGCCTTTAGTTGCTGTTGCAGGCTGTGGAGGAGAGTTGATCTTGATGTCTTCTTTACACGAGGCCATCTTCTGGCTGGACAACCGCTGAAGCAGGCAACGTGGGATCCACCGCAGTTGCAGCACACTGGTTAACGTCTCGGTACCGCACAGTCTGCAACTCGGTGGTTTCACCCACAGCGATCGCTTTGTACTTCTTAGGTATAATCGCGTGCAAGGAATCCTACTGCTACTATAGTGCGGAGTCTCTTGTTTTTGATCTGGGTGTCTTCTCGGTGTGGGCTACCAGGAAGTCGTCGTCAAAATTTATTGCTGGTAACGTAGAATGCAACACATTCTGAATTTAGAGCACTTTTAATAAACGCAAAATATATATACATACGCTGATTTAGCTTACAATTTACGAAGTATGTCTAAGTGTTTTTTTTATATTTTATTTTCGTTTGAATATTGTAACATACAACTCAGAACATATTGCTTTTAATATATTTGCGAACATTTACAGGTAATCAGTGAAGTCACCAGGTAATTCAGACTTTAAGTAAAGTATATAACTGAATTCCTTATGATTTTCAATGATAACAATATCGACGATAAACTTTTAATTACACTTTTTTGCGTCGAAATACTCAGAAAAACATGCACCAACAAGACGTCAGACTTATTCCAAAGTCTTAAAGCACACTACTAACAAACAAATAACGTAGCGTCGTGTTGGCACCGTTGCGAGTGAGCTCGTCCACTCGCGATAGTCGGGAACTTAAATAGACGTCGCAGAAATTTCCAGGGAACATTAAAACGTCACCTGAAACGCCTGGAGCGATAACAATTGCTCCTACAATATAAATTGAACAAAAACAATTAAAACTTAAACAAAACTGTTTCAAATTATTAAGAAACACTTTTAAATGACGTGAAGAAACATTTACTGATATTTAAACATTAAACTGACCAAATCGAACAATTCCAAATTACCTAAACCCTGTTCAGTATAATTTACCTTACACAAAATTCTTCATACCTTGTTCGCTTTCAACTGGCGTGTCAAGGTCATGTTCCCCTCTCCCCGCTCCTCACCTCACCACTCCCTCCCGTTGCCTTCTCCTCCGAGCAGACCGCTGCCTACAAGCATTTTCGTTTGTCGCAGTATTGTCGCGTTTATTCCGACACACCGTTATAAAACGCTGTAAGGGAAATGGCGTCAGATAGTTGTTATATTTGGAGGCAGTCAAAAACGATTATTTTTTATGTGTATACTTGTTTTAAGACGCTAGAAAAGTCTTAAGAGAAAGTTAATATACTTTTTAGGGAACCGCAAATAATGACGGCAGAGGTGTATGGTGTATCGTTAGGAACAGTGCAGCGGCGTGTTTCGAGAATTAACTTCCACTGGGAAACACAACTAAAAACTTGGATTCAATTCTCGAAGTGTCTTGCGCAACTTTTAAAACTAAAAATAGTGACTGGAAATAGCAAATTTAATCATTGAAATTTAATCATTTTTATCTTTATTAACATATGAACAAGTAATTTATACGACACACGATTCACTCATTTTGGTTATGACACGAAAAATCTAGCACATGATGCTCGATTTTTCTGAGGAAATCATCACACAGATGCAACACATTGTACCACATACGTTGTGAGTATGTTTGCGCATGCGCGTCAGCTGTTTCTCCTTCGTCTGTAGGAGTTGGTGCAGCTGAGTGGGGATAGAGCAGACAATCCTTGACCCGCCTCTCTTAACTGAACAAAGTGTATTTACAGTCCTTTAATTGATATATCAAACGCTGTACCGCTTCTAACTAAATTACAGGTCATTTAAACCATTCTCATCCATCGAAATTCTACACGTTCAGAGGAAAAATGTACAAATTTACAATTAATATTTGAGTATGTCTCTCAGTACCAATAATGCTGCAGTCATTTATAACAAAGTCAAAATTCTATTGTGGGACAAAAGTGCAAACATACACTAGTCAAAACCTACCACATCCCCATACTGACTACGGATAAGAAACATATACTGTATGCAGAACAGATGATAGTAGACTTCAAAACTCTGAATTGAAGTTTGTGCGTACCATCCTTCAGTGAACACGAAAGGGCAAAGTAAGGAATGAAATCAATCGTGCAGAAGCAGGTATAAACACCAGTGTGACAAAACCGTTACAGCGGTCTCACCTGAGCTAGTGTGAACATATCCAAAGAATGGAAGAAGAAAGGAAAGCAAAGGCTTACCTTAATATGATCATCAAAGGGAAAAGACGTGTGGGAAGGCCCAGAAAGGAATTGATAGACCAAATAAAGAATAATTTGGAAGATAAACGGATAGATTAGACGATTAGTCATGAACATCAGCTATTCACGGACAGCAAGAAGTGGAAGAAGTGGAGAGTGTCCATGATCAGCACCCGGGAGTCTGAAGCTGGGAAATTATGACGATGAATGGTGATGATGAATTGTAATGATGGATGGTGATGATGATATGCGTGTCTCAGAAACAGAGGTGATTCGTTTAAAGGATTGTAATTGGTGGGAAACTGAGTTTCAGCGTTGTTAGAACATGGTATGCTCGATAATGGGACAACTTTCAGGTTCCTAGGTAACAGTGATTTTGAGATAGACCCGGTAGCAAACATGCTCCAAAATATACAACTTTGACTGCCACTCATATTTTTATTTTCCTGTTAAAAAAAATAATTAAAAGAAACTGAAAAACAAAACTATTACTAAGTCTTTACTAGACGACCCTTTATTTGAGTGTAATGATATTCAACACAATTTTACAAAATTTTAAATACGATATGATTCCATTTTGGCTCAACTAAACACACATCATATAGGAACTGGAAGTCTCAGACATAATTGGTTTACGGGTTTGAGCTCTGTGTTAGACGGAAAGACAGCGAAGCGATAGTAATAGGTCTCCGTTTCCCTTTAGGAACGGATCCTTAAAAAGTAATAAAAAGATTTTATACCATTTCTTTCTTTCCAGAGAACGTAGAACCTCTTGATACGCTGTTATTACTTTTGAATCTTTTTTAATTTTTGGCTAATTTCCTTTATAGGAATATGAAATGATAAAAATATTGTTTCCACCGTGTCTGACCTCCATATTCCCTGAAACGTATATAACTGAGTAGCCATCAGCAAGCGGCAGAATCGAGTTTCGCATTAGGCTCTGTTTAATTGCCGGAGCTGATCCTTGGCCAGATGCGTCCCGCCTCCCTTCATAGCTCATCTGCTGAGCTTACCACAGTACCAGGCCTACCCTCCAAGCTCCCGCCGTACCAACAGCATACAACTACTTTCATAACCACAATAACTGTAGCTCTTGCAACACATGCCAACAACTATCTTGATACAAAATAAAGCATATTTTACTAATATAAAAGTTGAGGGTAACTAGCTGACTGAACACATTTTTTATTTCCTTAGCACATTCGGCCGGAGGGATTTTGGGAAATCATGTTAAAACCGAAATCTCGATTCGGGCATTCGAACTTAAGTCCTCCCGAATTCAAGTCCAGAGCGTTATCGCTTACCCACCTCGCACAGTGCAGAGAGGAAATGTCTTAGGACAGTGACCTCTATGTGCTCTGCTTTACAGCAATGCTAGGTGAGTGGTGTGTTCTTTAGTGTGGAGGCTATACCAACGGTGACGGTACCGCCCACCGGTAGACGTCGAAGAGATCGTAAGGACGTTTCTGTTCCAAGGAAAATTTAGGGGGCGTTGAGGCCCAATTCAGATTAGTATAAAAGTAGTGATCAGATTTCGCGAAGAAGCAAACTTGTATAAGAACGATCAACTCAAACGTAGTACTTCGACATAGAGTACGGTTTTGGTACATTTCCGAAGTTATTCGACGTAACAATAGCTAAGCAAACTCTAATATGATTCAATCACAGAAATTTGTAACTGCATTCTCATGAACAAGCGTGGTGGGTGAGCGGTTAGCGCTCTGGTCTTGCATTCGGGAGGATGCAGGTTCGAACCCCCGACTGGGCATCCAGATTTGGGTTTTTCATAGTTACCCCAAATCACTCAGTTCCGGGATGCTTGCTTCAAAATATCATGGTCGAATTCCTTAGCGTTCCTTGTCCCCAGTCCCACCCCGCCTCTGATGACCTCCGGTTACTGATGACAAATAGGGAACCAAATATCGGACAATTAGAGGATTACGTGCCAAAAACGTTAAAGCATTTTTTATTACAAGAAGAGGAATTAATGTTGTTTTTTGTGATAAGGGGGCCATGAGTATTTTTTCGAAAAGGGGATGAGTTAATTTTTTCCATAAAAGGGGTTGGTAGGCCAAAAAAGGTTGGGACCCTGTGGGGTGGAACGCTAACCTTATGTAGCGAGAGTTCCGTGTTCAACAAAGGTCCTCGGGCTGAAGTGGTTTTAATTACGTGTTCTTTGCTTCCTCTGTTGTCTAAACTATACAGAGCCCTCATACTAGTAATCATGTGACAAGTGTTGGAGGTAAAGAAAACAATATATGGCTGTATGTCCCGAAGGACAGAACACCATTTTAAATAAAAAAAGTCGTATCATTACAATCTTTTATTACTGGTCTAAATCAATAATTTCATAGTTTTTAGAACCTCTCGCGAGTGCGGTGTTGGTATATTTCCGAAGTTATTCGACGTAATAACAGCAAAGTAAACTCTAATATGACTCAACATGATATTACTATTGAACAATAGATCGATCTAATGACTCAGACTTAGTTGTGTAATTCGACTTTGTAACCATCCATCACCTAACTCAACAGCACAAGGACCTCGTATAGGGACAGCCTTTTTAGTCTATCTAAAGTTAATTAAATTCAGATTTATAAGATTTTTCCTATGACAGCAGCTCGAGGACATATTTCATAACTATTCGATGTACTTCAGTTTGTTTATTCCATTCAAAAGTCTTTCAAAAGCGTTTAAATAACTTCTTTAATCGTTTAGACAGATTGACAAATTACATTTATTATCTATGCAGTGTTGTTTAATCAATTAACTTTGTTTATAAGCTACACTTTCTGAAATTCCATGGTTTAAAGTGTTGTTAATGTTCTCGAACATCCTATCGTCTTTAAAGCCGTCACATGGCTTGGTAGAAGAGCTTCAATCTAGTGGTTGCACTCCTACGATAATGTAGTTATTTTGTACTAACGCATTTTGTCGCTACCTGTTCAGATTAAGAATTTTTAAATCAATTGTGTGCTTTGTAACAATCTTTCGAAACAAATGTACGATTTTTATTTTTCTACAAGTTGTAATAAACGAAAAAATATATGAAATAGGCTAGTCATGATTTTATAGTTAAGTGAACCTGTTACACTTTGTTACAGAAGTTTACCTGAAGACTCAAGATAAACGCCAAGATTAACGCTTTGATAAAAGCTTAAACGCCCTAGCGAACGAAACTACCAGCAACAAGCAATAAAATTACAGGTAACAAGGTGTGGGTAGTTTAATGTAATGTGATGTAACTGCGATGGAACCCAAACTCTGGTGACAATTTCCTTACACACCTGGTTTTCTCCTTTCCTCTTGTACCCACTTTTGCCCTCCTCTAATTTGAAATTCTTTCAGTATTTTTGTTAAATTATTCATCATTTCTTTTGGTAATTTATTCCAATCCCTTACACCGTTCGCTATGAAAGAAATTTTTCCCACTCCCTTATGCCTGAAAGCAAGTGCCAGCATGTGGTCATGGTCATTTTTACACATCCACGCATTTCCCTTAATACTCACATCGATATCTTTCCATGCCTCATCACCAATATAGGCCTTGTACACTCCCATTACGAGCTTCACCCTCCACCTGTTCCTTTATCACATTAGTTACTGTAACGAACGCGTCTTGTGATCGCTAGTTACATTAATAAACTATATGTTTATGTAGAATATTTTAGTTAGCTTGTGGGTGCTAAGCGGCTGGTCAGGAATGTCAGCTGGCTAGGTTCCTAGAACTGGCGGGCGACTTGAGAGGTTTTTGCTGGGGCGATGCGACGCTGGGCGAGGGGAGTGTGTCCGTGACAGAGTCGAGTATTGTGCTAGCCAGGTAGATATACAAAGTGACGGACGGGAATTTCTGTTTTTCATGGGGCACGGAGGAACATTCGGTGCCGATGTGAATTCTGCACTGTCTATTCGTTAGTGGGACTGCTGCTGCCTGGATCCGGACACCCGCTATTTTGTTTGAGCAAATGAGCTCAGACAAAGGACGACATCTGATGAACTGTGCTACACTGATCCATAGCAGAGCAGACGTCATCCAATGTGTGGCGGCAAACATGTAAATTCGGTAATTATACATCGCCAATGAAGGACACTGTGCTAGCTATATTTTCAAGTTCATAGCATTGCCCAGCCACGACCATGCAGATAAGAACTCTCATACCCCGGAGCAAAATTTCTTTCAGAAGTGAACAGTCAAAATGTTGAATTTGTTTACTGTTTAATTTTGTGTATTTTATATAAAATAACCCTGGCGCCCGCAGAAGGACAACTGATTAATTTTAACTAATTATTATTGTATAATGTCATGTCAGTAATTGAAATAAAAGCATTTGTGATTTCTCATATAAAGTATTCACGCAAGTTCTACCTTTCATGATAATTCAATGAAATAATAACATTAATTATAATTTTGAATCAGGTAATGAGGTCAGAACGTTACATTACTGATTGTGTTCTGCAGTAATTTCCAAAGACAAATCTAGCAGCACTTCTCTGCAGCCCTTCCAACTTCTATGTCTGATACCCAAAATGTGAGTACCATGCTACACCACCATATTCAAGCAATGATCTGACCAGAGATTTGTAATCCAGATGTCTTACTTCTCTATTACATCCTCTCATCGCTCTTTTCAACAGGTGAAGGATTTTGAACCATTTCCTAGTACCTGTCCAATGTGTTCTGCCCAATTAAGTTTGTTAACAAGTGTTATGGCAAGGTATTTATATTTCGAGACATCAATAAGCAACTCCTTACCCAACTTATAACCATGATCAACCTTTAGCTTTTTATCTGTGCACCTAATAAGTTGGCTATACTTTAAATTTATTTTCATCCCATGTTGACTCTGCCAGCTAGACATTCTGCATATATCTCCTTGTAACTGTCTAATGTCCTCTACCGTTTTGATCCTTTTATATAACATTATTTCATGTCTTCTAAATGTGGATGTGGAGTATGATGGAGAAAATAAGTTGGAAAGACAAAGTAAGGAATGGTGAAGTACTGGAACGAGTTGGAGAGGAAAGGTTCCTTATAAAAAAACAATAAGGAACTGGATTGGTCCTGTGTTGAGGAATGAGTGCCTGCTTAAAACTTCTCTGGAGGGGATTGTAAACGGAGGGAAAAGAAGAAGTCAGCGAAGGAAGAAAATGATTGATGACATCATGGTGAATGGGAAATATATAGATACTAAGAGAATGGCGGAACAGAGGGAGGCTTGGAAGGCTGTCACTGTGCATGGACCTGCCGAATAGCAGAAAACCCTTGATGATGATGTCATTTGCAAAAATTCTAACTTCTGAGAGTACACCATTAACACAATCATTCATTAGAATAACGAATAGCAAGGTCAGAATACATTACCTCTGTGGTACTCCCATGTTCAGTTTTACTTCTTTTGATAATCATTTCCTACCTAAGTTTTTGTTTTTAACTTTTAAGAATTCTTCTATCCAATAACTCATCTTTTCATCAACTCCAATAGTTTTAACCTTATTTAGAACTGTTTTATGGCTCAATCTGTTAAAAGCCTTTAAATATCTAATGCTACACTATCAATTTTAACTTCTCTGTTCATTTCATCAGAAATAGTTTGCATCTCGCATACTAAATGAGATTCGCATGAATATCCTTACCTAAAGCCATGTTGCCGACTTGAAAACAGCTTACGTTTCTCACAGACACGTCTGATATGGTTTCATACCAATGTCTCAGTTAATTTTCCTACCAATGGTGTCAAGTTGATTGAACTATGATTTGACCCTATTTGTCACTACTACTTTATGGAACGGTACTACTATAGCACTTTTCCAATCATCCGGTAAGCAACAAGAATCAGACTCAATTTAAATAATGTTTCAAGATAAGGTACAGTGCAATGCCACATCTAGTTATAAGGTAGTTACATATTGCCGTGGGAGGGCCAGTATTGTTTACGTTCCATTACAACTTCTGCATGGGTTGGAGGCTCAGCGGTTAAGGCATCTCACTGGAGATCGAAAAGTCCCCGGTCTCGCCTGGGATTTTCAACGGCGCTTATCCCGTCCTTCGCCCCTGGCACAGCTTGCTGTGTAGTGTAAAATACACCAGAACGCTTCCGTAGTTCAGATTCCATTACAGGTCCTCTACATCCGGTAGGATTCATGGGTTAGATTAAGCGGCTTCTAAAGGGGCAGATTGTGCAGCTGGTAAGAAACCCTGTTATTCTGACTGCATGATATTAGTACCGAGCATTGTAGGTGATTGGTAATGTTCTGGCCTTGCATTCGGGAGAACGCGGGTTCGAATCCTCATCGGGTTATCCAAATTTGTGTTTTCCATGGTTTTACCAAATCACTCCGGGGGATTGTCCGGATTGTTCCTTTAAAAGGCAATCGCCGAAATTCTTCCTGTTCCTTTCCCCCCAGTCCTTTTCCACCTCTAATGACATTGACGTCAACGAGGTGTAAAGCCACTAAAAATATTGTTTTTATTATTAGCTGTTACCTGCAGCTTCGTATGCATGGATTATTGCTAGATGAATATAGAAAGCTTTAAGTTACGCGTTCGTGGTTTAATTAATATGATATATAACCAGTCCACCATACAGTTCACTTTAAACTTGCTTTTATTTTCATAAACACGACTTCAAGGATACTGGTTAAATGCATACATACAATCCGGAGATTGCATAAAACACTTCTTCCATAGACAATACAGTCCTTCGCCGTCGTATATTGAGTCTGTATAAACTGTTTCTCTGTCTCGGATGTTCGCTTTATATAAGCTACATCGAAATTTCTAGAACACTTCAAAGGATTCCGACAGATATTTCTCGAACATTAACAATACTTAAACAATTGAAACATATTAAGAACAATTAGAATTAAAAATAATCATTTACAATCATTAAAAAATGGTCATAAATGGAAATTTAAGATACTTAAACACAAAATTATCCGCAGAAATCATTTTAAACTATAGTAAATTGTTTTTTAGACATCGTTACTTGCCTTAATACTTGGAATTACAGACATTTAAGCAATTATCACTATTCTGTTCTTAAACATATTAAATGGCCTCTAAATAATTTCTTCTCATAAAACAAAGTCTATATACATTGATTTACAGTAAATTGCAAAACAAACATGCAAGATTATATTCAAACAAATTCTAGCTTGCAACAAATGTTTTATAAAATTTAATTCCTTTTAATTTTAGGTTTGAGAGCTGTTACAAGGTGTCCTAAAAAGCACAGAGTCGGGTAATGTAACGGGGAAGTCATCGCCATACCATTCTACCACTGAATCTGTCAAGAAGAGAGCCAATTTTCAGCATGTTAATAGATGAAAAGTGTGCTGTGTTCTTGAACATTCTAGTTTATTCAAGAACATTTTAGTACAATCAATAACATTCTAGAATATTCCAAACATTTTTAGAAAACTTTGGTCCTAGGTTGATCACATTCAACCAGGGTATCTCCACATCCCTAGAGTTACAGACACGCGACCACCATAGTGCACAATGGGAGACTCGAGGCTACTACCACACACAATCACCAATGGTCTCCGCTGGGTAGTCGTGATTGTAAAGTGAATATAGAAAGCTCTAAGTTACGTAAAAGGTGTCCCAAAAAGCCCGGAGTCTATTTTTTATATGTCGGATCTAGAGTATGGGGCTAGCTACTAGATGGCGCCATAGACGCTGCCAGCAGGATGCCAGCGCCACAGTGACTGCAGTCACAACTGTGAGGGGCTACTTAGAGGGCAGCTCACAGCAAACGGGTCTCTGTTCCTGCCTGACCGCCGAGGATATATCGCTCCGTTATCTGTCATTGTGTATTGTGAGACCGAGTCTAATAAACCGGATTCTTGTATCCGCTGTGTTCTCGTAGTTACTCTCCACTGTCCGAGGGATATCCACATCCTACCTTCGCTGACGAGCCATCTGCCTCTAACTGGGAACTTCATTTAACCTGCCCTATTCCTGATCTTTCCCGGATGGATCCGACATATATATGTACATAGATTTCAACCTCTTCTTAGATTTTTAATGCTGGGTGTTTGGGACAAAAAGTAAGAGCTGAACAGTTGGAAGGACTCATTAAAAAAGGTAAATAAGAATGTTAAGCAAGAAATGAACGCTTAGTGAACATAATGCCTCTGGAAATTAGTGACTGATTGCTTTGGCTTCCTGCTCCATAAGATTTAATATGAGTTTCCCTATTGCAGCAACTGTTGACGACCTGCAGTTCCGTCTGACGTGGGGTGGCAGTCTGTATGCAACTTGTGAGTGCTCTTGCTTGAGTGGCGCCAAATGCCATTCCGCCGACACAGAATGCAATTTGCGAGTCTCGCAGTGACGTCACCTCCCTTCCTGCGCAGCGTCGCTGCGAACTTCTCCCGGTAAGAATTCAGCTCTTCCCTGAACCAAGGATATTGCTGAGTGAGCAAACAGGCAACAGAATTTTTCTTTCATTTCCACGTGTAGCAGCACAAAAATTTGTTTGACAGCATTATTCCGCAGGTCAATGTTTTGTGTTATTCTGAGTGAGCTACAGAAATCTCAGAAAATATTTGCTACATATCCTTAATCAGTTGTGCACTATCTGCATTTTGCTGAATAGATGAGTATAAAAGATGAGCCTGCTGGATACCATTTGGAATGATACTGATTAAATTACCGACCTTCCTAATATCGGTTTTCATAATTTCCAGAAATCATCTAGGGCAATACAGATTATTGCTGATTTTAGTGACCACAATTCTTCCCTGACTAAAGACCTCGAAGTCGATGAAATGTAAATAAAAAGAAAAATTTAAGAGATGGAAGAAGTACATACCACTATTCTGAAAATAAATTGTTCTAACAGCAGTTAATGGACATTTACAGAATTATAAAAATATTCAAACAATAATAACCAGTCTGTAATATATAAGTAAATCTACTTTTGTAAAAATGGACGTTGGTGTATCTGTTTGAGATTAATAGAATTCAACACTGTTTGACAAATCACCATGAAAGTTGGCACATAAACTTTTTTTTTTTTAGGGGAACGTTTTTGTACTATCCACTTTGTTATAACTCGCCACAAAATGAATAGTTGAGAATTGTCATCATCAATTCGCATTTCGCTAACACCAAAGACTATCTGTCCCACTTCGAAGACGTTACTGCCACGTTTACTCTTTGCCTTCTTACGTAAATCGCATATAGCCTACTGCTTTTACCCTAAATGTCAGGATTAGTTTTCATCATTTTAAGTAGGTTCAGTTATACAGCGAATGGAATAGAAAAAAATACATACTTTATCATCAATTTGTAGCAATTAAAATAATGAAAACTCCTCAGTATGAGCCATCTTTCATTTTACCACATTTCTCTGTAACGAATTATGGATTTTAGATTAAATACAGATCGTCCATTTTTATATATAGAGAGGTAAATAAATATATATACAAAATCAGGACGTCTGACAGGTTTCGCTAGTATAATATAAACAAAATAACAAATAGTTTAGGATTGATATAATGTTATACACGAATAGCGATTAATTGTTATTTTCGCAACAATAAAAAAACGCGATTTTAAACCAAATACAGTTATTTATAAACGTCCTAGCAAAATACTCTCCGAGTATCTAGTCATAGAACGTTTACTCTCATCACGAAAAAATATCAATAAAAAGATAATAATCAGTGGTTATTCGTTTCACCTGAGAAACGTTTCCAGAACAACGCGCTTTTAAACTAGTTTTGTTCATACTTTCTTTGCTTTTCATTCAAAACAGTAAAATATCTTGAAATATTTTACAATAAAATGAATTAAATTGTTTTTACTGTAACAACGAATAAATAATATGACACTCAAGTAGGATTAAGCATTTGGTAATTACTAAAATAAGCTTATTAGATACACAAATAAAAAACACAAATACACAATACACAATACAAATACACAATACACAAATAAAAAACAAAAGGTTAATTATGAATATAAGGTGGGGAAAGAATTGCTTGCTGAAGACTTAAAATGTAAATATCTTGGAATTACTTTTGATAACAAACTTAACTGGGCAGGACACATAGGACAGGAGGTAGGAAAAGGTTTCAAAGTTCTGCACTTGTTGGAGAGAGTGATGAGGGGATGTACGAGAGAAGTCAAGGAATTGGGTTACAAAACTTTGGTCAGACCATTGCTCGAATATGGTAGTGTAGTATGGGACCCTCATTTTATGTATCAAATACAGGAGTTGGAGAGGGTGCAAAAAAGGGCTGCTAGATTTGTTTCTGGAAATTATCGCAGAATGCAATCAGTGACAGATATGATAAAGGAGCTGGAATGGGATTCATTGCAAGACAGGAGGAGGATGAGGAGGGTCATGGAAGTGTACAGAGCATATACTGGCGATGAGGCATGGAAAGATATTGCAATAGGTATGAAAAGTAGTGCATGGAAGGGAAAAGATGACCATGACCACAAGCTGGCACTCGATTTCAGGCACAAGGGTGTGGGAAGATTCTCTTTTTTAGGTAAGGGTGTCAGGGATTGGAATGAGTTACCAAGAGAAATGACGAATAATTTACCGAAAACTTTGAAAGAATTTAAAGATAAAATTTGTAGAGGGCAAATGTAGGTAGGTGCAGGATAGGGGAAAGATGGTTGTGTAGGGAAATTGCCACTGGAGCCTGTGCTCCATTGCAATTAAATTAAATTAAAGGATCGACGCAGCTGTTCATGATTTACACTCTGTGATATTTATCCTTTGAACGATATTTAGCCATCACGGAATTCTTTTAAAAGAATGTATATCACATGGTTCGACTCGAGAGGATTTCTGCCAACTGCTTTCCATGCGCGATCAATGAACCCGCAAAAGATGTTCCTAGGACTCTACTGATGCTCGCGTTTTAAATTATTTTCATTTACAGGGGAAGACTAGACCTTGAGTATTGTTACTGTGTCATATAAATACAATTTAACTGTCCGCACTCGCGATATGAATGTAATCTCAACGCTTCCGACATTACATATGATTCTTCATAGCGTGAACAATCAGAATTGTCAATAACGGGTTTAGAGGTGTTCTGTACTTATAGCTACAAAAACAAACAAGAGAGTATATTATTTTTCAGGTATTGCAAATAGAATGGACGTTTGAGAGATTATTTCATTATGAATATTGAAGCAGTGTCAATATTCCAGGTAGAATAGGAAGAATGTTCATAGTGATAACTGTTTCATTTCTACTTCCTCCAACTAACTATATGTTTCGTTCAGCTTTCCAATCCCCACAAAATTCTAATTTACTCTCCTAAAATCTGACATACTCTCTGAGGGTCTCCAGCTATCTTTTCTTCTTATTCCTTTGTTATTACATTCATCCTCATCTGGAGATTGTGCATAGCCTTTCATGTGACATTCATTATTACGTGGCCTTACCATTTGATTTTGCTTTCACGATGTATTGTTATCGATCTTTTCATTCCATCTTCGTCTCAGTTTTTTTTATTTTAATCTCATGATTTTGTTAATGTTATTTGATTAATTCTAAGTCGCAATACCGTTACAATAACTTTCGATCACACGAAAAATAACGCAGCAATGAAAGAATTATAAGTATGGCTTTTACGGAATTTTTCTTCCTGTCGAAGCAACCTTTTAACCTAATTTTAACCTAACCACAATCGCCAGGAAGAAAACAAAACAGTTCAGATCGATGTGATCCCTGTAACAGTTAAATTGTTGTAGCGGTATCGCGATCTATAATTGACCCAGATGTATTTCCGTAATTTGTATTTTTTAAAAAGTGTTTGGTTGTGAAGGTACACATTTCAAGCCAGTATGTTACTAATGGCAGAATGAATGTACTCTAATATGTTCATTTTTTGGGAGGGGGGGGGTGAAGTTTGCTGTCTCAGGCATGTGGTTTGATTATAAAAATCTGATTACTTTAATGTTCTCTTTAATAAATCTTTTTGGAACACGCTGTCTCTAGTAATTACATTGCGCAGGGACCGAAACTCATCATTGATTTTTCTCTTTTTTTAATTTAGGAAGAAATTGAATTGGTTCCTCTTCTGTTATCTTCATAATCATTGCATTTCTGTGAATTTTTTTGATACGAGTCTTACGATCAATCGGCATCGAGGACATTAGCACTAGGAGAGGAAAAGGGGAAGGGGCAAGAAACGGGAAGGGATTCGGCGATGGCTATTTGAAGGAACCATCCCACAGTACGACCGAAGTAATTTTGAGAAACCATGGGAAACCGAAATCTGGATAGGCCGGTAAGGATTTGAATCCTCGTCGTCCAGGCTTTTTTGTAATTTATTTTAAGATCATTTCAGTGAACTTTTTTATTTAGCTGTTACTGATCTCCTATGTCATCATTTCCGAATATAATAGTTTGTCTTGATGGTTTCGTTAATAACAATGATGAACAGTAATTGTGGCAGCCTAGTCCTACGTTTTGTAAGTACCTTTCGCTGTCTGGTTTGTTTTCCGTTTTATACATACACGCAGCGACAGCTCTTGCATAGAATTTAAACAGTGGAGGGTGGCTCTGAAGTTTCGATAACCCCTGCCTGTGTGTGTGGCTGAAGCTATACCGTCTCCTCCAAGCGGCTTACGACCGTTAAATTTAACAGCCGAGGCCCGACCCGATATACTCGACGGCTCACAGCACGCATCCACTAATGCCATCCCACCTGCAGCCGGAAGTCTATATACTATATTTACGAGTAGCCAGGGATGAAATATTCACGCCGAGAAATATAAAAAGGTACTGTCGAGGGATATTCGCTTATCGTATATCCGTCCGCTCCACGCAGCACTGTGATCCTATTAGGCGAGTCGGTAATATAGGTGGTAGGTTTGTTTTCATACCCTCTAAACTTTGTAACAAGTCAGGTACACATATTTCAACTCTTTTTTACGTATGCCCCAAGCCATTCCATCACCTTTCATTGTGATATCATTCAGTTTAAGTTTCTATAAATATGATTATGACTTTATTTTTTTTCGACGAACTTGGTATTAGTTGTTCGGTCAGCACTAGAAATACCTGAATTACATATCCTACATCAAGGCCGTTCCTTTTAAAAAAATGAAAGAAAAAAACGGTTACCTGTTAATTCCTACAACAACTAAAATGAAGTTGAAGTTATATAAATCCAAAACTATAGCTTTTTCTGAGCCAATAGGAAGTAAGTAATATCCGATATAAGAAAAGTTGACAAAAACCACAGATATATTTTCTGAATATTGTGTCCAACACAGTTGTATGCCAGTACTAAGTTTCTCAGATATATTTTTTCATATGCTCATTGGGTAACTTTGTACGCCATTATAGTCGATCACTGATTCGTAACGTATTCTTAAAGAGGCAATGTTTATTCAATATAAAATTTCATAATCTAAAGTGATTTACTGCAAAATTAGATCTTCAGTTAATGTTCATGACAGTTATACTCGTTTTTCTAATAACAGGAATAATGGCGATGGAGTGTATGCTGCAGCGGCAATATCCCTATCTATACCTACTTTTGTATTTCAGGTATTTTTATTTTTACTCTTTTTGTGTTTGATGTAAATTATTCGCCATTTTTTTTTACTAAAACATTTCACGTTAACGATGGGTCTACAACAACTGATCACTTAATACTTAAATATTATCTTACTAATTTCTCTCTAGACATACAACTAACTTTTAAGAATAGAAAAAAATATCAATGAGCTTCATTGTATGCAAAAAACGAATAAGGTTTAGCATTGTCTAGCAGAGAATCTACTTATCTGGTAAAACAAAATCTCACGTTTCAACATTTGAGTAAAAAAAATGCAAAAGTTGAAACAGATTAGTAGAAGCTTTAATGCGTGATTGCGTAGAAAAAATATCCAAAATATTGAACATTCAAATACATAGGAACCTTACCTAAACTCCCTTATGTTCGATTATTGAAAGCTTGGTTAGAAAGAACTAACCTCCTAATTAATAATTTTCATCACCAGATGAAATCATGGCCTTTGCAGTACTTGTCCGGTCTACAACTGACATTCAGCTGACAACGTGCGGAATAATGGCAATGATATTTGTAAACATATGAATTCGAAACGTAGAAAATATGGAACACCCTGCACTCAGATTTGATTGACAGTGGTAAAAAACGCATAGAATGAAAGAATCAAATTCGCAGTAAACTCCAGAATTCGAAATCAAAAAGGTTTCCAGGAAAATTTTTGTTCTGCATGTTTCCGAATTTAAAACCATTTGCAGTTCGTTTTCCTCTTTAAAAAATACTCTTATAACATAAACGCAAAAATTAAGTTAGAAACATTCGAGTTCTGACAGTATGTACATCAGTATCTCGATTTACGGGTACTTTATTTAGGTCAATACTCAAACATTGAAGGTGAAATGGTTAACGTAATGAGTAGTGTTTACCTTCTTACAATATACATGTTACGACGAAATGAATTGGCTGTTATACAAAGCAAGAGGAAGTAAATGTATTTTCCTTACTAAACACATCTAAATGTTAAAACAAATTTCTGAAAATGTCTATTAGAGTCCACAATAAAAACGTTTCGGGACATAAATGTAGCATGTGTTTAATTCTGACCAACCGACAGTTATAGACCTAGTAACATTCATCCATTAAGTAGCACATTATCCATAAATATTTTTATTTTGGTAGGAAAAAAACAGAATGTTTAAGGATAAGTTATTCCACACATGATGATATATGTTATTTCTGAAAGATGTTTTTCTTTTGTGCTGAGCCATCTTTCTCACTTCATACTTAACCAAATACGATGATTGAGCTATCGTTTTAAAGATTAAGTACACTGCTTTGGTAAAATCATTAAGACAGGAATTTTTTGAAATTACACCCATAAATGGAAAAATCATGGACAATCAAGGTCGAGGGGATTCGATAGTTCAGATTCAAGCTGCTAGGCTTCGCTGACGTCGATCAGGAGTTATCACATACCTTTAGATAGCAGCACCACATGTCACACAGATATTCATAAACTGTGTGTGTTTTATAGACTAAGGAACTATTCGGATATATTTGTTTCTGCTCAGGAAACTTTTCATCAAAAGTTACCAATGATTATACCTGTTTTCACTTAAAGTATTGTGTATAAAGAGGCCTTGTAATGTAAATATTTTGTAATTTAAATTTTAATGTAGATATTTTGTAACGTTATTTACATGTAAGTGTTAATGTAGATCACATTTTGTAAATTACCACGGGTTTGCCATACGTATATTCAACGTTTCCATAAGAATTTTCTAGTTTTTCGGAAGAAGTTGTAAGTATTTTGCCAAGAGTACCTAACTCAGTTGACAAATAAACCATTGCTGCTAAAGAGCCTGTTTTTCTTTCACCCTACTCTAAACCACCAACCTCGTTATTCATCGTGTATCATTCACAAAATTTTCTCATGGACCATATAATATCCACATAATTCAAGCAAACAACTTGCTGGTCTCGATAGGAACGAAAATGTGCAACACAAATATGATTACACATTCTGTTGAGAGAGTGGATTTGTATTTGGTGCCCAAGGCATTGCACTCAAAGCCGCCGAGACGTGAAACTACTGCAGACGGCACAGCAGGTCCGGAAATCCTTTGTTCCCTCCTTTCCCACCCACGTCGCAAACTTTTAATGACAGTGCTTGTAGCGCAAGGCTTAAAGGCAGTCATTTTGAAAGGTTGCAAGGCCATCGGCGTCCTTGCCTTTCTGTTCCCTTTGGTGTAGCAGCTACGAAAGACAGAGGTGAACCGACTGAAACAGGAACATTGCTACCAATAACTGCAGCTGCCGTCTTTTCCGCTAAATCTTTCACAATCATGGCCAAAAAAAAAATCGTTCTCATTAACAGCGACTGTTTTCCAATTTATTAGATTTCTCTCCACATGATACTGTTTGAGCCACGTGAGTCAACGTTCATTCGGAGATATTCCGAGTTTTCTGAAATGTTCCCAAGGATTTCGTAGACAAAATGGGTATCTTATAATTTCATATTGCCCGTCACAGAAATATGGAATTCAATGACGGCAAAACAAAAGAGTTGTTGCCCAGCCCGTCGCATTGGACAGGTATTCAAAACGGAGGTAAGAGGTTTTTTATTCAGTTGTATATTTCACGGACAAAAGTTCCCAATATGGTGAAATATCTGGAAAAGAAATTAAGATATCTAACTTAATAACAACTTTCAATGAAAGTTGTTTTGGACAAGATACGTTGCTAAGTTTATATATATATATATAACTTAACCGTGTTCCATTACCAATGTACAGTCTTGTAGTTCTGCTACGGATGCATCGTTCATGATGACGCTACATATGAACTCTTAAATTCGTTAACATTGTGTACTTTCCTCCTAATTTTCCAGTCGCATAAATGAAAAATCTGAAAAAAATAGACTATGGTATTTAATAATGGCTAATAACAAATATTATTATGCGTAAGATTCGTTCTAAGTTTCTTATATTTATGTTACAAAACTAAATTTTTGTGATTCGTAATATAAGTCTTCCTTCAAAAAATAAGGTTTATCTGCTAAAATGAACGACTTCATAATTCAGTGTTTAGGTCACCCACTTATAAAATTTGGAGTTTTTTTCACTATAACGGAACATTAAGCGGTAATTTAACTGACAAGTATTTATTTTATTTATTTAAGTAGCGTACGTGAAGACAAAACATATTATACATTTATTAAACCTAGAACTAAAGAGAACCAAAACTTATATTAGCTACATAACCTAGTATCACGCGTGCCATTTACCAACAGTTATATTGTACTATTTCAGGCATGATTTCTCTTTATTAGACGTGAAATGACAAAAAGGTAGGATTACGACTTTTAAAAATAACGAATTTGTATTTTATTCAGTGACACTAGCGTTCTGGCTTAGGAAAGCGGATGGTAGATAGAGAGAAGCGTTAGAAACAAACAAACAAAATCCCGGTAATATGAACACGGAAAGAGGACTACAACCTGGCAAAGTATTGTCATGTGTGCTTAGAGAAAACATGGAACGCGAGCCACATCGACCACTCACACTGGCAGCGGGAACTTCCGTGACGTCACTCTGAACAGTTAGTGGGCGCTTTATAGGTGGCAGCAATCCCATGATGACAGGCCTCTCTGATAGAAGTCACAGCAAGATGGCTGAAACGTTTTGTTAAAAAAAAATCGACGAAACTTCTGAGATTTCTGTAATTTATTCCCGGAATACGTACCGGTAGTCAATAACGAAATTCCCCTCGTTTAAACTTGCGACGGTTAGAAAAGTAATACTTGTTCAGAAATATATATGCCCTAAGTATGTCATTGATATGGTTGTATAACGAAATAAAGTACATACCTGATAATGCAGAGCTGTATCTACACTCGTTAATTATGGCGTACAAGGTACACAACTCACAGTTACGATGATTCACAAGCAAAAAAGGTACATTTCCTTTTATTCTTTCACTGATAGCGTGTTAAGAAAAATATAGTAACCATACTTGACCTCTGCATAAGTATACACACCCAACCACTACACCATCATTGTCTAGAGTGCTGCTCCCTGTGCAGCAAAAGATACTGTTACTTAGAACTGCCCAAAGATAATAAATTCTACTGTGTTGTGCCATCTTTCGTACCCAACTTAGATAGTAAAATAGTTCACAACCACTATTACGGTATAACAATTAATTACACATGTGTAGCATAACAAACGATTTGTCGGTAATGATATCGTGACGATATTTCCTTGGTTCAGTCCGTCTTATTTTACTGATGGCGGTGAACGAATTGCCACTTCGTCGTACCCTGCTGCAGTCGTCGTTGAGTGACTCCAAAACTTTTACAACATGCCACAATATTCTCAACAACTACTGTAGCTTTGTTTCTACATGCATGTATAAGAACTTTGACAGTGAAAATATCCATGTGGTACCGGACCGTTAGACAATAATGCTTAAACACAGGATCAAAAGTTAGTCATGGCCGCTATCCTGCATTTTCGTTCAGAAAGTGCGATAATTCCTCAGATATCCTCAGTCCTTGAAGCTGCTGCTGTTGCTGTGTGAACCTCATCTCAGCTGTTGTTCGACTTTCCCACACCACGTGCTCTGGTGTGCTTTCCTCACTCCACTCGCACCTGCTGGTTGGTGAAAGATCCTGTTAGATTTCGGGTAGAACTGAGTACCTCCCCTCCCCCCCCCTTCCTCATGATTCTCCTGTGTACACTGGTGCACAGTGTCGTGGTCCTTGGTGGTTGAATCGGAGAAAAAAATAGTTGTATGTGATTTAATTATTATCTTGTTACCACAATGACGTCTGCGATTACTTCAAATAGAAACAGCTTGATGTTGATATATTGGTAGAATACACCGCTAACCTGTGAACCCATCATAAGTTAATACCTGTATAGTGTATACGTCGTGGTCCCGCTTAATTGCAAAATAAGAACGTCGTGTAACTAGGGTAGCGGTGAGGTAAACAAACATGGAACAAGAGTTTAATAGCTGCGGAGCACTGCAGTACACGAGATGACGTCGTCAAGATATGCCCGCCACAACGAGTGTACCGTCTAATTGCATTCCTGGGGACAGACTGCGTGACGCCTGGTATGCGCTGCCGTGGTGGTTGCATAGCGGCGGGGGCACGCCGACTACCACTCCGCCCTCTACCTTCTACGTACCCATGAAGCATCTCGTCGGCCACTTCTCTCAACCACAGTATATGAGCTGTTAACGTATGAAGAATTCTTGTGTGATATAGAAAATGTTGTAGATGTACAGAAAAATTAACTCCAAACTGAAATTTTACAAGTAGCGAGTCAAATCGCTTCCGGTTACAGTTATGGCGATTTTTTCCGTAACCTTGTTTGCTTCCCCAATTACAGTTCCGTAACCAAAGGGTATCAGAGCACTATTGTTTTCGCTGAGATATCTTTCCGTCATTCACCAGTCTCTAACTCCAGAATGGAATAACTTCCAAACTTTAAATGTGAACATCTTATGTGTTTAGTTGAGTGGAAACCAAATATTGTACCTAAAATTTTGTAAATTTTTAATGAAGTGATATAAACGTTTACAGTTCATCAAACAGAGAAATAATATTTATTTCAATTTTTTTCTGTGAAATAGACGTAAGTGCCACTAAAGGTTGCCAGTTTCAGACCATATTTGTACTCATCTACAGCATTCGAAGTAAAATTTATCGCTTTAGCTAATATTTAGAACCTCCGTTATAATGAAAAATTATATCTCCTAAGTCAAGGTTACAGTGACACAAAATAGTTTCGCATTTCAGGTTGTCATGGTAAATACAGGGAATATCACCAATACAACACTTTCGTTAATATTTTGGGAGTATACGATATTACATATTTCTTTGAGTGGGAGTAGTACTTTATAATTTTGATGATAAATTTAGAGTGTCGTAATGGGTTAAACTTGTATGTCAAATTACCTACTTCCAAATTAAGGACATCAATTTGTTAGTCAAGTTTTATTCATAACAGAAATTTAAAGCATATCCACACCGGAGACATTAAGGTATAAATCGGCAAGAATTATTTCTAGAAAAGAAGGTACGGATACTTCATTTAAATGAGCATGTAAGATCTGTTTTTTGTCTACACTGGAAGCTTCTTTTCATCTTTTTTAACGCTATAGGCCTTGTCAACATGAGATCATTAGGGTGGGAAGAAGGGTGGTTCAAGAAACGCTAAGGAATTCGCACATGACCTTTAAAATTAATCGTACTTTTATAACCGAAAGTGATTTCGGGGAACCATGGAAGACCGAAATCAAAATTTCTCTAGGTAGAATCGAATCCGCACCCTCCCAAATGGCAGGGCTCCGTAAAACTTGAAGATTTTACCTTCGGTTCAAAAAATTCGGTCGTACATCAATAAAATGTTCAAATAATTTCTTTAAAGGAGGGAAGACACGAATGGACTGAAATCTTCAAATCGAGGTTGCAAATTATTGGCTTGTTTATTACATCCAGAAAGAGAGGGATTAATTCCGGCATCCAGGTATTTTCTTAGTGGTTAACTTTCCGTATTTTGTTTGTTGATTGTATGGTTCAACTTTCTCGGCTTTGCTCTTGAACCACCGCTGTCTATCCCGAGGGAACATTTCACATGTTTGTTTAATTGGGTTTGTGATGAACAGTGGAATTACAAAACTTTTGAACCACCGAACTTTCATCACCAGGTACGTATACATACGCGGCCTCCGTTGTAATGTAATGCCACAAGCCTTTACGTTGGACGTGAAGAGTTAATTATTCAGTGAGGTAAATAGAGTTTCCACGGCCCTATCAGACAGTCTCTTTAGGTGTAATACCGCGAATAAAGCACCACGGATCTAAAGATAGTACTCAGTCTATTAAAAGCTTCATTGTTTCTGCAATAACCTACCATGTCATGTTACCTTCCAGGCAGCGGGTACATTAATTAATTGATGAAATTCCAGAGATTCTCCAGAAACTGTGGTGAAAAAAATAAAAAACGACTGAAAAAGGTGAAAACTTTCATTGAACTGATTATATGTCGCTACGTCTCCCTGAAGTATGGGTCGATAAGTGCATATAATAAGATAATTCCGGAAAAAAAATCGATTAATAAGCTGTCGTAATTATGTTGGTTTTTTTTCCTTGATCGTTTATGTTCTTGTGTTTTTCTCTGTGCTTGTGTGTGTATTAGCACGCGCTAATATGTTTCTGTCTATAAGTGTATGTTTGTGTGCATGTCTTTGTGTTTCTGGGTGTTTTCGCGTGTCCGTGTGTTTATATGTGTTTTCATGTACGTGTTTTCGTGTGTTTTCTTTGCTGTGTGCGTGTTTGTGTATGTGTTTTTTTGCGTGTGTTGTTCCTTTATTGAGTGTGTGTGTGCCTTGTGTGTGATGTTTTCCGTGTGTGTGTGTGTGTGTGTGTGTGATTGTGTATATATGTATGTGGTTGTGTGTGTGGTTCCTTTGTTGTGTGTGTGTGTTTTATTTGTTGTGTGTGTGTGTTTTCCTTATATGTGATTTTTTCCGTGTGTATGTTTTCGTGTGTCTGTGTACCTGTTTGTTTGTCTGTTTTTTTGTGTATGAGTTTTGAGCTGTTTAGTGTGTTTGTGTTTTAGTGGGAGTTAATCACACCCCTTTTTACTTCAACACTGATTTGGAATGAAATTTGTATTTGACATAACTGGCTTATAAAGCGGTCATCAACTCGCTCTTATCAATTCTTCTTCATTTGGGATTCGTGTAGGAAATGACGAGACTTGAATATGTAGCGGATCTCCTTATTCTGTGGAGTTCGTTGCAGGGTTACGTTTGGTTTGAGTGCATGTCATGACACGCCTTAGTGGGTATTGCGGTAGCCACAGTGCCTTAAGGTAAGTCCACTGACAAAATAAATATTTCTCCGTCTTACATTATGAATGTTTCCTGAAAAAAAAAAAAAATAACAACAACTTAAGGAATTTAAAATCAAACTTTCTTAATCTGAAAATTAAATGGGGGAAGGAATTTAACAATTCAATTATAAAAGATAATTTTAAAAAAGGTGGAAATTAAATAACATGGGGAATTGCCACCGGAGCGTAAGCTCTATGCCAATTAAATTAAAAATAATAATAACATCAGAGCCTGGGACTGTCGATTCTGTTCGATGGTGGAGCTGGAATGGTTTCCGTTGAGGCACATGAAAAACTTGCCTTCCACTCAATAATCTTCTAGTTGTTTCATGAATCAGGATCACTCTCATACAGGGAGTCTATTGTGTGTTACCTTGCCCCCTATTTTCAATAAGGCACAGAAAATTACTTGCTAGAAATAATTGACAGATTTATATTTTATACTTAATTTTTAATAATATGGGGTATTATTGTTAGTAAGATGAAAGTAATTATGATAAAGTCCTTTGTCGGGTTTGATTATGATTTCCTTAACAAATACCCTGGGTCTGATATCTTAAATGCTCGGCAAATGGTATTCGCGTCTCGTTGACGATGCCTAAAATTTCTTCTGGTCTGCTTGGCAACTTCTTGTATCTCATTGCTTGTTATGTCGCTCTGAAGCATCTCCTACTTCTTAATGATACGTCATCGATCATTGTATAACCTCGATTTTTTTTAAGTTGAAGTGAAATTTAATATCTTCTGTAGAAAATCCTGAAATGATCACCATGTAATTGTCTGCCACTAACAGGCTCGATATTTCAATGCAAAAAGATGACAATTTGTGAGATTAATTAAAAGTTAATGGTCATAAGATATTAGAAACAAGGGAACGTTATAAAAAGATTTCTATGGTGAGTATTAATGTTTTATTTGTAAATAAACAATAGTTTTTAAATAGTTTCCATTGCTTTTAAATTTAAATGTCTTTAATAGTTGTTTCAGGATAGTTTGAGCGTTAATTTCTTAGTTCTAACGTTTCTTTTCGTCAATGTCTAAGACTCTAAATGAATTAATAGAGTCATGAAGCGTCAACAGCACAAGATAAGGAATGTCTCAACCACTCTCTCCGACATTCTGACCATTTGATCCTCTTGTAAACATTTCTTTGTATTATGTCAGAACGAAAACGTAAAGTCAATTACATCGAGAAAGCAGCACTTCTTAAATTGACTGGTCATCTTTAACAATGTGGTCAAACCATTGTATAACAGGAATAGTTTCCTAACTCAAATAGGTAATAACTTAAGTAATTATCACACATTTCTACATCAATGGCGCCTCATGGTCTGGGATCACACGTTTGTTTAATGTTATACCAAACGTATCAGTCCAATAAAGGGTAAAGTCTTATCACAAATATTTCAGAATAATAGAATATTTCCGAGCAATATATAACGGTTTTAGTTAATTCTTCACTTCTGCTAAAATGAAACTGGGTGGAATTGCTAGAAATGCCGTAAACATTTTTGTTACATCACATTAATGTTAGAAAGAGCAGAAATATTTTACATCTTTTATTGATTATTTCCAATATAAGTACGAACATTTTACGGTCTGTATGTATAGCAGATGTGTAAATAAGTCGTTATTAAGTGCTATAACTCTTATGGTAGAAGAAATGGGGACTGATAGTAAATTCTGATAACAAAATTGAAAGCTGATAATATCAGCGAAATATGTAACCAAATGCAACCGTTGCAATCGATTTTGAATACTTGTTCCAAAACACCACTCTCCATTTGGTCCACAAAAAATAATTTTCGTTCCTTCTGTACACGTATAGGTGACATCAAAAAAAAATCAAAAAAAAAAAAATTGAGAGGTTGTTTATAGATCTGTTTTGCTGTTAACACACCTTCCTGTGAGATTTCACCACAAATGGTATTAACCCATAGAATTTACAATGCTGTGACTTACATACAGATAGCGATGGAATTAAAAGAATTACGTTTTAAGCATTTTCTCAGTGGAACCTGGTAGGTATCTCGGGTTTTTGTAAATGATAAAATAATTAATTCAAGACACTCTTTCAGATTTAACTTTGTTTATTACTAGAAGACATCAGAGTTCAAACATACTAGTTGCACGTGAGAACACAAGCTCCAGCGATTACACTCAATACCGCTTCCAAAGACAGTACTGTTATACACTAGTACTGAATTACAATACTCTTTGCATACGTAAAAACTGTTCTTTACTGTTTCAAAACTCGTCTCTGACGATCGCTGATATAAGTTCCATATTACAAAGGCCTCCGCCAGATGTTCCTCGAACTTTAACAATACTTAAACAATTAAAAACATATTAAAAAACAATCAATATATAATCATTTAAAATAATTACTAAATGCTCAGAAATGAAAATTAAATATATATGAACACAGAATTATCCACATAAATCAGTTTAAATTGTCGCAAATCATCCTCTAAATATCGTATATCACCTTAATACTTGCAATTACAAACATTTAATCAATTCTTCTTGCACAATACTGTCCTTAAACATATTAAATAGTGTTTACATAATTTCTTTTCATAAAACAAAATCCATTTATACCAATGCACAATCAATTGCAAGAAAAATATAAAAACCCATATTTACTCAACCCCTACCTTGCCACAAATAATTCATAAAATACAATTCCATTTTAAGTCTAAGTTTGAGGGCTGTTACAAACCCTTATAAGAAAGAAGATTACCGCTAGGATTTTGGAAATAGAGTACAAGAGCTTTTCTTATAACTTTATTTATTACGTGAGAAGCGTTTTTTTTTGTAATGCTGGTTACGTATATTAATCCTTACACAAATGAGTTCACTTGCTAATAGTTATTGACACTGACTAAACAGTATGTCAGAAACTATTGCCTGCAGAGCGATAATGAAGTTGTATAAGCTTCCCTCATTTAAGTGACTAAATGTAGAAGCTCTGACACTCGTTCGAATTCTCGTCTACCTGTGTTATGCTCGATATTCGAAACGGTGTCCCCCGTAATGCAGCGTCACTGCTCCTCCACGGAGTTTGTTATTCACAGCTTCTCCTGAGAGACCATTAACACACAGACCACGTGGCCTCGGGGAACGCTTCGTTGACGAGAGCCTACACCTGGGCTTTGCATTATTGAGAAGATCCAGAAGCTTCACGGGACACAGCGCCAACACCGTTACGGAGTAACGCAGGAACACGCTAGTGAAAAGGCACAGAGGCGACAGAGGCACGCCTACGTGGGGGTCTGACGTCACTGGTGAAGCCATCAAACTGTTAGCATGATGCAAGACCTTCTAGCTCTCACTTCTTGATCAGTACGAAACATGTAATTCAGCACTGCACCCAAATACCAATTTATTTTTTTTTTAATATTATGAATCTCACACCCATTTTTATTTACCCTCTCCTGTACCCTCCTACTTTTCCCTTCTACGAATATTAAATTCTTTTATTGTTTTTAGTAAGTTAAATATCACTTCCCTTAGTAATTTCTCCTCAGTCCCTGAACCCCTTAGCTACGAAATAAAATATTCCTACACACTAATGCCTGAATTCGAGTGCCAGGTTGTGGTCATGATCATCTTTACCCTTCCATGCAACACTCCTAATTCTTCCACCAATATCTTTCCACTCCTCGTTACCATTATACGCTATGTAAAAACTCCCATGACCCGCTTCACCCTCCTCCTGTCTTCCAATTAATCCCCTTCCAGCTCCTTGTTCGTATCAGTTACTTAAAGTGTTCTGCAGTAGTTTCCATGGACAAATGTAGCAAACCGTCTTCGCACACCCCCTTGCTCTTGTATTTGATACCCAAAATGTAGGTCCAATACTACACCACTATATCCAAGCAATGGTCTGATCAAAAGTTTTGTAGCACAAGTCCCTTACTTCTCTGGTACATTTGCTCATCGCTCTTTCTAATTAGTGAAGGATTTTGAACCTTATTCCTTAGTACCTGTCTAATTTGTTCTGTCCAGTTAAGTTTTTGATCAAATATTATTCCAAGGTATTTACATTTTTAGCCTTCAACAAGCAATTCTTTGACCACACTATAATCATAGTCAACCTTTAGTTTTTTTCTGTGTACTTAATAATCTGACTCTTCTTACCATTTATCTTTATCCAGTGTTTACCTATTCAGCTACATATCGTGTCCAGGTCACTCTGCAGCTGTGCACAGTCTTCTCTCATTTTTATCCGATTATCTAACATTATCTTCAGACAAAGTAACTTCTGACTTTAAACCTTTAAAACAATCATTTATTAGAATAATGAATACCAGTGGTTCTAGTTCTCTAACCTACGACACGCCCATTTTCACTTCCACTTCTTTTGATACTGCATTTCCTATTCTTTCACTAGAATTGATCCGAATTTTTAATCAGAAAACACATAATTTGCTTTAGTCTGGCGCTTTTGAGAATAATATAGTATTAATCTACCCATACAAACATATGAATACATCAGTCTTCAAAGATTTCTTTTGTAAAGGAACAAGCATCCTAGTCCACGCCTTCCTGACATTGTTTGTGCCCATTATTTTTAATTTTCATAAATACGACGATATGAAGAAAGCTTAGTATTTGTACTTATATATTTTGACTGGCCTTTTATTTGTTACTAGAAGCTGTTTGATTTTACGCAAGCTATCTTCTTTCTCCCCTACCTCCACCCCCTCGTCCTATCCCCCTCCCTTCCACCACACTACCACAGCAAGAATCAGAATTGTTAGATCTGAAGCGCTTAACACTAGCTGAAGGAGGTTTAGGTTACTAGCTGTCTGCGATATGTGTAAATCACAATCTATATGATAAGAGTATATCTGCTTGTGAAATATATAGGTTATGAGACTTTTCAGATGTCTTAGTTTAATAAAACCAACTTCATTTATTGAATTATTTGAAAATTAATCACAGGCCATTAATTTTATTAATAAATTATTTTAATCCAAAATAAAGAATATTGCATATAACATAAATTATGTGCGCGGTAACACCGTAATTTAAATTATAACGAAGAATATTATAACAAATTATTGTAGCGAATATTTGTAGAAATAATTTATATCTAATTTTGAATCGCGTGGAAGGTTTGGTTTGTTATACGTATTTAAAGAGTACACCCAATTTAGCAGAGTTGAATTATTCAATAAAAATATAACAGCCAGAAATTATTTTACATATTTTTTCTGACTGCTATATGCTTCCAGTTGAATTCTTTAGTAACTTACCCTTGAAGATCCGTATTTGCTTATTTTGCAAAAAATGTGTTTCTTCGTGGCTCTGTTGAATAACGTCAAATAGTATTTAGGATGAGAGTTTTGTTTTTATTAGTAAACAAAGTAGAAATGGCTGTTCTCCAGTTAGCACAGACCAATAACCAGCTGTTGCCAGTAACTTGGTTCACGTTCGTCTTTTTAAAATTATTTTTCGAGTGTTATGAGATAAAGTCAGGTCTCATACCGAATTTACTTGCACTATCTATTTGACCTCCTAATTTTCAATCAACGATTAGTCAAAACAACGTCGCAAATGCAGTGAGAAATCCAATGTGGTCATGACTCTTAAAAAAGAGTTGAATAACTGATGACTAAGAATATCAATTTAAATTCAGAATAATACGATGCTGTTGCTACATACAACTAAATAATATATCTTTTGAAAATGTTAATTAGTACATTAACCATGACCATCTTGTAATTGTGAGAGGAGTAGCAAGTTTTGGGAGGCATTCCGTTATCCTCAGATCAAATATATCCACAAACCTATCACCGAAAATATTTTACGACCAGTGCATTCTTCTTCCTGTACGTCTGTGAAGAAAGAGCGTATGGCATTGTTGACCGGAAGACCTCGAAGGTTAGTTCGGCCTCCGGTTGACAGAATTTCTATTTGCCGCGCATGTGCCTCTGTTGTGGCTACCCTAACCTAACCCGGTAATCCTACCGGATATAGGGGACCTGCGATTTAACGTGGAATCCGAACCAAGGAAGCGTTCTGGCGTACTTCACAGTACACGGCAAGCTGTGTGTGTGTCAGAGGTGAATGTCGGGTTAAGTGCCTTTCAAAATCCCCGGTGAGACAGGGATTCGAACCGGTGACCTTTCGACCTCTAGTTCACTGAGCCACCAGACCGCTACTTATGGCTGTAAGAACAGGACAATAAACAAATTTACGAAAGGAAAACTTAGAACGGCACGGTGAGTTCTGGAAAGTTTCAAGTAGAAAAGACAAGAAGAGAGTAACCAACATACGATCAGTCACAGGGTTCACAGACATCTTATAGAAGAACTCCTGGAAGTAGCAACATGGTAGGCCCTACCATGTTGCTCGGAGGAAAGACAAAAGATGGACAAAAACAGTGCTAAAGTATGGGGGGAGATCATTTTTAAAGACATACACAGAGTTGTTGAAATTAATTGGCACAGGATCGCCATATATCGTTTGACATCGAGAAGACTGCTAAAGCTCATATCTTTAGGAGACCATATCACTGAATGATTGAATTAGCTGCTGCTGACGATGATGTTTTAAATTAGGAATAAAAAGATCATTCGATATACGTAAATCACTTATATCGTTGATTTTTAATCTCTATTTAGTCTATAAAACGAAAAATTTTAAATATACATTTTTTTGTGAGTTGGATTAGTCTCAATTTTGAATAGTCTCCCGACTATACCACTTACGGCATATAGTACCCTCTTCATAGATGTGTATAAATGGTTGAATAAGTAGCAGGAGGAAATGTAGTTAGGAACGATTCAGGAAGTTCGGATACTTATGAGCATGGTAGTACATTTCGAATAAATCACTAATTGTTACTAATTTGCGAAAACTTTCATCATAATTTCTCAGCATTTCTAGGTCTCATCAAAATGAAACATATTCTATTTTACTTTTGGGACGATGAGCCGTATATTGTTCAAACCCCCATCGAAATGCGACAAGCATTTTTTGCGCCAGTCATTTTCTACGAAAGCAGATGAACAGATTCGTATTTCTTTATTTCTCGTCGTCAATGTCACATGGAGATAAAATGCTCCTCATTTTATTCGTCACACCCTGGACAGCTCAGAGTTTGAATCCCTATAAAAATCCGCCCAATTGTTTTTGCATGAATGAAGTAATTACTTCTCGCAGTCATTTTATAACTAATTATATAATAACAGCTAATGCTTTGTTAAACTGACATTTTATGTTACAGGTAGTTAGTCATAATCATTACCGAATACATTTTTCTCAAATGATTATAATAATATATTAAAACAAGTTAGTGGACGTATCTATTTCGAATATAAACACTTATAATGTCCGTTAATAGCAGTGGGTTGAATTCGGTGTTCTCGCAGTTCTGCAATTATTGTTAAATAACCTTAAAATATTGTATACAAATTTGTCTACTGGAACTTCTATATCTCTGAAGTCTTAACAGAGTGTATAAGAAAACATGTACATCCACTGAATATAAAAAGCAACTAATAATTAATATGTTAATTTAAAAGCAATACATACTGTAATCAGAGTTCTATCTATTCATTTCTTTGCAATTGTTTAACTAAATACAACTGTTGTTAAATAATGCCTATAATATCGATTTTGTAGTAACATCTCTGTCCGCAATTAGACCTACAACTAAGGCCTCACACGTTACGTCAGCGTCAGGGACACGATGACACAGTGACCAAAGTAGCCTTTTATAGATGGCATATCATCTCTTGAGGAAACCAATGTTCCCCCTTTTGAATTTCGTGGGCAACCTTACTATATTATCTTATATATAAAAACAAATTTTGGTGCATTTTTATGTCCAAGATTAATAGACTTCGGCACTGCTTGACCAACCACCATGAAAGTTGGCACATAGATGTATTTTTTCGTGGAGTATGTTTATGACCAAAAAACATCCGAAAACCACCTTCTCTTCCCCTTTACATTCCTTAATTTTTATACAAACCCATATTTTTTATCCGACTTCGATGCAACTTTGCACATGTATACTTTAAAACAAAAATAAAAATACTGTGAAGATTTGTTTTTAAAAAACCTAATCCGGCTCCCCCTTTCCACCCCCTTAATTTTTGTATACATTCCGATACCGATGGCACCTTGCAGACGTATACTTTAAAACAAGCAGAAAAATACTGTCAATATTTGGTTTGCAGAAACTCAAAATCTTTCCCCTTTCCACACCCTTAATTTTGTTCAATTTTCTTTATACAAAGCTACATTTTATATCCTATTTTGAAGAAACTTTCCACACGTATACTTTAAAACAAATAGAAAAATACTGCCTTCATTTAGTTTGCAAAAGCCCGATCCCTCTCCCCCTTCACCCCCACCACACTTAATTTCCAATGTTGCTTATAGAAAAGCACAGTTTTTATGATATTTCGGTGGGACATTACACACTTATACTTTAAAACAAAGAGAAAAATACTGTCTACATTCTGTTTAAAAATCAGACCCTTCACCCATTTTTCCTCATTTAATTTTTACTCGTGTTCCTAACACAAAGCTACAGTTTTTACCCGAGCTTGATGGAACTTTGTACGCGTATACGTTTAAAGATAAAAACAGTCTACATTAGGTTTACAAAAACCCATCCACTCTCCCCATCACCCCAGAAACAAGATTTACATTTGAAACCATTCAGTTTTTTTTAATATCTCGAAAACAGTAGGTAGATCTGACAAAGGGCGTAGCGATACTCTGAGAGCCCATAACATTGCCTGTCAAACAGTGTTGGACCGATTCCGATCGGACAATTGCTGAACAATAAATTGTTTTAAAGTTTCAAGATACAAATCTACAGTTTTTTTCCGATCTGGAAGGCACTGTACGTTTATCTCGAAAATTGAAAATAAATCGGCCAATGTGGATGGTGATGCAGAATTTTTACGACATTCCAATCAAACGTAATGAAACATCGGAACTATCAGAACTTTCATATCCAGTCTGTGAACAGAAGAAGGAAAGATTAAAAATATTGTATATACCAAGACACCAGAAAAACGTTTTCAGATTTGGTTTAAGCCAAAAATTCATTGTCTTTTACTTATTTTGTACATGTAAATGTGTCTGCTATACATATGTTTACAAAGAAAAGTAGGCATTGCTACACAAGCCCAGCAAAGCTTGTATATATACTGAAAATAGTCCCAGTATACCGAGAAATCTATGGGAACTCAGAAATACAGTTATGTGCAGCAACAGAACACAATCATCAATGTTATTTAGTCACAAGCTAATTAAAAATTTTATTTCATTTAGTCAGTTATTGTTCATTAACACTAGTGTTAACTAAATAAAGTCCCTTGATAATGAAACAATATTGCGGAGAACTAATAGGAACAAATGGTGAAAATTCAATCTATACTAATAAAACGCTAATCCTGGTCACGCTGTGAATCACGCAGTGACGTCACGCAGCCAGTCTTCGTTGGTGTGTTAAGAACGCCAGAGATATTATTACATTGTAGAGATTAAGAAGTTTATTTAATAACAATTCGGTTTAGTTGAGCATCCGGGAAGGAATGAATTGCCAGAACAAAAAGTACATATTTCGTTTAAATCAATATGTTAATTGCTTTTTTTTACTTTTATTCAATCGAAACAGATATTTTCTTATAATTTCTGTTACTAAACTAAAAACCAAGTGAAATGATTTTTATGGTTATGAGTTTCATTTAATGACAATTGTGTTTAATTAGCAACAGCGAGAAAATTACACTGCATTTATCCATTATATTAAACGGGCTTACAAGGTATATATATTCGATGTAGACGTTTCAGCCATATTCTGTGCCACTGTTATTGTAAACTAAAAGAAAGAAATTGCCAAAACCATTGAATTAAAAGTATGGGTCAAATTTAGATATCGATACATTGAATGTATTGATAGCCGGGTGATGCAGGTTATGATTTTTGAAAGGCAATGTCAGCGGAGGCTGTAGTTAGGTTGAAATGCAGTTAGAACCAGAATGACAATTGACACATTTTGTTACAACATATTTCGCTATGAATTTGATTTCATAAACAAAAGTTGTTTTCATAAGCGCCATGTTACTGAAGTTGTTAGTTCATGCAGATGGGAATAGCTCCATGTTTATCGTGCTGAATGTGTCCTGTAACAAGGATAAAACTGATTATAGCATAATGTTTTGGGATTCCTAATTTATTTTTAATTTAATTGGTTTCATACATCTGTCATCATTGATTCAGTAGAAGTTACAACTGCATCGCTACGTAAACTATTTGCCAAAATATGTAGAACATTACAAGATAAAGCATATAATAATTCCGTATAGAAATGAATTGCTAGAATACTGCGTTTAGCCCGTCGTTTTTGACGGACTCAGAGACTAGTTTTATGTATAAGAAGTATTCATCAAGCGGGTGCGCAGACTTCCGCGGGCATTGTCAATGTTATCTCGGTTCTCCGGGGGAACCGCGTCAATTTATCGAACCCTAACATTTCAGCCATCAGGTTGTGACTTTCTTCAGAGGTCCTCTGCAGATAACATATAAGAAGAATTGTTCAATAGCATCCTGGTATTTAAGTGTTGTCTTTTAATATTGACACGTACTACTGCACTAGATGAAATTAAGTAAATGCGTTTCATTACATTAATGCAGAAAGGCCATATAATTGAATATAAAAGTTTCTTTTAACATGTAATCTAATTAGCTTCATATTATAATTACTATACACATAAAAATGGATATAAATTATTATAATCACAATCAATCAACCAAAATAAATCCGTGTACTTTTCCAGTGCTTAAAGAATACTCCTCCAAGGAATTAGATGATCATTTTATTCTAATGAAACAAAATTTATTCTCATCATCTCGGCTACTGTTCTGGTACCTAGATTCGGTTCAGGAACTCAGGCGTGTGGATTCACTCTCAGATTCACTGCAGTAGTATTATTATATCCCTGTAATAGGTGGAAATAAGTGGTTTAATTAATATAAGAAATAATTATTCCACGATACAGTTTAAAATTTTAACTTTTCTTTATTTCTCGAAGACATACACAACTTCAAAGATACTGGTCAATGTATACACAATTTTTTTTTATTTTTTTTGTTTGTAACTGCTTTACGTCTCTTTTTAACATCGAGGTCTTTAGAGACGGGAAAGGATGGGGGGCAAGGATGGGGGCAAGGAATGGGAAGGAATTTGATCATGGCCTTTTGAAGGAAGCATCCCGGCATTTGCCTGGAGTGATTTGGGGAAACCATGGAAAACCAAAATCTGGATGCCCGGACGGGGATTCGAACCGCCGTCCTCCCGAATGCGAGGCGAGAAGTATACACAAGCTCCAGCGATTACATTCGACACTTCTTCCAAAGACCTTACTGCACACGCTCACACATAAAACTGTTCGCTTAAAACAGTCTTGCCGACGTAAACTATGTCCATAAACTGTGTCGAAAAACAGTCTCTGTCGCTCGCTTTATACAAGTTTCATCGAAAGTTCGAGAACATTAGAACAAAGTCTTCCGACAGATATTTCTAGAACTTTAACGATACTTAAACAATTTAAAAATATTAAAAACCATCAAAATTAATACCTAATCATTTACAATCATTACAAAATGGTCAGAAATTAAAATTAAAAATATTTAAACACAAAATTATCCACGTAAATCACTTTAAACTGTAGTTAATTGTTCTTTAAACATCGTAACTCACCTTTAATACTTATTAAAAACATTTAAGCAATTCTCTTACCTAGTTCTGTCCTTAAACATATTAAATGATATTTACGGCGTTTCTTTTCATAAAACAACCATTTACATTGATTTACAGTAAATTGCAAGACAAACATACAAGATCATATTCAATCAAACTCTAGCTTGCTACAAATGCTTCATAAAATACAATTCCATTTAAAGTTAAGGTTTGAGGGCTATTACACCAGTCTACCATAAAACGGTTCAATGATTACGTCTAACTAGCAGACTCGTTCGAAAGTTTCACGAATAAAACGTTCATAAAGCAAAGATATAGCAAAACACTACGCCGTGTGGATCTTTTGCGAATAAAATACAATGAATAGTGAGGTTTGTGGTTTGTAGTAGGTTGAAACAAGAGGTTCA
Organism: Vandiemenella viatica; assembly: GCA_031002005.1. Taxonomy (NCBI): domain Eukaryota; kingdom Metazoa; phylum Arthropoda; class Insecta; order Orthoptera; family Morabidae; genus Vandiemenella; species Vandiemenella viatica. The sequence goes on from CM061919.1 coordinate 210,306,780, forward strand.
TTTGTAGCAGTACCTTTCCTTTTTCGCCTGATGCATGATGCTATCGTGCTGCCCTCTACTGAAGCTATTCCTTCCCTGAAGCCGAAGTGCCACAGATCTCACCGGAATACAACTGATCTGAACAAAACATACACAATATATCCATATCTCAGTGAGATATTGTGCTGCTGTTTAGAGGTAACGCGATCAATCGTAATCGACTACAGCGAAGCCTAGCGGCTTGTCACTGAACTGTCTCACATGCCTGACTTTGATAGTTAATACTTTTTCATTTAAGAGTGCCGAATTCAGAAAATTTCTTTTTTAAAATATGATGTTACCAAAGTGGAGACCATAAACTTTAAAATGATACCTCATTTATCGATTTCCGTTAGATATCATCTGAGATAAATGGTTCGTGACAAAAAAAACACGTTTTAGAAATAATATATATGATCCGCTTCAATGTATTTGGTCACAGCATTCGCTGTTATATCCATCCAGCTGGGACCTGTTGTGTGGAATATAACATATTTCGGAACCCACATATTCAGACATTTGAGTGTGAAGTGATAGTGTAAACGATACAAGAAGACTCAAACGTATCAAATTACTGGAAAATCAGTAAACAGATCATTGAAAGTCAGATCAGCCAATGAAGTTCCTTTCTTCTTAATCTTGTATTAATGACATATTAGTGACCGAGTGTTGTGGTCATCATTGTCGCGATTACCTCACCAAGGCAACGTCTGTGGGGAGCTTATCTGGGTTGATTTCGCGTTGTCTTTCTCTCTGTGACAGTGTTCCTAAGTGTTACTGTAAGTATGTATGATGTGTGTTCAGTGTATGAAGATGAGAGATAAAAGAAGGCAGAGCGTGATGCCAGGTGTCAGCCCATTCAGTCCTACTATTCCGAAAGCCTCCTCATTGGCTGCCAAGCTTAATGGCCTCATCCAACGAATCACCATCAGCAATGTTGTATGCACTCACTCTATACACACTGTGCAGAATCTGGGTTTTAACTCAGGACTTTGGTATACTTTCTGGTGGTAAGTAACTGTCCACCGCCACCCCTCCAACCTGCCGGACATCTCCTGAGGACGAAAATTTCCCCCACCACCGGGACTCGAACCAGCTAACCCCGTGTCAGTAGCAGACACCATCACAGTGCTACAACCAACTGATGCAAAGCTGTGGGTTGATAATTCTTCAGTTTGTTGGAGGAACCATTCCTCTTTATAATATTATGTTCTGCGATATGTAGCGCTACCAACAAATAAGGTGCAAAGCTATTAAACCTTTTGCCAACTCAACAACTAATTAATTACCTAAATGAATGAGTGGTCAACGTTCTGGCCTCGAATTCTGTAGGACGTTTGTTCGAATCCCCGTCCGGCCATCCAGATTTGGTTTTTCGATGTTTTTATTCCAAATCACTCCTGGCGAATACCGGAATTTTTCTTTCAAGAGGCCATGGCCGAATTCCTTCCACTTCATTGCCCTTTTCCACCTCTAATGACGTCCTCAAGGCGTAAAGCAATAAGCAAAAAAAGTGTGCTAGAATGTTTAACCAAACTGTGAGAAGTTTCCCAACGGCTTCGTCGTTTGACAACAGAGAACAATGTTTCGAGCCTATAAAGGCGTATTTCGGTGATATCAAAAGTTAACAGCAAGAAAGCTACTGACGAAAAAGAAAACAGGTGGTTTCTAATTCTGATCTTTATCCATTCTAACTAGTTATCGTAGTTAAAGGCAAATTTCAATTCATAATGGTTTACGTCTCGTTACGTGTTTTCTAAAATAATGTAATGCCCCAGCGGTTGCTTCAATACGATCTTCCTAAACCTCGATGTGTAGCAATATGTTTTATTTTCAGGAAATTAAGTATCAATAATGGTTCTGACAGATGTAAACATTTTTGCACTTAACAAAATAAATTGAACTTTTTAACTGTAAGACACCCTTCGCTTAGACTACTAATCAATGTCTTATACCTACCGTCGCTTACAACAAACTGAATTCTGTCTAGAATCCTAGTAGAATGGGCTTTTCCATTTTCAGCAACATCAGAGACAAACAATCCACACAACTCAACTTTCCTTTTTTTCAGCATTTATGGTTCTTCGACATCATTATATCCGGGAGAGAATGTAGCAAATAATGGGAAGGAATTGTGCAATGCTTTTTGAAGGAACTATCGCGGCTTTCCCATGGAGTAATTTCGAAAAACCTTGAAAAGCCGAAATTTGGTTGCCCGAACTAGAATTTGAACCTGCATCTTTCCGAATGGAGGAGCCTAGTGGTTCAGGAATTAAAACATCTGACTAAAGGTCGATAGGTCCCCGGTTCGAATCCCTGTCTCGGCAGGGATTTTCATAGACCCTAATGTAATGTTAAGTATGCCAGAACGCTTCCCTAGTTTATGTTCCCCGGTCAGCTGTAGGTCCCCTTTACAAGGCAAGATATCAGGGTTAGTTTAAGTAAGAAAGAAAGGAACTGGCCACCCTACATCCAAATACCAGGCTAAGTATATCTCCTTTGAGAGGGTCCAACCAACATTCGGGGTTTAATACCAACATTTTGCCTCCCGAATGACATGATCCTGCTTTATAATTATCCCAACAGGCACTTTCCCTTATCACAGCAAATATTCCATTATACTGGTCACCCAAATATTCTTAGGCTACGTTATGTACCAATTAATTTGTTTGCAAACAAGTGGAAGTTGTGCTGCAACAAGGTTAAAAAACGCACAATGAAAAATTCCAGACCAAACAGGGATTTTAAAATAAACATCCACAAAAAAAAAAAATCCAATACAGAATTAGCTTTGCCAAGTTCACAAAGTCACCCAAGACGAATGCCGTGATGATTCCCTCAATAGGTCATGGCCTAATTCCCTACCGTTCGTGGCCTCCGATCATTTCTCGCCTCTAATGACCTCGATGTCGACGATTTTTAAAGCCATAAAAGGGAGAGAGTAATTACAAGCTATGCAATAACGGTAGAGAGACTTTTTAATCAGTTTTTCACCTTCTTGAAAAATAGATTTTACTTCAGTTACCTTTATTTGCTATGGATAACTTCTACATAACAAGCAAAAAAACTAAGCTAATGAATGACACCAATATATTTTCGTAATCATCCTGTTGTTTATGGTATAGACAAACACCCAAAAACAGAATTATAATGTTATACTTCCCTTCTAAATCTTTGTAAACTACTGCAGGTAAACAGTTGATTACCAGATAATTATCTCTGTTTTGTCAATCATTGACATGGTGCTAATGATTCAGTTATGCGGTACCGGTTCCTTTTCTTTGTGATTCCCATTATACAGGGCGTTCGCCGGGAAACGCAACCCACTGTTAGCGCTACAAGGAAGAAACTGCTCCCGGCGAGCGAGCGCTCAGTTTCCGGCATTGTTCGACCGTCGGCCGCGGACTATTTCATATTAATTACGCTTCAGAAACTTCAGAAACTTGTGTGCTAAGCATTTAAATGTGACGTAATTCATTAGCTTACCTTATAAAAGATGCTGGAAGTGTTGACCCTCTTGTGTAATGCACATTTCACATCTTCTGAACATATTTCGAGACACACGCTGCCCTAACTGACTTAATGATTTTTTGGGTGACTGTTCTAGTCGAAAAGCGATATCGTCAATTTTCTCCTCTGTGAGAATACGGTTGACCGACAGTCTCTTTTTGTTAAAAAATGAACCCGTTTCTCTTACTTTTTTAACCAGACGCAGAATTGTTGATTTAGCTGGCAGTAAAGCGCCAGGAAATTCGCGACGAAATTTACTGCGACACTTTTTAAACGACTTCTTCTTCACATATGTATCGTAGAGAAATATTCTTTGTTGCAAACTGTAACGTACCATAATTTTACTCACACTCAAACACGGTACAGATTAATAAGAGTATGAAGCCCCAAACCAGCCAAACCGCAAAGAAACGTTTATTCACAACACTGATTAATAAGAGACTGAAGTCACAAACTATCTACAATGCAAAGAAACCGTTCTTAACAATGTAAGGGTCACTGCACTGCACTGTTGGGGCAGCGGAGGTGTTAAACAGTGCGGTGATTCACGGTGGCGTGTGGCGGAAACTGCTGGCTCCACTGACCGAGCAAGTTGCCGACGGCAACAGACTGGGAGGGTAGCGTTTTCCGGCGAACGCCCTGTATCACCCGATTTTTTATTTAGTTGAAATTGCAATTGTTAACCTTACCCAGAAATGATATTCAACTTTCTAAAATTTCTGTCTGCTGGGACAGTAACATCATATGTTGTAAACAAGGTTTAAATTGTTATTCAAAATAGCAAGTACATGTAAGTCCTTACATCATACAATAAAACATACTAGTAAATTTCTGACACATAAAACATGACCAATAACAAAATTTTGCTTTCACCTTTACTTGGTGGTGGATGAAAGACCGCAATAGACCACTCTTCATCAAATTTGTTAGTGGCTAGCTAGAGCCCCTCCATTATGAAAGCTGATAATGGTTTATGCTTTCATTAAAGCGGAAAAAGCCCAAAATTAATGACTGTTTTAGGTTGCAGTCGCACGAAACCCTTATTTGTATGTTAATTTTCGGTCCAATTACAATTATCGATTCGTTGGGCGTGTGTATAACTACGTGCTATTAAAAGAAATAGCGCAATAAAGATGCTCCAAGATGAGTAATTAATTTATTAGCAGTTGCTCTACCTAACAGTTATCTGAAAGTGCTTAGAGGAGTCATATTCGGCAATTGTTATTTCTGTGTCCAAGCCAGCAGAAGAGTAAAACACGTACTTGATTAAAAAAATACTCTTTGAGACATAATCCGTTGTGCAAAAATGGCTACCTTGTGTACAAGTATCAAAATACGTTTAAAACCTCATTAATTCAAAAGAATTCCTCTTTTGTAAATCTGCCTCATCTAAAATTTTCCTGTTGAACATAACATATTGCTCTGATTTTCGTGGTGTTTTTGAGTGTCATGTTATTTGTTCTGACTCGGATTAGTTCAATTTTAAGAGAAATCATAATTCAAAACAGATGTAATATTTACCTGCTTTTATGAAGTAGCTGCAGATACGACTATTTAAATTAAAGTTGCTCGTAAATTATTCACAAAAAACAAGATTTATAGCTGGTCACACGATAAAACTAATTGGTGTTAACCATTGTTTGAGTTATCTTCACTGTTAATTGCTTTTATAATTTTATGATCTCTGGTTTCAGAATATGTCGATATCCTATCAAACATCAGGTATAACAATACTGTTCGTGTCGTAGAACTGTTTCCACTTATTTAATTTCCTTCGTCGCCTTGCACCTCCGCCTCTTCTGGCCTAAACTTCAATAGTTTAACCTAATCATACTGACGCCTCACTGAGTACACTTCGGTGAACAACGAGTTATGGTTGGGTTATCTCTATTGGGTATATTGTGTGCATTATGGAAACATTAAAGATAAGTAGCATCCAAGTTTCAACTGCAAAACCACTAATATTTATTTTGAAAAAGGATAGACTGACATAACTATGTTGGTGATTCCATACAATGGAACCACACAAGGGGAGTGAAGAGCCATTTAGCACGAAATATCTTCATTTAGATTCACATCTATAATCTGCAATTCACTGAATATTGTTGGGCATATGGCTGAATAAAATTCGCCTTAACTCCGATCGTGATTATGGTTTGACACTATTTCAATCAAATATTTCTAGGATAAATGTTTTAAAGGAATGGAGAGCTTACTTTTTGCTCGTGAACAATGGCCTTCTTTTTGCTCGTTGTTCTCATTAACTCTCACTTTTTTCAGTTTAATTTTGAAGTGTCATTTATCGCTAGCACAATATTGATAAAAACGTTAAACTATAAACATTTAGCCAAAGTATTACTTGTACGTAACTACATGATCAATGAACGATGTTAGGATGTTCTTAACGTCACCTCAAAATCGTTTACAAATTTAACAAATGAAATAGTGTTGTTATATACAGGGTGCTTCAAAAATAATCGGTATTTTTGAAAAATCAATAAAAACTAAACGGGTAGCGATATAAATACACCGTTTGTTGTAATATGCTTGGGACAGCAGTAAATGTTTAGGCAGACAAACTTTCGAAATTAGTTACAATTTTCAACAACAGATGGCGCTGCAGTCTGGAAAAATCTAAAGTACGATATGTTCTAAGGAATAAACCATTTTTTCACAGCAAACTTGCAATCTGTGAACAGCACACGTTTACAGCAGAAAAACGACTTACAGAACGGCGAACTCACAGACTGCGTTTACTTCTATATCTTTCAAATCGCCTGCAGCGCCATCTGTTGTTGAAAATTGTAACTAATTTCGAAAGTTTGTCTGCCTGAAAATTTACTGTTGTCCCAGACATATTGCAACAAACGGTGTATTTCTATAGCTGCCCGTTTAGTTTTTATCGATTTTTCAAATATACCGGTCATTTTTGAAACATCCGGTATGTTACGCTCAATGACTGAAAACGCTTAGTGATCGAAAAAAATGACCACAAGGCGTTGTGGTTTCTTTTCAATGGCCACAACACGTTATTCAAGTTGTGGAATCGACAAAAACAGCAAGCTATCCCAAAAAGGCCTCAACACGAAGTTAGCGTCGTTGCTCTCATGATGTTTGACCGCTACGCGTTGTGGTTACTAAGAAAAGACACGACTAGTTCTGAACGTTAGCTGGTGCAACCTCGACACCACGGGTAGGTTTTAACTACATATTCTGAATGTTAATTAATAATCAGATTATTTTAAGAAAATAAAACACTTTTTAGTTACCGTTTCTTTATTTTTAATCATTGTCTCACACAAGTTGACAGTGAAATTATTAAAAACGCAAACAATGTTCTGTGGCTGTTTTAAGGAACGCATTGTGGTCGCTTTTTTCGCCCACTGAGCGTTTTCGGTCTTTGAGCCTAACAAGTATTCTTCATGGAGCTACCTCGGCGTAACTTCCAGGCCTCTCAAATCTTCGCTCCCTAAGCCATTCTGCTAAATTAAGAAATCACGTCTCCTTTCACAGTTCTGTTTCAATGTTCATTACTTTCAAGTCTTTGTTATGGCTGAAATGAAGTGCTATTTTACAGTCATGGTCATCTCGTCATTACAAAGTTCGAGCAATACGCCTAATTATTCTACCAATAACCATCTACACCAGCCTTTTGTCTTTCTACGTCTTCTAACCTGGCTTCTTTATCATATCAGTTACCGATAGTATTCTATAGTACTTTAAACAAACAAATATAGCTCCATCTTTCGTTATCACCTCTAAATTCTATATTTGATAACCATAATGTGAGTCCTGTACTAACCAAACTATATCTTTATTTGGTTTTGACATAGCTAACTTAAAATGTCGTTTGTATTATTATCAAGCATGCAGGAGTCAGTCTTCAGTTTGACTAATACTCTCATTTGTAACGGTGGCTTCCGTACACAACTACTGGCTACAATCAAAGCTTGGTGGGCGAGTGGTAGGTAACGTACGTGCTTGGCATTCTAGAGAATGTAGGTTCGAATCCCCGTCCAGTCATCCAGATTTCGGATTTCCATGGTTTCCCGAAATGACCCCAGGTGAATGCAGGGATGTTTTCTTCAAAGGCCACGGCCGAATTCCTTCCCGTTTCTTGTCCAAAATTCTCACCCACCTCCAATGACCTCGAAGTAGACGTGAAGTAAAGCCACAAACAATAATAAATGCATGTTACATCTATTACAGTATCTATCACGATGAAACGGTACACAAGGTAGAAGAACGCGGAGGATGCAACTAATGTTCTCTGTGAATAGGTAATATAAATAAAACCTATGTATTATTTCAAGTAGTCGGTTGCCTAATTTGGAAATTACCTCACCTTGTGATTACTCAGCACATTTCTTAATGTATGTACAGATTCTACCTTAAAAGAATTACAAGACCTAACTTCTAAACGATAAGTGATCATGAAATTACTATAAATTAATGTTTTAATAGTCAAGTGAATTTTCTCTAAAACAGGGCACTCAAACAAGAAATACACCATATGGCCCAACAAGTGATCTCCAAGAGCAAGCCGGCGTTCCAAAAATTACAGAGAGATATAACGGCAGCACTAAAGTTCTACTTGAAGTTAGGAATATCAAGTAAAGAGATCATCGGCCAATACCACACCAAAGGACTACAATTTAAGTCAATACTGAACATTCAGTATATTACACAAAAACTACAAGCCGTGAAAAACAACAAGTAAAGCAAAACTAAAAGAAATACTCAGCAGTGATGCCAGCACATTCAAACTGTAACAGTAGGGGCATATATTACCAATATAGCCGACAAGTACCTATTCACAACTACAGCCAACCTACGCTCTCTGTATGTCTAATTTCTAGACGCTAAATGGTCAGAATATTACTAAGAATCAGTGTTTTAGTAGTAAAGTTAGTTTTGCTATCTGTGTCATAATGGAGTAGCTCATTCACGTTTTGTTAATATTAAAATCGGATCCTTGCAGTACGTGTTAGCATGTTATACGCATGGACTCCCGTTCTCCTTGGTCAGCTGCTAATGCACTGTTGGCCGGGGTAACACGTGCCCTGACATGCCATAGCATTACCACCATTAGCCAGCATGTGCAGGCAAGCGTCTCGTATCAGCGATTATTCCCGCGTGTAGTCTCTACGAGCAAAACGGAGAATAACATCACCAAACTACCATACTCCACGATCCAGCTGCATGATTTCTACATTAATCTGTTATTAGAATGAAATGCAATTTTTATGTATAGTTATTAGTAGCAGAAAACGGGTGGCCGCAAGTATTTTTGATTAAATTTTCAGACGATGTGGTGCGACAACTTTAACAGCGGGCAGCCCCTACTTGCGGCCTTTTATACGTAGCCAACATATACTTTTTATGTTCTTTACATGTCTCTCTTTGAAATTAATAATAATTTATTAAAAAAAAAATGAACGAAATTTTTTTGCAAATTAATTAAAAATACTTGCGGCCATATTTTATAGGCAACCCAGCAGAATCTTATTTTGCTACTGATGATTATACATAAAAACAGTATTTTAATCAAATAACAGATGGACCCAGAAATCATGCAGCCGGATCTTAGGCTACCAGTACTGTAAACATCGCATGACGTTCCACGCTACAATAGTACAACTCGTATATCTTTTCTTGGACAAATGTGTATTTCTGTCAGTAGCTAAGCCGATAGCCGCAACATAGGGTTAGTGAGGGTAGATGTAAATATTCTGGGTCTATATTATTCATTAATTTTTGTTATATTATTGTTTTGCTAGCGAGTTATGTGTGGATGAGATCACAACGCTGCTATAACAATATATTCCGGTATCCTACAATTAGGCCTGTAATGCCACTCGGAATAAACATGTTTCAGACTTATTAATACTCGAAGTGAATTTAACTCCCTACTAGAGTTCATAAAACTTACTAAAAAAACACGATAGGTAACTTTGTAAATGACGTAGTTGTCGTAAACTTCTATCTTTACTTGTATTTTACTAGAAAACAATACAGGAAAAATATCAGATTTCTCCAGATATATCCAAGGCAGAACCATTAGTCTCTTATGCCACGCTGCTAAGATATTACTGAGAGTGCACCGAGTGTGGTGGTGTAACGGCTAGCGTTTTGGCCTCGCATTCGGGAGGACAGTGGTTCGAATCCCCGTCCGGGCATCCAGATTTGGGTTTTCCGTGGTTTCCCAAATCACTCCAGTTAAATGGCGGGATGTTTCCTTCAAAAGGCCATGGCCGAATTCCTTCCCATTCCTTGCCCCCCCATCCTTTCCCGTCTCTAAAGACCTCGCTGTTAAGCAGATAAAAAAAACTAAGAGTGCTAAATAGACGAATATCTAGCAAGCTGTCCATGTCAATTGCTGAAGAACAGTTTGGATTTCAAAAAGGAAGAAGTGCAAGAGATGCTATTTGTTTGCTGAGAACAATAGGAGAAAGATACATTGAAAGGGAAAGAGATTGTTACATCGTTTTCATAGACCTGGAAAAGGCTTTTGACAGAGTACAATGGGCGAAGTTAATGACGATTCTAAAAAATTAAGGTATTGATTGGAAGGAAAGAAGGCTAATAAGTAAATTATACATCGAGCAAGGAGTGAGAGTGTGAGTGGGGAATGATCTTACTGAAGAGGGAAAGATTGGAAGAGGTGTAAGACAGGGATGTTGCTTGTCACCCATATTATTTAACATATATTTGGAGGAAATTATGGAAAGAAGTTTAAGAGGTAAAGGACTCGTATATGCATGGGTGGATGTAGGATTACCTGCATAAGGTTTGCTGATGATATGGTTTTACAGGCAGAAAGTGTCAAGATACTCAGAAGAATGTTGGAGGCTTTAGACAAAGGGTGTGAGGAATTCGGAATAAGAAGCAATAGGACTAAAACGAAATTTATGATGGTGGAAAAGATTAAGAAAGAAATGATGATAACGCTGCAAGGAGAAATAATTGAACAAGTGGAGTCCTTTAAATATCTCGGGAGTATTGTGAGTGGTGATATGAGCTGCAAGGAGGTAAAAACTAGAATAGCAATGGCAAAGGAAGCTTTTAATAGAAAGAAAAATTTACTATGCGGAAGGCTGGACAAAACCCTGAGGAAAAAATTGGCTAAATGTTTTGTATGGAGCGTAATACTATATGAAGCAGAAACATGGACGCTACGCAAAGATGATCTAAAGAGGTTGGAGTCTTTTGAAATGTGGGTATGGAGAAGGATGGAGAAAATAAGTTGGGAGGACAAAGTAAGGAATGAGGAAGTGCTGAAACGAATAGGAGAGAAAAGGTCACTCATAAAAACAATAAGAATCAGAAAAAAACTGGATTGGGCATGTGCTGAGGAACGAATGTGTGCTTAAGACTGCTCTGGAGGGGACTGTAAACGGAGAGAAGAGAAGAGGTCGGCGAAGGATGAAAATGATGGATGATATAATGATAAGCGGGAGATATATAGAAACTAAAAGAATGGCGGAACAGAGGGAGGCTTGGAGGGCTGTCACTGTGCATGGACCTGCTGTATAGCAGAGAACCCTTGATGATGATCCAAGGCACATTACTTAGTAAGACTGACAGACTATTGCCAGTGGCATTTCGAGCGATACCGCTTATCTCTAATTATTGCTACCATATATACACAGCATCGTTCAAAAGCACCAACAGATGTTTGTCTAAAGCTGACAAAGTTGCAAACAACAAAAAATTAAAACAATTAAACTTCCAAATATAGTTAATACAACAGAGAAACTTATTCAAATGAAATTGCAGAGTATTGATGAGTCTTTGTCATTATATTGACAGAAAACAATCACTATCAATCAATTAAAATTGTGCATCAAACATGATGGTTGGTCAAAAATTATTAATAGGTGGCTCGAAGCAAAATTTTGAGATACTCTTAGCATTTTGCATTTTGATTTATTTTCATTTTTCCACAATGCACAAATCAAAATACCATTTACTAACGAAAAATACAACTAATTCACAACAAATTACTTCGTTTCTATCATACACAAAATCAATCATTTACAGGTAAAGTAATTAATAGGATTTCGGTCTTACGGCCTATACGGATTCTCAGTTTTTCAGGTTATATTGGCTAAACGTTCTACACGCTAATGTTAGAATTCACTCAAGTTGTTTCCAAAAAATAAAAATGAATGTTTCAAGACATTTTGTATGTTTATAATTTGTTGTTTCGTTTTAATCGACTTCTTAACGGTTCGTATCGTTGACTCTTATCCCAAACGCAACCAACTATATTCCTCTAATTCTCTCCTATAAGGTTATCTATATACTTGCCTTGACAGTTGTTCAATAGGTCCTTCGTCCTCCTCACCTCTCCCGTGTCTTACGCCTGTGATATCCAGCGGGTCTCTCTTACCGCAAGTATTATTCGATTTAAATTAATTCTTTTTTATTTCCTCATTTTGTATGTGTTCTGTTTCGGATAGCCTCAGAATTCGTGTAAGAAATACATTCCATAGTGTCTGTACCTTCCTCTTATTCAGATCCGTATAACAGAATACTCCTAACGTCTCTGTTCCGGATCTAGTGGAAGGCGGGGGGACTTGGGCACCTTCCCCGCGCGGCAACTTCAGGGGGGCGAAAAAATCATGTTTGAAACGAAGCAAATTTATGTCGCGGCGTCCCTTTTTTAACGAATTTTACTTTATTTTACTAATAATTTACTTACCGTCTCTGTCTAACCTGAATAATTCAGCTCTTAGTCAATTCCATTGAACTGACCTGATCTAGACATTGTAAGTTTCTCTTTTTTTTGCTGAAAACATGAAAATGTATTTTACCACTTTTTCCTAGTATTTTCCGGCGCCAGACTAGTTCAAATAGGATCTTTATTTACCCCTGTGTCCGCCGATGGTTTTCTTTCGATACCACTACTGTAAATAACACTACTATTAAGAAAATCATACCAACTGTACTTTAAAACTCCATTCTCATTATTATGAAATAAAAACCTTTCACTTATCTTATTATCTTCTATTTTCAAATGACAATCAATTACCAATTACAACTTTCATGTTTCATTAACTTTACCATTATACTAATATTCTGCCCTCAGGCGAATATTTTCCATTACAAATCCCGCCAGGTTTTTTACAGCTTCTCCATTAAGGTTTTCTCCATCCACACCTTCTCTCATTACATTCCTCTCTTCAACTCCTTTTTCTTCTTCAACTGTTTTTTTCACCAAAGATCTCGTATACCTCTCTTGAAATTCTGTGACCTTAAAAACTCAATGTTAGTATTATAACTACTAAATGAAAAAATAACTTTACTAATATTAAAAATCACAAATGAGGATGTTGTGGACCTAACAACATATTGAGAAATTATAGACAAAACTATAGAGACACAGTCGCATTCTCAAGTTTATTGTTACCACGCATGATAGTATTTAATGAATCAACGGCAAGTGTCGTCTCTCAGTAATAGAAGTTTGTTTCAGGAATAGTGTGTCGTGTGAGAGGGCTATCAGGGTCTTTGTTCTTCTTCTGGTGCTGTGAAAGAGGACGCACCACTCAACTGAGGGTAAAACGAAATAAAGTGATTGTGGAGTCCTGAGGGGGGGGGGGAGTCTTTGGAGGCTGCCCTTTGAGGCGCGGACCCTTTAAGAACTATTAACCTGAGAGTTCAAAGCGCAATTCTCTTTTCCGAGACAGGTGGCTGAATTAAGAGGCAGACTGCGACTTGATGCAAGGGTAAATGAAGTGAAGTAGTGCAAACAATTTTTCCCACTTCATTCGCAATCCTGTTAAAACATGATCAAGTATCTTGAAGCAATAGTCTGTTGCTGATAATTTCTTTGTCATTCGTGTACAATCAGAAAGTTTAGTAGATTACTACAAAGAAAGAATTACGGAAGAGCATTCAAACTCCAGCTCAATCACTTAGCAAATGTTATGTGCGGGATGAAAGCTTTTTAGCAAGTCTTGAGTTGTAGTGAACGGTGAGAGGTATTATAAGCTTCAAGCTTCCGAAAATTTATAATTGTTTTTTTGGTATAAGGAAGAAGCATAGTTTTTATATCATTTCTTGAGACGGATAGTTGTAGGTTAATAATTTTAAATTACTTATTAAACAAGTATCTACATTTTGTAACTACATATCATCATTGACCAAAAAAAAGTTATAGTTACTTTGTTTCCATATGTTTAATGCTGCATGTCTTTATATAATTTAGAAACGCCTCGTTGGATTAGTATACAGCAAAACATATTGTAGTAGTTTTTCTGCAACACACTAATAGAATTTCTGCATAAAAATTTGTTAGACGTGTTGGTGGCCAGATGACCGCGTAGTATCGTATTTTCTTCTACCTAAATCTTTTTAAGGGGCCCAAACAATAGTCTAGCGGTGGATTACAGGGATGATTATATAAAAGCTTCACGAAAAGCGTACCAAACGTTTCTGAGAAATTTCAGCCCTTACAGCTTTGATAGTTGCATCAAACGGAGTTGGCAGCAACGTTGAAATGATTTTAGGTAAATATATGCATATCTTATTTTTATTAATTTTCTCCACACTTCCGTAATTTAATCCACTTGCTGAATTTATTTCATTGATTCCTAAGCCTTCGTGAGCAAGATCTCAGGTAAGTAAATTTTTCTGTGGATTCAGGTTCGTTCTGAGACGACTTGCATGAGTGGGTATAAAACTGTTGTGTGCCCTCTGCATAAAAACTTTCAACTTTTTTACACCAGAGACTTTCCAATTGTATCATCACCAAACTGACCAAGCAATAATTCTGCCAATTTAAAAGTTTTGTTTACTAGAACTGAAAAATCGTGTTACTCAAACCTCATGTTGCTCATAAGTAACAATAAAAGACCAGTTTGGTCATTATATCCGTCACGCGTTAAGCTGCACGTTCTTCGGCTGCCCCAAAGCGGCCAGAGATGTTTTCGCCGTCTGACCATAGATGATGTTACTATAGCAAGATAAGAATGAAGCTTTATCTTTGTATTATATATTACACTGTGTATTAAGGTTTAATATTTTTTATCTACATTTGAAAGCCGGCAGTAAAGAAAGGTATGTATCTCGTATAAATCTACATGTTACTTATTACTTTTTTACGTCCTATTCTCTGTACTATTTAATAGAACCTTATCACAAAATAACTAGATTTTGGCAGAAGAGATAAACAGGAAGGTTTATTGAATAATCATAGAAATTTACACTAAACGTAAGTTAGCAAGAAATATATCAACAATTATGATGAAATATAACAATACGTATGTCATAAAATTGTTATGTTTGTGATGACACTAGTATTTAAAAAATAAAATAATTAATCTTTATTCGTTTTTTAAGTTAATTTTTCTTAGCAACTTTTCCAGAACAATAAAAATATCTTCCATTTTTAAGTATTTTTCAACTAGCCGCAATAAAAAAAAAAACAATCGATTGTAGAAGAGGCTTATAACTTACTGTGTCAACGCATTTATACAAATCGCGTGGTGTTGGCACATTGACAATCGTTGAAGTACATTATGCCCATTTCTTAATTCTCATTTACAAATGAGCGGCTCATTCTGCAAGCTAGTAAACAAAACTCTTCACATCCACTACGCCGTCTACCCTTTTTGATAGTTAAATCTAATAACCCATGTAGCTGATGGTTTGTTGAGAATATCTGCATCGGTGTATTTAGCTTTTTAAGCTTAGTAAATTAATTAATATATATCTAAAGAGAAATTATTTTCTAAATCATCTGCGTGTGAAGTGCCTCTCGCTGCTATGAGACATCACCGAAAGCCTCACAGTGAATACTGAACATCAAAGCCCAACTCATTCGGTAATTCAATTTCTCATGGGCTGACAGCGTCAGAGCAGTTAAAAAGCCTATTATTCCAGTTTTAGTATTTTAATTGCCACTAAATTGCTCGACTTTGACGCGTAGTCTCTGGCTCATCCACCATCCTTTCTGATGGAGTATTCACGAAGTCTTCCACCACATCATGCAGCTATTTCACTCTCTCTCACAGCGTGGAGGCATTGACGAACATCATTGAGAGTTGTCGCCGAAACGGATGCTGCGATATTCTCTAGTGGGAAATTCATAGAGTCGAGAAGTGAAATTTGTTAATTATTTTTTACAATAATCCCTGTCAAAAAATAGAATAAAATTGTAGAGCACCTACAGTGAGATGGATTTGTATATTATTAAGATATGGTAAGCAACGTAATGGTAATTTCTATGTGGTTAGAGAGTTTAAAGTTACATTTAAGAAGCATTGCGGTTATTAACTACGCAAGCTTTAAGTTTCTTATTACTAAAATTAAATAAACTTCCCAAATTATTAAATGAGCCTATGTTTGTGTGGAAGGATGAACTTGAAACGTAATTTTTAATTGCGTTGTTTTCTCTTTCATGGCTTTCAACTGCAGTTATAGTGGTCTTTCTCTCTTCTTATTTTGGCATTTTTTGCCATTTCTACATTATTAACATGACATTATTGATCCTCGACCAAACTCTATAGTATCTCATTCGTATTTTTCTTTGAAAGGGGAAATAGGTACAATTATATAAAGGTACAGATTTTGAACTTGAAGAGATATTTCAGAGAACGTTTCAGCAAATGGAAGGAAGGCACAAGTACTGTAGAGTAAAGTTAGAAAGAGTTCGAGCAGATAATAAGAAAGGGAAGGAAAATTTACTCCAAAGCAGAAAATAAAGAGAAGTAGGAACGTGTGTGCTATAATAGGGAAGTGAGAAGGTTAAAGAGGTTGAAAAGAAGAGAACATAACAGAATAAAGAGAGAACAGGGTAGTAGGAAATATTTAAATCAGCTAAACAAGTACTTAATAATAGCTAAGGAGGTGGCTAAAGACGGGTTTGTGAAGAGTATTGTCAGTGCAAGGGGATCATTGGCTGATGCATCGAGTCTGGATACTTGCTGCTTACCAGAGGACTGGAAAAGTGCAATAGTAGTACCGGTACATTAAGAAGGGGTGAGAAAATTATAGGTCAATCAGTTTAACATCCGTGGTGGGTAAATTAATGGAGACATTGATATGCAACTACATCAGATATATATGTGAGGAACGCAAGTGGTTTTCAAGTAGGCAACATGGCTTTAGGCAAGGGTATTCATGCCAATCTAAGTTAGTGGGATATATGCAAGATATTTCGGATTAAATTGACAAGGGAGGCAAAATTAACAGTGTAGCACTAGATCCTTCAAACGCTTTTAACAGAATGAGCCATAAAATGGTATTAACTAAGGTAAAAACTATTGGATTGGATGAGAAAGTGATTTTCTGGATATAAGAACTTTTAAAAGTAAGAAAACAAAATGTTAGGAAATGTAGTACCAAAAGAAGTTGGAGTAAAAATGAGAGTGCCACAGGGTAGCGTATTGGGAACATTGATGTTCATTATTCTAATAAATAATTATGTTGTCTCAGAAATTGGTTGTTTGCAGATGACAAAATGCTATATAAAAGGACCAAAACGGTAGGGAACTGTAAACAGTTGCAGGGTGATATGGACAGGATATCTAGTTTGGTTAGTAATCATGGGATGAAGATAATGCAAAGAAAAGTCAGCTTATTAGTTACAGAAAGAAAAAACTAAAAGTTGATTATGATTATAAGGTGGGGAAGAATTGATTGTGGAAGACTTGAATTGTAAATATCTTGACATTACATTTGATAACAAGCTCAAATGGGCAAGACACATTGGACAGGTAGTAGGAAAAGGTTTAAGAATTCTGCACTTGTTGGAGAGAGTGATGAGGAGATGTACTTCACATAATTTACAGAAAAGAACTCTTTCCTCTGTACTAAAATTATCCTCTCCAAATTCCCTTAAATAACACCGTAACATCGCACTTTAAGGAAAATTTTATTTTCTGCACTCACTGATCCACTACAGGTTTAACACTGAGGATTATTTTCAAAAGTACTGGCGACAGTGAGAGATTGATTGACGCGGCTCGACATAGGCCTTCTGCTTCTGCATTGTCGAGATTAAAAGGTGGAGGGAACATTAATGTTTAGAGAGTGACTACAATGTATAATTCTTGACTGATGAATTCTGACCAATTCAGTGGAAGTTAGTTTTTTTTTTTTTTTTCTCCAATGTATAATAGAAGTACAGTTTTGTGAATAAGTATCTTAATTTCTTATCATCTATAACTTTTAGTGAATTCCCGGTACTATAAAAAAAATTAATGGATTTTTCCTCAAAATATGACCATAAATATTAACGCAATATGAACAAAACTAGGAAAATGGCCTGAATATGCATTTATGTGCTATATAAAATATATTTAAATACAATCATAAACGTTTAATCAGTGTTTAATTCAGCATTACAGCACAAAAAGAAATCAGGAAAAAAATATGACTTGTCATAAAGATCCCTAATAATGATTTTTGGTTCTTCAGAGTACATGTCATATTGTTTTAATGAAATTACACACCAAACGATGAATTTGGGCTACGGTATGTTAACTTCTTAATTAGCATACTAGTTACAATTTCGTTATCGTTTTATGGCACCAAGACGACAAGGTCATTAGCGAACAAATTCGTATTACCTTCTCTTTAATGGAACTGTATACAGGAAAAGTTGTTTCATTATATATTCAGTTGTATAAAAAGAGCTTAATCAGACTACTAGACCAAATCCTGATAACTGAAACTATCAGGAAGTGAATGAATACCACCACTCAGTATGCTTTCAAGCTAATTGCTAGCTTAATTTTATTTGTTGTAAGTATTGAATTAATTATCTGTGTGGGTATATATTTTTTTCTTTCTTTGTAGTTATGCATTACAATCAATTACTTTCATTGGTTTATGTGAGAACTCATAACATTAGTTTTTAGAAAGTATTCAAGCAACAATTTACATGTGTTGAATTCATATTTTTGTGTGAAGTAGACGAATAATAATTGCGTTACCAACTTTAAGTGTTGCCAGATTACTTCGTTTGCTAACAGCACAGCAATGTCAGTTATGGAAAATTTAGATGTATGACGAGTAGGAAGTACTGTTATGATAACATTACGGCTTGTCTGATAACATTAAAACTATGGTATAAAGTCAGTTTTTACAATGTACTATTTTCAGTGAATTGACAGAGCAAACTGGTTTTTATTTGATCATAAAGTACTAATAATTATCTAGAGGATCAAGTTTAACACACTGAGATTAATTCATTTCATATATGTAGCCATAATACTAGGAATAAATATAATATTCACAAGGATTACAAATCACTGTCAATTGTACAGAAAGGGTTAACATTTACTGCAGCTTCCTTATTCAATGTCTTACCAACAGAAATTAAATGTTATCTACAAAAACCCAACTACTTTAAGTCCAAACTGAAAGAGTTTCTGCTTCAAAATCCATTTTACTCTGTAAAAGAATTTTCTTCTTGGAATTTGGTAACTAAGAATGACTGATAAAATAGTATATATGGTGTATGGAAGGGAAAGGTGACAAAGTTGTCCACAAATTCTAAAATGATATATGGTTTTTCTTTCTGTTGAAACTTTTGACAAATGAAGTAATTACACTGTTTACAAAATTTCACTCATATATAGTAACTAACATGGGATAGCATGCACTCAAAAACTGCTGTAAAAAATTATGATACTAACAGGTTTTTAAGTAATTGACTGCTTATGAGTTGTGGTAACTGGTTGGTAAGAAAATAACTGGTTGTTAGATGCTGGTAACAAGTTTATACACTGTTCCACATAATAAGTATTAACTAACTCGGGATTGTATTTGTAGATTACAGGAAATATTGGTTATACTAATGGGTCATAACTAACTCCTTGTCAATATATTATATTAATATTACCAATTATATAGTAATATTGACATTACTAATAAGTGTATGTACTGTTCCACATCCCCGAGATTATTCTCACATTGGATCAAAGTGAACATATCTATCTATCTATCTATCTATAGTAGTCTAGAAATGAGAAAGCCTACAAATTACCTAAACTAATCTTATAGTCATTGGTTTAAGTATTTCTCTAACTGAAGTGTAACTTCATTTGAACGCGACAGGGAGAAAGTTGTTAGCGTTACGCTTAGAGTTTAAAGCTTAAAGTGCGTTAATACTCACTGAAAATCATGTTCCGACGACAGACAGTTTATTTACATCCAGAGGAGTCACCATTATTACGCAGTCAGACATAAAGTAGTATTTTCAATAGCTTTTATTTATTTATTTTTTTGTGGCTTTTTATTTGTTTATTTTCTTTCAATGTAATTATGTATGCAGATCACATTTATAGTAAGAAAAGAAATATTGAATCACGTTTATATCGATGGAATCTTTCGTTTTCATGGAGAAGTTTTGGCATTCTTTTTTACAATACATGGAATGTGTTAGTAAAGCTTTTAAAATTAACTATGAGCCAAAAATCTGCTTTCAGTCCGTTATTTTCGACGGGCTTAGATGTTAGTTATTAAAGAAATTTTTGCACACCGATACATGTATCAGTATTTTAGTTGTTTTTTTTTTAATTTATGCGCCAGAATTCAGTGTTCATCCCGTCACTTTTACGAACCTAGAAGCTAGTTACTAACCAAAATTGTTTTAAGAACGGTTGGTAGATAGTTTTGTCGAAAATACGAAATACAGATTAACGCTAAAGCAATACTCTATAGTTTAGTGACGTACGCTTTAAATATTTAATGCTTTTCATTTGTTTACGGCAGTAACTTGGACAATGTTCCTATGTTGATATCACCGTTTTCCCACTTTGTTTTACTAACACATCTATATATATATATATATATATAAATTCCATAACCAATAATGGAAATGTAAAGGTAGTAACCATAAATCAACGAATTAGTTAACATTTGCCATCTCTAATAGTCGACAATGGCTCTGTTGCATAACGGGTTCCAAAGAAAAGATAAAACAGAAAGCCGGTTATTCTGAGATAAGAGTTGGTTGTCATGTGGACAAAAAGTAACAACCAGAGAGCTAGTATTAAGGCTAGTATGCTTATTGGCCGCTACTATTCAATCAAATCACTGAAAATCGAACTTTATAATCTTCGGAGGGGTACATGAAAGGAGCCTCCTCGAAGATTGCAATGTTAAGCGACCAAGCGAAGAATAGCAATCAGGCGTACCCTGGGCAACGTCAGAGAATGAATCGAAATGTCCTGACGGCTAATCCTTTCACACCAGAAACATTACTACCCAAGCCCTTTTCAGGGCCACAATTAACAATCATCTCTGTTAACATAGAAGGCATGTCACCAGCCAAGGAAGAACTGCTACAAGACCTATGCAGTCAATATCAGTGCCATATACTGTGCGTACAGGAAACACACAGAGGTTATGAAATGCGTAGACCAAAAATAAAAGGAATGCATCTCGCTACAGAAAGACCTCATAATCAATACGGAAGTGCAATCTTTGTACGTCCAGATGTACAAGTAATGTCCACTGCATTCACGGAACAAAATGACATTGAAATTCTCACTCTAGAAATGACGAACTGTACCATTTCGTCTTTTTATAAACCACCTGGTGCTGTATTCACTGTCAACAAACCACATAATTTCCATAATAAAGACATACAGATCGTGATTGGTGATTTCAACAGTCATAGCAATGTTTGGGGCTATGACCATGAAGATGAGAATGGGACTGCTGTACAAGAATGGGCTGAAATAAATCACCTCTCTCTAATCCATGATGCAAAACTACCTGCATCATTCAACAGTGGTCGGTGGAGGCGTGGTTTCAACCCTGACCTCATATTCAGTAGTAGCAGTATTAGCCACCAGTGCATTAAATCTGTCTGTTCCCCAATACCCAACTCACAGCATAGACCAATAATGTGTCAAATATATGCCGCAGTTAGACCACAGGAAGTACCTTTCCGTAGAAGATACAACTTCAAAAAGGCAAATTGGTCTGAATTCTCAGAACTATTGGATTCCGAAGTTCTTTCAATAGAACCAACACCAGAATGCTATGACATCTTCACCACGGCTGTAAAGAGATGTTCCAGAATGTCTATCCCTCGTGGTTGTCGGACATCTTACATCCCCGGTCTCACATCAGAACAAGCTGCTCTACTTAAAGAATACAACAACTTATTTACAGAAGATCCTTTTGGTGAAGCAACAGTGGAAGCAGGAAACAAACTCATTTCCACTATTAAAGAGACAAAGCGGAATCAGTGGATTAAAACTGTTGAAGACTTAGATTTCGCAAGAGACAGCCACAAAGCATGGAGACTACTGAAGCATCTAAACAATGATCCAACTAAGACCAAAACTCATTATAATGTTACCGCCAACCAAATAGCACACCAACTGCTATTAAATGGCAAAGCTAATCACAAGTCCAAAATGCCCATACTGCGGAAAGAAGGCCAAGAGGAGAATAATGACCTCACAATACCATTCAGCATGGAAGAATTGGATAAGGCTATAAGAAATTGCAAAAATGGAAAATCAGCAGGCCTGGATGACATTAGGACAGAACAAATTAAGCACTTTGGTCTAACAACAAAGAAGTGGATGCTTCAGCTCTTTAACAACTGTATGAGTAAATGTCAAATTCCAAAGATATGGCGGAAGAGCCGAGTGATCGCCTTGCTTAAACCTGGCAAAGAAGGAAACAGTCCAAAGAATTTTAGACCTGTTGCACTTTTATGTCACCTCTACAAACTGCTTGAAAGAATGATCTTAAACCGGCTGTTGCCTGTAGTTGATCCTTTGCTTATTCCTGAACAAGCTGGATTCCGCCCGGGTAAAAATTGCACAGGACAACTACTAAACCTCACGCAGTTTATAGAAGATGGATTTGAAGCTTGTAAGGTAACAGGGGTGGTATTTGTTGATTTGTCAGCAGCGTATGACACCGTCAAACATCAGCTACTACTAGTCAAGTTCTACAATCTGACCAGGAATTTTATTCTTAGTAAGTTCATTGCTACTCTTCTGCAGAACCGCAGATTCTTTGTTGACTTCCAAGGTCAGCGTAGCCGTTGGAGGCCACAGAAGAATGGTCTACCCCAAGGAAGCGTGCTAGCCCCATTATTGTTTAACATATATACCAATGATCAGCCTATACCACGCAAATGCAGGAGTTTCGTGTATGCTGATGATCTTGCTCTGGTCTCACAGAGCAAAGACTTTGAATCAGTGGAGAGCACCCTTACCAAAGCTCTGGAAGATTTGTCAAGGTATTATAGCACGAACCAGCTTAAACCAAATCCTATGAAGACACAAGTATGTGCTTTTCATCTAAGGAATAAAGAAGCAAATCGTAGGTTAAAGGTAACATGGTCGGGGGTCGAACTAGAACACTGTGATACTCCAAAATATCTAGGAGTGACCCTTGACAGATCACTTACATTCAGGAAACATTGCATGAACTCCAAGCTGAAAGTTTCCAGTAGGAACAATCTCATAAGAAAACTGGCTGGATCGCAGTGGGGCAGCCAACCTGAAACAATTAGAACTTCTGCCTTAGCACTATGTTATTCGGCTGCAGAGTACGCCTGTCCCGTATGGCACAGTTCAACCCATGCCAAACAAGTAGACATTGCACTTAATGACACGTGCAGAATCATAACAGGCTGCTTAAAATCAACTCCAGTCGAATGGCTCCACCGTCTCGCAGGAATAGCACCACCTTCTGTTCGAAGGGAAATAGCAGTGAACAAGGAAAGGAGGAAAGTGAACCATGAAAAATCTCATCCACTATATGGGTATATCCCTCACAGGCAAAGACTTAAGTCTAGGAAAAGTTTCCTAAGAATATCTCAGGAACTTACAACAACAACTGAAGAAGCCAGGTTACAACTATGGGAAGCTAAGGCTCCCTTTCCGCTTGGCTGGGGAAGAGTGTCTGAATCTTTGCCACCTGGTTATGACAAGGGATGGTTGACATGGAAATCTTTGAATAGGCTGAGATCAGGAGTGGGCAGATCCAAAGTGAATTTAGCAAGATGGGGCTATACTGAGATCAGTGATATCAAGTGCAACTGCGGTGAGGACCAGACTGTCCAGCACATGCTCCAGTGTCGACTGTGTCCAGCATCCTGCTCGGCAGCTGAACTGTATGAGGCCTCAGAAAATGCACTGGAAGTGGCCAAGTTCTGGTCGATTATAATTTGATGACTGTAATTGTGTAACTGTATGTTTCTGATACGAAATAATAATAATCTTCGGAGACATTATTTATCGAATGTAGTTTGAATGAATAAGAACAGGAAAGACATTAAAGTTTTATGTTAAAATACTAATTTTTTTTAATTTCTAGATTAAAGTTCGAAATGAATTGAAAGGAACTTGGATCTCCTGGCGACTAAAGACATGTAAAGAAATAAGACGACGTAGCTATAAATACGACACTTTGCATGGTCACTTTATTCAAATAAGTTGATTAACTTAAAACTTGTAAATCCGTATTAGGGGTGAAATGAACCTCGTGAAGGGCAGAGTGCTTAATTGGCCAGAGAAGTTTAATGGAATCTGGGCGTGGTATGCGAGCTTTAACAAAGTAGCGGCAGTAATGGAGTAATGTGTTTGCAAGTTTCTCGCGTGATGTTACAAGCAGAGCCAGTTCACTGGTAAACTCACTTCATCGTAACCAGGCTCTGAAACTAGCAGGCTGTGCGCCGAGAAAAAAACTAGTGTAATAATATCTCTGACACGCACCTTACAGGTAAAATCGCTGACTGATTAGCAAAGATTTTTTGTTTCTTATCATATCACAAAAACTTTTTATGGTAAGAAGTATTCTGACTATGACAAACATCCATCTTCGTTTATTTTTCGAAACGAAAAAATAATGATCAGTACTTTTACGGAATTCTGCGATAGGGACAATAGAATATTATTTACACAGATGAACCCATTTCAGTTATTTGTGCCGTATCTTGTGAAACTCTTACCAGTGCGTGTTACACCTCCACAGCCACCTTCCAGATAACCGTTATTTGGAATTGTTTCCCTTTGGTTTCGCAATTTTGTAAGTATTCTTAAATGTAACTGTTTTGTATGGATGACTGAAATAAGTATTCAATGGATTGTATTTGTCTTGTGGGTGGAAGGTGAGAGAAGAGTGAGCATGAAACATGATTATTCAAGCCTACTCTTCCGATGGATATTAGCTAATAAGTCGAAGTGTATAGACTCCTCCACGTCTCAATGTTGAACAGAATTTAGTAAGAGTTCTTCATTACTTATATTTCAAATAATATACAGAGTTGCTTGGACGAAGGTGTTGATGCAATCCGCAAAGGGAAAATAATTCTGCACCACATATGTTTACTTCATAAAATCTTGCAATTTGCTTGTATAAATGACAGGTTACTACTTAATCAAATAACAGAGTAAAATAAAAAAAATCAACGTTCTTCTATAGGATATCTATTTTTCATCTGTTAAGAAATGGTCTCTAACATAAATATAATTGAGATTTTTTGCCTCGATTTGCGTTTTTCACATCACGTCAGCTAGTACATTTAGCATTCTTATGGTGCTTTGGAACGACTAATGTAGGTTCAACTTACACTATTTGTACTTCTCTTCCTCCTGTGACATCGTACTCCTGTCCTCAGTTAATAGTGGTTATACCTTTAACCATTTTTAAACACCTTATTTATTGATCAACTTTTCATCTTTCAATTTGTAGCTCATATATTTTAGGTTAAAACACTTTAAAGTGATTCTCTGTCTCAGCAGATTTAAATGCTTATTATTAGTTTTATTTTATTACCAAAGTGTCTGTCATCGACTTTCTTCATGAATTCAACTTTAAGTCCCTCCCTTCGAATCCATTTTTCATATATACTCCTTTCTGATGGCCGTACTCCACTCTCATTATTCCTTGTCACTTTTCCTTAAATACAAACTGATATTAATTGCCTTTACAATCATTTTAGTTTTACTTAAGTAAACGCATCATCATCGGTGACCTTTTCCGCCTATTATGAAGTATTTTCGTTACAACTTGATACAATTTCCAAAACGCTATGCCCCATTCGTTACCCTACAGTTAGCACTTCACGTGCAAAATATCACGTTTAAAGATTCATAGAAACCTCACGGGTCAATCTCACTGCAGTACAACCATCTGCCTATTTATATCCTTCAGGCGGGATGCGTGGGCTTCATTTATATTTGTATCTGGATATACCATGAGCTGCGGTATATTAGCTCCCTACTTCAGTCCTGTTTTATAAATAATTTTTAATAGTTTTGTCTAACAAACCTACTTGCTTTAGAAGTATTGCTACTGAATTTAATGTAGGTTCTTTCGAGATATGGAGGATAATTACAACCTGCAACTTTGTCGGAGGAAGAAAAGTAACAGTTCGTAATAAACAGTGGTAAGGTAGGTAGATTATTTTATTTCTTCCATATTTGGTTAAACAGATGAAAAGACGACACTATCACTGTCCAATCAAGAAATATAAGAAGAAATATTTACAGCATCTATGAGTTTACTGCCACCTCCCACGTTACTTTTTTCTGTTTTAAGAGATTCAGTAACTTTTTACGATAAGAAAACGAAATGACGGTTGTATCATCGGAAAACCTATCGAGTGCAATGTAGGACAGAAATCTAGTCACTTGCTTGGGCACTGCTTTGCAACGTTTCGGCGTGAGTGGTGAGTACCCCGAGTCCAATCCCCTGACCGTCGGTGGTGGTTGGTGGCCGTTAATCCAGATTGAAAGTGTGCCGCTGGGGAATGACTTCGAACTTTACGGTTGTACTGAGTGCAGCGGAGCCCCTAAATCCCCGCTACCCCGTCGACTGTGGTACTGTGTGCCGGGCAGCCTAACCGCCAAGCGCAACTCTTCCTCATAAAAATACTCAGTGCCTAAAATATTTCAGTACAACACATTCGCATTCAGCTCTGTTTAATAAGAGTGTATGTGTGTCGCACAACAGAAGTGAGAAAATTTGTCAATTTTTGTTTCCTTGGCGGGAAAGCATTGTTTCTGTATGTAGTCTCCATTAGCTAGTCATGATGGCCCACAAGTCCATTATTCAAATCACGAAATGCTTATTCAGCGTTACAGATATATGCTACAGAGTTTTTGTATTACTTGTTGACCTCTACAACTCTCCCACACACTGACTGCTATATCTTTAACTATTTGGAGGGAAAGCGCACTAACGCCCAAATCTTCTCCCGATTGATTCATTAAATTCGTTACTGCTCAGCTGCCATAGGTAATTGGTCAAACCTTTCAACAGAACGGTAATACATAACAGTGAAAACCACATTAAATTTTGTCCATTCTGTGAAACATCTCGGAATAAATATGTTTGATATTTATAAGTACTTGAAAAATTGAAACCCGTCTAGAGTGTCATATTTAAAACTTCTCAACAAATATGATAGGTAGCTTTTAAATGAGGAATATATGGATAGCTTTTAACTTCAGTTTTCTTCCACCAGAAAAACATATTAGACAACATTTCAAAAGCAGTTCGCTCAGCTACCCTTACCGTAATTTTTTATTTACAACATCGAAAGTTAATCGAATGCTAACAATTCAAGCAAACAATAAATTCCACTTGAATACAATAAAAACCTTCTTAAAACTAAATGAAGCCAAATGGAAACAATTTTACAAGAAATTACAAAGTATTTAAAAATATTCAACATCGCATTGGCGAACTTAAACATTGGAAGCGGTCAAAATTACTCTTTAAATTAGGTCGCTAGAACATTATTTCGAATTACTGCTCTTTAATTAAAATTTCATACATTTTAATACTTTTAACACGTTTACAAAAGCTATTTTGTTGATTCAGAGCAATTTTAAACAACATAAAAATCAAATACAACGTATTCATGACATATTACTTCGTTAATTTGTTTTAAACAAAAGATTTCATTCATACAAACAGTAATTATTGGGAAACAGATACAGCTACTTCATAAGCGGTACTCGAAACAAAATATATATATTTTTTTTTCATGGACGCTCGGATCATATATTTTGAAGAATTATCTGCCATTGACACGTTCTCGTTACTCAACTTGGGCTATAGATTTATGTGCTATCTGGTTTACTCCCAGTAGCCCACGCTGTTGCTTAAAATAGATGGGTCGGCGACAAAAATTCCTACAAGAAACTATTTGATTGTATGGGGGCTCACTTGTATCTGAGGCAGTATTTAATATACTATTTTGAGTCTGCGCCTGTTTCAACTGCCATAACAAATCTAGAGGAACAGGGAGTCGCACGTGTAACTGCCTTTCTGTGAAACATGTAAGTTTTTTGATAATTTATTACTCAGATATATAGATATGAAGCGTAAAGTGGAGACCACCTCAAGATTTGCCTAGGTTATGAAGGAAATCCTCCAAAGTCCGTAATCAGAGCGAACGTTATGGCAGATAGTAGCTTTGAAGCTGTCCTGGTTGTACGTCACCGTGTCCATTTCGTCTAAGTGTGTCCATCACTAATTTTATTACCCAGAGAGAAGTTTTTCTCGGCGTTGGATATTAATGCTAGTGATGTTTGGGTGCTACTTGTTGAGGCAGCGCGGCGTCTGCTTTCCGTGTTTTGCACTCCACGGTGCACTAATGGTAACTGAGACTGCCACTAGGCAACGTACCAAGGCCCGCCGTAGCCGTGTCAGCCAGTCAACAGCGCGCGCTCAGGGCGATCTCAGCCTGATCAGCACTTCACCTAATAATGGCGATGGAGCTACATCGCCGAAATATAGTCTGAAAATGCGATGTATACTCAGCTATTTTCCCTAAAACAATACACTGATCAGCCAGAACATTATTACTACCTCCCTACTATCGATACAAACCCGTCCAGGAGATATCAGCGTCACATGGAGAGGAATGACTGCTAGTCAGACACACGCAAGGTGCACGTAGTATCAGTGAGCGTACTATCCGTGTTTAGAATGGAAAAGGCACGCGATATATCTGAGTTTGACCGAGAGCAGATTGTGAAGACCCAGAATTTCTGAAACTGTACGATTCCAGAAGTGCTATGGTGAGAGTCTTCAACAAGTGGCGAAACCTAGGTCAAACCACTTCCAAACGTCGAGCGGTTGGGTGGCCACCCCTCATTACAGATGTCGGACGTCGTAGGCTGGATAGACTGGTAAGATAGGACAGGCGGGGAACTGTGGCACAACTAACATCAGACTTAAATGCTGGGTAGAGTACAAGTATGTCTGAACACACAGTGCACCGATCACTCCTAATTATGGGCCTCCGCAGCCGACGACTCAAGCATGTGCCAATGTTAACACCACGACATCGGCGACTACGACTGAAATGGGCACGTGACTGTCGTCACTGGACGTTGGCGCAGTGGCAGAGCGTTGCATGGTCTGATGATTCCCGATACCTTCTTTATCATGCCGGTGGGAGGGTGTGAATCCATCGTTTTCCAGGGAAACAGCTTCTTGCTGGAAGGAGACAAGCTGGCGACAGATCGATTATGCTCTGGGGAACATTCATGTAGCATCCATGGGTCCAGTGGAGCTCGTGCAAGGCACCATGATGGCCAATACGTATCTTACACTAGTTGCAGACTACGTACACCCCTTCATAGTTACCATGTTTACCAACGCCATTGGTATTTTTCAACATTATAATGCGCCATGTCACAAGGCAAGGTGTGTGATGCAGTGGTTCGAGGAACACAGTGGGGAGTTTCAATTGATATGCTGGGCCCCCAACGCGCCAGATCTTAACCCGATCGAACACATGTGGGATGTGATTGAACGTGGCGTCAGAGCTCATCGCCCACCCTGCCCGGAATTTACGGGAATTAGGTGGCTTGTGTGTGCAGATGTGGTGCCAACTCCCTCCAGCAACCTACCAAGTCTCATTGCTTCCATTCCAAGACGCGTCACCGCTTTTATCCTTGCCAAAGGTGGACATACCGGCTATTAAGTAAATGGTCATAATGTTTTTGCTGATCAGTGTATATTATTTGTTTAGTGGCATTTGTTCCGGTGATCTTACAGCTATCAGGCTACACGATTCAATACTACTGAGTTACGAGAATACACCATGAAGGTTGAAACATTCCATTGCGTTAATAACCTACGCCTTTTACAGTAAGAATCATAAAATACATGTAGACTTACGAAACATAGAAGGGTCAGTTTGACTGCTCATCACTAATTCAGTATCTTACTACTTATATTACACACGAGACCTACTTTTTCAGCACCTAAGATATGAGTCAGCTGTAGAAAAACATGTGTCAAGCAACATCCAGATAAATTTTGTAAAGGTGACAGCCCGCTGATACACATCAAACACTGCTTACAGTACGTTTCTGGGGAAACGGTGTGACTGGTACCGCAGACACATGCTATAAATAGAATATCACATACAATTGGGGTGTAATGTAAAACAGTTCACGCATATTCGTTATAGAGTGACGGAACTTTCAATAGGATCTCGCACAAAAAGTCAGACGCCTTAACACTAAAAACCTTGCAAACATTACAGCCAAAATATCACAAATTGTAACTGATTTGAAGGTCAAACTGATTCAAATTATATCCAAGATTGCCACGATTGTATGAACATAACCATAACAATTACTTAAGAAACTCCTTATAGGGTTGATAATGAATTTTCATTAGTTTTCATTGGAACGTTGCTCATTTAATTAAGAATAGATAGTTGTATACCAAGCAGAAACTATTGTTCTCGCAAAGAGAACAACTCGCAAGATTATTTACCAAGATTGTCAGTAAAATCACAAGGATTCGGTCAACTATTGTTTGCACTTAAAAGTATCACCTTACTTCATTCGCCGATGTTACGTGAATCTTATAAATGCGATATGATTAAAATAAATTATTATAGTCTAATTTCAAAAGTGTTAGTAGTTAGGAATAACATATAGTCGTGGATTTTATGGTACAACGCAAATTTAACCATAGTGATAAGTGAAGGAACAGGGCTACAGTTGAGAGAGGAGTAACTTGTTATGTTGAAAATAACCTGAAAAATATGCAGACGTAATACATTTATATATGAGATGTACCCGACTATCTGCCTGGAATTAGTACTTCTCGTCTGTAAAATCTTTGTCACTATTGCAGTGTTGAGCTTAAACAGGTATAAATGTATATGTTCAATGGCGTTTCCCCACTGCTTCAATCACCTGATCTTGGTGTGCATAGTGATCCGTTTATCTTCTAGTAGCAAAAGCATGAACGTTTGTAATCTATGCAGTATCTGTGTAACCTTTCCTATCAATTAAATTTCACAACTCTGTTACGCCTATTGAAGTATTAATCTTTCATGCAGAAGTTAGATTAATGTTTTTCCGTGTTTTCTTATGTACTGTATTTCAGAATAGTGAAGAAATAAATAACCAAACTATCGGAATGTCAGTTCTCGGCACCAACGAATTACCATTTCTTTTTCCATTTACTGGCCACGCAGACACATAAGATAAACCGCTGATTTTATGCTAGAGCATAAATTTTCAAAATCTGAAAATCCCATCTAAATTGGTTCGGTAGTTTTTAATTGGTATCTTGGACAAAGGGACAGACACTTACAGGTTTATTATAGCATAGACCAATTGGCGTTGAAGAGTTCATAGGAAGCGTTTCTGTTCCAAAGAAAATTTAGGAGACGTTGAGGACCAATCCACGCACCCCTACATTCCAGTACTGTATC
Organism: Vandiemenella viatica; assembly: GCA_031002005.1. NCBI lineage: Eukaryota > Metazoa > Arthropoda > Insecta > Orthoptera > Morabidae > Vandiemenella > Vandiemenella viatica. The sequence goes on from CM061919.1 coordinate 210,338,002, forward strand.
CGTCTTTAAGGGCTGCAACAAAGAAATTTTTAATTGCATTCCCATGGTCACATGAAGCCAATAAAGGATTTAGTGAAGTTAGCCATTTATTAGCTTAAAAAACATATTTTCAACAGTGGAACACGGCGATTTAAGACAAATAAGGCACCAAATATCGAAAAATTAATGTCGTTAATCCAAGCTCGGTCCTCTAATTAAAAATATGTTTTCATAATATGTAAACTGTAAACAATACACCACCAATAGTATTAATATCTTTTATAATTTTAGAATTCTATAATTGTACACTTCACCTACGTGGTACCATCGAATCTCTGTTTTTAAAAAAGTTGGTTACGAGCAAAAAAGCTGGAGCGCTGTAGGCTACATTATTTATTACAAGTAAGGAAGGTTTTTTTTCTGAAAAGCGACGATAATTTATTGTTCGAAAAGAGGGTAGTGAGTGATTTATTTTTCTAAGAGGGTGCGGTAGGCCTAACAAAGTTGTGAATCTATGGCATAAGCAGATGATCATAATCGTACCATACTTCATTTGGTGCTTTTAGTGTATTTCATAAGTATTTTGCCAAGGAGGACACTGGTTCAAATCCCCGTCCAACCATCCAGTTTTCCATTGTTTCCCAAAATCACTCCATGTGAATGCCGATATTGTTGCTTTAAAAATGCCATTGTCGAATTCATTTCCGTTCCTCGCCCCCAATCCTCTCCCGGATAAAAATTCACGTATTATGAATACTATTTTTAACCTATTTTCCAATTCCCGTGATTGATTATGAGACCAGTAAAAAAACAGGGTCAGTTGCTTGCAAATAAACACAATACCTGTACAAAATAATACAACTTATATCAGAGAACAAAACGTCTGAGTGCCTCAGCGCCGAAACACTCGACGTCATCTGTGACAGTTTTTATTGAAGAGGGTGGCTGCCACTGAACGGAACCAGTCGACTGGAAATAGGAAAAATAATAAAACCCCGGCTGCGAGGCACAGTGTGTTTAGAGTTGGTTACGGCCTCTCTCGACATTACGACCCGCACGTGAGTCGTAAAGATAAGAATGCCGGCCCATTCCTATGGTATTTTCCCCCCAAAAAGACCTTCGGAGTGGTGAAAGGTCGTATCAACTGGATAAGACGGACCAGTGTTATTCGGTAAGTTCCAGCAGCTAACGATTCAATCCCTCCTTTATTTTTCAATTCGTTTGGTACTAAAGCTGCCAAATAACTCATTTACCGTTAAAATTGCTATATTTAGTTACTGTAGCTACAGACGAGATCAAATGTACGTATTATATTGACCACTGTGCGTTTTTACTTTCTCTGAATATTCCAACCTGCCACAATATTAAGATTGTGAAAAGTGTCAAGCATGTTATTTCAGTCAGATATGTTATGATTACCACTGATGAATTATTAATATCGTCGTACGCTGTACGTTCAGTCAAATAAAAACCTTCATTCTGGGACTTGAGATACAACCAAGAAGTGAAAACTCGCATTGCTATAGTGAAGGAAACATTTAATAGGAAGACGGGATTATTAGCGGTAAAAGTAGATGAAGCATTGAGAAAAAAACTTGGTAAATGTTTAGTGTGGAGTGTGGCACGTTATAAGGCAGAGATGTGGACACTGAGACGAGATGATGAAAAACAGAAAGAAGCGTTTGGATGTGTATGTGAATGGAGAGGATAAGCTGGAAAAAGTAGAAGTGCTGAAAAGGGTTGGCGATCGGAGGAAACTATTGCAAGTCGTAAGAAGGACTTCAACTGGATGGGACACATGTTGGGATGTGTGTGTTGTAAACGGAGACCTTGGAAGGATTACTTTTTGGGAGATGAGGGAGAGGAAGAAGGGGGTACAAGATGATAGATGACATCAAGGGAAACTGAAATTACATGCACCTGAAGAAGCGTGCAGAAGACAGCAACCAAGCAAAAATCTACATTAGGGCAAACACTGAAGAACATGACAATGATGCTGTAATTTCGTAGCATTAAAATACTGATGTGTAATGCTACATTACTACAATATACGAATTTTCAAAACTATTAAGACTGGTTTCGAATTGCTAGTTCATTCATCCCTGAGAACGTTTTAACTTGCAGAATTTCTTAAGTAACTGTGTTAGAAGTTACGTATTATGTATTTTAATTATAGCTTCATAGTAGAGTATTGCCTAATAAGGATTTGAAATTTGGAGGGAGAAGGCCTCGAGGAAGATTACTGTGTAGATGGATTGAGGGTGAAAGTAGTGAAAGAGCAGAGTGGTGAACGGATAGGAAACGCTGGAAAGGAATGTGTTCCCTCCAGAACTAGACAGAAGTCGGAATCTTTCCATGGTTAATAATAATGAAGGAACCTGCAGTATCGCTGATCTAGAAGCGAGAAATGGGAATACTGCAGATCCAAATAATATCCGCTGTGGTGTAGTGGCCATCGTAATCCAGGTTTTTCATACTGTTTCCTCTTCTAGCCTAGGTGAATGCTACAAACGTTTCCCGCCCGCGACCCAACAATTACTAATTACGTAAATAAAATAGTACCAAATACCTTGAAGAATCCAAATAAAAGGAACATTTGTCACAAACCTACTGGCACAAAGATTCCACGATTCACTGATATATGGCAGTACGTATTACCATGTTAGAAGTTACATTATTCATTATTCATTAATTGTTGGAGAATATTCGAAAATCTTCAATTTACGATTGTAACTTCTTCCGCCAACCTATTTGGGTCGCAATGACAGGAGGAATAAGATTCGAGAAATAAGATGCCGTACTGATACATTTGTGTATTCTTTCTTTCCTCGTTCTGTTCGGGATTGGATTGCACTGAATTACGATTGGTGCTTAGCACCCTCTGCCACCCACAGTATTTGTGAATTGCAGAGTAAAGATGTAGATGTAGATTCTTAATAAACACAAAGGCTTCGGCAGTATGGCCAGTCCCCATTTTTTGTCAGGAAACTGAAATAATTGCTTGATAGTTAGTGTCGTCTTTTTCAAACTACATGTATGTAATAATTTACTGGTATATTACTACTACTGTTGCAAAGCATACAAAATGTGTCATTTATTTTCATATCTTGAAACAAAAATACTATTTTTTTCACTCAGCCTTTGTTATTTTGTGTATCTTGGAATTAAAAAAAGTAAGTTAAGACGCTAGCTCTCAAAATTCTGAGGGGCCAGCTTCTCATCCCCGGTGAGCTAAGAACTGTTTTTTGATCATATGAGATACGCCAGGACGCTCCATGGTTCCGATTCTAAATTAAACTCTAGGTCCAGCTACGAACTAGGTCACCGAGCATGCTGAGTAAGCCATAAAGCTCTGGCGTCGCATTCGGCAGGACGTGGGCTGGATTCCCCATGCGACCCTTCAGATTTGGATTTCCATGGATTCCTCAAATCACTCCAGGTGAATGTCAGTATGGCTCCTTCAAAATATCATGGAAGAATTCCTGGCCGTCCTTACCTCCAATCCCCACCCCTTTAATGACCTCAATGCTTGGACGATATTCGAACCCACGACCTCCATAAATCGAGGTCCGAGCGTTACCGCTCACCCACTACGATCGGATCATCACGACTGTGGTCAATGATAGCTATTTCATACTCAATTTTCACATCTCAGCATTTCTCTGGTATTACAAAACTGTGTTTCACAACAAACCATTGAGACGATCCAGTTTCAGATGAGACAGCCGAGAAGTGCGATGGCTTCCCGAGTCCAAACACTGGAGCCATTAAAATCGTCCGGAGACCGAGGAGAGCAAGAACAAACATCACAGGCAACACAGACCCGTGCTGACTTGGAGAACAGGCCGAGCAATCGTCAGAGCAAGTATCAAAGTGACGAAGTTGAGTCAGAACTGTTAGGTCAAGGTGCTACATTTTTAGAATCATTACATTGTTCAACTATATCGCGTAATGATCGTACTATATTTACTTTGAGTATTTACTTCTTTAAATTCCCGAATTTTCCCCATACAATTTTTGCAAATTACTCTATTTTCTTTTTAAAACCTTCCATTTAATTGTGTGTATATATATTGTAGACCCGCCAGTGTGGCTGTGTGCGTTAAGGCGCCATCACAGTGTATTGGGAGGTACAACGGGACAAGGTTCGCGTCCTGGTCATCGGGTACCGGGTCCTGGGGTTCCGGGCGTCCTGGTTATGATGTTTGGGTGGTTATCCACAGTCACCTAGGAGAACGCTGGATCTGTCTCCAATCACCACCTCATAAACTACACATTTCACAAACAAAAATACACTTATCATTGAAAAACATAGGTTACTTGAATCGCTACAGATGACAACACTTAAGCTCCCCTAATTGCTCCAGGAAGTGACAATGCCCAGTTGAAACATTGCACAAGTTCTTAATTACAAGCCAAGATGATACTCAAGGATTTGGCTGGTCAAACAGGGATCATATCTATATATATAAAGATGAATATATGTATATTTGTTTGTTTGTTTGTTCTTCATACAAATCCACAGTTTTCATCCGATCTCGATTAAACTTTGCACACTTATCCTTTGAAACAAGCAGAAAAATACTGTCTACATTTAGTTGAAAAATTATCAGTATAAGTAATATATGTTGTCTTAAAATTTCGGAAAATTACTGAACGGCGATAGACAGACGCGTTGGATATGGAGGTCTTTTTACTGAATTTCTGTGTAGCGGTCAGGTAGCTCAGTGGTTAAAGTGCTTGCTTACTAATATTTGGGTCGTGGTCTCCGGTTCAAATTTCCATGTAGGCAAAGATTTTTATAAATTGTTTTTGATCGTAAGAGTCACGCCTAGGCCGTAGGTTATTCGGATTGAATGTTAAACTGTAGATATCACAAAGTTAAGTGTGCAATGTGAGGCAAATCGTAGGTAGTCTTGCAATGCTGTAGATGTACACTTTTTTACGTTATATTGATCCCTCAAGGGTGATTAGCAGTCAGTGTGTGTGTGAACCGCAGTAATAATACTATAAATGCGGAAGTAAGTCTCTGTCTTTTGTTACGTTTGGGCAACTAAATGCCTAGAATGATATTGACGGAATTTGACAAGAAAATCTGTAGGGAGGGCACAGGACATTTTTTTTCGGTATGATTACTAGCTGTCTCGAAATTTTGAGAACTTATCGAATGGTGACAGAGGGAAGGATGTGTGTGTTAGTTTGTAATCTTACGTCACTTGCTCAAGCTATGCTTCTCGCGCATTACGTTAGTGTATAATTTGTTAATAAATTTTGTCTAGAGAAAAAACGTATTATTTAGTACGGATGTCGATTTTCTCTGTCCTTTTACTTTATGTCTGCTTAAATGTTTTTGGTGCCAGTTTATTTTGCTTTCTCTTTTGACATGCCTTGCGGGCGTAAACTGGCCTAAGTTGTAGCTCTAGCAGAGCACGAGCAGCTAAAGTTATTAGAACCCAAGAATCGAATGCTCATGTTGAAGAAAGAAGAAAAGTCCAAGCTGAAATAAAGCTGCCCGTAATCAACACTTCCCCCCCCCCCACACACACACACACACATCCCCTCACATTCGTTTGTTTTTCTGTTTTTAAATACAGATTCGATGGTAGAATGATATAGTGATGGCTTTCCGGTCATATTATGCCGACTCGGTGTTGTATTCGCTACCAACAACTTTCTATATTCAATTCTGTCAAAGAAATTCTTAATCCACGTGTACGAAGTCGCGGGTATCAGCTAGTTACATATATTTTGTACCGTAATACGAGTGTTAAAATCTATTTCATAAGTAATAAATAAATACTATAAATAATTTTCGAAATACAAGAGACTCCAAGAGTTTTTAACCTGAAAATATCGATTTTCAAGGACCGTAGCTGAGACAACAGATACTCTGGTAGAGCCAGCTTCCTTTTGAATCCGCATTTGCAATCCCATTTACCTGATGACAAAGAAATGTCACCCGGGCACAGAGGGAGATAAACAAGAACGGGAGGGAGCGAGTAGACGGAGCAGAACAGTGTAAAACGGCTGTGGAGAAAAGATGGGCACATTGTATCAGATGCAGTAATGTTTTCTATCTAAAATCGTGGCGACGGAAGTGCTTGAAGAAGAGAATACTTGGAGAAAGAGAGGACTTGAGTGTCTGCTTACGCTATGCTGAGACGTGGGTTATACAGGGTGTCTCAAAAAAAATCACATTTGGATAGAAAATAAAACTGGGCATTTGTGCTTAAACAATTGGTTTAATTATTAAATTTCAAAGTTAAAATGTGGAAAATTATGTCTTATAAATCACACCGTAGAGATGACTTCCATTGCGTCACTGACATTCTCCAAATCTAAACCGCAAGTTAATGGAAATTAGGCGTAAAAGTTGTGGTGTTATGTCATTGATCTCTTCCTTTAGCTCAACAAAGGTGAATGGCGAATTTTCATAAACTCTATTCTTGAGATATCTCACAAGAAAAAATTGGAAAGTAAGAGGTCTGGAGTTCTTGGGGGCCAGCTATTATTCGCCCTTCCTGAAATAAGCCTTTCCGGGAAGAGCTCATGTACCACCTCAATAGACTCTTTGGATGTGTGGCAAGTAGCTCTATCTTGTGAGACCACTTGCTGGAATTCTAACCTCAACATTCCATTAATTTTTGTGGAAAATAATTCATTATCATCTGCTTATAGTGAGACGAAATTACCGTGACTGTTTGTACGCCATAATTTTCAAAGAAGATATGTTTGATAATTACATAATACGATACTACGATCCAAAACTGTCCCTTTGTGGCTAAGAAACGGGCGTTGTTGCAATAATTGAGAATTCGAGTCTCCCCAAAAGTGGAAATTCTGCTTGTTAACGTGTCCATTAACAAGAATGTGACAATCGTCACCCAAAAAAAAAAGTGGATGAAGTCAATGAATCTCTCAAACATTTCATTCACACAATTAAGTCGAGAAATGTTGTAGGCTTTTTTTTTTTTTAGCTTTTTCACTAATTATCTCTTGTAAGCCTAAAAAGTTTTGATCCTTCTTCAAAATACGATGCAATTTCCAGCAATGTGTGGCTAACTGGAAGATCTTTTCCGTACAAACTCATGTCGATTATCCTGCATATAGTCTTTGGTTCTCGATGTCCTTGGAGCTCCTATACTTTAGGTAATGTGGTGACCTTGTCTCCTCGAAAGTCTTTACCAAATGTTTAATCAATCAATCAATTACTCGCCGCTATTCGAATATCGTGCAAATTGTAGTAATCATGGTATAAACATCGAGTCATAAATAAAGAATTGTTGTTTCAATAAAACGCGCGGTTGCAGAAAGCACGATGCTGCCCGGTGTAGCGGGACATGGTGACTGAATTTCCAAGTATCGCACTCGCAAACACGGCTAGCACTTTGTTTCCCCAACCACTCTCAGCGCAACTACTTCAATTCAAAATGTGAAATGACTTTTGAGACACTTTACTTGGACGTGCGGGTATTAAGAGACTTCGACCCTGGATTCGTGAACAGTGATGCGTAAGTATTGTGCATTATCGCAATTAGCCATAAAGTACTAATGTTGTTTCGTGGTTAACAACTGTATCCCTCAGTCATACCAGACTAATAGATGTAACCGCATATAATGCTGATACGACTCACGCCATACATATGAACTGGAGATAACGGAATGGTCCGTGAAAATAAGTAAAATTTCGGGAAATAACTGAACAGTTCGCTGTATGAAGGGCCGGATACAAATATGACGCGCAAAAGTGAGTTTAGGAGTCGCTGAAATTTTGCCTACCATACCACAGAGTTTCGCGTAGCATTTTGCGCAACATCTAGTGTTGCAGGATATGTGAACAAAGAGAAAACACGCGTCCCGCGCATTTGTTGCCAAGTGTATTTGTGTGCGCAACGAGCCACTGTACATGTCAGGGCTATGGACAAACGAAGTGGAGCTTCACTCGAGCTCTACCAGAGTTAATGGGTTCTTTCGGACTCTTCAAACCGTGATTATAAAAACGAAAAAAAGAAAAATGATATTTCCAAGACGCTGAAATTACGAAGAAAGGAAATAGACCCAAAAATGCGTGCTATCGGCTCACAATTTATTTGTGAAAAAAGGAAGTTAACAACTTCGAAAACAATTGGCAGTGGACGAGACATTGTGAAGTCCAGAGCATACTGTTTATGAGGCAATTAAAGTTTTGGAGTCATAAATAGGTCCTTAATTAATTTTTTTCTGAATTTTACTTATACAGTTTTACTTATATAGTTGTTATAGGATAGGGTGGATCATTTTTTCTTTATAACATGATATGTCTAAACTTTATCTTGCCAGGAAGCACTTTTCACTCACAAAATACTCAGCGAAATTGTTTCCTTTTTTTATTGTTTTACGCCTCGTTGACTGCTAAGGTCATTAGTGGTGGGATAGGACTGGGGACAAGGAATGGGAAGGGCTTCGCCCATGGCCTATTTGAAGGAAGCATCCCGGCGTTCGCCAGGAGTGATTTGGGGAAACCATAGAAAACCCAAATCTGGATGCCCGGACCGGGATTCGAACTGGCGTCCTCCCGAATGCGAGGCCAGAACGTTCATGTTTCCATAGTAGATTGAGTGTATCTTCTTCTTATAGAATCTGAATTCGACATATTTCTTGTCGTAGTAAGTAATTTTGCGTCCACCATATTCTCTTTACGTTTCCCTTAAGTAATTGATATAAGTTTTTACGCAGCACTGATCAACGCACCCCCTCGGGTAACATTTCTACAACAACTGACGAGTATGTTAGCAAAATGTTCCGCGACATTGTCACTGAGAGTTGGGGACTTGTCACGCAACATTCACTCCATATCCGAGGCCTGATTCAGTGATCGCCTCTGTACAATAAGACAGTCCGAATCAACTTTAATAAAATGCTGTGTGGCTGGAGACTGGACCCACCTGTGTGGCTCGGTAATCTTCGGCGAATCTCGATGATACCCGAAGTGTCAGTTATACTAGCAGCCAATTTGCTAACCAGTAAATTTCAAATAAATAACTGCATTGACATTATTTGTGCTTATTTTGTTAACAGGAAGTGTAAATTTCGTATGTATAATCTGATTTGATGTTATTTGCGCTTACACTGTTAAAGAAGGTGTAACTGCGATGCCAGGTAAAATGCAATTGTCTGTTGTGCAGCAGAGATACAAATTATAATACGAGACATAGATATAAAAAAAAAATTATAATGTACGTTCATTTAAAGTTTCATGTTGCTTTTTTTGTTTATTTACGGCTACTAAATACAGAAATTCATGTAAGGAGAAGAGCATCCGCTGGAAACAAGTAACAATATAATCTAAGATTTTTTTTGACAGAAGATAACATAAATGTCAGAGAACGTTTACAAAATGTAGACAATCCCGAAACATATTTATCAAGTAAATAACAGTTTTCAGTTTTTGAAAATATACTTCACATAGAACCTTCTCCATAACAATAAAAGTTTCCATGATTCAAAATCAAATTCAGTTATTTAAAAACATCCTATCCAGGTACTCCGAGGATATAATCAGACAAAGTTTACTCACATCGCAAAAAATAAAAAAAAAGATGATGAATAGTCACTATCCATTTTTCTTTGCCACCTGCTACCTCCATATCTGATACACGTCAGTTTTGACGGGCGTATAAACTAGTTTACCATACAATCCGGTAGAATACAAGAGGGTCAAACAAAGGCAAGCGGCTTGTTTTATGTTACATCTATCGACTTGATGATAACTGCTGATCTTCCGGCGATCTAAATCATGGCTTTGAGTCCGAAAGGAAATCACCCGACTACATTTGACACGATGACAGTTCATCGCTTCGAGCTGCTACATCACGCACACAGTAAAACTAAAACCTGCGCCACAGTTCACAGACGACATTAATCAGCCTGTAATGGTCGTAGAGATTCCCTGCTCTCGCTATTTGTAAATCAAAATTCTGGTAAGTTCGATATCGTTTTGTCAGTAACTGATTTTCAGTGTTACATTTTGAATAAACAGTTTAGATTTCTTTTATCATATTTTTTGGTAGTTAAAAAACTATTATATCGTGTTTAATTAATTTCAAGGTTATAAATAGTAGAGATAATTTCCCACCCTATCCTCACATATTTGAATATTATGAACATTTACAATTGTTTTATTTATTTTAACTGCGCAAACAGAGTTGATTAGTCCTACTAGTTCCTAAATCATTCTCAAAAAGCTAGCAGTTATAATAATTATCTGGTTAAAACACTGATAGTTTCAAGAATTAAAAGGGTAAAACCTCGATATAAATATTTAAACACTTAAATACAAATTTAAAAAGGCGTTGTAAGTTTCTTTATGTCTTAGAAATGATATGAAAATTTTCTTCGTTTTCTGTTCTTCCTTACGATCTTACCTTCATCTATTATTTTTTACCTTTAAAATATAAATTATACTACTTTTCCTTAACTTTACAGCGTCAGATTAGTTAAAATAGGATCTTTATTTAACCCTCTATGTCCACCGCTGGTTTTTCTTAGATACAACCGCTGTAAATCAAACTACTATTAAAAAAATAATACCAAATGTTCTTTAAAACTCCACTTTATTTATTATAATCTCAACATGAAACAAAAGTCTTCCACTTACCTTATTATCCTCCACTTTCAAATGACAATCAGTTACCTAATACAACTTTCATGTTTCACTAACTTTATCATTATACTAATCTTCTGCCCTAAGGCTAATATTTTACATTTCAAATCTCGCCAGAATTTTTACAGCTTCTCCATTAAGCTTTTCTCCATCCACACTTTCTCTCTTTTCATTTTCTCTTTAAAAACCTTTTTTTTAACTGTTCTTTTTCACCAAAGTTCTCGTTCACCTCTCTTGAAATTCTGTGACCTTAAAAACTCAATGATAGTATTTACAATCATAACTACTAAATAACAAAAATTCACTAATATTTTTAAAAAATCGTAAATTGTGAGGTTGTGTCTTATGTTTAAAATATACAATATTTTCCATTGTGAGTTGTGTCGCACCCGAAACTCAATATAAATGGTATTTATTGCAAATCTGGTTGTAGGCCATCTTCCGCAGTTGTTGGTTAATAGATTATAAATTAAAATTCCGTCTGGAAACAACTGTTGATGTTACTGTTTACTTCGCAACAAGAAGTTTGCAGTTTCAATGGATATAATGCCAGTGTTTATTCAGAAATATGTGTAAAACAGTTTTTCTACTGGTGAAATAGAAGATCTGTAAGATGCATAAAGTGATGTTCCAGATCGCCATGTAAATACCATCACCCTAGCTCCACTGACGATCCCCCCACACCATAAGGGCGAAGCGCGTATGGGAATAAAGTAAACAGTAACATCAACAGTTGTTTCCAGACGGAATTTTGATTTATAATCTAAATGGTATTTATAGTTATCAACGGTTCTTAAGACAAAGTTTAACCGACATACATCTTACAAAGGTCCTACTAATGATTACAATAGATGGCAGCGTATTACAAATTAATCGTTGTCTATCACTAAACAATAAATGTCGTCGTTTCGTTGAAGGGAGATTATGTGGCAGCATGCAGAAAGCAAAATATGTCATTTTCTTAATAAACGTCATCATTCATTGATAACACTCAGAGTATTTGAACTATGTTTTTCTTTGTAGATAAAACAAGCATATCTATAAAATGCCAATCAGTGAAAAATCTCGAAATTATAACTAACTGTAATATAAAAATATAAACATGTGATTCAATACAAACTAATATTTAATTTAAAAAGAAACAATTGTCATGAAAATATAGATTAGAAATCTAAATATGCATACAATCCCAACAAATACATATACTACATTTGTCTTTGGCAGCAGATACCTAGTCTGGTGGATGACTTTTGGGAGGACGCCGTTTCAAATCTCTGTTGGACCATCCAAATTTCGATTTTTCATGGATTACCGAAATCACTACAGGCGTATGATAGGGTGGTTCCTTCAAAAGGACAAAGCTGAATTGATTCACATACCTTGTCCTCCATCCTCTCCTGACTCTAATAAATACGGCATTTAAAAAAAAATATCCTGAACACTTACTCTATGTACCAATATACATAGTTAAACTATAACATCAAAAAATATTACAAAATTTTCTATTGTACATAACGGGACACCATTCTCTGGAGCTCTTTATTCGGTGTCCTGCCATGGGAAACAAAACGTTATCTAGAAAACACTAAAAGTTTTAAATTTAAATTGAAAGAGTTTCCCCCTCATAAACCATTTTGGTAACAGCAGAGGACAAATAGTACATACTGTGGAGTAAAGAAAAGAAATTAACAAGGTTATTCGCAATAGCTGATGTGGTGTGCGATTTTTCTTTATTTGGAAACAGTGTGTAAATTTCATAATAAATGATATGGGATATTATGCGTACGCGGATTATTCAAATCCCCGTTTCACCATCCAGATTTGGGTTTTAGAATGGTTTTCTTCCTGTTCATTGTCACCTTCCCCACCCGATTCTAATTACTTATACGAATGTTATACGTATATGTTCTATTGTGTACATAGCATTTTCCTTTCTTTCTTCTCCCCTCCTTCTTCTTCTTCCCATGTTTTATCCAATGTCAGGCATCCTTCTATTGCGTTGCGTAATGTCTAGAATAATCATTTTTGTATGAGTCTGTAAGCCCGTTCCATCTTAATTTTTCTTCCTGGTTGTATCATCAAATTCAATTGATTGGATCTACTCTGCAAAATATTTAAATTTATTAGGTTTCCAGATCTTTGTGTGTGATCTTTTCTATTGTGCCTTTGTTAAATATAGTTCGGTTTCTGGTATGATGTTTTAATCTGACTTTAGCTTATTTCGTGCATAGTTTATGTCACTACTTTAGAGATTTTTCGATATCGGAATAGTATGGAATTAAACTGAGAAGAATCGGTAAGACTATGTAACCTTTATACTTTTTGACTTGTCTGTTTTTAGTAGAATAGGGTAAAATATTTGTTAATGTCAAAAGGAAAACTCATTAACTCATGCGATGGCAATATGCACCACGTCGGAGTTGTCTCTCAGCCTTTAAACCTGTTGACAGCAGAATAATGTCCTCCTCAACCAGAGACGTAGGATGTGTTTCCTGGTAATAATCCTGAGCAGGCATTATGTTTTAGGACAGCAAGCTTGCAGCCCTTCTGTGTCTATAATGGGGCATAGAAAATCACAGGGTTTTGCTTCTCAGAGAGTAACCTCAAACTAAATGCTGTGAAAATTCGTATTGCACTGTATCGCACGTATGCACTGAACAAGGACCGTTTTTCCATAGATGATCTGCAAACTATGGATTCCTTAAATCTACGGTGAACTCATGATACGTCACAACCACCATGTTCACCCTTATGATTACTATAATCTTTTGATAAAATAATTTTAAGATTTGCATACATTTTCACACCATGGGTAGTTAATTACAGTTACAATTAAGCTTTATATATCTCGTATTATCATAGTTAGCTAGCGATTATGCACGGTTATAAGCTATCACAAAACAATTAAATGAAATTGCTGACATAATTATGAAAATAATACAGTGATTTATAGTACTGATAATAACAGACAACTTTTTTCATATTTCCAGATCCACCATAGTAACTGTAACAAGACTTTATTAATGGCAAACTGGATTACTGCTTCCCTAGATAAGAACATTCGAAGTTCTCTACGAATTATGAATTTTACTAGCGACTCAGAACGTTTTGATACCATGTTTTAAAAGTTGACGTATGAAGTTTTCTATAAAGGTTCATTCTTTCTCTGCCCTATCTGTATTTAATAAATGGTAACAGATGGCTACGACACATAATACAAATTAACTTCCGCTGGTTTTCTATGTCCCAAGCGCTGTTTTAATGCTATTCACGACTACGTAGTTCCAGCTCAGGTGATGACATGCTGATACAGGTCTAAAGCGAGTGTGTACGGCACTGTTGGTCTTTCTGTGCAGCCCCTTTAATGTCTGTCGGTAGGAGCAGCGCGTGAATTCAGGCACCATGTTTCAAGCTCTGTTTTATTCAAACACAACAGATGACTATTATTATAAATCTACGAACGTACACACCAAGCCACAGGAAGGAAAGGAGCTTGTAACGATACAACAGTATCGCTGGAGGTATCGATATTGGTGAGGCGAGAGGAGTATCACCGGAAAAGATGGCAGGAGTCTGTTTCTAGCGGGATAGAGTATGGACGCTTTAAGAGCGCGGGTCGGCTTTGAGTAAAAGAATGTTGCAGATACGATACTTGTGTGCGTGTCAGTGATTACGTGGGAGCAAGGATACACATCTGCTCGCTAGATATCGGAATTACTCAATAACGTTCGTGTCGTGACTGTGAACTTGATAAAAGAACAGTGCTTTCAACGTGTGTGAACGGCGGACAATGATACGACGGTTACTTGATGGCCTGAACATTTTACCTAATTTACGAACTGTGCAATCTTCGGAATACGATCACTCTAGTTTATTAATCACTGGTGGTTTACCTTGGCGAGCTGTATCAGTTTTCACGTCATTAAACGTGTATCCTGTGTTCATCTTAACATGTTGTCGTTGCTTTGTGTCTGCAAGCCAGCTACCTTTCACTTAATCAGCCAAGTTGGTAGGCAGAACTTGCAGAATTATAGCGACGTACGATGTATTCATATTTCATGGTCCGTGAACAGCGACTGAAGACTTACTACGGCATTTAATGTTAGTATTACGCCGAGTACAGACTGTAAAACAAACCACCAACAGCTCAATGAAATTAATCATTTTCTAATTATAAATCGTTACAAACTGGTCATTATATGTATAAAACAGTAAAAACACCGCCAACGAGGTCCTTAAACCCACATTACAGATCGATTACGTGATTTTATTATTTTATTTTGTTTTTTTTCTCGGGGATTACGGCTGTCAGCACTGAGATACTCAAAGCAGGGATAGGACTTGGGGTAAAGAACTAAAAGGAAATTGGAATAGACCTTTCAAAAGAACCATCCAGAGATTCATTTATTTATTTATTTTTTACCTGCTTAACGTCTCTTAACAGCGTGGTTTTTAGAGACGGGAAAGGATGGGGGACAAGGAATGGGAAGAAATTCGGCCATGGCCCTTTTTGAAGGAAGCATCCCGGCATTTGCATGGAGTGATTTGGGAATCTATGGAAAACCCAAATCTGGATGCCCGGACGGGGATTCAAACCGCCGTCCTCCCGAATGCGATGCCAGAACGCTAACCGTTACACCACCACGCTAGGGCAGAGATTCATCTGCAGTGATTAAACACTAAAAAATCGAAATCGCAGTGGTCGAACCGGGGACCGAACCAGCATTTCCTAAATCCCTGGCTCGAGTGTTAACCACCCACACACCATATTCGGTGGTTAGGTGAT
>CM061919.1:210354408-210607411 GCA_031002005.1 Vandiemenella viatica
TGGAAGAGCCTGAAACGGCGCGGAATTTTTTGTTCCGTATGTAGATTTAGAAATATCAAGCCTTTGTTGTTGCCCTATATAATTAATTATCTGAACTTGAAAACTATCTCTCACAACATTCAGTTACTGATTGGTCAAATACCATAAAATTTAATATTCTTTTCTTCATCTAAAGCATTTACCCCTCTGTATGTTCGTAATTAAATAATATTAAGACTTGAAATTGGCCGGCCAAGAGAAGGATTTTTTTCGGTGACAGTTTTAACAATTAAGAACTCTTACCTTTTAAAATGGGAAGTGCTTAGCACAAATTCGTTTCCCCGGGCCAAATGCCGACTTGGCAGATAAATCAGAGAGAAAAATTGCTCGGAAGTTGAGCGTTGTGGGAGGAAATTGCCTTTCAGCCGCATACTTGCCTCTTAGAGAGGTTAAGCCTTCTTAGTTTAAGAAGGAAATACCAGGTAACCGCAGGGTGTATAAATCTAAAGAGAAGTGGCTGCCAAATGGAATATCAGAGCTGAAAAAGTTTTGTTGCTACTTCAGCTCTTTGCGGAATGAATATTAGAGAGAGAGAATATTAGGTTTTATATGTTTTGAAATGTATTAAAGCTGTGCATACGGTGACTGATTTTTGATCTAGATGTCATGTTTTTGAGAATTTTTGTTGACAGAGAATGAAAACAGTTCAATTGATTTAACACTCATAATAATATGACTTTAAACAACCGAGATTATTAAAACTTTAGTGGATCGGTAAGGACCTTAATGATTTATCATCTTTCATACATAAATAAATGTTTTACAAATAACACCGCTGGTTTCTGTTACTTTATCTATATACCACTAAAATGAACAATAAATAAATTATTCTTTACAAACAGAAGTTTTCTTTATTCATGTTGTTTTGAAGAGTAAGGTCTGTGTTTGGTTGATCTTGATGGAGTTCAGTGCTAACAACCTTCAGTCGGATGAAAAGAAATTGTGGACAACTGAAACGTGCTGCTAACACAACATATGCGCCAAGGCCTCAAAGTGCCTGGGCTTACTGGCACGCACTTCCAGATTTATTAATAATATTCAGACTCTCAGGCTCTTGTACTGTGCCCATGTCAGACCTATAGCCTACTTGAGTATTGCAGCGTTGTGTGGTCGCCTCATCAGATCACACTAATTCAACAAATTCAGAATCTTCAAAATAAGTTCATATGGCTTATAGGTTGTCGCATGTGCTTTCATTACAAAGACATTCCGTTGGTTGCTGTTGGAGCCTATCTTGGCCTCTATCCTTTGGAGTTGAGACGGAATGTTCATGGTGTCCTATTTCTACAAAAAGTGATCTCAGGTGTTATAGACTGTCCTGAAATTCTCAGACATGTGTATTTTCTTTATAAAAACGTCTCGGGTTTCAAGCCGCGTCAAAATTAAGCCGCGGCTTGAAACCCGAGAAGTTTTTATAAAGCATTGCCGCCGCGAGAACGTACATAGTTATCCATGTGTATTTTCGTTGTGTCCGTCTGGCACACGGTTGAGAGAGATATTTGGGCGTAGACATCTGCGCACAAACTATGAGACTAGCAGCGTCTTAGAACGGATACAGAGACTGGGTAACAGAATACCTCCTGAACTTGATTTTTTCATTGACAGTGTTGCTGTTTTCAAGCGAGTACTCATACGTGAGTGGAGCCAGCAATGATGGACTTAGTACAGTCACTGTCTCTTATACCCTATAATAATTTTATTATTCTGTAGTTATGTGTTTAGTCTTATTATTAGTTTTTGAATATTTAATAATTTTCTCTTGTGTAATTATTTTTCTAGTTTTAGTAATATTATAATATACTTGCTATTTTTTGTCATCTTCTTGTTTTAACTGTAACTAATAGTTCAGAAATAGTGATAATTGTGTTTACTAAATAGCTATCATAAGATATATTAAAGTAAAATGGTTTTCCGTTGGAATAAATAAGTCGAACTGTTGGAATTCTGAGAGGATTTCGAAAGACAGGTCACATTGATAGATTTAGGAATGTTAGCAATTGTAAACTGCCAGAACGTGTCTGTAAGACTTAAAGTATTGCACTGAAACACACAACACATTACGAAGCTAACTTAATTCAGTTTTTGAAAAGCTTTCAAACTGAACTGAAAAGATAATTGCCTAAATTGGAACTCGCCATTCACCTGATAACAGCTTTAAATCAAAATTAGTTTCAGAAGGTCATTAACATTGAGTGTACCAGCAGTGAGAATATTAATATTCACCGGAGAGAGGTCAGTAACACTTGTATTAATCAATACCGTGATGGGCCCTCGTGACAGTTCCAACTAGTGAAGCAATCCACCGTTATCCTAATAGCCTAACCTATTCTATTTATCCTTCCAGGTAAAGTGGACCTACAGTTTAGCGAGAAATGCGAATCACGGAAGAGCTCTAGAATATTTCAGATACATAATGAACGCTGCGATAGGCGAAAGACTTAGAAAATTCCAGTATAAATCGGGTTTCGAACTAGGACATGTCGATAGCCATTTACATACACTTCTACTAAGTAACGTGTGAATCTTACGATATGTTTCCGTAATGAGTATGAAAGCTTCTTTAATTTATAAACATGTACTGCTGTAGTTCTCCTATAAAACAGATTTTTTAAAAAAAAAAAATTTTTTTTTTTTTGTCTAAAGGAGAAAGTTTAACGTTCTATGAAGTAAAATACTTGAGTTCAGTTGATAGCTGCTAAAAGAATTTAATCTTTATTTTCCTATCAGAATCAGATTTAACAATTGAAATTAAACTAATACCGAAATTATTATTACAAGAAAAGATGTTTCATCATTAAGAACGCATACTTTGATTTTGTTCAAAAAATGCTACGACTTTATTCATGTTAAAACCTTGTGTTCAAGCTGAAAAATGTCTCGTATATTAACGGTTGATTTTTAATGCTTCATCAATGCACTTCAAAGAAATGTTTCTATCATACTAAGTGTCAAGAATGATGTAAAATTCGTTGGAGAATTGCTGATTATTAGAGGAAACGACCATGACAAAATTTCGTTGGACTTTTTAATTCGCTGCTCAAAAGGAATCGACGAAACTCAGTATATTTCAGAGGAAGCGGTAGCTTAAAAACGAAACCTGCATATGAGTGAAATACCTGCAAAGCTCCATCAACCGTAAAACATGCGTCAGAATGGAATCAATTTGGCAGATTCATAGTTGATCGTGATTACTCATCTGGAATTGCTGGTAGTCCAGCGACATTCTTCACTCGTGGAATCAGTGATATTATATGATGCTAATTAAACGTTCGTAATACTATCTGTTACGGAACCTCTGTTAAAAGTTTCTTACATAAAATTTCTTTTAAGAAGAAAATTGAAAGAATAACACAAATTAGACAATTTTTTTAAAGAATTTTGTACCCGCTAAAAAGATATTTAAACCGTTTCGTGATTTCTGAAATTGAGTCTCTGCTGTCACAAGTTTGTAACTGACAGTTTTCTATGCACTATCATTTGTTATCATTTCCTTAAATCTATCAGAAATTACGCCTGTGTTTATCTTCTAACTGTCTAATCGTTCCTACTTCAATTTTCACTGTCACCCGTCAAATACTCTTTGCAAAATATCTCTTACTTAGTTCTTCTTATGACATACAGTGTTTCATTTTGCATGTTCTTCTTACAGTGTTTATTATGTACGATATACGGTTTTCAGCAATAACGGGTTTTTAACACCTGTTATTACATAAAAACCGAGTCTGAAGTGTGAGCCGTCAACACTCAAGCCAAGCATTTGTGAAATGCTGGTTCAATCCCCGGTTCGACCATTGCGATTTCAATTTTTAATGGTTTAATCACTGCTGATGAATCTCTGAATGTTTCTTTCGAAAGGCCAGTTCCGATTTCCATTTTGTTCCTTGTCCCAAGTCCTCTCCCTGCTTTGAGTATCTCAATGCTGACAGCAGTAAACCCCGAAAAAATAAAGAAAAAATATAGTCAAATCACGTAATCGATCTGTAACGTGGGGTTAAGGGCCTCATTGGTGGTGGTTGTACTGCTCTATACGTACAGTGATCAGTTCCTTTCATCCCTGTGGCTTGATGTGTACGTTCGTAGCTTTATAATAATGGTCATCCGTTGTGCTTGAATAAAACAGAGTTTGAAACATGGTGCCTGAATTCACGCGCTGCTCTTACCGACAGACATTAAAGGGACTGCACAGAAAGACCAACAGTGCCGTACACACTCACTTTAGGCCTGTATCAGCACCTGCCATTCCCTGCTTTCGACGCATAAGATGGTGAACATTTATTTCATCACCTTAACTGGAACTACGTAGTCGTGAATAGCATTAAAACAGCGCTTGGGATATAGAACACTCGCGAAAAATAATTTGTATTATGTGTCGTTGCCATCAGTTACCATTTAATAAATACAGATAGGGCAGAGAAAGAATGAACTTTATATAAAACTTCTTACGTCAACTTTTAAAACATGGTATCAAGACGTTCTGAGTCGCTGGTAAAATTAATAATACGAAGAGAACTCCGAATGTTCTTATCTAGGGAAGCAGTAATCCAGTTTGCCATTAATAAAGCCTTATTACAGTTACTTTGGTGGATCTGTAGATATGAAAAAGTTGTCTATTATTATCAATACTATAAATCACTGCATTGTTTCATAAATATGTCAGCAATTTCATTTAATTGTTTTGTGATAGCTTATAACCGTGCATTCTCGCTAGTTAACTATGATAATACTACCCATGGTATTAACATGTATGCAAATCTTAAAATTATTTAATCAAAAGATTATAGTAATCACAAGGGTGAACATGGTGGTTGTGATGTATTACGAGTTCACCGTAGATTTAATTCGGCATAGTCCAAAGGCATCCATAGTTTGCAGATAATCTAGGGAAAAACGGTCCTTGTTCCGTGGATATGTGCGATACAGTGCAATTCGAATTTTCACAGCCTTAGGTTTGAGGTTACTCTCTGAGAAGCAAAACCCTGTGATTTTCTATGCCCCATCCTCGACACAGAAGGGCTGCAAGCTTGCTGTCCTAAAACATAATGCTTGCTCAGGATTATTACCAGGAAACGCATCCTACGTCTCTTGTTGAGGAGGACATTATTCTGCTGTCAACAGGTTTAAAGGCTGAGAGACAACTCCGACGTGATGCAAATTTCCATCGCATGAGCTAATGAGTTTTCCTTTTGACATTAACAAATATTTACCATATTCTACTAAAAACAGACAAGTCAAAAGTAAGGATATGACAAGGTTACATAGTCTTGCCGATACTTCTCAGTTTAATTCCATACTATTTCGATTTCAAAAAATGTCTAAAATAGTGACATAAACTCTGCACGAAATAAGCTAAAATCAGATTAAAACATCATAACAGAAACCGAACTATATTTAACACAGGCACAATAAACAAGATCACACACAAAGATCGGGAAACCTAATAAATTTAAATATTTTGCAGAGTAGATCCAATCAATTGAATTTGATGATACAACCAGGAAGAAAAATTAAGATGGAACGGGCTTACAGACTCATACAAAAATGATTATTCTAGACATTACGCAACGCAATAGAAGGATGCCTGACATTGGATAAAACATGGGAAGAAGAAGAAGGAGGGGAGAAGAAAGAAAGGAAAATGCTATGTACACAATAGAACATATACGTATAACATTCGTATAAGTAATTGGAATCGGGTGGGGAAGGTGACAATGAACAGGAAGAAAACCATTCTAAAACCCAAATCTGGATGGTGAA
This sequence comes from Vandiemenella viatica, assembly GCA_031002005.1. Classification (NCBI taxonomy): domain Eukaryota; kingdom Metazoa; phylum Arthropoda; class Insecta; order Orthoptera; family Morabidae; genus Vandiemenella; species Vandiemenella viatica. Next base: position 210,360,202 of record CM061919.1, read on the forward strand.
ACGGGGATTTGAATAATCCGCGTACGCATAATATCCCATATAATTTATTATGAAATTTACACACTGTTTCCAAATAAAGAAAAATCGCACACCACATCAGCTATTGCGAATAACCTTGTTAATTTCTTTTCTTTACTCCATAGTATGTACTATTTGTCCTCTGCTGTTACCAAAATGGTTTATGAGGGGGAAACTCTTTCAATGTAAATTTAAAACTTTTAGTGTTTTCTAGATAACGTTTTGTTTCCCATGGCAGGACACCGAATAAAGAGCTCCAGAGAATGGTGTCCCGTTATATACAATAGAAAATTTTGTAATATTTTTTGATGTTATAGTTTAACTATGTATATTGGTACATAGAGTAAGTGTTCAGGATATTTTTTTTAAATGCCGTATTTATTAGAGTCAGGAGAGGATGGAGGACAAGGTATGTGAATCAATTCAGCTTTGTCCTTTTGAAGGAACCACCCTATCATACGCCTGTAGTGATTTCGGTAATCCATGAAAAATCGAAATTTGGATGGTCCAACAGAGATTTGAAACGGCGTCCTCCCAAAAGTCATCCACCAGACTAGGTATCTGCTGCCAAAGACAAATGTAGTATATGTATTTGTTGGGATTGTATGCATATTTAGATTTCTAATCTATATTTTCATGACAATTGTTTCTTTTTAAATTAAATATTAGTTTGTATTGAATCACATGTTTATATTTTTATATTACAGTTAGTTATAATTTCGAGATTTTTCACTGATTGGCATTTTATAGATATGCTTGTTTTATCTACAAAGAAAAACATAGTTCAAATACTCTGAGTGTTATCAATGAATGATGACGTTTATTTAAGAAAATGACATATTTTGCTTTCTGCATGCTGCCACATAATCTCCCTTCAACGAAACGACGACATTTATTGTTTAGTGATAGACAACGATTAATTTGTAATACGCTGCCATCTATTGTAATCATTAGTAGGACCTTTGTAAGATGTATGTCGGTTAAACTTTGTCTTAAGAACCGTTGATAACTATAAATACCATTTAGATTATAAATCAAAATTCCGTCTGGAAACAACTGTTGATGTTACTGTTTACTTTATTCCCATACGCGTTTCGCCCTTATGGTGTGGGGGGATCGTCAGTGGAGCTAGGGTGATGGTATTTACATGGCGATCTGGAACATCACTTTATGCATCTTACAGATCTTCTATTTCACCAGTAGAAAAACTGTTTTACACATATTTCTGAATAAACACTGGCATTATATCCATTGAAACTGCAAAATTCTTGTTGCGAAGTGAACAGTAACGTCAACAGTTGTTTCCAGACGGAATTTTGATTTATAATCTATTAACCAACAACTGCGGAAGATGGCCTACAACCAGATTTGCAATAAATACCATTTATATTGTGACTCAAAATGGAAAATATTGTATATTTTAAACATAAGACACAACCTCACAATTTACGATTTTTTAAAAATATTAGTGAATTTTTTTTATTTAGTAGTTATGATTGTAAATACTAACATTGAGTTTTTAAGGTCACAGAATTTCAAGAGAGGTGACCGAGAACTTTGGTGAAAAAGAACAGTTAAAAAAAAGGTTGTTGAGGAGAAAATGAAAAGAGAGAAAGTGTGGATGGAGAAAAGCTTAATGGAGAAGCTGTAAAAATTCTGGCGAGATTTGAAATGTAAAATATTAGCCTGAGGGCAGAAGATCAGTATAATGATAAATTTAGCGAAACATGAAAGTTGTATTGGGTAACTGATTGTCATTTGAAAGTGGAGGATAATAAGGTAAGTGGAAGACTTTTGTTTCATGTTGAGATTATAATAAATAAAGTGGAGTTTTAAAGAACATTTGGTATTACTTTTTTAATAGTGGTTTGATTTACAGCGGTTGTATCTAAGAAAAACCAGCGGCGGACATAGAGGGTTAAATAAAGATCCTATTTTAACTAATCTGACGCTGTAAAGTTAAGGAAAAGTAGTATAATTTATATTTTAAAGGTAAAAAATAATAGATGAAGGTAAGATCGTAAGGAAGAACAGAAAACGAAGAACATTTTCATATCATTTCTAAGACATAGAGAAACTTGCAACGCCTTTTTAAATTTGTATTTAAATGTTTAAATATTTATATCGAGGTTTTACCCTTTTAATTCTTGAAACTATCAATGTTTCAACCAGCTAATTATTATAACTGCTAGCTTTTTGAGAATGATTTAGGCACCAGTAGGACTAATCAACTCTGTTTGCGCAGTTAAAATAAATAAAAAAAATGTAAATGTTCATAATATTCAAATATGTGAGGATAGGGTGGGAAATTATCTCTGCTATTTAGAACCTTGAAATTAATTAAAACCGATATAATAGTTTTTTTAACTACCTAAAAAAATATGATAAAAGAAATCTAAACTGTTTATTCAAAATGTAACACTGAAAATCAGTTACTAACAAAACGATATCGAACTTACCAGGTATTTGATTTACAAACAGCGAGAGCAGGGAAATCTCTACGACCATTACAGGCTGATTAATGTCGTCTGTGAACTGTGGCGCAGGTTTCAATTTTACTGTGTGCGTGATGTAGCAGCTCGAAGCGATGAACTGTCATCGTGTCAAATGTAGTCGGGTGATTTCCTTTCGGACTCAAAGCCATGATTTAGATCGCCGGAAGATCAGCAGTTATCATCAAGTCGATAGGTGTAACATAGGTGTAGGTTTGCCTTTGTTTGACCCTCTTGTGTTCTACCAGATTGTATGGTAAACTAGTTTATACGCCCGTCAAAACTGACGTGTATCAGATATGGAGGTAGCAGGTGGCAAAGAAAAATGGATAGTGACTATTCATCATCTTTTTTACTTTTTGTGATGTGAGTAAACTTTGTCTGATTATATCCTCGCAGTACCTGGATAGGATGTTTTTAAATAACTGAATTTGATTTTGAATCATGGAAACTTTTATTGTTATGGAGAAGGTTCTATGTGAAGTATATTTTCAAAAACTGATAACTGTTATTTACTTGATAAATATGTTTCGGGATTGTCTACATTTTGTAAACGTTCTCTGACATTTATGTTATCTTCTGTCAAAAAAATTCTTAGATTACATTGTCACTTGTTTCCAGCGGATGCTCTTCTCCTTACATGAATTTCTGTATTTAGTAGCCGTAAATAAACAAAAAGCAACATGAAACTTAAGTGAACGTACATTATAATTTTTTTATATCTATGTCTCGTATTATAATTTGTATCTCTGCTGCACAACAGACAATTGCATTTTACCTGGCATCGCAGTTACACCTTCTTTTAACAGTGTAAGCGCAAATAACATCAAATCCGATTATACATACGAAATTTACACTTCCTGTTAACAAAATAAGCATAAATAAAGTCAATGCAGTTATTTATTTGAAATTTACTGGTTAGCAAATTGGCTGCTAGTATAACTGACACTTCGGGTATCATCGAGATTCGCCGAAGATTACCGAGCCACACAGGTGGGTCCAGTCTCCAGCCACACAGCATTTTATTAAAGTTGATTCGGACTGTCTTATTGTACAGAGGCGATCACTGAATCAAGCCTCGGATAAACTAGGAGACATATGGAGTGAATGTTGCGTGACAAGTCCCCAACTCTCAGTGACAATGTCGCGGAACATTTTGCTAACAGACTCGTCAGTTGTTGTAGAAATGTTACCCGAAGGGGTGCGTTGATCAGTGCTGCGTAAAAACTTATATCAATTACTTAAGGGAAACGTAAAGAGAATATGGTGGACGCAAAATTACTTACTACGACAAGAAATATGTCGAATTCAGATTCTATAAGAAGAAGATACACTCAATCTACTATGGAAACATGAACGTTCTGGCCTCGCATTCGGGAGGACGCCAGTTCGAATCCCCGTCCGGGCATCCAGATTTGGGTTTTCTATGGTTTCCCCAAATCACTCCTGGCGAACGCCGGGATGCTTCCTTCAAAAAGGCCATGGGCGAAGCCCTTCCCATTCCTTGTCCCCAGTCCCATCCCACCACTAATGACCTCAGCCGTCGACGAGGCGTAAACAATAAAAAAAAGGAAACAGTTTCGCTGAGTATTTTGTGAGTGAAAAGTGCTTCCTGGCAAGATAAAGTTTAGACATATCATGTTATAAAGAAAAAATGATCCACCCTATCCTATAACAACTATATAAGTAAAACTGTATAAGTAAAATTCAGAAAAAAATTAATTAAGGACCTATTTATGACTACAAAACTTTAATTGCCTCATATACAGTATGCTCTGGACTTCACAATGTCTCGTCCACTGCCAATTGTTTTCGAAGTTGTTAACTTCCTTTTTTCACAAATAAATTGTGGGCCGATAGCACGCATTTTTGGGTCTATTCCCTTTCTTCGTAATTTCAGCGTCTTGGAAATATCATTTTTCTTTTTTTCGTTTTTATAATCACGGTTTGAAGAGTCCGAAAGAACCCATTAACTCTGGTAGAGCTCGAGTAAAGCTCCACTTCGTTTGTCCATAGCCCTGACATGTACAGTGGCTCGTTGCGCACACAAATACACTTGGCAACAAATACGCGGGACGCGTGTTTTCTCTTTGTTCACATATCCTGCAACACTAGATGTTGCGCAAAATGCTACGCGAAACTCTGTGGGATGGTAGGCAAAATTTCAGCGACTCCTAAACTCACTTTTGCGCGTCATATTTGTATCCGGCCCTTCATACAACGAACTGTTCAGTTATTTCCCGATATTTTACTTATTTTCACGGTCCATTCCGTTATCTCCAGTTCATATGTATGGCGTGAGTCGTATTAACATTATATGCGGTTACATCTATTAGTCTGGTATGACTGAAGGATACAGTTGTTAACCACGAAACAACATTAGTACTTTATGGCTAATTGCGATAATGCACAATACTTACGCATCACTGTTCACGAATCCAGGGTCGAAGTCCCTTAATACCCGCACGTCCAAGTAAAGTGTCTCAAAAGTCATTTCACATTTTGAATTGAAGTAGCTGCGCTGAGAGTGGTTGGGGAAACAAAGTGCTAGCCGTGTTTGCGAGTGCGATACTTGGAAATTCAGTCACCATGTCCCGCTACACCGGGCAGCATCGTGCTTTCTGCAACCGCGCGTTTTATTGAAACAACAATTCTTTATTTATGACTCGATGTTTATACCATGATTACTACAATTTGCACGATATTCGAATAGCGGCGAGTAATTGATTGATTGATTAAACATTTGGTAAAGACTTTCGAGGAGACAAGGTCACCACATTACCTAAAGTATAGGAGCTCCAAGGACATCGAGAACCAAAGACTATATGCAGGATAATCGACATGAGTTTGTACGGAAAAGATCTTCCAGTTAGCCACACATTGCTGGAAATTGCATCGTATTTTGAAGAAGGATCAAAACTTTTTAGGCTTACAAGAGATAATTAGTGAAAAAGCTAAAAAAAAAGCCTACAACATTTCTCGACTTAATTGTGTGAATGAAATGTTTGATAGATTCATTGACTTCATCCACTTTTTTTTTGGGTGACGATTGTCACATTCTTGTTAATGGACACGTTAACAAGCAGAATTGCCACTTTTGGAGAGACTCGAATTCTCAATTATTGCAACAACGCCCGTTTCTTAGCCACAAAGTTACAGTTTTGGATCGTAGTATCGTATTATGTAATTATCAAACATATCTTCTTTGAAAATTATGGTGTACAAACAGTCACGGTAATTTCGTTTCACTATAAGCAGATGATAATGAATTATTTTCCACAAAAATTAATGGAATGTTGAGGTTAGAATTCCAACAAGTGGTCTCACAAGATAGAGCTACTTGCCACACATCCAAAGAGTCTATTGAGGTGGTACATGAACTCTTCCTGGAAAGGCTTATTTCAGGAAGGGCGAATATTAGCTGGCCCCCAAGAACTCCAGACCTCTTCCCTTCCAATTTTTTCTTGTGAGATATCTCAAGAATAGAGTTTATGAAAATTCGCCATTCACCTTTGTTGAGCTAAAGGCGAATATTGAGGAAGAGATCAATGACATAACACCACAACTTTTACGCCTAATTTCCATTAACTTGCGGTTTAGATTTGGAGAATGTCAGCGACGCAATGGAAGTCATCTCTACGGTGTGATTTATGAGACATAATTTTCCATGTTTTAACTTTGAAATTTAATAATTAAACCAATTGCTTAAGCACAAATGCCTAGTTTTATTTTCTATCCAAATGTGATTTTTTTTGAGACACCCTGTATAACCCACGTCTCAGCATAGCGTAAGCAGACACTCAAGTCCTCTCCAAGTATTCTCTTCTTCAAGCACTTCCGTCGCCACGATTTTAGATAGAAAACATTTCTGCATCTGATACAATGTGCCCATCTTTTCTCCACAGCCGTTTTACACTGTTCTGCTCCGTCTACTCGCTCCCTCCCGTTATTGTTTATCTCCCTCTGTGCCCGGGTGACATTTCTTTGTCATCAGGTAAATGGGATTGCAAATGCGGATTCAAAAGGAAGCTGGCTCTACCAGAGTATCTGTTGTCTCAGCTACGGTCCTTGAGAATCGATATTTTCAGGTTAAAAACTCTTGGAGTCTCTTGTATTTCGAAAATTATTTATAGTATTTATTTATTACTTATGAAATAGATTTTAACACTCGTATTACGGTACAAAATATATGTAACTAGCTGATACCCGCGACTTCATACACGTGGATTAAGAATTTCTTTGACAGAATTGAATATAGAAAGTTGTTGGTAGCGAATACAACACCGAGTCGGCATAATATGACCGGAAAGCCATCACTATATCATTCTACCATCGAATCTGTATTTAAAAATAGAAAAACAAACGAATGTGAGGGGATGTGTGTGTGTGTGTGGGGGAGGGGGGGGGAAGTGTTGACTACGGGCAGCTTTATTTCAGCTTGGACTTTTCTTCTTTCTTCAACATGAGCATTCGATTCTTGGGTTCTAATAACTTTAGCTGCTCGTGCTCTGCTAGAGCTACAACTTAGGCCAGTTTACGCCCGCAAGGCATGTCAAAAGAGAAAGCAAAATAAACTGGCACCAAAAACATTTAAGCAGACATAAAGTAAAAGGACAGAGAAAATCGACATCCGTACTAAATAATACGTTTTTTCTCTAGACAAAATTTATTAACAAATTATACACTAACGTAATGCGCGAGAAGCATAGCTTGAGCAAGTGACGTAAGATTACAAACTAACACACACATCCTTCCCTCTGTCACCATTCGATAAGTTCTCAAAATTTCGAGACAGCTAGTAATCATACCGAAAAAAAATGTCCTGTGCCCTCCCTACTGATTTTCTTGTCAAATTCCGTCAATATCATTCTAGGCATTTAGTTGCCCAAACGTAACAAAAGACAGAGACTTACTTCCGCATTTATAGTATTATTACTGCGGTTCACACACACACTGACTGCTAATCACCCTTGAGGGATCAATATAACGTAAAAAAGTGTACATCTACAGCATTGCAAGACTACCTACGATTTGCCTCGCATTGCACACTTAACTTTGTGATATCTACAGTTTAACATTCAATCCGAATAACCTACGGCCTAGGCGTGACTCTTACGATCAAAAACAATTTTTAAAAATCTTTGCCTACATGGAAATTTGAACCGGAGACCACGACCCAAACATTAGTAAGCAAGCACTTTAACCACTGAGCTACCTGAACGCTACACAGAAAGTCAGTAGTAAGACCTCCATATCCAACGCGTCTGTCTATCGCCGTTCAGTAATTTTTCGAAATTTTAAGACAACATATATTATTTATACTGATAATTTTTCAACCAAATGTAGACAGTATTTTTCTGCTTGTTTCAAAGGATAAGTGTGCAAAGTTTCATCGAGATCGGATGAAAACTGTGGATTTGTATGAAGAACAAACAAATATACATATATTCATCTTTATATATATAGATATGATCCCTGTTTGACCAGCCAAATCCTTGAGTATCATCTTGGCTTGTAATTAAGAACTTGTGCAATGTTTCAACTGGGCATTGTCAGTTCCTGGAGCAATTAGGGGAGCTTATGTGTTGTCATCTGTAGCGATTCAAGTAACCTATGTTTTTCTATGATAAGTGTATTTTTGTTTGTGAAATGTGTAGTTTATGAGGGGGTTATTGGAGACAGATCCAGCGTTCACCTAGGTGACTGCGGATAACCACCTAAACATCATAACCAGGACACTCGGAACCCCAGGACGCGGTACGTGGTGACCAGGATGCGAACCTTGTCCCGTTGTACCTCCCGATACACTGTGATGGCGCCTTAACGCACACAGCCACACTGGCGGGTCTACAATATATATACATACACAATTAAATGGTAGGCTTTAAAAAGAAAATAGATAAAGTAATTTGCAAAAACTGTATGGAAAAATTCGGGAATTTAAAGAAGTAAATACTCAAAGTAGAACGATAGTGACGCGATATAGTTGAACAATGTAATGATTATAAAAATGTAGTACGTTGATATAACAGTTCTGACTCAACTTAGTCACTTTGATAATTGCTCTGTCGATTGCTCGGCCTGTTCTCCAACTCAACACGGGTCTGTGTTGCCTGCGATGTTTGCTCTAGCTCCCTCGATCTCCGGACGATTTAAATGGCTTCAGTGTTTGGACTCGGGAAGCCATCGCACTTCTCGGCTGTCTCATCTGAAACTGGATCGTCTTAATGGTTTGTTGTGAAATACAGTTTTGTAATACCAGAGAAATGCTGCGATGTAAAATTGAGTATTAAATAGCTATCATTGACCACAGTCGTGATGATCCGATCGTGGTGGGTGAGCGGTAACGCTCAGACCTCGATTTAGGGAGGTCGTGGGTTCGAATCCGCGTCCGAGCATCGAGGTCATTAGAGGGGGGAGGGGATTTGGGGTAAGGACGTGCAGGTATTCGTCGATGATATTTTGAAGGAACCATACTGGCATTCACCTGGAGTGATTTGAGTAATCCATGGAAACCCCAAATATAAGGGCCGGACGGGGATTCGAGCACACGTCCTGTCGAATGCAATGCCAGAGCATTAGAGCTTACCCAGCATGCTCAGTGCCCTAGTTCGTGGCTGGACCTAGAGTTTAACTTAGAATCCGAATCACGGAGCGTCCTGGCGTATCTCATATGATCAAACACAGTTCTTAGGCCACTGGGGATGCGAAGCCGTGACCTTGAATTTTGGGACCTAGCGTCTTAAATACTTTTTTTATTCCAAGATACACAAAATAACAAAGGCTGAGTGAAAAAAATACTATTTTAGTTTCAAGATATGAAAATAAATGACACATTTTGTATCCTTTGCAACAGTAGTAGTAATATACCAGTAAATTGTTACATACATGGAGTTTGCAAAAGACGAAAATAGGTATCAAGCAATTATTTCAGTTTTCTGCCGAAGCCTTTGGGTTTATTAAGAATAATGTAACTTCTAACAGGGTAATGCGTACTGCCATCAGTGAGTCGTGGAATCTTTGTGCCAGTAGGTTTGTGACAAATGTTTCTTTTATTTGGATTCTTCAAGATAGTTGGTACTATTTTATTTACGTAAAGAGTAATTGTTGGGTCGGCGGGTTGGAAACGATCGTAGCATTCACCTAGGCTACAAGAGGAAACAGTATGAAAGACTTAGATTACGATGGCCACTACACCGCTGCAGATATTTTTGAATCTGCAGTATTCCCATTTCTCGTTTCTAGAACAGCGATACTGCAGGTTCCTTTATTATTATTAACCATGGAGAGATTCCGACTTCTGCCCAGTTATGGCGGGATCACATTCCTTTCCAGGGTTTTCTGTCCATTCACCATTCTGCTCTTTCACTACTGTCCATCTCATTCCCCTATCTTGCACACTATTTTCTATTCCCTCAATCCATATACGCAGTAATCTTCCTCGAGGCCATCTCCCTCCAAATTTCAAATCCTTATTAGGCAATACTCTACTATGAAGCTATATTTAAAATACATAATACGTAATTTCTAACACAGTTACTTAAGAAATTCTGCAAGTTGAAACGTTCTCAGGTATGAATGAACTAGCAATACGAAACAAGTCGTAATAGTTTTGAAAATTCGTATATTGTAGTAATGTGATACTTAGCACATCAGTATTGTAATGCTACGAAATTAGAGAATCATTGTCATCTTCTTCAGTGTTTGCCCTAAGGTAGATTTTTGCTTGGTAGCTGTCCATACTCTCCTGTCTTCTGAACGCCTCTTCAGGTGCATGTAATTTCCCTTTCCCTTAATGTCATCTATCATCTTGTACCCCATTCTTCCTCTCCCTAACCTCCCAAAAAGTAATCCTTCCAAGGTGTCCGTTAACAACACTCCCATCCCAACGGGTGTCCCATCCAGTTCAAGTCCCTCTTACGATTTGCAATAGTTTCCTCCTATCACCAACCCTTTTCAGCACTTCTACTTTTTACAGCTTATCCTCTCCATCCACATACACATCGAAACGCTTCTTTCTGTTTTTCATCATCTCGTCTCAGTGTCCGCGTCTCTGCCTTATAACGTGCCACACTCCACACTAAACATTTACCAAGTTTTTTTCTCAATGCTTCATCTACTTTTACCGCTAATAATCCCGTCTTCCTATTAAATGTTTCCTTCACTATAGCAATGCGAGTTTTCACTTCTTGGTTGTATCTCAAGTCCCAGAATGAAGGTTTTTATTTGACTGAACGTACAGCGTACGACGATATTAATAATTCATCAGTGGTAATCATAACATATCTGACTGAAATAACATGCTTGGCACTTTTCACAATCTTAATATTGTGGCAGGTTGGAATATTCAGAGAAAGTAAAAACGCACAGTGGTCAATACAATACGTACATTTGATCTCGTCTGTAGCTACAGTAACTAAATATAGTAATTTTAACGGTAAATGAGTTATTTGGCAGCTTTAGTACCAAACGAATTGAAAAATAAAGGAGGGATTGAATCGTTAGCTGCTGGAACTTACCGAATAACACTGGTCCGTCTTATCCAGTTGATACGACCTTTCACCACTCCGAAGGTCTTTTTGGGGGGAAAATACCATAGGAATGGGCCGGCATTCTTATCTTTACGACTCACGTGCGGGTCGTAATGTCGAGAGAGGCCGTAACCAACTCTAAACACACACTGTGCCTCGCAGCCGGGGTTTTATTATTTTTCCTATTTCCAGTCGACTGGTTCCGTTCAGTGGCAGCCACCCTCTTCAATAAAAACTGTCACAGATGACGTCGAGTGTTTCGGCGCTGAGGCACTTAGACGTTTTGTTCTCTGATATAATTTGTATTATTTTGTACAGGTATTGTGTTTATTTGCAAGAAACTGACCCTGTTTTTTTTACTGGTCTCGTAATCAATCACGGGAATGGGAAAATAGGTTAAAAATAGTATTCATAATACGTGAATTTTTAGCCGGGAGAGGATTGGGGACGAGGAACGGAAATGAATTCTACTATGACATTTTTAAAGCAACTATCTCGGCATTCACTTGGAGTGATTTAGAGAAACAATGGAAAACTTAAATTTTGATGGCCGGACGGGGATTTGAACCAGTGTCCTCCTTACCAAGATACTTTGAAATACACTAAAAGCACCAAATGAAGTATGATACGATTATGATCATCTTATTATGCCATAGGTTCCAAACCTTTTTAGGGCTACCGCACCCTCTTAGAAAAACAAATTACTCACTACCCTCTTTTCGAACAATAAATTATCATCGCATTTCAGAAAAAAACTTCCTAACTTGTAATAAATTATGTAACCTACAGCGCTACAGCTTTTTTTTTCTCGTAACCAACTTTTTTAAAACAGAGATTCGATGGTACCACGTAGGTGAAGTGTACAATTATAGATTTCTAAAATTATAAAAAGATATTAATACTATTGGTGGTGTATTGTTTACAGTTTACATATTATGAAAACATATTTTTAAGTAGAGGGCCGAGCTTGGATTAACGACATTAATTTTTCGATATTTGGTGCCTTATTTGTCTTAAATCGCCGTGTTCCACTGTTGAAAATATGTTTTTTAAGCTAATAAATGGCTAACTTCACTAAATCCTTTTTTGGCTTCATGTGACCATGGGAATGCAATTAAAAATTTCTTTGTTGCAGCCCTTAAAGACGGATATAGTACTGGAATGTAGGGGTGCGTGGATTGGTCCTCGACGTCTCCTAAATTTTCTTTGGAACAGAAACGCCCCCTATGAACTCTTCAACGCCCATTGGTCTATGCTATAATAAGGGACAGACACTTACAGGTAAGTGTCTGTCCCTTTGTCCAAGATACCAATTAAAAACTACCGAACCAATTTGGATGGGATTTTCAGATTTTGAAAATTTATGCTCTAGCTTAAAATCCGCGGTTTATCTTATGTGTCTGCGTGGCCAGTAAATGGAAAAAGAAATGGTAATTCGTTGGTGCCGAGAACTGACATTCCGATAGTTTGGTTATTTATTTCTTCACTATTCTGAAATACAGTACATAAGAAAACACGGAAAAACATTAATCTAACTACTGCATGAAAGATTAATACTTCAATAGGCGTAACAGAGTTGTGAAATTTAATTGATAGGAAAGGTTACACAGATACTGCATAGATTACAAACGTTCATGCTTTTGCTACTAGAAGATAAACGGATTACTATGAACACCAAGATCAGGTGATTGAAGCAGCGGGGAAACTCCATTGACATATACATTTATACCTGTTTAAGGTCAACACTGCAATAGTGACAAAGATTTTACAGACGAGAAGTACTAATTCCAGGCAGATAGTCGGGTACATCTCATATATAAATGTATTACATCTGCATATTTTTCAGGTTATTCTCAACATAACAAGTTACTCCTCTCTCAACTGTAGCCCTGTTCCTTCACTTATCACTATAGTTAAATTTGCGTTGTACCATAAAATCCACGACTATATGTTATTCCTAACTACTAACACTTTTGAAATTAGACTATAATAATTTATTTTAATCATATCGCATTTATAAGATTCACGTAACATCGGCGAATGAAGTAAGGTGATACTTTTAACTGCAAACAATAGTTGACCGAATCCTTGTGATTTTACTGACAATCTTGGTAAATAAACTTGTGAGTTGTTCTCTTTGCGAGAACAATAGTTTCTGCTGAGTATACAACTACCTATTCTTAATTAAATGAGCAACGTTCCAATGAAAACTAATGAAAATTCATTATCAACCCTATAAGGAGTTTCTTAAGTAATTGTTATGGTTATGTTCGTGCAATCGTGGCAATCTTGGATATATTTTGAATCAGTTTGGCCTTCAAATCAGTTACAATTTGTAATATTATGGCTGTAATGTTTGCAAGGTTTTTAGTGTTAAGGCGTCTGATTTTTTGTACGAGATCCCTATTGAAAGTTCCATCACTCTATAACGAATATGCGTGAACTGTTTTACATTACACCCCAAGATAATTGTATGTGATGTTCTATTTATAGCATGTGTCTGCGGTATCAGTCACACCGTTTCCCCAGAAATACTGTAAGCAGTGTTTGATGTGTAGCATCGGGCTGTCACCTTTACAAAATTTATGGAGATGTTGCTTGACACATGATTTTCTACAGCTGACTCATATCTTGGGTTCTGAGAAAGTAGGTCTCGTGTGTAATATAAGTAGTAAGATACTGAATTAGTGATGACCAGTCAAACTGACCTTTCTATGTCTCGTAAGTCTACATGTATTTTATGATTCTTACTGTAAAAGGCGTAGGTTATTAACGCAATGGAATGGTACAACCTTCATGGTGTATTCTCGTAACTCAGTAGTATTGAATCGTGTAATCTGATAGCTGTAAGATCACCAGAACAAATGCCACTAAACAAATATTATACACTGATCAGCCAAAACATTATGACCATTTACTTAATAGCCGGTATGTCCACCTTTGGCACTGATAAAAGCGGCGACGCGTCTTGGCATGGAAGCAATGAGCCTTGGTATGTCGTTGGAGATAGCTGGCACCATATCTGCACACACAAGTCACCTATTTCCCGTATATTCCGGGCAGAGAGGCGATGAGCTCTGACGCCACGATCAATCACATCCCACATGTGTTCGATCGGGTTCACGTCTGGCGCGTTGGGGGGCCAGCATATCAATTGAAACTCTCCACTGTGTTCCTCGAACCACTGCATCACACACCTTGCCTTGTGACATGGCGCATTATAATGTTGAAAAATACCAATGGCGTTGGTAAACATGGTAACTATGAAGGGGTGTTCGTAGTCTGCAAGTAGTGTAAGATACGTATTGGCCATTATGGTGCCTTGCACGAGCTCCACTGGACCCATGGATGCTACATGAATGTTCCCCAGAGCATAATCGATCTGTCGCCAGCTTGTCTCCTTCCTGCAAGAAGCTGTTTCCCTGGAAAACGATTGATTCACACCCTCCCACCGGCATGATAAAGAAGGTATCGGGAATCATCAGGCCATGCAACGCTCTGCCACTGCGCCAACGTCCAGTGACGATAGTCACGTGCCCATTTCAGTCTTAGTTGCCGATGTCGTAGTGTTAACATTGGAACATGCTTGAGTCGTCGGCTGCGGAGGCCCATAATTAGGAGTGATCGGTGCACTGTGTGTTCAGACATACTTGTACTCTACCCAGCATTTAAGTCTGATGTTAGTTGTGCCACAGTTCCCCGCCTGTCCTATCTTACCAGTCTATCCGGCCTACGACGTCCGACATCTGTAATGAGGGGTGGCCACCCAACCGCTCGACGTTTGGAAGTGGTTTGACCTAGGTTTCGCCACTTGTTGAAGACTCTCACCATAGCACTTCTGGAATCGTACAGTTTCAGAAATTCTGGGTCTTCACAATCTGCTCTCGGTCAAACTCAGATATATCGCGTGCCTTTTCCATTCTAAACACGGATAGTTCGCTCACTGATACTACGTGCACCGTGCGTGTGTCTGACTAGCAGTCATTCCTCTCCATGTGACGCTGATATCTCCTGGACGGGTTTATATCGATAGTAGGGAGGTAGTAATAATGTTCTGGCTGATCAGTGTATTGTTTTCGGGAAAATAGCTGAGTATACATCGCATTTTCAGACTATATTTCGGCGATGTAGCTCCATCGCCATTATTAGGTGAAGTGCTGATCAGGCTGAGATCGCCCTGAGCGCGCGCTGTTGACTGGCTGACACGGCTACGGCGGGCCTTGGTACGTCGCCTAGTGGCAGTCTCAGTTACCATTAGTGCACCGTGGAGTGCAAAACACGGAAAGCTGACGCCGCGCTGCCTCAACAAGTAGCACCCAAACATCACTAGCATTAATATCCAACGCCGAGAAAAACTTCTCTCTGGGTAATAAAATTAGTGATGGACACACTTAGACGAAATGGACACGGTGACGTACAACCAGGACAGCTTCAAAGCTACTATCTGCCATAACGTTCGCTCTGATTACGGACTTTGGAGGATTTCCTTCATAACCTAGGCAAATCTTGAGGTGGTATCCACTTTACGCTTCATATCTATATATCTGAGTAATAAATTATCAAAAAACTTACATGTTTCACAGAAAGGCAGTTACACGTGCGACTCCCTGTTCCTCTAGATTTGTTATGGCAGTTGAAACAGGCGCAGACTCAAAATAGTATATTAAATACTGCCTCAGATACAAGTGAGCCCCCATACAATCAAATAGTTTCTTGTAGGAATTTTTGTCGCCGACCCATCTATTTTAAGCAACAGCGTGGGCTACTGGGAGTAAACCAGATAGCACATAAATCTATAGCCCAAGTTGAGTAACGAGAACGTGTCAATGGCAGATAATTCTTAAAAATATATGATCCGAGCGTCCATGAAAAAAATATAAAAATATATATTTTGTTTCGAGTACCGCTTATGAAGTAGCTGTATCTGTTTCCCAATAATTACTATTTGTATGAATGAAATCTTTTGTTTAAAACAAATTAACGAAGTAATATGTCATGAATACGTTGTATTTAATTTTTATGTTGTTTAAAATTGCTCTGAATCAACAAAATAGCTTTTGTAAACGTGTTAAAAGTATTAAAATGTATGAAATTTTAATTAAAGAGCAGTAATTCGAAATAATGTTCTAGCGACCTAATTTAAAGAGTAATTTTGACAGCTTCCAATGTTTAAGTTCGCCAATGCGATGTTGAATATTTTTAAATACTTTGTAATTTCTTGTAAAATTGTTTCCATTTGGCTTCATTTAGTTTTAAGAAGGTTTTTATTGTATTCAAGTGGAATTTATTGTTTGCTTGAATTGTTAGCATTCGATTAACTTTCGATGTTGTAAATAAAAAATTACGGTAAGGGTAGCTGAGCGAACTGCTTTTGAAATGTTGTCTAATATGTTTTTCTGGTGGAAGAAAACTGAAGTTAAAAGCTATCCATATATTCCTCATTTAAAAGCTACCTATCATATTTGTTGAGAAGTTTTAAATATGACACTCTAGACGGGTTTCAATTTTTCAAGTACTTATAAATATCAAACATATTTATTCCGAGATGTTTCACAGAATGGACAAAATTTAATGTGGTTTTCACTGTTATGTATTACCGTTCTGTTGAAAGGTTTGACCAATTACCTATGGCAGCTGAGCAGTAACGAATTTAATGAATCAATCGGGAGAAGATTTGGGCGTTAGTGCGCTTTCCCTCCAAATAGTTAAAGATATAGCAGTCAGTGTGTGGGAGAGTTGTAGAGGTCAACAAGTAATACAAAAACTCTGTAGCATATATCTGTAACGCTGAATAAGCATTTCGTGATTTGAATAATGGACTTGTGGGCCATCATGACTAGCTAATGGAGACTACATACAGAAACAATGCTTTCCCGCCAAGGAAACAAAAATTGCTAAATTTTCTCACTTCTGTTGTGCGACACACATACACTCTTATTAAACAGAGCTGAATGCGAATGTGTTGTACTGAAATATTTTAGGTACTGAGTATTTTTATGAGGAAGAGTTGCGCTTGGCGGTTAGGCTGCCCGGCACACAGTACCACTGTCGAACGGGGTAGCGGGGATTTAGGGGCTCCGCTGCACTCAGTACAACCGTAAAGTCCGAAGTCATTCCCCAGCGGCACACTTTCAATCTGGATTAACGGCCACCAACCGCCACCGACGGATAGGGGATTGGCCTCGGGGTACTCACCACTCACGCCGAAACGTTGCAAAGCAGTGCCCAAGCAAGTGACTAGATTTCTGTCCTACATTGCACTCGATAGGTTTTCTGATGACACAACCGTCATTTCGTTTTCTTATGGTAAAAAGTTACTGAATCTCTTAAAACAGAAAAAAGTGAGAGGTCGCAGTAAACTCATAAATGCTATAAACATTTTTTCTTATATCTCTTGATTGGGTTGTGATAGTGTCGTGTTTTCATCTCTTTAACCAAATATGGAAGAAATAAAATAATCTACCTACCTTACCACTGTTTATTACAAACTGTTACCTTTCTTTCTTCGACAAGGTTGCAGGTTGTAATTATCTTCCATATCTCGAAAGTACTGACATTAAATTCAGTATCAATACTTCAAAAGCAGGTAGGTTTGTTAGACAAAACTATTAAAAATTATTTATAAAACAGGACTGAAGCTGTGGGCTAATATACTGCAGATCATGGTATAACCAGATACAAATTTAAATGAAGCCCACGCATCCCGCCTGAAGGATATAAATAGGCAGATGCTTGTAGTGCAGTGAGATTGACCCGTGAGGTTCCTATGAATCTTTAAACGTGATATTTTGCAAGTGAAGTGTTAACTGTAGCGTGACGAATGGGGTATAGCATTTCGGAAATTGTATCAAGTTGTAAAAAACATGCTTCATAATAGCCGGAAAAGGTCACCGATCATGATACGTTAACTAAAGTAAAACTACAATGATTATATAGGCCATTAATATCAGATTCTATTTAAGGAAAAGTGACAAGGAATAATGAGAGTGGAGTACGGCCATCAGTAAGTAGTATATATGAAAAATGTATTCGAAGGGAGGGACTTAAAGATGAATTCATGAAGAAAGTCGGTGATAGACTCTTTGGTAATAAAATGAAACTAATAATAAGCATTGAAATCTGCTGAGACAGACAATTACTTTAAAGTGTTTTAACTTAAAATATATGAGCTACAAATTGAGAGATGAAAAGTTGATCAATAAATAAGGTGTTTAAAAATGGTTAAATATTAACTGACTAAAAGATTACGATCTCTTAGGAGGAAGACAAGTACAAATAGTATAAGTTGAACCTACATCAATCGTTCTAAAACACCATTAGAAAGCTAAGTGTACTAGCTGACGTAATGTGAAAGACGATAAATCACGGCAAAAAAAACCAATTATATTTATGTTAGAGACCATTTCTTAACAGATGAAAAATAGATATCCTATAGAAGAACGTTGATTTTTTTTATTTTGCTCTGTTATTTGGTTAAGTAGTAACCTGTCATTTATACAAGCAAATTGCAAGATTTTATGAAGTAAACATATGTGGTGCAGAATTATTTTCCCTTTGGGGATTGCATCAACACCTTTGTCCAAGCAACTCTGTATATTATTTGAAGTATAAGTAATGAAGAACACTTACTAAATTCTGTTCAACATTGAGACATGGAGGAGTCTATACACTTCGACTTATTAGCTAATATCCATCGGAAGAGAAGGTTTGAATCATCATGTTTCATGCTTACTCCTCTCTCTCCTTCCACCCACAAGACAAATACAATCCATTGAATACTTATTTCAGTCATCCATACAGAACAGTTACATTTAAGAATACTTACAAAATTGCGAAACCAAAGGGAAACAATTCCAAATAACGGTTATCTGGAAGATGGCTGTGGAGGTGTAACACGCACTGGTAAGAGTTTCACAAGATACGCCACAAATAACTGAAATGGGTTCATCTGTGTAAATAATATTTTATTGTCCCTATCGCAGAATTCCGTAAAAGTACTGATCATTATTTTTTCGTTTCGAAAAATAAACGAAGATGGATGTTTGTCATAGTCAGAATACTTCTTACCATAAAAAGTTTTTGTGATATGATAAGAAACAAAAAATCTTTGCTAATCAGTCAGCGATTCTACCTGTAAGGTACGTGTCAGAGATATTATTATACTAGTTTTTTTCTCGGCACACAGCCTGCTACTTTCAGAGACTGGTTACGATGAAGTGAGTTTACCAGTGAACAGGCTCTGCTTGTAACATCACGCGAGAAACTTGCTAACACATTACTCCATTACTGCCGCTACTTTGTTAAAGCTCGCATACCACGCCGAGATTCTATTAAACTTCTCTGGCCAATTAAGCACTCTGCCCTTCACGAGGTTCATTTCACCCCTAATACGAATTTACAAGTTTTAAGTTAATCAACTTCTGTACACACTTTAACCAAAGTTGAATAAAGTGACCATACAAAGTGTCGTATTTATAGCTACGTTGTCATATTTCTTTATATGTCTCTGGTCGCCAGAAGATCCAAGTTCCTTTCAATTAATTTCGAACTTAAATCAACAAATGAAGGGAATTAGTATTTTATATTTGAATAATTTAAAACTTTAATGTCTGTACTTATTCATACAAACTACGAGAAATAATGTCTCCAAAGATTATAAGGTTAGATTTTCAGTGATTTGATTGAATACTGGCGGCCCATACGCACACCAGCGTTAATACTCGCTCTCTGGCTGTTACTTTTTGTCCCCATGACAACCAACTCTTATCTCAGACTAACCGGATTTCTGTTTTATTTTTTCTTTGGAATCCGTTATGCTACAGAAGGCATCGTCGACTGTTAACTAATTTGTTGAATTATGGTTACTACTATTACTATTACTCCGCGATTCACTAAAAGTATGTGGCAGAGGGTGCGTTGTACCTATCCGAAAGGGTAATAGTTGGGAAGGGATATACGGGATATGGCAGGAGGCACCCATGGGCTATTGTGAGGAACAATTCCAGCATTCCCGTGGAGTGATCTGGGAAAACCATGGAAAACCCGGATCAGGATGGCCGGAGAGCTTTATCGAAAGCTACTCCTGTCGGATTTTTAAGTTTACTCGCCCGGTAAATCGTTTCTATTCCATTCCCTAATCGCTCGTGGAAAAAATGAATACAGAAAAGAGTCGGTTCTGGCCCTGATTTCTCTTATCTTATTTTCACGGTCATTCAGAGATTCGAATGTTGCTGGTAGCAATATTTATTTGCTGTCATTCTGAAATATGTCAGTCTTGAATTTTTCAATTAGCTTCCGTCGAGAGCAACGCCTTCGGTGTTCCAGGTCTTCCCAACCTAACTCCTTCGACATCGCACTTACGCTTTCCCTTCCTGTCACAAATCGGGCGGCTCTTCTTTGGACCTTCTCTAATGCCTCCATTAACCCCCGTTTGATGGGGACCCCATACAGAACATCAATATTCTAAGCGAGGACGCACTAGTGACTTATATACAATCGATTTAACTTCCGGAGTGCATTGTTTTAAATTACGACCTAGAAATCGGAGCATACGATTTGCTTTCCCAATTACATTCTCGATATGTTCATTCCACGACAAATGATTACGAATTGTTACCCTTAGGTATTTAGCGGAATCTACCGTATTAAGGACAGTACCATTAATTGTATATTCAGAGCTAAATGGTGTGACCTTTTTACTCACACCTTTAACTCCAACTGCCAGTCTTTACACCACGCAATTATTTTCATAATATCGTCTTGTAACAAAGCGCAGTCTTCATGGGTTTTGATTTCACGATAATTCCATTATTGATTGTGGAATTTATATACAGGGTGTTACAAAAAGGTACGGCCAAACTTTCAGGAAACATTGCTCACACACAAACAAAGAAAATATGTTATGTGGACATGTGTCCGGAAACGCTTACTTTCCATGTTAGAGCTCATTTTAGTTTCGTTAGTATGTACGCTTCTCAACAACAGATTCAGTGGCCGATGGATTGGTAGAGGCGGACCAATTCCATGGCCCCCACGCTCTCCTGATCTCAAACCTCTTGACTTCCATTTATGGGGACATTTGAAAGCCCTTATCTACGCAACCCCGGTACCAAATGTAGAGACTCTTCGTGCTCGTATTGTGGACGGCTGTGATACAATACGCCATTCTCTAGGGCTGCATCAGCGCATCAGGGATTCCATGCGACGGAGGGTGGATGCATGTATCCTCGCTAACGGAGGACATTTTGAACATTTCCTGTAACAAAGTGTTTGAAGTCACGCTGGTACGTTTTGTTGCTGTGTGTTTCCATTCCATGTTTAATGTGATTTGAAGAGAAGTAATAAAATGAGCTCTAACATGTAAAGTAAGCGTTTCCGGACACATTTCCACATAACATATTTTCTTTGTTTGTATGTGAGGAATGTTTCCTGAAAGTTAGGCCGTACCTTTTTGTAACAACCTGTATATGTGTTTTTGTAAAACAAATTGGATGAACGGTGATACAACATAGTAATATTGTCCAAGTTACTCTCGTAAACAAATTATTACAATATTAAATATTTAAAACGCACTTCACTAGATTAAAGAGCGTTGCTGTAGCCTTACTCTGTATTTTGTATTTAGAGCTTTTACACAGGAGAACATTTTCGACAAAACTATCTACTGATCGTTTTTACAATCAATTTTTGTTAGTAATTAGCTTCTAAGTTCGTAAAAATGACGGGATGAACGCTGATTTCTGGTTCATAAATAAAAAACATAAAACTTAATATACTGACACATGTATCAGTTTGAAAAAATTCTTTAATAACTAGCATCTAAGCCCGTCAAAATGAAGCAGATTTTTGGCTCTTAGATAATTTTAAAAGCTTAACTAACACATTAGATGTGTTGTAAAGAACAATGCTAAAAATTCTGCATGAAAATGAAAGCTTCTATCGATATAAACGTGATTCTCGTAATTCTAGATTTCTTTTCTTTCTATTACATCGATCAGCATATATAACTACATTGAAAGAATATCTTTATATATAAAGATGAATGTATGTTTGTTTGTTTGTTCTTCATACAAATCCACAGTTTTCATCCGATTTCGATGAAACTTTGCACACTTATCCTTTGAAACAAGGAGAAAAATACTGTCTACATTTGGTTGAAAAATTATCTGTATAAATAACACATGTTGTCTCATAACTTCGAAATACGGCGATAGACAGACACGTTCGATATGGACGTCTCCGTACGGTGTTTCCGTGTAGTGGACTGGCAGCTCAGTGGTTAAAGCGCTTGCTTACAAACGTCGTAGTCTCCGGTTCAAATCTTCGTGGAGGCTAAGATTTAAAAAAATTGTTTTTCATCGTAAGAGTCAGGCCTGGGCCGTAGGTTATTCGGATTGAATGTTAAACTGTAGATAATAGAAAGTTAGGGGTGCAATGCGAGGCAAATCGTAGGTAGTCTTGCAATGTTGTAGGTGTACACTTTTTTACGTTATAATGATCCCTCAGGTGTCATTCGCAGTCAGTGTGTGAGTGTGAACCACAGTAATATTGTTATAAATACGGAAGTAAGTCTCTGTCTTTTTGTTACGTTTTGACGACTAAATGGCTATATCGTTGTGATGGAATTTTATAAGGAAATCTGTATGAAGGGCACAGAATATTTTTTCCAGTATGATTAACAGTTATAGTCACGAAATTTTGAGATCTTATCGAATGGTGACAGAAATATGTTGGAAATTGATTCTCATAACTTCGAAATACGGCGTTAGACAGACACGTTGGATATGGACGTCTCCGTACCATTTTTACGTGTAGTGGACTGGCAGCTCATTGGTGAAAGCGCTTGGTTACGAACGTCGTGGTCTGCGGTTCAAATCTCCATGGAGGCTAAGATTTTTAAAAATTGTTTTTCATCGTAAGAGTCAGGCCTCGGCCGTAGATTATTCGGATTAATTTTAAACTGTAGATATTAGAAAGTTAGGGGTGCAATGCGAGGCAAATCGTAGGTAGTCTTGCAATGTTGTAGGTGTACATTTTTTTACGTTATAATGATCCCTCAGGTGTTGTTCGCAGTCAGTGTGTGAGTTTGAACCACAGTAATATTATTATAAATACGGAAGTAAGTCTCTGTCTTTTTGTTACGTTTTGACGACTAAATGGCTATATCGTTGTGATGGAATTTTATAAGGAAATCTGTATGAAGGGCACAGGATATTTTTTCCAGTATGATTAACAGTTGTAGTCACGAAATTTTAGGCCTTATCGAATGGTGACAGAAATATGTTGGAAATTAATTCTCTTCAAACGACAGGTTCGACGGTACAGTGATATAGTGATAGCTTTCCTGTCATATTATTCCGGCTCGATATTGTTTGGGACCAATCCTTCGTTACCAACAACTTTCTATATTTAATTCTGGCAAAAAAATTCTTAATCCACGCGTACGAAGTCGCGGGTACGAGCTAGTAAATAAATAAAAAGCCACAAATAAATAAAAAATCAATTGAAAATACTACTTCATGTCTGACTGCGTAATAATGGTGACTCCTCTGGATGTAAATAAGCTGTCTGCGTTCGGCACATGATTTTCGGTGAGTATTAACGCACTTTAAGCTTTAAACTCTAAGCGTAACACTGGCAACTTTCTCTGTGTCGCGTTCAAATTAAGTTACACTTTAGTTAGAGAAATACTTAAACCAATGGCTATAAGATTAGCTTTTGTTATTTGTAGGCTTTCTCATTTCTAGACTTCTATGCATATATGAAGTTAATTAATCTCAGTGTGTTAAACTTGATCCTCTAGATAATTATTAGTAATTCATGATCAAATAAAAAACAGTTTGCTCTGTTACTGCACTGAAAATAACGTTAGTCAGTAGTACATTACGAAAACTGACTTTATATCATAGTTTTAATGTTTATCAGACAAGCCGTAATGTTATCATAATCGTACTTCCTACTCGTCATACCTCTAAATTTTCCATAACTGACATTGCTGTGCTGTTAGCAATGAAGTAATCTGGCTACAATTAAAGTTGGTATCGCAATTATTATTCGTCTACTTCACACAAAAATGTTAATTCAGCACATATAAATTGTTGCACGAATGCTTTCTAAAAACGAGTGTTATGAATTCTTACATAAGCCAATTAAATTAATTGATTGTAATGCATAAGTACAAAGAAAGAAAAAAAATTATACCCACACAGATAATTAATTCAATACTTACAACGAATAAAAATAAGCTAGCAATTAGCTTGAAAGCATACTGAGTGGTGGTATTCATTCCCTTCCTGAAAGTTTCAGCTATCAGGATTTGGTCTAGTAGTCTGATTAAGCTCTTTTTATACAACTGAATATATAATGAAACAACTTTTCCTGTATACAGTTCCATTAAAGAGAAGGTAATACGAATTTGTTCGCTAATGACCTTGTCGTCTTGGTGCCATAAAACGATAACGAAATTGTAACTAGTATGCTAATTAAGAAGTTAACATACCGTAGCCCAAATTCATCGTTTGGTGTGTAATTTCATTAAAACAATATATGACATGTACTCTGAAGAACCAAAAGTCATTATTAGGGATCTTTATGACAAGTCATATTTTTTTCCTGATTTCTTTTTGTGCTGTGATGCTGAATTAAACACTGATTAAACGTTTATGATTGTATTTAAATATATTTTATATAGCACATAAATGCATATTCAGGCCATTTTCCTAGTTTTTTTCATATTGCGTTAATATTTATGGTCATATTTTGAGGAAAAATCCATTAATTTTTTTTATAGTACCGGGAATTCACTAAAAGTTATAGATGATAAGAAATTAAGATACTTATTCACAAAACTGTACTTCTATTATACATTGGAGAAAAAAAAAAACTAACTTCCACTGAATTGGTCAGAATTCATCAGTCAAGAATTATACATTGTAGTCACTCTCTAAACATTAATGTTCCCTCCACCTTTTAATCTCGACAATGCAGAAGCAGAAGGCCTATGTCGAGCCGCGTCAATCAATCTCTCACTGTCGTCAGTACTTTTGAAAATAATCCTCAGTGTTAAACCTGTAGTGGATCAGTGAGTGCTGAAAATAAAAGTTTCCTGAAAGTGCGATGTTACGGAGTTATTTAAGGGAATTTGGAGAGGATTATTTTAGTACAGAGGAAAGAGTTCTTTTCTGTAAATTATGTGAAGTACATCTCCTCATCACTCTCTCCAACAAGTGCAGAATTCTTAAACCTTTTCCTACTACCTGTCCAATGTGTCTTGCCCATTTGAGCTTGTTATCAAATGTAATGTCAAGATATTTACAATTCAAGTCTTCCACAATCAATTCTTCCCCACCTTATAATCATAATCAACTTTTAGTTTTTTCTTTGTGTAACTAATAAGCTGACTTTTCTTTGCATTTATCTTCATCCCATGATTACTAACCAAACTAGATATCCTGTCCATATCACCCTGCAACTGTTTACAGTTCCCTACCGTTTTGGTCCTTTTATATAGCATTTTGTCATCTGCAAACAACCAATTTCTGAGACAACATAATTATTTATTAGAATAATGAACATCAATGGTCCCATTACGCTACCCTGTGGCACTCTCATTTTTACTTCAACTTCTTTTGGTACTACATTTCCAAACCTTTTGTTTTCTTATTTTTAAAAGTTCTTATATCCAGAAAATCACTTTCTCATCCAATCCAATAGTTTTTACCTTAGTTAATGCCATTTTATGGCTCACTCTGTTAAAAGCGTTTGAAGGATCTAGTGCTACACTGTTAATTTTGCCTCCCTTGTCCGTTTAATCCGAAATATCTTGCATATATCCCACTAACTGAGATTCGCATGAAT
Organism: Vandiemenella viatica; assembly: GCA_031002005.1. Lineage (NCBI taxonomy): Eukaryota > Metazoa > Arthropoda > Insecta > Orthoptera > Morabidae > Vandiemenella > Vandiemenella viatica. The sequence goes on from CM061919.1 coordinate 210,386,099, forward strand.
ATTCTTGCTTAAAGCCATGTTGCCTACTTGAAAACCACTTACGATCCTCACATATATTTCTGATGTAGTTTCATATCAATGTATCCATTAATTTACCTACCACGGATGTTAAACTGATTGACCTATAATTTTCGACTCTATTTCTCACCCCTCCTCTATCTTCCGGTACTACTATTGCACTTTTCCAGTCCTCTGGTAAGCAGCAAGTATCCAGACTCGATGCATCAGCCAATGATCTCCCTGCACTGACAATACTCTTCATAAACCCATCTTTAGCCACCTCCTTAGCTATTATCAAGTCCTTGTTTAGTTGTTTTAAATATTTCCTTCTGCCCTGTTCTCTCTTTATTCTGTTATGTTCTCTTCTTATCAACCTCTTTAACCTTCTCACCTTCCTATTATAGCACACACGTCCCTACTTCTCTTTATTTTCTGCTTTGGAATAAATTTTCCTTCCCTTTTCTTGTTATCTGCTTGAACTCTTCCTAACTTGACTCTTCTGTACTTGTGCCTTCCTTCCATTTGCTTAAGGGGGTAGGTACACCTAACACATACAAATATTTGATAAAGTTGAGATGTCATTTTCTCCAAATTAAATTTGAGGGTTAAAATTTCATAGCTCCATAGAACTGTTATAGCTACATATAAAAATTGATTTTTAAAATAAAATATTTTTTTAACAATAGGATAATGTACCATCCAAATTGACAGTGAAAAATATATTGTTTTAAAGATAAAAGGCATAGTATTTGAAATGTTTCAGAAATGTTCTTTTAATATTGTAAACTAATATCAAGGCAACAAGTTGAACCTACAATATAACATATTTAACTCTATATTTTTTATTAATAAATTTTTTTGTCAAAAAATTAAAATTTTTTTTCTTAAATATAAAGGCATATTTTTCATTTGGGAAAAGCTGCATAAACAATAATGGTTCAGACTGTAGTACTTAGTATGTAGAACATGTCCTGCAAATTTGAAAAAGATCTATGCATATGAAAAAAAGTTATCTTTAAAACCATTTGATGAATTGCTGTTTTGAGATATTTAAGGTTAAAGATTTGGATCACCTACAAGTGCAGTAAGATTTAAATGGCTATCAATCGTGCAGGGCATTGCTTAATCACACATAATTCCCACACTGTTAAAGATATTGAAATAATTTTTTCACTAAAATGAAGCCAAAACTATAAACCGTTTTTGTGAATAATAAAAAAAATATCTGTTTTTGAAACCTGATAAGTGTACCTACCCCCTTAAACGTTTTCTGAAATATCTCTTCAAGTTCGAAATCTGTACCTTTATATAATTGTACCTATTTCGCCTTTCAAAGAAAAACACGAATGAGATGCTATAGATTTTGGTCGAGAGTCAATAATGTCATGTTAATAATGTAGAAATGGCAAAAAATGCCAAAGAAAGAAGAGAGAAAGACCACTATAACTGCAGGCGAAAGCCATGAAAGTGAAAACCACGCAATTAAAAATTACGTTTCAAGTACATCCTTCCACACAAGAACGGGCTCATTTAATAATTTGGGAAGTTTGTTTATTTTTAGTAATAAGAAACTTTAAGCTTGCGTAGTTAACAACCGCAATTCTTCTTAAATGTAACTTTAAACTCTCTAACCACGTAGAAATTACCATTACGTTGCTTACCATATCTTAATAATATACAAATCCATCTCACTGTAGGTGCTCTACAATTTTATTCTATTTTTTGACAGGGATTATTGTAAAAAATAATTAACAAATTGCACTTCTGGACTCCATGAATTTCCCACTAGAGAATATCGCAGCATCCGTTTCGGCTACAACTCTCGATGTTCGTCAATGCATGCACGCTGTCAGAGAGAGTGAAATAGCTGCGTGATGTGGTGGAAGACTTCGTGAATACTCCATCAGAAAGGCTAGTGGATGAGCCAGAGACTACGCGTCAAAGTCGAGCAATTTAGTGGCAATTAAAATACTAAAACTGGAATAATAGGCTTTTTAACTGCTCTGACGCTGTCAGCCCATGAGAAATTGAATTACCGAATGAGTTGGGCTTTGATGTTCAGTATTCACTGGGAGGCTTTCGTTGATGTCTCATAGCAGCGGGAGGCACTTCACACGCAGATGATTTAGAAATAATTTCTCTTTAGATATATATTAATTAATTTACTAAGCTTAAAAAGCTAAATACACCGATGCAGATATTCTCAACAAAAGATCAGCTACATGGGTTATTAGATTTAACTATCAAAAAGGGAAGACGGCGTAGTGGATGAGCAGAGTTTTGTTTACTAGCTTGCAGAATGAGCCGCTCATTTGTAAATGAGAATTAAGAACTAGGCATAATGTACTTCAACAATTGTCAATGTGCCAACACCACTCCTTTTGTATGAATGCGTTGAAACAGTAAGTTATCTTCTACAGTCGATTGATTTTTTTTTATTGCGGCTAGTTGCAAAACACTTAAAAATGAAAGATATTTTGTTCTGGAAAATTTGATAAGAAAAATTAACTTAAAAAACGAATAACGATTAATTATATTATTTTTTAAATACTAGTGTCATCACAAATATAACAATTTTATGACATACGTATTGTTATATTTCATCATAATTGTTGATATATTTCTTTCTAACTTACGTTTAGTGTCAATTTCTATGATTATTTAATAAACCTTCCTGTTTATCATCTTCTGCCAAAATCTAGTTATTTTGCGATAAGATTCTAGTAAATGGTACAGAGAATAGGACGTAAAAAAGTAATAAGTAACATGTAGATTTATAGCAAATACATGCCTTTCTTTACGGCCAGCTTTCAAATGTAGGTAACAAATATTAAATCTTAATACACAGTGTAATATATAACACAAAGATAAGGCTTCATTCTTATCTTGCTATAACAACATCATCTATGGACAGAAGGTGAAAACATCTTTGGCCTCTCTGGGGCAGCCGAAGAACGTGCAGCATAACGCGTGACAGACATAATGATGAAACTGGTGTTTTATTGTTACTTATGAGCAACAGGAGGTTTGAGTAACACGATTTATCAGTTCTGATAAACTTTTGAATTGGCAGAATTATTGCTTGGTCAGTTTGGTGATGATACAATTCGAAAGTCTCAGGTGTAAAAGAGGTAAAAGTTTTTATGCAGAGGGCACGCAACAGTTTTTATACCCACTCATGCAAGTCGTCTCAGAACGAACATGAATCCCCAGAAAACTTTACTTCCCTGAGACCTTGCTTACGTAGGCTTACGAATCACTGAAATAAATTCAGCAAGTGGATTAAATTACGGAAGTGTGGAGAAAATTAATAAAAATAAGATATGCATATATTTACCTAAAATCATTTCAAGGTGGGTGCCAATTCCATTTGATGCTACAATCAAAGCTGTAATGACTGAAATTTCTCACAATCGTTTGGGACTCTTTTCGTGAAGCTTTTGTATCATCATCGCTATAATCCACCACAAGACTATCGTTTGGGTCCCTTAAAAAGATTTAGGTACAAAGAAGTACCATACTTCGGGGCCATCTGGCCAACAACAAATCTAACAAATTTTTATGCATAAATTCTATTAGTATATTGCAGAAGAACTACTACAATATGTTTTGCTGTATACTAATCCAACGAGGCGTTTCTAAATTATATAAGGACATGCAGCATTAAACACATGAAAAAAAATAACTAGAACTTTTTATTGGTCAATGATGATACGTAATTAAAAAATGTAGATACTTGTTTAAGAATTAATTTAAAGTTTTTAACCTAGAACTTTCCATCTCAAGAAATGATATAAAAACCATGCTGCTTCCTTATACCAAAGAAACCATTGTAATTTTTCGGATGCTTGAAGTTTGTAATACCTCTCATCCTTCACTGCAACTCAAGACTTACTAAAACGCTTTCAGCCCGCAAACGCTTAGCATTTGCTAAGTGATTGAGCTGGAGTTTGAATGATCTTCCGTAATTCTTTCTTTGTAGTAATCTACTAAACTTTCTGATTGTACACGAATGAAAAAGCAATTATCAGCAACAGTCTATTGCTTCAAGATACATGATCATGTTTTAACAGAAGGATTGCGAATGAAGTGGGAAAAATTGTTTGCACTTCTTCACTTCATTTACCCTTGCACCATGTCGCAGCCTGCCTCTTAATTCAGCCACCTGTCTCGGAAAAGAGAATTGCGCTTTGAACTCTCAGGTTAATAGTTCTTAAAGGGTCCGCGCCTCAAAGGGCAGCCTCCAAAGACTCCTCCCCCCCCCCCCCCCTTCAGGACTCCACAATCACTTTATTTCGTTTTACCCTCAGTTGAGTGGTGCGTCCTCTTTCACAGCACCAGAAGAAGAACAAAGACCCTGATAGCCCCCTCACACGACACACTATTCCTGGAACAAACTTCTATTACTGAGAGACGACACTTGCCGTTGATTCATTAAATACTATCATGCGTGGTAACAATAAACTTGAGACTGCGACTGTGTCTCTATAGTTTTGTCTATAATTTCTCAATATGTTGTTAGGTCCACAACATCCTCATTTTTAATATTAGTAAAGTTGTTATTTTTTCATTTAGTAGTTATGATTGTAAATACTAACATTGAGTTTTTAAGGTCACAGAATTTCAAGAGAGGTATACGAGATCTTTGGTGAAAAAAACAGTCGAAGAAAAAAAGGAGTTGAAGAGAAAATGTAATGAGAGAAGGTGTGGATGAGAAAACCTTAATGGAGAAGCTGTAAAAAATCCTCGCGGGATTTATAATGGAAAATATTCGCCTGAGGGCAGAAGACTAGGATAATGGTAAAGTTAATGAAACATGAAATTTGTATTTGGTAATTGATTGTCATATGAAAAATAGAAGATAATAAGATAAGTGAAAGGTTTTTTATTTCATATTGTAGTTATAATAAAGAGAATGGAGTACATTTGATATGTTTTCTTAATAATAGTATTATTTCAGCGGTGGCAACGAAAGAAAACCAGCAACGGACATAGAGGTATAAATAAAGATCCTATTTGATCTAGTCTGACGCCGGAAACATAAGGAAAAGTATTATATTTAAGTGGTAACGTACATTTTCATATTTTCAACAAAAAGAGAGAACCTTACAATGGCTAGATGAGGTCAGATGTAATGGAATCGAGGAAGCGCTGAATTTTTCGGGTATAGAGACGGTAAGTAAAATACTAGTAAAATGAAGAAAAATTCGCCGCCACATAAATTTTCTGAGTTTCAAACACGATTTCCGCCCCCTTGTAGTTGCCGCCCGGGGAAAGTGCCCCAGCTCCCTCCCCCTCTCCCCCACACCCCTATATACGGAACGGAGACGTTAGGTGTACTCTGTTATATGGAACTGAAACCTGGCAAATAAGAGAAAAGTACAGAAACTGTGGAAATGTATTTCTTTTCTTACAAGAAGTGTGAGGCTATCCAAAACAGAACACATACAAAATGAGGAGATATTTTTTTACTATGGCTTTACGCCTCGTCGACGGCTAAGGCCATTAGAGGCGGGATGGGACTGGGGACAAGGAATTGGAAGGAACTCGGCCATGGCCTTTTTGAAGGTAGCATCTCGGCATTCACCTGGAGTGATTTGGGGAAACCATGGATAACCCAAATCTGGATGCCCGGACGGGCATTAGAACCGCCGTCCTCCCGAATGCGAGACCAGAACGCTAACCGTTCACCTACAACGCTAGGTATGAGGAAATAAAAAAGAATTAATTTAAAACGAATAATACTTGCGGTAAGAGAGATCCGCTGGATATATCAGACATAAGCAACGGGAGAAAGTGCAATAGATGAGGAGGACGAAGGACCTATGGAACAACTGTCAAAGCAAGTATATTGATAACCTTATAGGAGAGAATTAGAGGAATATCGTTGGTTGCGTTTTGGAGAAGAGTCAACGATATGAACCGTTAAGAAGTCGATTAAAACGAAACAACAAATTATATACATACCAAATGTCTTGATATATTCATTTTTAATTTTTGGAAACAACGTGAGTGAATTCTAACATTATCGTGTAGAACGTTTAGCCAATATAACCTGAAAAACTGAGAATCCATATATAGGCCGTAAGATCGAATTCCTATTCATTACTATACCTGTAAATGATTGATTTTGTGTATGACAGGAACGAAGTAATTTGTTGTGAATTAGTAGTATTTTTCCTTAGTAAATGGTATTCTGATTTGTGCATTGTGTAAAAATGTTGAAAATAAATCGGAATGTCAAAATACTAAGAGTATTACAAAATTTTGCTTCGAGCCACCTATCAACAATATTTGACCAGCTATCATGTTTGGTGCACAATTTTAATTGATTGACAGTGATTGTTTTCTGTCAATATAAGGACAAAGACTCATAAATACTCTGTCATTTCTTTTGAAACAGTTTCTCTGTTGTATTAACTATTTTTGAAAGTTTAATTGTTATCATTTTTTATTGTTTGCGACCTTATCAGCGTTAGACAAACACCTGTCGTTGCTTTTGAGCAATGGTGTATATGTAAGGTAGCGATAATTAGATATAAGCGGTATCGCTCGAAATGCCACTGGCAATAGTCTGTCAGTCTTACTAAGTAATGTGCCTTGGATATATCTGGAGAAATCTGATATTTTTCCTGTAGTGTTTTTCTAGTAAAATACAAATAAAGATAGAAGTTTTCGACCACTACGTCATTTACAAAGCGATCTATCGTGTTCTTTGAGAAGTTTTTTGAACTCTAGTAGGGAGATAAATCCACTTCGAGTATTAATAAGCCTGAAACATATTTATCTGGAGTGGAATCACAGGCCTAATTTTAGGATTCCTGAAGATATTGTGCTAGTAACGTTGTGTTCACATCCTCACATAACTCACTAAGAAAAACAATAATACACTCCTGGAAATTGAAATAAGAACACATTGACGCCGGTGTGTAAGACCCACCATACTTGCTCCGGACACTACGAGAGGGCTGTACAAGCAATGATCAAACGCACGGCACAGCGGACACACCAGGAACAGCAGTGTTGGCCGTCGAAGGGCGCTAGCTGCGCAGCGGTTGGGCACCGCCGCAGTCAGTGTCAGCCAGTTTGCCGTGGCATATGGAGCTCCATCTCAGTCTTTAACACTGGTAGCATGCCGCGACAGCGTGTATGTGAACCGTATGTGCAGTTGACGGAATTTGAACGAGGGCGTATAGTGGGCATGCGGGAGGCCGGGTGGACGTACCGCCGAATTGCTCAACATGTGGGGCGCGAGGTCTCCACAGTACATCGATGTTGTCACCAGTGGTCGGCGGAAGGTGCACGTGCCCGACGACCTGGGTCCGGACAGCAGCGACGCACGGACGCACGCCAAGACCGTCGCATCCTACGCAGTGCCGTAGGGGACCGCACCGCCACTTCCCGACAAATTAGGGACACTGTTGCTCTTGGGGTATCAGAGAGGACCATTCGCAACCGTTTCCATGAAACTGGGCTACGGTCCCGCGCACCGTTAGGTCGTCTTCCGCTCACGCCCCAACATCGTGCAGCCCGCCTCCAGTTGTGTCGCGATAGGCGTGTATGGAGGGACGAATGGAGACGTGTCGTCTTCAGTGATGAGAGTGGCTTCTGCCTTGGTGCCAATGATGGTCGTATGCGTGTTTGGAGCCGTGCAGGTGAGCACCACAATCAGGACTGCAAACGACCGAGGCACACAGGGCCAACACCCAGCATCATGGTGTGGGGAGCGATCTCCTACACTGGCCGTACACCTCTGGTGATCGTCGAGGGGACACTGAACAGTGCACGGTACATTCAAACCGTCATCGAACCCATCGTTCTACTATTCCTAGACCGGCAAGGGAACATGCTGTTCCAACAAGACAATGCACGTCCACATGTATCCCGTGCCACCCAACGTGCTCTAGAAGGTGTAAGTCAACTACCCTGGCCAGCGAGATCTCCGGATCTGTCCCCCATTGAGCATGTTTGGGACTGGATGAAACGTCGTCTCACGAACGCTGGTCCAGCTGAGGCGCCAGGTGGAAATGGCTTGGCATGCCGTTCCACAGGACTACATCCAGCACCTCTACGATCGTATCCATGGGAGAATTGCAGCCTTCATTGCTACGAAAGGAGGATATACACGGTACTAGTGCCGACATTGTGCATGCTCTGTTGCCTGTGTCTATGTGCCTATGGTTCTGTCTGTGTGATCATGTGTTGTATCTGACCCCAGGAATGTGTATATAAAGTCTCCTATTCCTGGGACAATGAATTCACGGTGTTCTTATTTCAATTTCCAGGAGTGTATAACAAAAATTAACGAACAATGTAGAGCCTGAATATTTACATCTACCGTCACTAACCTTACGTCGCTGCTATAGGCTTAGCTACTGATAGAAATATACATTTTCCCAAGGAAAGATAAATGAGGTGTACTATTGTAGCGTGCAACGTCATGCGATGCTTACAGCACTGGTAGCTTAAGATCCGGCTGCATGATTTCTAGGTCCATCTGTTCTTTGATTGAAATGCTGTTTTTATGTATAATCATCAGTAGCAAAATAAAATTCTGCTAGGTTGCCTATCAAGATATGGCCGCAAATATTTTTAATTAAATTTGCAAAAAAAATTTGGTTAACTTGTTTTTTTTTTTTTAAAAATAAATTATAATTCATTTCAAAGAGAGACATGTAATGAACATAAAAATTATGGGTTGGCTATGTAAAAGCGGCCACAAGTAGGGGCTGCCAGCTGTTAAATTTATCGCACCACACAGTCTGAAAATTTAATCAAAAATACTGCGGCCACATTTTGATGGGCAACACGGTAGAATCGTTTTCTGGTACTAATTACTAGGCCTATACATAAAAATTGCATTTCATTTTAATAACAGATTGATGTAGAAATCATGCAGCTGGATCATGGACTATGGTGGTTTTGTGATGTTATTCTCCGTTTCGCTCGCAGAGAATACACGCGGGAATAATCTCTGTTAAGAGACGCTTGACTGCACACGCTAGCTAATGGTGGTAATGCTATGGCATGTCAGGGCACGTGTTACCCCGGGCACCAGTGCATTAGCAGGTGACCAAGCAGAACGGGAGTCCATGCGTATAACACGCCCACTATATTAACACGTACTGCAAGGATCCGATTTTAATATTAACAAAGCGTGAATGAGCAACTCCATTATTACACAGATAGCAAAACTAACTTTACTACTAAAACATAGTAATATTCTAACCATTTAGCGTCTAGAAATTAGACATACAGAGAGAGCGTAGGTTGGCTGTAGTTGTGAAGAGCTACCTGTCGGCTTTATTGGTAATATCTGCCACTACTTTTGCAGTTTGAATGTGTTGGCATCACTGCTGAGTATTTCTTTTAGTTTTACTTTACATGTTGTTTTTCACGGCTTGTGTTTTTGTATAATATACTGAATGATCAGTATTGACTTGAATTGTAGTCCTTCGGTGTGGTATTGGCCGAAGATCTCTTTACTTGACATTCCCAACTTCAAGTAGAACTTTAGTGCTGCCGTTATATCTCTCCGTAATTTTTGGAACGCCGGCTTGCTCTTAAAGATCACTTGTTGGGCCATATGGTGTATGTCTTGTTTGAGTGCCCTATTTTAGAGAAAATTCGTTTTACATGTAAACATTAATTTGTAGTAACTTCATGAGGATTTATCGTTTAGAAGTTAGGTATTGTAATTCTTTTAAGGTAGAAACTGTACATACGTTAAGAAATGTGCTGGGTAATCACTAGGTGAGGTAATTTCTAAATTAGGCAACCGACTCCTTGAAAAAATACATAGGTTTTATTTATATTACCTATTCACAGAGAATATTAGTTGCATCCTCCGCATTCTTCTACCTTGTGTACCGTTTCATCGTGATGGATACTGTAATAGGGATGACTGGACGGGGATTCGAACCCACATTCTCTAGAATGCCAGGCACGTACGTTACCGCTCGCCCACCTAGCTTAGATTGTAGCCTGTAATTGTGTATGGAAGCCACCGTTACAAATGAGAGTATTAGTCAAACTGAAGATTGACTCCTGCATGCTTGTTAATAATACAAACGACATTTTCAGTTAGCTATGTCAAAACCAAATAAAGATATAGTTTGGTTAGGTAGTACGGGACTCACATTATGGTTATCAGATATAGAATTTAGAGGTGATTACGTAAGATGGAGCTATATTTGTTTGTTTAAAGTACCATAGAATACTATCGATAACTGATATGATAAAGAAGCCAGGTTAGAAGACGTAGAAAGACAAAAGGCTGGTGAAGATGGTTATTGGTAGAATAATTAGGCGTATTGCTCAAACTTTGTAATGACGAGATGACCATGACTGTAAAATAGCACTTCATTTCAGCCATAACAAAGACTTGAATGTAATGAACATTGAAACAGAACTGTGAAAGGAGACGTGATTTCTTAATTTAGCAGAATGGCTTAGGGAGCGAAGATTTGAGTAGCCTGGAAGTTACGCCGAGGTAGCTCCATGAAGAAAACTTGTTAGGTTCAAAGACCGAAAACGCTCAGTGGGCGAAAAAAGCGACCACAATGCGTTGTTTAAAACAGCCACAGAACATTGTTTGCGTTTTAATAATTTTACTGTCAACTTGTGTGAGACAATGATTAAAAATAAAGAAACGGTAATTAAAAAGTGTTTTATTTTCTTAAAATCATCTGATTATTAATTAACATTCAGAATATGTAGTTACAACCTACCCGTGGTGTCGAGGTTGCACCAGCTAACGTTCAGAACTAGTCGTGTCTTTTCTTAGTAACCACAACGCGTAGCGGTCAAACATCATGAGAGCAACGACGCTAACTTCGTGTTGTGGCCTTTTTGGGATAGCTTGCTGTTTTTGTCGGTCCCACAACTTGAATAACGTGTTGTGGCCATTGAAAAGGAACAACAACGCCTTGTGGTCGTTTTTTTCGATCACTAAGCGTTTTCAGTCTTTGAGCGTAACATGCCGGGTGTTTCAAAAATGACCGGTATTTTTGAAAAATCAATAAAAACTAAACGGGCAGCGATAGAAATACACTGTTTGTTGCAATATGTTTGGGACAACAGTAAATTTTCACGCAGACAAACTTTCGAAATTAGTTACAATTTTCAACAACAGATGGCGCTGCAGGCGATTTGAAAGGTATAGAAGTAAATGCAGTCTGTGAGTTCGCCGTTCTGTAAGTCGTTTTTCTGCTGTAAACGTGTGCTGTTCACAGATTGCAAGTTTGCTGTGAAAAAATGGTTTATTCCTTAGAACATATCGTACTTTAGATTTTTACACACTGCAGCGCCATCTGTTGTTGAAAATTGTAACTAATTTCGAAAGTTTGTCTGCCTAAAAATTTACTGCTGTCCCAAGCATATTACAACAAAAGGTGTATTTATATCGCTACCCGTTTAGTTTTTATTGATTTTTCAAATATACCGATCATTTTTGAAGCACCCTGTATATAACAACACTATTTCATTTGTTAAATTTGTAAACGATTTTGAGGTGACGTTAAGAACATCCTAACATCGTTCATTGATCATGTAGTTACGTACAAGTAATACTTTGGCTAAATGTTTATAGTTTAACGTTTTCATCAATATTGTGCTAGCGATAAATGACACTTCAAAATTAAACTGAAAAAAGTGAGAGTTAATGAGAACAACGAGCAAAAAGAAGGCCATTGTTCACGAGCAAAAAGTAAGCTCTCCATTCCTTTAAAATGTTTCTCCTAGAAATATTTGGGTGAAATGGTGTCAAACCATAATCTCGGTCGTAGTTAAAGCGACTTGTATTCAGCCATATGCCCAACAATATTCTGAGAATGGCAGATTATAGATGTGAATCTAAATGAAGATATTTCGTGCTAAATGGCACTTCACTGCCCTTGTGTGGTTCTATTGTATGGAATCACCAACATAGTTATGTCAGTCTATCTTTCTTCAAAATAACTATTAGTGGTTTTGCAGCTGAAACTTGGATGTTACTTTATCTTTAATGTTTTCATAATGCACACAATATACCAAATAGAGATAACCCAACCATAACTCGTTGTTCACGGAAGTGAACTCAGTGAGGCGTCAGTATGATTAGGTTAAACTATTGAAGTTTAGGCCAGAAGAGGCGGAGGTGCAAGGCGACGAAGGAAGTTAAATAAGTGGAAACAGTTCTAAGACACGAACAGTATTGTTATACCTGATGTTTGATAGGCTATCGACATATTCTGAAACCAGAGATCATAAAATTATAAAAGCAATTAACAGTGAAAATAACTCAAACGATGGTTAACATCAATTAATTTTATCGTGTGACCAAGTATAAATCTTGTTTTTTTTTGCTTTTTTTCTTGTTTTTTTTTGTGAATAATATGCGAGCAACTTTAATTTAAATAGTCGTATCTGCAGCTACTTCATAAAAGCAGGTAAATATTACATCTGTTTTGAATTATGATTTCTGTTAAAATTGAACTAATCTTCGAGTCAGAACAAATATGTCACTCAAAAACACCACGAACATTAGAGCAATATGTTGTGTTCAACAGGAAAATTTTCGATGAGGCAGATTTACAAAAGACGTATTCTTTTGAATTAATGAGGTTTTAAACGTATTTTGATACTTGTACACAAGGTAGCCATTTTTGCACAACGGATTATGTCTCAAAGAGTATTTTTTAAATCAAGTACGTGTTTTATCCTTCTGCTGGCTTGGACACAGAAATAACAATTGCCGAATATGACACCTCTAAGCACTTTCAGATAACTGTTAGGTAGAGCAACTGCTAATAAATTAATTACTCATCTTGGAGCATCTTTATTGCGCTATTTCTTTTAATAGCAAGTAGTTATACACACGCCCAACGAATCGATAATTGTAATTGGACCGAAAATTAACATACAAATAAGGGTTCCGTGCGACTGCGACCTAAAACGGTCATTAATTTTGGGCTGTTTCCACTTTAATGAATGCATAAACCATTATCAGGTTTCTTAATGCAGGGTCATTAGCTAGCCACTAACAAATTTGAAGCAGAGTGGACTATTGCGGTCTTTCATTCACCAAGCAAAGGTGAAAACAATTTTTTTTTACTGGTCATGTTTTATGTGTCAGAAATTTACTAGTTATGTTTTATTGTATGATGTAAGGACTTAACATATGCATGCCATCTTGAATAACAATTTAAACCTTGTTTACAACATATGATGTTACTGTCCCTAGCAGACAGAAATTTTAGAAAGTTGAAGATCAATTCTGGGTAAGGTTAACAATTGCAATTTTAACTAAATAAAAAATCGGGCGATACAGTGGGAATCACAAAGAAAAGAAACCGGTACCGTATAACTGAATCGTCAGAGCCATGTCAATGATTGACAAAACACAGATAATTATCTGGTCATCAACCATTTGCCTGAAGTAGTTTACAAAGATTTAGAAGGGAACTGTAACATAATAATTATTTTTTGGGTATTTGTCAAAAAAAACAGCAGGAAGAGTACGAAAAAAATACTAGTGTCATAAATTAGCTTAGTTTCTTTGCTGTTGGGTAGAAGATATCCATAGCAAATAAAGATAACTGAAGTAAATTTCAGATTTCAAGAAGGTGAAAAACTGATTAAAAAATCTCTCTACCGTTATTGCATAACTTGCAACTATTCTATCTCTTTTATAGCTTTACGAATCGTCGACAACTGGATCATTAGAGGTGAGAAATGATCGGAGGCCACGAACAGTAAGGAATTAGGCCATGACCTTTTGAAGGAATCGTCACGGTATTCGTCTTGAGTGGCTTTGTGAACATGGAAAACCGAATTCAAGATTGGCTTTTTTTGGTGGATGCTCATTTTAAAATTCCTGTCTGGTCTGGAATTTGTCATTGTGCGTTTTTTTAACTTGTTGCAGAACAACTTTGATTCCACTTGTTTGCAAACAAATTAATTGGTACATAACGTAGCCTAAGAATATTTGGGTTAACTAGTATAATAGAATATTTGCTGTGATTCGGGAAAGTGCCTGGTGGGAGAATTCTGGAGGCAAAATCTTGGTATTGTGGTGTGACAGCGTCACCCACAATGAATATAATTAAATTGTTATTAATTATATTCATAAATTTTTTATGATATTCAAATTTATTAATTTATTAAAATCTAGTGACATGTAAATAGCGTAAATAGCGAGGGTTGTACGGATAGATTAAACATATGTTAAACCAGGGCAGCCGAAAGTATAGTTTGTTGTAGATTTAATTTTCTGTAAAGCTCAGGGCTCAGAAAGGTAGTGAATATTGAAGGCTGGAACCGCCATTTTTCGGACGGTTGAGAGTGGAACAATGGGGACCTCTCCGACCGGGCGGCGCCACAGCCTCACAACGGATATCTCCCGTTAGCGGGGCGCTGACCTTCCCCACCCCGGCGACTGTCCTGAAGGCCAGGCAGGAAAACGCGCGGAGGGAGGCGGCGAATGCGAGGCATGATATCAAACACGTGACGACGGAAATGTGTAGATAGCCAATCATGAACATTTATTGGGGTCTACAGTACTAATTCAAGGGAGTTTTGTTACATGTGGAGTGGCAACTTTCCGAAGAAGAAGAAGGAGCCATCTTAGAGACTTGCAGCCAGGACGAGGAGATGAACAGACGTGTCAACCGACACGCTCTCGTCTGATGATCATTGTACGATTGTGATCACTCTTGCTTTGGGAAGCGAGATGTTATGTGGCATGCCTGCCATTTTCTGGAAGTTATCCTAATAACGCGGTCATATCCGCTTATTTGGCTTCCACAGCTGCAGTGACATTGTCTGTCACGCTCCATCACGTCGATGACTTTATGGTAATGTACCGGATACTGACGGTCACTATTCAATGGATTTTAACGGACTTGTGAGCCCTTAAGCGGTTCTGGGATAAGACTCCGCTCCCGTCATTCACTACTGAGCTAGCTGGTTTTATATTTCACTTTAAATTTTCAAGCATCTTGTTATTTGTAAATTCATTTTGATGCTTTTCTTTCATTTTATACGGCGCCCCTGGGATTTTCCTTTGTTACAGTGTAATGTTAGCTTCAATTTGATGGCCTGTGTTGCCACGTTGTTCCATGTTAACTTTGCTGTTTTTATTAGTTGTTGAAATATTTCAATTCAGTTTTGTTTGCTTTCACCGGCGGATTGTAAACGGCGGGTATTGCTTGTTTGTGCTGATCTAATTGTGTGTAACGTAAAGTTAATTATTACCCGGCCTTGTAAAAGCCATAAGACCCAATAAATGAGGTATTGTTTTGTGTCTAATATTCATGGTTCTAGTTCTGACATTCACCCTTCATTATATTTAAATGTTTTTCATTTTTCAGAGATTTATATTAATAAATCCCCCCTCCCGTTTTTGGCAACTCACGTTTTCTGCTCACATAGTAGCCCGTTTAAATCGTAGACATTACAATTGGTCCCCAACGTGGGGCTCCAACAAATTAATTTCCCAAGTCGAAATTATTTTGAGAAAATTTTACAAGTCTTAAAAAAATCCATGGATGTGACCTATGTTGATTTATTTATTATTTTAGAATAAGTTTTGTGTTGAAATTTGTGCCATGCTTGAAATAAATTTAAATGTATGAATTTTGTTGCTTCAATCAGTTGTTCAAGTAAATGTTTTTGTTCACTTACATCAAGCATGATTAAAGTAAATTTCGAGTCAGTGCTTTAAAATTTTAATGCATGGTAGAATTGAAATTTTCTTTATGCTGCTTTTGCTCATGTGTTGAGGTTTTGATATCGCATGCAACATCGTTGTTTTTCCTTGTTGTTTCTTTTGGATGGGTTTATTTAATGTTGAGGGGATTTATGCGCGAAATTTGTTTAATGCTGTACCATTTTGAGTTAAAGCGTGCCGGTTGTATTTTATTTGTTGTCGATTGTTTTGATTGTTCGGAGTTGGAATTTTGAATCATACGATCAATCTATGAAGTTGAGATCGCGCACCATTAATAGGGCAGATCGATCAATTATTCATAAAATTTCCGAGCAAACTAACGCGATGGATCAAACACCGGAAGTGCGCGAAGTACCGTTGGCGGACGAAGAGTGCATCGATACTCCTAGTACGCGCAGCATTCATTCAAATACATCATTAGATGGGGGGCAGTTCGGAATTTTCCCCACCCCAGACAATGGAAGTGTTCAAAGTCCACCCATGCGGACGGATGTTGAAACACGTGGTGCGTCGCAAAGCACGGTAGAATTGCCACCGGCGACCGCACAATCTCCAGACAAAAACCTGATATTTAACATGCTGGCGGAATTAAGTAAGCAAATAGCTTCGCAAACGGGAGAAATGAATAGAAATTCTGCGTCGCAAAAGGAAGAGCTGGCGGAATTAAGTAAGAAATTAGATGCACAAAGTCAAAATTCTGATGCATTGAATGAGGACATAAATAAGCGTTTAGATGCACAAAATCAAAAATTTGAATCACAAAACGCTTTGTTAAAAGGCATGGACGGAAAATTGTCCGTTTTTCGTGAGGAAATGACCCGCGAAATGAATGAATTCAAATCGGAGATGCGAGTAAACGTTTCAGTATTGGAGAGACGCGCAGATGCGGTTCAGACAACATGCACTTTGTTGCAGGAATCGAGCGCAGAAATCTCGAAGCGTTTGGACGCTACTGAAAGATCTGTCGAGCAGGTGCGGCAAGAAAGCCACCAAAATCTCGGGCAGATCTCAGAATTCGTCCACGAGGTTAAGGACAAAACTGAGAAAAGTCTGCAGATTGTAGATTCAAAGGTGTCGGAGATCACGAGTTCGATTGAACGAGTGGAAGCGACGCAGCAGGATTTGCAAGCGTCGCAGCAAACACTCGTTCAGAACACAAACTCAAAGCTGGCGGAGTCGGAATCGAAGGTGAAAAGAAGTGAGTGGTTCTAACGCTAGCGGGGGTGTTGTTCACACGAACTGCGGACAGTACGCAGCCGCTAATATCGAGCTTAAGTTGCCACGTTTTGGCTCCCGCAAGGACGTAAATCCTAAGATTTATCTTAGCGAGATGGAGCGTTACTTTGAAATTAAAGGGGTGCCTGATTCCATGAAGCTTGTGTTAATCGAGGAATCACTCTCCGAAACAGATAGGCTCTGGCTCAAGATTGCGTCTGAAACGAACTTGTCTTACGCCGAGTTTAAGGTACTGTTTCTTGAGACCTTCTGGTCGAAAAAGATTCAAAACCAGGCGAGGATAAAGCTGTACCAAGGAAGGTACATTCCCAAATGGCATTACTCCATGGAAAGCTACGTCAAAACCCTGTTGGTGCAATGTAGACAGTTCGATGACAAAATGACGGACGGAGAGTTCATAGAAATGGTGATAGCACATTTTGGTCCACAATTGCAGTCATTAATTAACCCCGTGCTCATTCGGACGATACCAGAGTTGCTAGAAACAGTCGGCAACTTAGATCGAATCGGAAAAGTGGCTGACAATCTGGCGAGACAAAACGCAGACCGAAACCATGACGAGACGCAAAGCGAGGCTAAGCGACCTCATGGCGGTAATAAGGCATCCTTTTCTGACGGACAGAACGGGAAATCTGCCAAGCAGAATTCCGGCAACCACAACGGAGGGAAGAAATGGAAAAACGGAAATGCGCGATGGAAGGATGAGAAGAATCATCAACGGTCGGGAAACAACCGATCCGCGTATCCGGAGCAATTTCCAATGAACGCGATGTCGGTTGAAAATGCGGAACCTGAGACATGCGCAAAGATGAGGGGCGAAAATGTGGGCGGCGTTAGCAACGCGTCTGATTCCCCGCCGTCACAATGAGGTTTTCCTGGGGACGTTTCGAACGCCAACAGTATTTGCCTGGGTAGTTTGGAATACTGGCCAGGCGAAGGCCCGGAAACTATCGAAGATAAGGAAGATATGGGATCCGGCGATAGCCTCATAAAACGTGCGGAGTGCCCCCGAATCGTTTTTAGTGCATACGGCATAAGGGCGAATATTTTGATTGACTCGGGATCGTCTGTCTCTGCGATTTCTAAGAAGTTTCTGCTACGCTTGAAGGATAAAAATCCACGGCTGAAAGTAATCCCCACAACGCAAGTTACGGTGGTTCCTGCAATAGGAAAGAGAGAAAAGATCGTTAGCACGCAAGCGCTTGTCCCCGTAAAAATCGCAAATAGCGAGTTGATGTTGCCACTTCTCATAATACCCGGTTTGACGCAAGAAGTGATCGTTGGATGCGACCTCTTGGAAAAACGTCACGTAATTTTGGATTGGGGAAGGAGAACGGTGACAAATCTGGTTCCGGAGGTGTTGCATTGGAAACATGAGGCCTGTGAGGCAGAGCCTTGGAATACATATTTCCAAACCGATGCAAGACACCACGGAATGCCAAGGCGATTTAAATGACGGAGGAAGAGCTAACATGTGCGCACTAGCTGACGAGCGAAATCTCGTACTAGAGGACCTAACCGGCAAAGTGCAGGGAAGCGAAAACTTGACGCTAGCACAAAAGCAAAAGCTTTGCCAGATGCTGACAAGCAACCTGCAGGCCTTTTCTTACCGCCCTGGTGAGATAAAGGGTTATACGCACGGGTTCCGAGTGACGGATACCTCACCGCTGCGGGGACGAACCTATAGTGTGCCCCATAAGTTACGGCAAGCAGCGCAGGTAGCAATCGCGGAGATGGAGAGAAACGGGAATATCGCGCCCCGCCCTTCGATGCACTTAAACCCCATGACATTCGTCATTAAGAAAGACGGGTCTGTCCGTCCTTGTCTGGTATGCGCGGTTACTCAATCTGAGGATTGAAGCAGACGGTGAACGAACCGAGCGCATACCAGAGCTCATGACCCGGTTTCACGGTAAACCATGGCTATCGACACTAGACGTAACCTCCGGGTTTAAACAGGTGGTACTGGCTGAAGAGTGTCAGTCCTGAGACAAATAATTGCGTAACAGCTTAGCGCTAACACAGCGAGGGCAGGTAGAGACTCCCAGCTGTTTGGGCTAGCAGCTGTGCCGGTAGCCAGTTTTCCTGGAAAGATCGCTATCAGGTCAACCGAGGAGCAGGTAGCCTGAGCGGCAGCTGACAACAACGGAACGGACAAAGTTGGAACAGCTGATGGTCTAGTTTCGCCACTATGACGTCATCGCTACGATTGAAGGAAGTGGGGAGGCACGATGTCGTTTATTTGCGAAAACTGTACTTTAAATTGTATGGAAAGTCCTGTAAATTCGCGGAGAGACTTATTTCCATTAGTTTTCATATTATGTGATTTCGACATGCTTGTGTCGACCATGTTAATTAACATTCGGTGCATTATTTATTTTGTTGTTGCGACAATCCAACTTCAACACATGTGCTGAATTTGCTTAGTCCATTGTGAATAATTAATTGAATTGTCTAGCTCTATGATGAATATGTTGTGCTTACATTTCTTTTGTTGAATGAACAGATATAATTTGTTGTTTATTTACATCTTGTACCTATCAATGTTTTATATTGTTTTCCTTCACATGTTAGGATAAGGCACTTCATTATAATTTATGTTAACCAGAATCACGTGTCGCAATTACATATTTAAAAGGGTCACATGTATGCGATAGTTTGAGCGAACTGGAACCGTGAGACTATAGTGTAGGCAATGATTTTATTGTGACTGAAGAGTTAGTATAGTTCAAATAAAATTATCGAAGATAATTTTATTTTGATTGGGTAGCAGGTATATTGTGGTGTGACAGCGTCACCCACAATGAATATAATTAAATTGTTATTAATTATATTCATAAATTTTTTTGATATTCAAATTTATTAATTTATTAAAATCTAGTGACATGTAAATAGCGTAAATAGCGAGGGTTGTACGGATAGATTAAACCAGGATATGTTAAACCAGGGCAGCCGAAAGTATAGTTTGTTGTAGATTTAATTTTCTGTAAAGCTCAGGGCTCAGAAAGGTAGTGAATATTGAAGGCTGGAACCGCCATTTTTCGGACGGTTGAGAGTGGAACAATGGGGACCTCTCCGACCGGGCGGCGCCACAGCCTCACAACGGATATCTCCCGTTAGCGGGGCGCTGACCTTCCCCACCCCGGCGACTGTCCTGAAGGCCAGGCAGGAAAACGCGCGGAGGGAGGCGGCGAATGCGAGGCATGATATCAAACACGTGACGACGGAAATGTGTAGATAGCCAATCATGAACATTTATTGGGGTCTACAGTACTAATTCAAGGGAGTTTTGTTACATGTGGAGTGGCAACTTTCCGAAGAAGAAGAAGGAGCCATCTTAGAGACTTGCAGCCAGGACGAGGAGATGAACAGACGTGTCAACCGACACGCTCTCGTCTGATGATCATTGTACGATTGTGATCACTCTTGCTTTGGGAAGCGAGATGTTATGTGGCATGCCTGCCATTTTCTGGAAGTTATCCTAATAACGCGGTCATATCCGCTTATTTGGCTTCCACAGCTGCAGTGACATTGTCTGTCACGCTCCATCACGTCGATGACTTTATGGTAATGTACCGGATACTGACGGTCACTATTCAATGGATTTTAACGGACTTGTGAGCCCTTAAGCGGTTCTGGGATAAGACTCCGCTCCCGTCATTCACTACTGAGCTAGCTGGTTTTATATTTCACTTTAAATTTTCAAGCATCTTGTTATTTGTAAATTCATTTTGATGCTTTTCTTTCATTTTATACGGCGCCCCTGGGATTTTCCTTTGTTACAGTGTAATGTTAGCTTCAATTTGATGGCCTGTGTTGCCACGTTGTTCCATGTTAACTTTGCTGTTTTTATTAGTTGTTGAAATATTTCAATTCAGTTTTGTTTGCTTTCACCGGCGGATTGTAAACGGCGGGTATTGCTTGTTTGTGCTGATCTAATTGTGTGTAACGTAAAGTTAATTATTACCCGGCCTTGTAAAAGCCATAAGACCCAATAAATGAGGTATTGTTTTGTGTCTAATATTCATGGTTCTAGTTCTGACATTCACCCTTCATTATATTTAAATGTTTTTCATTTTTCAGAGATTTATATTAATAAATCCCCCCTCCCGTTTTTGGCAACTCACGTTTTCTGCTCACATAGTAGCCCGTTTAATGTAGACATTACAATTGGTCCCCAACGTGGGGCTCCAACAAATTAATTTCCCAAGTCGAAATTATTTTGAGAAAATTTTACAAGTCTTAAAAAAATCCATGGATGTGACCTATGTTGATTTATTTATTATTTTAGAATAAGTTTTGTGTTGAAATTTGTGCCATGCTTGAAATAAATTTAAATGTATGAATTTTGTTGCTTCAATCAGTTGTTCAAGTAAATGTTTTTGTTCACTTACATCAAGCATGATTAAAGTAAATTTCGAGTCAGTGCTTTAAAATTTTAATGCATGGTAGAATTGAAATTTTCTTTTATGCTGCTTTTGCTCATGTGTTGAGGTTTTGATATCGCATGCAACATCGTTGTTTTTCCTTGTTGTTTCTTTTGGATGGGTTTATTTAATGTTGAGGGGATTTATGCGCGAAATTTGTTTAATGCTGTACCATTTTGAGTTAAAGCGTGCCGGTTGTATTTTATTTGTTGTCGATTGTTTTGATTGTTCGGAGTTGGAATTTTGAATCATACGATCAATCTATGAAGTTGAGATCGCGCACCATTAATAGGGCAGATCGATCAATTATTCATAAAATTTCCGAGCAAACTAACGCGATGGATCAAACACCGGAAGTGCGCGAAGTACCGTTGGCGGACGAAGAGTGCATCGATACTCCTAGTACGCGCAGCATTCATTCAAATACATCATTAGATGGGGGGCAGTTCGGAATTTTCCCCACCCCAGACAATGGAAGTGTTCAAAGTCCACCCATGCGGACGGATGTTGAAACACGTGGTGCGTCGCAAAGCACGGTAGAATTGCCACCGGCGACCGCACAATCTCCAGACAAAAACCTGATATTTAACATGCTGGCGGAATTAAGTAAGCAAATAGCTTCGCAAACGGGAGAAATGAATAGAAATTCTGCGTCGCAAAAGGAAGAGCTGGCGGAATTAAGTAAGAAATTAGATGCACAAAGTCAAAATTCTGATGCATTGAATGAGGACATAAATAAGCGTTTAGATGCACAAAATCAAAAATTTGAATCACAAAACGCTTTGTTAAAAGGCATGGACGGAAAATTGTCCGTTTTTCGTGAGGAAATGACCCGCGAAATGAATGAATTCAAATCGGAGATGCGAGTAAACGTTTCAGTATTGGAGAGACGCGCAGATGCGGTTCAGACAACATGCACTTTGTTGCAGGAATCGAGCGCAGAAATCTCGAAGCGTTTGGACGCTACTGAAAGATCTGTCGAGCAGGTGCGGCAAGAAAGCCACCAAAATCTCGGGCAGATCTCAGAATTCGTCCACGAGGTTAAGGACAAAACTGAGAAAAGTCTGCAGATTGTAGATTCAAAGGTGTCGGAGATCACGAGTTCGATTGAACGAGTGGAAGCGACGCAGCAGGATTTGCAAGCGTCGCAGCAAACACTCGTTCAGAACACAAACTCAAAGCTGGCGGAGTCGGAATCGAAGGTGAAAGAAGTGAGTGGTTCTAACGCTAGCGGGGGTGTTGTTCACACGAACTGCGGACAGTACGCAGCCGCTAATATCGAGCTTAAGTTGCCACGTTTTGGCTCCCGCAAGGACGTAAATCCTAAGATTTATCTTAGCGAGATGGAGCGTTACTTTGAAATTAAAGGGGTGCCTGATTCCATGAAGCTTGTGTTAATCGAGGAATCACTCTCCGAAACAGATAGGCTCTGGCTCAAGATTGCGTCTGAAACGAACTTGTCTTACGCCGAGTTTAAGGTACTGTTTCTTGAGACCTTCTGGTCGAAAAAGATTCAAAACCAGGCGAGGATAAAGCTGTACCAAGGAAGGTACATTCCCAAATGGCATTACTCCATGGAAAGCTACGTCAAAACCCTGTTGGTGCAATGTAGACAGTTCGATGACAAAATGACGGACGGAGAGTTCATAGAAATGGTGATAGCACATTTTGGTCCACAATTGCAGTCATTAATTAACCCCGTGCTCATTCGGACGATACCAGAGTTGCTAGAAACAGTCGGCAACTTAGATCGAATCGGAAAAGTGGCTGACAATCTGGCGAGACAAAACGCAGACCGAAACCATGACGAGACGCAAAGCGAGGCTAAGCGACCTCATGGCGGTAATAAGGCATCCTTTTCTGACGGACAGAACGGGAAATCTGCCAAGCAGAATTCCGGCAACCACAACGGAGGGAAGAAATGGAAAAACGGAAATGCGCGATGGAAGGATGAGAAGAATCATCAACGGTCGGGAAACAACCGATCCGCGTATCCGGAGCAATTTCCAATGAACGCGATGTCGGTTGAAAATGCGGAACCTGAGACATGCGCAAAGATGAGGGGCGAAAATGTGGGCGGCGTTAGCAACGCGTCTGATTCCCCGCCGTCACAATGAGGTTTTCCTGGGGACGTTTCGAACGCCAACAGTATTTGCCTGGGTAGTTTGGAATACTGGCCAGGCGAAGGCCCGGAAACTATCGAAGATAAGGAAGATATGGGATCCGGCGATAGCCTCATAAAACGTGCGGAGTGCCCCCGAATCGTTTTTAGTGCATACGGCATAAGGGCGAATATTTTGATTGACTCGGGATCGTCTGTCTCTGCGATTTCTAAGAAGTTTCTGCTACGCTTGAAGGATAAAAATCCACGGCTGAAAGTAATCCCCACAACGCAAGTTACGGTGGTTCCTGCAATAGGAAAGAGAGAAAAGATCGTTAGCACGCAAGCGCTTGTCCCCGTAAAAATCGCAAATAGCGAGTTGATGTTGCCACTTCTCATAATACCCGGTTTGACGCAAGAAGTGATCGTTGGATGCGACCTCTTGGAAAAACGTCACGTAATTTTGGATTGGGGAAGGAGAACGGTGACAAATCTGGTTCCGGAGGTGTTGCATTGGAAACATGAGGCCTGTGAGCAGAGCCTTGGAATACATATTTCCAAACCGATGCAAGACACCACGGAATGCCAAGGCGATTTAAATGACGGAGGAAGAGCTAACATGTGCGCACTAGCTGACGAGCGAAATCTCGTACTAGAGGACCTAACCGGCAAAGTGCAGGGAAGCGAAAACTTGACGCTAGCACAAAAGCAAAAGCTTTGCCAGATGCTGACAAGCAACCTGCAGGCCTTTTCTTACCGCCCTGGTGAGATAAAGGGTTATACGCACGGGTTCCGAGTGACGGATACCTCACCGCTGCGGGGACGAACCTATAGTGTGCCCCATAAGTTACGGCAAGCAGCGCAGGTAGCAATCGCGGAGATGGAGAGAAACGGGAATATCGCGCCCCGCCCTTCGATGCACTTAAACCCCATGACATTCGTCATTAAGAAAGACGGGTCTGTCCGTCCTTGTCTGGATGCGCGGTTACTCAATCTGAGGATTGAAGCAGACGGTGAACGAACCGAGCGCATACCAGAGCTCATGACCCGGTTTCACGGTAAACCATGGCTATCGACACTAGACGTAACCTCCGGGTTTAAACAGGTGGTACTGGCTGAAGAGTGTCAGTCCTGAGACAAATAATTGCGTAACAGCTTAGCGCTAACACAGCGAGGGCAGGTAGAGACTCCCAGCTGTTTGGGCTAGCAGCTGTGCCGGTAGCCAGTTTTCCTGGAAAGATCGCTATCAGGTCAACCGAGGAGCAGGTAGCCTGAGCGGCAGCTTAATGGTACGGCGCATGCTGACAACAACGGAACGGACAAAGTTGGAACAGCTGATGGTCTAGTTTCGCCACTATGACGTCATCGCTACGATTGAAGGAAGTGGGGAGGCACGATGTCGTTTATTTGCGAAAACTGTACTTTAAATTGTATGGAAAGTCCTGTAAATTCGCGGAGAGACTTATTTCCATTAGTTTTCATATTATGTGATTTCGACATGCTTGTGTCGACCATGTTAATTAACATTCGGTGCATTATTTATTTTGTTGTTGCGACAATCCAACTTCAACACATGTGCTGAATTTGCTTAGTCCATTGTGAATAATTAATTGAATTGTCTAGCTCTATGATGAATATGTTGTGCTTACATTTCTTTTGTTGAATGAACAGATATAATTTGTTGTTTATTTACATCTTGTACCTATCAATGTTTTATATTGTTTTCCTTCACATGTTAGGATAAGGCACTTCATTATAATTTATGTTAACCAGAATCACGTGTCGCAATTACATATTTAAAAGGGTCACATGTATGCGATAGTTTGAGCGAACTGGAACCGTGAGACTATAGTGTAGGCAATGATTTTATTGTGACTGAAGAGTTAGTATAGTTCAAATAAAATTATCGAAGATAATTTTATTTTGATTGGGTAGCAGGTATATTGTGGTGTGACAGCGTCACCCACAATGAATATAATTAAATTGTTATTAATTATATTCATAAATTTTTTATGATATTCAAATTTATTAATTTATTAAAATCTAGTGACATGTAAATAGCGTAAATAGCGAGGGTTGTACGGATAGATTAAACCAGGATATGTTAAACCAGGGCAGCCGAAAGTATAGTTTGTTGTAGATTTAATTTTCTGTAAAGCTCAGGGCTCAGAAAGGTAGTGAATATTGAAGGCTGGAACCGCCATTTTTCGGACGGTTGAGAGTGGAACAATGGGGACCTCTCCGACCGGGCGGCGCCACAGCCTCACAACGGATATCTCCCGTTAGCGGGGCGCTGACCTTCCCCACCCCGGCGACTGTCCTGAAGGCCAGGCAGGAAAACGCGCGGAGGGAGGCGGCGAATGCGAGGCATGATATCAAACACGTGACGACGGAAATGTGTAGATAGCCAATCATGAACATTTATTGGGGTCTACAGTACTAATTCAAGGGAGTTTTGTTACATGTGGAGTGGCAACTTTCCGAAGAAGAAGAAGGAGCCATCTTAGAGACTTGCAGCCAGGACGAGGAGATGAACAGACGTGTCAACCGACACGCTCTCGTCTGATGATCATTGTACGATTGTGATCACTCTTGCTTTGGGAAGCGAGATGTTATGTGGCATGCCTGCCATTTTCTGGAAGTTATCCTAATAACGCGGTCATATCCGCTTATTTGGCTTCCACAGCTGCAGTGACATTGTCTGTCACGCTCCATCACGTCGATGACTTTATGGTAATGTACCGGATACTGACGGTCACTATTCAATGGATTTTAACGGACTTGTGAGCCCTTAAGCGGTTCTGGGATAAGACTCCGCTCCCGTCATTCACTACTGAGCTAGCTGGTTTTATATTTCACTTTAAATTTTCAAGCATCTTGTTATTTGTAAATTCATTTTGATGCTTTTCTTTCATTTTATACGGCGCCCCTGGGATTTTCCTTTGTTACAGTATAATGTTAGCTTCAATTTGATGGCCTGTGTTGCCACGTTGTTCCATGTTAACTTTGCTGTTTTTATTAGTTGTTGAAATATTTCAATTCAGTTTTGTTTGCTTTCACCGGCGGATTGTAAACGGCGGGTATTGCTTGTTTGTGCTGATCTAATTGTGTGTAACGTAAAGTTAATTATTACCCGGCCTTGTAAAAGCCATAAGACCCAATAAATGAGGTATTGTTTTGTGTCTAATATTCATGGTTCTAGTTCTGACCTTCACCCTTCATTATATTTAAATGTTTTTCATTTTTCAGAGATTTATATTAATAAATCCCCCCTCCCGTTTTTGGCAACTCACGTTTTCTGCTCACATAGTAGCCCGTTTAAATCGTAGCCATTACAGTATTAAACCCAAAAGATAGTTGGACCCTCTCAAAGGAGATATAGGCCTACTTAGCCTGGTATTGGGATGTAGGGTGGCCAGTTCCTTTCCTCCTTACCGAAACTAACCCTGATATCTAACCCGGTAAAGGGGACCTATAGCTGACCGGGGAACATAAACTAGGGAAGCGTTCTGGCATTCTTAACATTTCATAAGGGTCTATGAAAATCTCCGCCGAGACAGGGATTCGAACCGGGGACCTATCGACCTTCATTCAGATGCCTTAATTCCTGAACCACTAGGCTACTCCATTCAAATCCTAGTTCGGGCATCCAAATTTCTGTTTTGCATACTTTTTCGAAATTACTCCTGGGGAAAGCCGGGATAGTTCCTTCAAAAAGCCGTTGCACAATTCCTTCCCATTTCTTGCTACATTCTCTCGCGGATATAATGATGTCGAAGAACGATAAATGCTGAAGAAAAAGGAAAGCTGAGTTGTGTGGATTGTTTGTCACTGATATTGCTGAAAATGGAAAAGCCCATTCTTCTAGGATTCTAGACAGAATTCAGTTTGTTGTAAGCGACGGTAGGTATAAGACATTGATTAGTAGTCTAAACGAAGGGTGTCTTACAGTTAAAAAGTTCAATTTATTTTGTTAAGTGCAAAAATGTTTACGTCTGTCAGAACCATTATTGATACTTAATTGCCTGAAAATAAAACATATTGTTACACATCGAGGTTGAGGAAGATCGTATTCAAGCAACCGCTGGGGCATTACATTATTTTAGAAAAGACGTAACGAGACGTAAACCACTATGAATTGAAATTTGCCTTTAACTACGATAACTAGTCGGAATGGATAAAGATCAGAATTAGAATCCACCTACTTTCTTTTTCGTCAGTAGCTTTCTTGCTGTTAACTATTGAGTATTGATATCACTAAAATACGCCTTTATAGGCTCGAAACACTGTTCTCTGTTTACAAACGACGAAGCCGTTTGGAAACTTCTCACAGTTTGGTTAAACATTCTAGCACACTATTTTTGCTTATAGCTCTACGCCTTGAGAACGTCATTAGAGATGGAAAAGAGCAAGGAACGGGAAGGAATTCGGCCATGGCCTCTTGAAAGAAAAATTCCGGTATTCGCCAGGAGTGATTTGGAATAAAAACATAGAAAAACCAAATCTGGATGGCCGGACGGGGATTCGAACAAACGTCCTACAGAATTCGAGGCCAGAACGTTGACCACTCATCCACCACGCTCGGTCTAGCATCCCATGACGCCTCTTAATCACCAATATTGCATAGTGGGAAATAAATTCAGGTAATTAATTAGTTGTTGAGTTGACTATAGGTTTAATAGCTTTGTACCTTATTTGTTGGTAGCGCTACATATCGCAGAACATAATATTATAAAGAGATGTGGTTCCTTCAACAAACTGAAGAATTATCAAACCACAGCTTTGCCTCAGTTGGTTGTGGCGCTGTGATGGTGTCTGCCACTGACACGGGGATAGCTGGTTCGAGTCCCGGTTGTGGGGGAAATTTTCATCCTCAGGAGATGGCCGGCAGGTTAGGGGAGATGGTGGTGGACAATTCCTTATCACCAGATCGTACACCATAGTCCTGAGTAAAACCCAGATCTGTGCACAGTGCGTATAGAGTGAGTGCATACATCATTCCTGATGGTGATTTGTTGGAAGGGGCCATTAAGCTTGGCGGCCAATGGGGTGTCATTCGGAAGAGTAGTACTGAATGGACTGGGCACCTGGCTTCACGCTCTGTCTTCTTTTTCCTTCATCCACAACACTACACACATCATACATACTTACTGTAACACTTAGGAACACTGTCACAGTGAGAAAGACGACGGAAAATCAACCCAGTTCATCTCCCCAGAGACGTTGCCTTGGTGAGGTAACCGCCACAATGATAACCGCCAACACTCGGTCATTAATATGACACTAATAGAAGAAGAAGAAAGGAACTTCATTGGCTGATCTGACTTTCCGTTATCTGTTTACTGATCTTCCAGTAATTTGATACGTTTGAGGCTTCTTGTATCGTTTACACTATGACTTCAAATTCGAATGTCTGAATATGTGAGTTCGGAAATACGTTATGTTCCACACAAAAGGTCCTAGATGGATGGATCTAACAGTGAATGCTGTGACCAAATACATTGCAGCGGATCATATATATTATTTCTAAAACGTGTTTTTTTTTTGTCACGAACCATTTATCTCCCATGATATCTAATGGAAATTGATAAATGAGGTATAATTTTAAAGATTAAGGTCTCCGCTTTGGTAACATTATATTTTAAGAAAGGAATTTTCTTAATTTGGCCCTTAAAATGAAAAGTATTAACTATCAATGTCACGCATGTGAGACAGTTCAGTGACAAGCCGCTAGGCTTCGCTGTAGTCGATAACGGCTAAACAGCAGTACCGCATCTCAAAGAGGTATGGATATAAGGCGTGTGTTTTGTTCAGATTATTGTATTCCGGTGAGATCTGTGACACTTCGGCTTCAGGGAAGGTATAGCTTCAGTAGAGGGCTGCAGGATAGCATCATGTATCGGGTGAAACGGAAAGGTACTGTTACAAATGAACCTCTTCATTCAACTTACTACAAACCACCAACCTCACTATTCATTGTATTTTATTCGCAAAAGATCCACACGGCGTAGTGTTTTGCTATATCTTTGCTTCATGAACGTTTATTCCTGAAACTTTCTAAGGGGTCTGCTAGTTAGACGTAATCATTGAACCGTTTTATGGTAGACAGGTGTAACAGCCCTCAAACCTTAACTTTAAATGGAATTGTATTTTATGAAGCATTTGTAGCAAGCTAGAGTTTGATTGAATATGATTGTATGTTTGTCTTGCAATTTACTGTAAATCAGTGTAAATGGTTGTTTTATGAAAAGAAACTACGTAAATACCATTTAATATGTTTAAGGACAGAACTATGTAAGAGAATTGCTTAAATGTTTTTAAAAAGTATTAAGGTGAGTTACGATGTTTAAAGGACAATTAACAACAGTTTAAAGTGAATTACGTGGATAATTTTGTGTTTAAATATTTTTAATTTTAATTTCTGACCATTTTGTAATGATTGTAAATGATTAGGTATTAATTTTGATTGTTTTTAATATTTTTTAATTGTTTAAGTATCGTTAAAGTTCTAGAAATATCTGTCGGAAGACTTTGTAATGTTCTCGAAATTTCGATGAAACTTGTATAAAGCGAGCGGCAGAGACTGTTTTTCGACACAGTTTATGGACATAGTTTACGTCGGCAAAGACTGTTTTAAGCGAACAGTTTTATGTGTGAGCGTGTGAAGTAAGGTCTTTGGAAGAAGTGTCGAATGTAATCGCTGGAGCTTGTGTATACATTGACCAGTATCTTTGAAGTTGTGTATGTCGAGAAATAAAAAAAGTTAAAATTTTAAACTGTATCGTGGACTAATTATTTCTTATATTAATTAAACCACTTATTACCACCTATTACAGGGATATAATAATACTACTGCAGTGATTCTGAGAGTGAATCCACACGCCTGAGTTCCTGAACCGAATCTAGGGACCAGAACAGTAGCCGAGTTGATGAGAATAAATTTTGTTTCATTAGAATAAAATGATCATCTAATTCCTTGGAGGAGTATTCTTTAAGCACTGGAACAGTACACGGATTTATTTTGGTTGATTGATTGTGATTATAATAATTTATATCCATTTTTATGTGTATAGTAATTATAATATGAAGCTAATTAGATTACATGTTAAAAGAAACTTTTATGTTCAATATATGGCCTTTCTGCATTAATGTAATGAAACGCATTTAGTTAATTTAATCTAGTGCAGTAGTACGTGTCAATATTATGACAACACTTAAATACCAGGATGCTATTGAACAATTCTTCTTATATGTTATCTGCAGAGGACCTCTGAAGAAAGTCACAACCTGATGGCTGAAATGTTAGGGTTCGATAAATTGACGCGGTTCCCCCGGAGAACCGAGATAACATTGACAATGCCCGCGGAAGTCTGCGCACCCACTTGATGAATACTTCTTATACATAAAACTAGTCTCTGAGTCCGTCAAAAACGACGGGCTAAACGCAGTATTGTAGCCATTCATTTCTATATGGAATTATTATATGCTTTATCTTGTAATGTTCTACATATTTTGGCAAATAGTTTACGTAGCGATGCAGTTGTAACTTCTACTGAATCAATGATGACAGATGTATGAAACCAATTAAATTAAAAATAAATTAGGAATCCCAAAACATTATGCTATAATCAGTTTTATCCTTGTTACAGGACACATTCAGCACGATAAACATGGAGCTATTCCCATCTGCATGAAGTAACAACTTCAGTAACATGGCGCTTATGAAAACAACTTTTGTTTATGAAATCAAATTCATAGCGAAATATGTTGTAACAAAATGTGTCAATTGTCATTCTGGTTCTGACTGCATTTCAACCTAACTACAGCCTCCGCTGACATTGCCTTTCACCTGCATCACCCGGCTATCAATACATTCAATGTATCGATATCTAAATTTGACCCATACTTTTAATTCAATGGTTTTGGCAATTTATTTGTTTTAGTTTACAATAACAGTGGCACAGAATATGGCTGAAACGTCTACATCGAATATATATACCTTGTAAGCCCGTTTAATACAATGGATTGAATGCAGTGTAATTTTCTCGCTGTTGCTAATTAAACACAATTGTCATTAAATAAAACTCATAACCTTAGAAATCATTTCACTTGGTTTTTAGTTTAGTAACAGAAATTATAAGAAAATATCTATATCGATTGAATAAAAGTAAAAAAAAAGCAATTAACATATTGATTTAAACGAAATATGTACTTTTTGTTCTGGAAACTCATTCCTTACAGGATGCTCAACTAAACAGAACTGTTATTAAATAAACTTCTTAATCTCTACAATATAATAATATCTCTGGCCGTTCTTAACCCACCAACGAAGACTGGCTGCGTGACGTCACTGCGTGATTCACAGCGTGACACACAGTGACCAGGATTAGCATTTTATTAGTATAGATTGAATTTTCACCATTTGGTCCTATTAGTTCTCCGCAATATTGTTTCATTATCAAGGGACTTTATTTAGTTAACACTAGATTAATGAACAATAACTGACTAAATGAAATACAAAATTTAATTAGCTTGTGTCTAAATAACATTGATGATTGTGTTCTGTTGCTGCACATAACTGTATTTCTGAGTTCCCATAGATTTCTCGGTATACTGGGACTATTTTCAGTATATATACAAGCTTTGCTGGGCTTGTGTAGCAATGCCTACTTTTCTTTGTAAACATATGTATAGCAGACACATTTACATGTACAAAATAAGTAAAAGACAATGAATTTTTGGCTTAAACCAAATCTGAAAACGTTTTTCTGGTGTTTTGGTATATACAATATTTTTAATCTTTCCTTCTTCTGTTCACAGACTGGATATGAAAGTTCTGATAGTTCCGATGTTTCATTACGTTTGATTGGAATGTCGTAAAAATTCTGCATCACCATCCACATTGGCCGATTTATTTTCAATTTTCGAGATAAACGCACAGTGCCTTCCAGATCGGATAAAAACTGTAGATTTGTATCTTGCAACTTTAAAACAATTTATTGGTCAGAAATTGTCCGGTCGGAATCGGTCCAACACTGTTTGACAGGCAATGTTATGGGCTCTCAGAGTATCGCTACGCCCTTTGTCAGATCTACCTACCGTTTTCGAGATATTAAAAAAACTGAATGGTTTCAAATGTAAATCTTGTTTCTGGGGTGATGGGGAGAGTGGATGGGTTTTTGTAAACCTAATGTAGACTGTTTTTATCTTTAAACGTATACGCATACAAAGTTCCGTGAAGCTAGAGTAAAAACTGTAGCTTTGCAAAAATTAAATGAGGAAAACGGGGTGAAGTGTCTGATTTTTTAAACAGAATGTAGACATTATTTTTCTCTTTGTTTTAAAGTATAAGTGTGTAATGTCCCACCGAAATATCATAAAAACTGTGCGTTTCTATAAACAACATTGGAAATTAAGATGTAAAGTCTTCAAAATTGGATATAAACTGTAGCTTTGTATAAAAAAAAAATTGACCAAAATTAAGGGGCTGTAAAAGGGAAGAGAGGCTGAATTTCTACAAACCAAATATAGACAGTATACTTCTGCAAGTTCCATCGATATCGGATAAAAACTGTGGGTATGTTTACAGAACATTGACAAAAATCAAGGGGGTGAAAATGGAGAGGGATTAGGTTTTTGGAAAACAAATGTTGACAGTATTTTTATCTTTGATTTAAAGTATACGTGTGCAAAGTTGCATCGATATCGGATAAAAAATATGGGTTTGTAAAAAAATATTTTGGTCATAAATCTACTCCACGAATAAATACATATATGTGCCAACTTTCATGGTGATCGGTCAAGAGGGGCCGAAGTCTATTAATCTTGGATATATATATATGAATATCTTGTACCAACATCTGTTTTTACATATAAGATAACATAGAAAGGCTGCTCACGAAATTCAAAGGGTGAAGATATGCCATCTATAAAAGGCTACTTCGGTCACTGTGCCATCATGTCCGTGACGCTGACGTAACGCGCGCGGCCTTAGTTGTAGGTCTAATTTCTGGCAGAGATGTTACTGCAAAATCGATATTATAGGCATTATTTAACAACAGTTGTATTTAGTTAAACAATTGTAAAGAAATGAATTGACAGAACTCTGATTACAGTATGTATTGCTTTAAATTAACATATTAATTATTAGTTGCTTTTTATATTCAGTGGATGTACATGTTTTCTTATACACTCTGTTCAGACTTCAGAGATATAGAAGTTGCAGTAGACAAATTTGTTAACAATATTTTTAAGGCTATTTAACAATAATTGCAGAACTGCGAGAACACCCAATTCAACCCACTGCTATTAACGGGCTTTATTAGTGTTTATGTTCGAAATAAATATGTCCACTAATTTGTTATAATATACTATTATAATAAGCTCAGAAATCTGTATTCGCAAATAAATTTGATCCACTAATTGAAACATAAAATGTTAGACTAACGAAGCATTAGCTATTATTATATAATTAGTTATAAAATGACTGCGAGAAGTAATTACTTCATTCATGCAAAAACAATTGGGCGGATTATTATAGGGATTCAAACACTGAGCTGCCCAGGGTGGGAGGAATAAAATGAGGAGTATTTTATCTCCATGTGGCAGTGACTACGAGAAATAAAGAAATACGAATCTGTTCATCTGCTTTCGTAGAAAATGACTCGCGCAAAAAATGCTAGCCGCATTTCGATGGGGGTTTGAACAATATACGGCTCATCGTCCCAAAAGTGAAATAGAATATGTTTCATTTTGATGAGACCTAGAGAAATTAAGATGAAAGTTTTCGCAAATTAGTAACAATTGAAAGGTTAGTAATTTATTCGAAATGTACTACCATGCTCACAAGTATCCCAACGACCTGAACCGTTTCTGGCTACATTTCTTCCTGCTACTTATTCGACCCATTATACACATCTATGAAGAGGGTAATATATGCCGTAAGTGGTATAGTCGGGAGACTATTCAAAATTGAGACTAATCCAACTAAAAAAAAATTGCATATTTAAAAATTTTCGTTTTATAGACTAAATAGAGATTAAAAATCAACGATATAAATGATTTACGTACATCGAATGACCTTTTTATTCCTAATTTAAAACATCATCATCATCAGCAGCTAATTCAATGATTTAGTGATGTGGTCTCCTGAAGATATGAGCTTTAGCAGTCTTCTCGAGGTCAAACGATATATGGCGATCCTGTGCCAATTAATTCCAACAACTCTGTGTATGTCTTTAAAAATGACCTTCCCCCCTTCACTTTAACACTGTTTTTGTCCATCTTTTGTCTTTCCTCCGAGCAACATGGTAGGCCCACTGCTACTTCCAGGAGTTCTCCTTTAAGATGTCTGTGTACCCTGTGACTGATCGTATGTTGGTTACTCTCTTCTTGTCTTTTCTACTTGAAACTAGTATTAACCTTTCCAGAACTCACCGTGTCGTTCTAGGTTTTCCTTTCGTAAATTTGTTTATTGTTCAGTTCTTACAGCCATAAGTAGCGGTCTGGTGGCTCAGTGAACTGGAGGTCGAAAGGTCACCGGTTCGAATCCCTGTCTCACCGGGGATTTTGAAAGGCACTTAACCCGAAATTCAACTCTGCCGTGTACTGTGAAGTACGCCAGAACGCTTCCGTGGTTCGGATTTCAAGTTAAACTGCAGGTCCCCTATACCCGGTAGGATTACCGAGTTAGGTTAGGGTAGCCACGACAGAGGCACATGCGCGGCAAATAGAAACTCTGTCATCCAGCGGCCGAACTACCCTTCGGGGTCTCCCGGTCAATAATGCCATACGCCCTTTCTTCACAGACGTACAGGAAGAAGAATGCACCGGTCGTAAAATATTTTCGGCGATAGATTTGTGGGTATATTAGATCTGAGGATAACGGAATGCCTCCCAAAACTTGCTACTCCTCTCACAATTACAAGATGATCAAGAAAAATGTACTAATTAACATTTTCAAAAGATATATTGATTAGTTGTATGTACCAACAGCATCGTATTATTTGGAATTTAAATTGAAATATCTTAGTCATCAGTTACTCAACTATTTTTTAAGAGTCATGACCACATTGCATTTGCGACGTTGTTTTGACTAATCGTTGATTGAAAATTAGGAGGTCAAATAGATAGTTCAAGTAAATTCGGGATGAAACCTGACCTTATCTCATAACACTCGAAAAATAATTTTAAAAAGACGAACGTGAACAAAGTTATTGGCAACAGCTGGTTATTGGTCTGTGCTAACTGGAGAACAGCCATTTCTACTTTGTTTACTAATAAAAACAAAACTCTCATCCTAAATACTATTTGACGTTATTCAACAGAGCCACGAAGAAACACATTTTTTGCAAAATAAGCAAATACGGATCTTCAAGGGTAAGTTACTAAAGAATTCAACTGGAAGCATATAGCAGTCAGAAAAAATATGTAAAATAATTTCTGGCTGTTATATTTTTATTGAATAATTCAACTCTGCTAAATTTCGTGTACTCTTTAAATACGTATAACAAACCAAACCTTCCACGCAAGAAATTATTACAAAATTAGATATAAATTATTTCTACAAATATTCGCTACAATAATTTGTTATAATATTCTTCGTTATAATTTAAATTACGGTGTTACCGCGCACATAATTTATGTTATATGCAATATTCTTTATTTTGGATTAAAATAACTTATTAATAAAATTAATGGCCTGTGATTAATTTTCGAATAATTCAATAAATGAAGTTGGTTTTATTAAACTAAGACATCTGCAGAGTCTCATAAACTATATATTTCACAAGCAGAAATACTCTTATCATATAGATTGTGATTTACACATTTCGCAGACAGGTAGTAACCTAATCCTCCTTCCGCTAGGGTTAAGCGCCTCAGATCTAACAATTCTGATTCTTGCTATGGCGGGCTTCGAGGTAGTGTGGTGGAAGGGAGGGGGATAGGATGAGGGGGTGGAGGTAGGGGAGAAAGAAGATAGCTTGCGTAAAATCAAACAGCTTCAAGTAACAAATAAAAGGCCAGTCAAAATATATAAGTACAAATATTATGCTTCCTTTATATCGTCGTATTTGTGGAAATTAAAAATAATGGACACAAACAATGTTAGGAAGGAGTGGATTAGGATGCTTGTTCCTTTACAAAAGAAATCTTTGAAGACTGATGTATTCATATGTATGTATAGGTAGATTAATACTATATTATTCTCAAAAGCGCCAGACTAAACCAAATTATGTGTTTTCTGATTAAAAATTCGTATCAATTCTAGTGAAAGAAATTGCGGCAAATAAGGTAAAAAGCATTGGAGTGGATGAAAAAGTGATTTGATTGTTAAAAGAATTCTTAAAAGGTAGAAAGCAAGGAGTAAGGGTAGGAAATGCAGTATCAAAAGAAGTGGAAGTGAAAATTGGCGTGTCGTAGGTTAGAGAACTAATAAATGAATGTTTTAAAGGGTTAAAGTCAGAAGTTACTTTGTCTGAAGATAATATAATGTTAGATAATCGGATAAAAATGAGAGAAGACTGTACACAGCTGCAGGGTGACCTGGAAACTATATGTAGCTGAATAGGTCAACATTGGATAAAGATAAATGGTAAGAAGAGTCAGATTATTAAGTACACAGAAAAAAACTAAAGGTTGACTATGATTATAGGGTGGTCAAAGAATTGCTTGTTGAAGGCTAAAAATGTAAATACCTTGGAATAATATTTCATCACAAACTTAACTGGACAGAACACATTAGACAGGTAGTAAGGAAGAAGGTTCAAAATCCTTCACTAGTTGGAAAGACTGATGAGGGGCTGTACCAGAGAAATAAGGAACTTGTGCTTCAAAACTTTTGATCAGACCATTGCTTGGATATAGTGGTGTAGTATTGGACCTTATCAAATACAGGAGCAAGAGGGTGTGCGAAGACGGTTTGCTACATTTGTCCGTGGAAACTACTGCAGAACACTTTAAGTAACTGATACGAAAAAGGAGCTGGAAGGGGATTAATTGGAAGACAGAAGGAGGATGAAGCGGGTCATGGGAGTTTTTACATAGCGTAAAATGGTGACGAGGAGTTCAAAGATATTGGTGGAAGAATTAGGAGTGTTGAATGGAAGGGTAAAGGTGATCATGACCACAACCTGGCACTCTAATTCAGGCATTAGTGTGAAGGAAAATTTTATTTCGTAGGTACAGGGTTCAGGGACTGAGAAGAAATTACTAAGGGAAGTGATATTTAACTTACTAAAAACAATAAAAGAATTTAAAATTCGTAGAAGGAAAAAGTAGTTCACACTCACACACTGACTGCGAACAACATCTGAGGGATCATTATAACGTAAAAAAGTGTACACCAACAAAATTGCAAGACTATCTACCTACGATTTGCCTCGCATTGCACCCCTAACTTTATAATATTTACAGTTTAACGTTAAATCCAAATAACCTACGGCCCAGACCTGACTCTTACGATGAAAAACAATTTTTAAAAATCTTAGCCTTTACGGAGATTTGAACCGGAGACCACGACGTTCGTAAGCAAACTATTTAGCCACTGAGCTGCCAGCCCACTTCACGGAAAAACGGTACGGAGACGTCCACATCCAACGTGTCTGTCTATTGCCGTATTTCGAAGTTATGAGACAACATGTATTCTTTATACAGATAATTTTTCAACCAAATGTAGACAGTATTTTTCTCCTTGTTTCAAAGGATAAGTGTGCAAAGTTTCATCGAGATAGGATGAAAACTGTTGATTTGTATGAAGAACAAACAAAGTCCCGTGCCCTCCCTACAGATTTTCTCGTCAAATTCCGTCAATATCGGTATAGGCATTTAATTGTCAAAACGTAACATAAGACAGAGACTTACTTCAGCATTTATAGTATTCCTACTGCAGATTACACACACACTGACTACGAATCACCCCTGATGGATCAATATAACGTACAAAAAGTGTACATCTACTGTATTGCAAGACTACCTACGAATTGCCTCAGGTTGTACCCCTACCTTTGTGATATCTACAGTTTAAAATTCAATCCGAATAACCGACGGCCCAACCGTGATTCTTACGATCAAAAACAATTTTTAAAAATCTTAGCCTCCACGGAGACTTGAACCGGAGACCACGACATTCGTAAGCAAGCGCTTTAGCCATTGAGTTGGCAGTCCACTACACGGAAACACGGTACGGATACGTCCATATTCAACGTGTCTGTATCGCCGTATTTCGAAGTTATGAGACAAAATGTGTTATTTATACAGATAATTTTTCAACCAAATGTGGACAGTATTTTTCTCCTTGTTTCAAAGGATAAGTGTGCAAAGTTACATCGAGATCGGATGAAAACTGGATTTGTATGAAGAACAAACAAACCAACAAACATACATTCATCTTTATATATAAAGATTTGGGTGCAGTGCTGAATTACATTTTTCGTACTGATCAAGAAGTGAGAGCTAGAAGGTCTTGCATCCTTATAACAGTTTGATGGCTTCTCCAGTGACGTCAGACCCCTCTGTCGCCTGTGTGCCTTTTCTCAAGCGTGTTCCCGGGTTACTCCGTAACGGTGTTGGGCCTGTGTCCCGTGAAGCTTCTGGATCTTCTCAATAATGCAAAGCCCAGGTGTAGGCTCTCGTCAACGAAGCGTTCCCCGAGGCCACGTGGTCTGTGTGTTAATGGTCTCTCAGGAGAAGCTGTGAATAACAAACTCCATGGAGGAGCAGTGACGCTGCATTACGGGGGACACCGTTTCGAATATCGAGCATAACACAGGTAGACGAGAATTCGAACGAGTGTCAGAGCTTCTACATTCAGTTACTTAAATGCCGGAAGCTTATACAACTTCATTATCGTTCTGCAGGCAATAGTTTCTGACATACTGTTTAGTCAGTGTCAATAACTATTAGCAAGTGAACTCATTTTTGTAAGGATTAATATACGTAACCATTAGTATTACGAAAAAAAAAAAAAAAACCACGCTTCTCACGTAATAAATAAAGTTATAAGAAAAGCTCTTGTACTCTATTTCCAAAATCCTAGCAGTGATCTTCTTTCTTATAAGGGTTTGTAACAGCCCTCAAACTTAGACTTTAAATGGTATTGTATTTTATGAATTATTTGTAGCAAGGAAGGGGTTGAGTAAATATGGGTTTTTATATTTTTCTTGCAATTGATTGTGCATTGGTATAAATGGATTTTGTTTTATGAAAAGAAATTATGTAAACACTATTTAATATGTTTAAGGACAGTAGTGTGCAAGAAGAATTGATTAAATGTTTGTAATTGCAAGTATTAAGGTGATATACGATATTTAGAGGATGATTTGCGACAATTTAAACTGATTTATGTGGATAATTCTGTGTTTATATATATTTAATTTTCATTTCTGAGCATTTAGTAATGATTTTAAATGATTATATATTGATTGTTTTTTAATATGTTTTTAATTGTTTAAGTATTGTTAAAGTTCGAGGAACATCTGGCGGAGGCCTTTGTAATATGGAACTTATATCAGCGATCGTCAGAGACGAGTTTTGAAACAGTAAAGAACAGTTTTTACGTATGCAAAGAGTATTGTAATTCAGTACTGTGAGAGTGTATAACAGTACTGTCTTTGGAAGCAGTATTGAGTGTAATCGTTGGAGCTTGTGGTTACATGTGCAACCAGTATGTTTGAACTCTGATGTCTTCTAGTAATAAACAAAGTTACATCTGAAAGAGTGTCTTGGACTAATTATTTTATCATTTATAAAAACCCGAGATACCTACCAGGTTCCATAGAGAAAATGCTTAAATCGTAATTGTTTTAATTCCATCTCTATCTGTATGAAAGTCACAGCATTGTAAATTCTGTGGGTTAACACCATCTGTGGTGAAATCTCACAGGAAGGTGTGTTAACAGCGAAACAGATCTATAAACTACCTCTCAAATTTTGTTTATTTTCATTGTTTAAATTTTTTTTGACCGCACCCATAAATGTAAAGAAGGGACGAAAATTAGTTTTTGTGGACCAAATGGAGAGTGGTGGTGTGGAACAAGTATTCAAAATCGATTGCATTTGGTTATATATTTCGCTGAATATTATCAGCTTCCAGTTTTGTTCAGAATTCACTATAAGTTTCCATTTCTTCTACCATATGCGTTATAGCACTTAATAACGACTTATTTCCACATCTGCTATACATACAGACCGTAAAATGTTCGTACTCATATTGGAAATAATCAATAAATGATGTAAAATATTTCTGCTCTTTCTAACAAAAATGTTTACGGCATTTCTAACAATTACACCCAGTTTCATTTTAGCAGAAGTGAAGAATTAACTAAAACCGTTATATATTGTTCGGAAATATTCTATTATTCTGAAATATTTCTGATAA
Source organism: Vandiemenella viatica (assembly GCA_031002005.1). Classification (NCBI taxonomy): domain Eukaryota; kingdom Metazoa; phylum Arthropoda; class Insecta; order Orthoptera; family Morabidae; genus Vandiemenella; species Vandiemenella viatica. The sequence continues at coordinate 210,426,949 of CM061919.1, forward strand.
GACTTTACCCTTTATTGGACTGATGCGTTTGAAACATTAAACACACGTGTGATCCCAGACCATGAGGCGCCATTGAAGTAGAAATGTGTGATAATTACTTAAGTTATTACCTATTTGAGTTAGGAAGCTATTCCTGTAATACAATGGTTTGACCACATTGTTAAAGATGGCCAGTCAATTTAAGAAGTGCTGCTTTCTGTGGCAATTCCCCATGTTATTTAAATTCACCATTTTTTAAAATTATCTTTTATAATTGAATTGTTAAATTCCTTCCCCCATTTAATTTTCAGATTAAGAAAGTTTAATTTTAAATTCCTTAAGTTGTTTTTTTTTTTTTTCAGGAAACATTTGTAATGTAAGAAGGGGAAATATTTATTTCGTCAGTGGACTTAACTTAAGGCACTGTGGCTACCACAATACCCACTAAGCCGTGTCATGACACGCACTCAAACCAAACGTAGCCCAGCGACGAACTCCACAGAATAAGGCGATCCGCTACGTATAAAACTCTCGTCATTTCCTACACGAATCCCAAATGAAGAAGAATTGAGAAAAGCGAGTTGATGACCGATTTATAAGCCAATTATGTCAAATACAATTTTCATTCCAAATCAGTGTTGAAGTAAAAAGGGGTGTGATTAAAACACACTAAAACAAAAACACACTAAACGGCTCAAAACTCACACAAAAAAACGGACAAACACACAGACAAACAAACAGGTACACAGACACACGAAAAAATCACATATAAGGAAAACAAACACACACATATACAAATATACATATATACACAAACACACACACACACAAACACACACGGAAAAAATCACATATAAGGAAAACACACACACAATAAAGCAACAACACGCGCAAACAAACACATACACAAACACGCACACAACAAAGAAAACACACGCACATACATGAAAACACATACAAACACACGGACACGCGAAAAAACCCAGACACGAAGACATGCACACAAACATACACTTATGGACAGAAACACATTAGCGCGTGCTAATAAACACATAAGCACGGAGAAAAACACAAGAACATAGACGATAAAAAAAAAGAATTACAACAGCTTATTAATCGAAATTTTTTTCCGGAATTATCTTTTCCTATGCACTTATTGACCCATACTTCATGGTGACGTAGCGACATATAATCATTTCAATAAAAGTTTTCACTTTTTTTGCAGTCGTTTTTTATTTTTTTTTCACCAAAGTTTCAGGAGAATCTCTGGAATTTCATCAATTAATTAATGTATCCGCTGCGCGGACGATAACGTGACATGGTAGGTTATTGCAGAAACAATGATGCTTTTAATAGACTGAGGACTATCTTTAGGTCCGTGGTGCTTTATTCGCGGTATTACACTTAAAGAGACTGTCTGATAGGGCCGTGGCAACTCTATTTACCTCACTGAATAATTAACTCGTCACGTCCAACGTAAAGGCTTGTGGCACTACATTACAACGGAGGCCGCGTATGTATACGTAGGTGGTGATGAAAGTTCGGTGGTTCAAAAGTTTTGTAATTCCGCTGTTCATCACAAACCCAATTAAACAAACACGTGAAAATGTTCCCTCGGGATGGACAGCGGTGGTTCAAGAGCAAAGCCGAGAAAGTTGAGCCATACAACCAACAAACAAAATACGGAAAGTTAACCACCAAGAAAATACCTGGATGCCGGAATTAATCCCTCTCTTTCTGGATGTAATAAACAAGCCAATAATTTGCAACCTCGATTTGAAGATTTCAGTCCATTCGTGTCTTCCTTCCTTTAAAGAAATTATTTGAACATTTTATTGATGTACTACCGAATTTTTTGAACCGAAGGTAAAATCTTCAAGTTTTACGGAGCCCTGCCATTTGGGAGGGTGCGGATTCGATTCTACCTAGAGCAATTTTGATTTTGGTCTTCCATGGTTCCCCGAAATCACTTTCGGTTATAAAAGTACGATTAATTTTAAAGGTCATGTGCGAATTCCTTAGCGTTTCTTGAACCACCCTTCTTCCCACCCTAATGATCTCATGTTGACAAGGCCTATAGCGTTAAAAAAGATGAAAAGAAGCTTCCAGTGTAGACAAAAAAGAGATCTTACATGCTCATTTAAATGAAGTATCCGTACCTTCTTTTCTAGAAATAATTCTTGCCATTTTATACCTTAATGTCTTCGGTGTGGATATGCCTTAAATTTCTGTCATGCATAGAACTTGACTAACAAATTTCTGTCCTTAATTTGGAAGTAATTTGATATGCAAGTTTAACGCATTACTTGTATAAAGTACTACTCGCACTCATAGAAATATTAATTTCGTATACTCCCAAAATATTAACGAAAGTACTGTATTGGTGATATTCCCTGTAGTTACCATGACAACCTGACATGCGAAGCTATTTTTTGTCACTGTAAACTTGATGTAGGAGATATAATTTTTCATTATAACGGAGGTTGTAAATATTAGCTAAAGCGATAAATTTTACTTCGAATGCTGTAGGTGAGTACAAATATGGTCTGAAACTGGCAACCTTTAGTGGCACTTACGTCTATTTCACAGAAAAAAATTGAAATATATATTAGTTCTCTGTTTGATGAACTGTAAACGTTTATATCACTTCATTAAAAATTTACAAAATTTTAGGTACAATATTTGGTTTCCACTCAACTAAACACATAAGATGTTCACATTTAAAGTTTGGAAGTTATTCCATTCTGGAGGTAGAGACTGGTGAATGACGGAAAGATATCTCAGCGAAAACAATAGTGCTCTGATACCCTTTGGTTACGGAACTGTAATTGGGGAAGCAAACAAGGTTACGGAAAAAATCGCCATAACTGTTACCGGAAGCGATTTGACTCGCTACTTGTAAAATTTCAGTTTGGAGGCACCTAGCTAATTTTTCTGTACATCTACAACATTTTATATATCACACAATAATTCTTCATACGTTAACAGCACATATACTGTGGTTGAGAGAAGTAGCTGACGAGATGCTTCATGGGTACGTAGAAGGTAGCGGCCCGAGTGGTAGTCGCCGTGCCCCCGCCGCCATGCAACCACCACGGCAGCGCATACCAGGCGTCACGCAGTCTGTCCCCAGGAATGCAATTAGACAGTACACTCGTTGTGGCAGGCATATCTTGACGACATCATCTCGTGTACTGCAGTGCTCCGCAGCTATTAAACTCTTGTTCCATGTTTGTTTACCTCACCGCTGCCCTAGTTATACGGCGTTCTTATTTTGCAATTAAGCGGGACCACGACGTATACACTACACAGGTCTTAACTGATGATGGGTTCACTGGTTAGCGGTGTATTCTACCAATATATTAACATCAAGCTGTTTCCATTTGAAGTAATCGCAGACGTCTTTGTGGTAACAAGATAATAATTAAATCACATACAACTATTTTTTTCTCCGATTCAACCACCAAGGACCACGACACTGTGCATCAGTGTACATAGGAGAATCATGAGGAAGGGGGGGGGGGAGGTACTCAGTTCTACCCGAAATCTAACAGGACCTTTCACCAACCAGCAGGTGCGAGTGGAGTGAGGAAAGCACACCAGAGCACGTGGTGTGGGAAAGTCGAACAACAGCTGAGATGAGGTTCACACAGCAACAGCAGCAGCTTCAAGGACTGAGGATATCTGAGGAATTATCGCACTTTCTGAACGAAAATGCAGGATAGCGGCCATGACTAACTTTTGATCCTGTGTTTAAGCATTATTGTCTAACGGTCCGGTACCACATGGATATTTTCACTGTCAAAGTTCTTATACATGCATGTGGAAACAAAGCTACAGTAGTTGTTGAGAATATTGTGGCATGTTGTAAAAGTTTTGGAGTCACTGAACGACGACTGCAGCAGGGTACGACGAAGTGGCAATTCGTTCACCGCCATCAGTAAAATAAGACGGACTGAACCCAGGAAATATCGTCACGATATCATTACCGACAAATCGTTTGTTATGCTACACATGTGTAATTAATTGTTATACCGTAATAGTGGTTGTGAACACGAAAGATGGCATAACACAGTAGTATTTATTGTCTTTGGGCAGTTCTAAGTAACAGTATCATTTGCTGTAAAGGGATCAGCACTCTATACAATGATGTTGTAGTGGTGGGGTGTGTATACTTATGCAGAGGTCAAGTATGGTTACTATATTTTTCTTAACACGCGATCAGTGAAAGAATAAAAGGAAATGTACCTTTTTTTGCTTGTGAAACATCGTAACTGTGAGTTGTGTACCTTGCACGCCATAATTAACGAGTGTAGATACAGCTCTGCATTATCAGGGACTTTATTTCGTTGTACAACTATATCAATGACATACTTAGGGCATATACAGGGTGTTACAAAAAGGAATGGCCAAACTTTCAGGAAACATTCCTCACACACAAACAAAGAAAATATGTTATGTGGACATGAGTCCGGAAACGCTTACTTTCCATGTTAGAGCTCATTTTATTACTTCTCTTCAAATCACATTAAATATAGAATGGAAACACACAGCAACAGAACGTACCAGCGTGACTTTAAACACTTTGTTACAGGGAATGTTCAAGATGTCCTCCGTTAGCGAGGATACATGCATCCACCCTCCGTCGCATGGAATCCCTGATGCGCTGATGCAGCCCTGGAGAATGGCGTATTGTATCACAGCCGTCCACAATATGAGCTCTAACATGAAAAGTAAGCGTTTCCGGACACATGTCCACATAACATATTTTCTTTGTTTGTGTGTGAGCAATGTTTCCTTAAAGTTTGGCCGTACCTTTTTTTGTAACACCCTGTATATTTCTGAACAAGTATTACTTTTCTAACCGTCGCAAGTTTAAACGAGGGGAATTTCGTTATTGACTACCGGTACGTACTCCGGGAACAAATTACAGAAATCTCAGAAGTTTCGTCGATTTTTTTTTAAACAAAACTTTTCAGCCATCTTGTTGTGACTAGGGATTGCAATCCAGAAAAGCGGGATCCCGCAATCCCGCGGGATCCCGCATCATTAGACAATCTGGCGGATCCCGCACAAAATTAAGCGGATCCGCAATCCGCAAAATCCGGCGGAAACGCGTGTCAGTCTGCGTGACTCGCTGCCCCACTCGGTCTCTGTCGGATATTTTGCACTGTTTGCCTGTACCCTTCCAGTTGGCATTTGACTTATGTGAACAAGCGTTTGTTTTTGTCAACCTTCGTCATTCGTAAGTAAATAAATAAATACACTTTTACGTATTCATCAAAACTTACGTTTGTTTCGAGTACACATTTCTGTAATTCGAGTTATGGTGAGTATTTAGTACGATTTTCTAACTTTATAATTATTTTTTAAGTTTCGCACACGTTATCTGAACTATACGGTTACAGCTTTTTATTCACGGTTTCATTATTCCCATTTACTGTATTTGCAGATAAAGTAATTGTGACAGTTTCCTAATTTGCGGCTGAAAACTTGATTATTCGTCGATATGAAACTAATGTTATCGTAATTCTAACGATCGCGTACCAATTTATTTAACAGCTATCAAAAGGAAATTGTATATCCTTTGACTTATTGTTGTTATGGCCGCTGCCTCAATGCGTTTCTTTGACGAAAGCCACCTGCTTACACGTGCCGCTCAGGCTTTCGATTAATCCCTCTTCTCCTTGTTATTATTTCGACTAAAGGTATAAAAAGTTATAATGAAATTTTCACGGGTGTATCCATGAATTGTGTTACTTAGACGGCTGCCTCCGCCGTCTTCCTCACGTGTGTAATTTCGTGTGTTTGCAATTAAATCCGGAAATACACCCTATGAGGACTTCACTGCAATCATCCGCCGAGAAAGTCTGCTTTCTTACTAAAAAATAATAATTTCCACTGTAAAAAAGTCGTTACGCCACATACGTAAATCTGAAATACTTGACAGTTTACGTGTTGGTGAGTAGTTTCTTTTAATAACATTGAATCAACTGTAATGTCAATCAAGGAATCAGGAGATAAAATAATGAATCACGCAAAATAAGGCCAAGTCTCGTGCTTGTGCAGTGACAAAAAGTTATGTGATCTTGTTCTGAGCCAAGTCTACACTTTACAGAGTATATTCACTTCACTTTTTTAAATTGAATGCTTTTCTTGATGTTATGGAACGTTTATTTATAATTTTTTTTAAGACTCTGGTAACTTGGCCATTAAGTAAACCATATTTTTAAACTTATGCCATGTATTGTAAGGCATATAATATGACATAAGACCAATATTTTCCATTTTTATTATTTATTTAAAAATTGGTTTAGATTAAAAAACAAAAATGTAAAACCTCGAAATACACTTAAGACACGCTGAAAAGTTTTAATGTCATTTTGCCAATCAAAATATAGTTAACTGATAATTTTTATCATTTAACATTAAAAATTATTTATTAATTTAATTATTATTTAATTTATTAATGTTTTAAGTAACTATGTTTTAAATAAATGCGTTAAAAAAGCTGTTTGTACCAATCCTGATCCCGGGATCCCGCGGGATTGGCGCAAATCCCGCGCGGATCCAGCGGGATTGAAAACACTGCGGGATTGCAATCCTTAGTTGTGACTTCTATCAGAGAGGCCTGTCATGATGGGATGGCTGCCAACTATAAAGCGCGCACTAACTATTCAGAGTGACGTCACGGAAGTTCCCGCTGCCAGTGTGAGTGGTCGATGTGGCTCGCGTTCCATGTTTTCTCTACGCACATATGACAATACTTTGCCAGGTTGTAGTCCTCTTTCCGTGTTCATATTACCGGGATTTTTTGTTTCTACCGCTTCTCTCAATCCACCATCCGCTTTCCTAAGCCAGAACGCTAGTGTCACTGAATAAAATATTGTGCCCCCTAACAGCTGAATGCGTTAAACAGCTATTTTCCGAATTCGTTATTTTTAAAAGTCGTAATCCTACCTTTTTGTCATTTCACGTCTAATAAAGAGAAATCATGCCTGAAATAGTACAATATATTGGTACGCGTGATACTAGGTTATGTAGCTCATATAAGTTTTGGTTCTCTTTAGTTCTAGGTTTAATAAATGTATAATATGTATTGTCTTCACGTACGCTACTTAAAAAAATGAAATAAATACTTGTCAGTTAAATTACCGCTTAAAGTTCCGTTATAGTGAAAAAAACTCCAAATTTTCTAAGTGGGCGACCTAAACACTGAATTATGAAGTCGTCCATTTTAGCAGATAAACCTTATTTTTTGAAGGAAGACTTATATTACGAATCACAAAAATTTAGTTTTGAAACATAAAATATAAGAAACTTCCAACGAATCTTACGCATAATAATATTTGATATTAGCCATTATTAAATACCATCGTCTATTTTTTTCAGATTTTTCATTTATGCGACTGGAAAATTAGGAGGAAAATACACAATGTTAACGAATTTAAGAGTTCATATGTAGCGTCATCATGAACGATGCATACGTAGCAAAACTACAAGACTGTACATTGGTAATGGAACAAGGTTAAGTTATATATGTATATATATAAACGTGGCAACGTATCTTGTCCAAAACAATTTTCATTGAAAGTTGTTATTAAGTTATATATCTTGATTTCTTTTCCAGATATTTCACCATATTGGGAACTATTGTCCGTGAAATATACAACTGAATAAAAAACCTCTCACCTCCGTTTTGAATACTTGTCCAATGCGACGGGCTGGGCGATAACTCTTTTGTTTTGCCGTCATTGAACTCCATTTTTCTGTGACGGGCAATATGAAATTATAAGATACCCATTTTGTCTACGGAATCCTTGGGAACATTTCAGAAAACTCGAAATATCTCCGAATGAACGTTGATTCACGTGGCTCAAATAGCATCATGTGGAGAGAAAGCTAATAAATTGGAAAACAGTCGCTGTTAATGAGAACGAATTTTTTTTTTGGCCATGATTGTGAAAGATTTAGCGGAAAAGACGGCAGCTGCAGTTATTAGTAGCAATGTTCCTGTTTCAGTCGGTTCACCTCTGTCTTTCGTAGCTGCTACACCAAAGGGAACAGAAAGGCAAGGACGTCGAAGGCCTTGCAACCTTTCAAAATGACTGCCTTTAAGCCTTGCGCTACAAGCACTGTCATTAAAAGTTTGCGACGTGGGTGGGAAAGGAGAGAACAAAGGATTTCCGGACCTGCTGTGCCGTCTGCAGTAGTTTCACGTCTCGGTGGCTTTGAGTGCAATGCCTTGGGCACCAAATACAAATCCACTCTCTCAACAGAATATGTAATCATATTTGTGATGTACATTTTCGTTCCTATCGAGACCAACAAAGTTGTTTGCTTGAATTATGTGGATATTAGATGCTCCGTGAGAAAATTTTGTGAATGATACACGATGAATGACGAGGTTGGTGGTTTGTAGTAGGATGAAAAACAACAGGCTCATTAGTAGCAATGGTTTATTTGTCAACTGAAATAGGTACACTTGGCAAAATACAACTTCTTACGAAAAATTAGAAAACACTTATGGAAATGTTAAATATACGTATGTCAAACTCGTGGTAATTTACAAAATGTGATCTACATTAGCACTTACATGTAAATAACGTTACAAAAAACCTACATTAAAATTTAAATTACAAAATATTTACATTACAAGGCCTCTTTATACACAATATTTGAAGTGAAAATAGGTATAATCATCGGCAACATTTGATGAAACTTTCCTTATCAGAAACAAATATATCCGAATGGTTCCTTAGTCTATAAAACACACACAGTTTATGAGTATCTCTGTGATATGAGGTGCTGCTATCTAGTGGTATGAGATCACTCCTTCTCGACGCCAGCGAAGCCTAGCAGCTTGACTCTGAACTGTCGCTGACCCGCGAACTTGATTGTGCATATTTTTTCCATTTATGGGTGTAATTTCGAAAAATCCCTGTCTTAATGATTTTATCAAAGCAGAGTACTTAATCTTTAAAATGATAGCTCAATTATCGTATTTGGTTAAGCATGAAGTGAGAAAGATGGCTCAGCACAAATGAAAAACATCTTTCAGAAATAACATATATCATCATGTGTGGAATAACTTATCCTTAAACATCAATCTGTTATTTTCCTACCAAAATAAAAATATTTATGGATAATGTGCTACTTAATGGATGAATTTCTAGGTCTATAACTGTCAGTCGGTCAGCATTAAACACATGCTACATTTATGTCCCCAAACGTTTTTACTGTGAACGCTAATAAACATTTTCAGAAATCTATTTTAACATTTAGATGTGTTTAGCAAACAAAATACATTTACTTCCTCTTGCTTTGTGTAACAGCCAATTCATTTCGTCGTAACATGTATATTGTAAGAAGGTAAACATTACTCATTACGTAAACCATTTCACCTTTAATGTTTGAATATTGACCTAACTAAAGAACCCGTAAATCGAGATATCTGTGTATATACTGTCAGAACACCAATGTTTCTAACTTAATTTTTGCGTTTATGTTACAAGAGTATTTTTTAAAGAGAAAAATGAAACGCAAATGGTTTTAAATGTCGAAACATGTAGAACAAAAATTTCTCCGGAAACATTTTTGATTTCTGGAGATTACTGCAAATTGCTTCTTTCATTGTATGCGTTTTTTTTACCACTGTTATCAAATCTGAGTGTATGGCGTTCCATATTTTCTACGTTTCCAATTCATATGTTTACAAATATCATTGCCAATATTCCGCACGTTGTCAGTTGAATGTCAGTTGTAGGCCGGACAAGTAGGCTGCAGCCTGCAATGGCCCTAATTTCATCTGGCGATGAAAATTATTAATCGGGAGGTTATTTCTTTCTAACCAAACTTTCAATAACCGGACATAAGTTTACGTAAGGTTTCTATGTAATTGAATGTTCAATATTTTGGATATTTTTTCTACGCAATAACGCTTTAAAACTTCTACAATCGCCATTTCCGCATGAGCTGATCTGTTCCAAGTTTTTCATTATTTACTCGAATGATGCTGAAATGTGAAATTTTGTTTTACCAGATTCTCTGCCAGACAATACACCACCTTATTCACTTTTGTATACAATGAAGATCAATGATATTTTTTCTATTCTTAAAAGTTATTTGTATGTCTAGAGACAAATTAGTAGGTTGATATTTAAGTATTAAGCGATCAGTTGTAGATCCATCGTTAACGTGAAATGTTTAGGTAAAAAAAAAAAAATCCCTCAAACACAAAGAGAGTAAAAATAAAAATACCTGAAATTGAAAAGTATGTGTAGGAATATTTCCACTTTAGCATACACTCCATCGCCATTATTTATTATTAGAAAACCGTGTAAAACTGTCATCAACATTATCTAAAGACCTAATTTTGCAGTAAATCACTTTAGATTATGAAATTTTGTATTGAATAAACACTGCCTCTTTTAGAATAAGTCGGAATCAGTGATCGACAATAATGGTGTACAAAGTTACCCAATGAGCATATGAAAAAATATATCTGAGAAAGTTAGTACTGGCATACAACTGTGTTTGACACAGTATTCAGAAAATATGTCTGTGGTTTTTGTCAATTTTTCTTATATCGGATATTACTTACTTCCTATTGGCTCAGAAAAAGCTATAGTTTTGGATTTATCTAACTTCATTTTAGTTGTTGTAGGAATTAACAGGTAACCGTTTGTTTGGGGTGTGGTTTTTTTTTTTTTTTTTTTTTTTTTTTTTTTTAAAGGAAGGGCCTTGATGTAAGATATGTAATTCAGATTTTTCTAGTGCTGACCGAACAACTAATACCAAGTTCGTCGAAAAAATATAGTCATAATCATATTCATAGAAACTTAAACTGAATGATATCACAATGAAAGGTGATGGAATGGCTTGGGGCAAACGTTAAAAGAAGAGTTGAAATATGTGTACCTGACTTGTTACAAAGTTTAGAGGGTATGAAAACAAACCTACCACCTATATTACCGACTCGCCTAATAGGATCACACTGCTGCGTGGAGCGGACGGATATACGATAAGCGAATATCCCTCGACAGTACCTTTTTTATATTTCTCGGCGTGAATATTTCATCCCTGGCTACTCGTAAATTTAGTATATAGACTTCCGGCTGCAGGTGGGATGGCATTAGTGGATGCGTGCTGTGAGCCGTCGAGTATATCGGGCCGAGCCTCGGCTGTTAAATTTAACGGTCGTAAGCCGCTTGGAGGAGACGGTATAGCTGCAGCCACACACACAGGCAGGGGTTAACGAAACTTCAGAGCCACCCTCCACTGTTTAAATTCTATACTAGTGCTTTCGCTGCGTGTATGTATGAAACGGAACACAAACCAGACAGAGAAAAGTACTTACAAAACGTAGGACTAGGCTGCCACAATTACTGTTCATCATTGTTATTAACGAAACCACCAAGACAAACTATTATATTCGAAAATGATGACATAGGAGATCAGTAACAGCTAAATAAAAAAGTTCACTGAAATTATCTTAAAATAAATTACAAAAAAGCCTGGACGACGACGATTCAAATCCTTACCGGCCTATCCAGATTTCGGTTTCCTATGGTTTCTCAAAATTACTTCGGTCGTACTGTGGGATGGTTCCTTCAAAAAGCCATTGCCGAATCCCTTCCCGTTTCTTGCCCCCTTCCCCTTTTCCTCTCCTAGTGCTAATGTCCTCGATGCCGATTGATCGTAAGACTCGTATCAAAAAAATTCACAGAAATGCAATGATAATGAAGATAACAGAAGAGGAACCAATTCAATTTCTTCCCAAATTAAAAAAAAAGAAAAAAATCAACGATGAGTTTCGGTCCCTGCGCAATGTAATTACTAGAGACTGCTTTTTCCAAAAAGATGTATTAAAGAGAACATTAAAGGAATCAGATTTTTATAATCAAACCACATGCCTGAGACAGCAAACTTCACCCCCCGCCCTTCCCAAAAAATGAACATAACATATTAGAGTACATTTATTCTACCATTAGTAACATACTGGCTTGAAATGTGTACCTTCACAACCAAACACTTTAAAAAAGATACAAATTACGAAAATACATCTGGGTCAATTATAGATCGCGATACCACTACAACAATTTAACTGTTACAGGGATCACATCGATCTGAACTGTTTTATTTTCTTCCTAGCGATTGTGGTTAGGTTAAAAGGTTGCTTCGACCGGAAGAAAAATACCGTAAAAGCCTTACTTATAATTCTTTCATTGCTGCGTTCGTGTGATCGAAAGTTATTATAACGGTATTGTGACTTAGAATTAATCAAATAACATTTACAAAATCATGAGAATAAAACAAACAAAAATTGAGACGAAGATGGAATGAAAAGATCGATAACAATACATCGCGAAAGTAAAAATCAAATGGTGAGGCCATGTAATAAGGATGAATGTTACATGAAAGGGTATGCAGAATCTCCAGATGAGGCTGAATGTAATAACAAAGGAATAAGAAGAAAAGATAGCTGGAGACCCTCAGAGAGTATGTCAGATTTTAGGAGAGTAAATTAGAATTTTGTGGGGATTGGAAAGCTGAACGAAACATATAGTTAGTTGGAGGAAGTAGAAATGAAACAGTTATCACTATGAACATTCTTCCTATTCTACCTGGAATATTGACAATGCTTCAATATTCATAATGGAATAATCTCTCAAACGTCCATTCTATCTGCAATACCTGAAAAATAATATACTCTCTTGTTTGTTTTTGTAGCTATAAGTCCAGGAAACCTTTAAACCCGTTATTGACAAATGTGATTGTTCACGCTATGAAGAATCATATGTAATGTCGAAAGTGCTGAGATTATATTCATATCGCGAGTGCGGACAGTTAAATTGTATTTATGCGGCACAGTAATAATACGCAAGGTCTAGTCTTCCCCTGTAAATGAAAATAATTTAAAACGCGAGCATCAGTAGAGTTCTAGGAACATCTTTGGCGGGTTAATTGATCGCGCATGGAAAGCAGTTGGCAGAAATCCTCTCGAGTCGAACCATGTGATACACATTCTTTTAAAAGAATTCCGTGATGGCTAAATATCGTTCGAAGGATAAATATCACAGAGTGTAAATCATGAACAGCTGCGTCGATTCTTTAGCTTATTTCCGTAATTACCAAATGCTAGTAATCCTACTTGAGTGTCATATTATTTATTCGTTGTTACAGTAAAAACAATTTAATTTATTTTATTGTAAAAAATTACAAGATATTTTACTGTTTTGAATGAAAAGCAAAGAAAGTATGAACAAAACTAGTTTAAAAGCCCGTTGTTCTGGAAACGTTTCTCAGGTGAAACGAATAACCACTGATTATTATCTTTTTATTAATATTTTTTCGTGATGAGAGTAAACGTTCTATGACTAGATACTCGGAGAGTATTTTGTTAGGACGTTTATAAATAACTGTATTTGGTTTAAAATCGCGTTTTTTTATTGTTGCGAAAATAACAATCAATCGCTATTCGTGTATAAAATTATACCAATCCTAAACTATTTGTTATTTTGTTACGTTGTCCTGAATTTGTTTATTTATTTACCTCTTTATATATAAAAATGGATGATCCGTATTTAATCTAAAATCTATAATTCATTATAGAGATATGTGGTAAAATGAAAGATGGCTCATACTGAGGAGATTTCATTATTTTAATTGCTATAAATTGATGATAAACTATGCACATATATATTTTTACCAATAATTGACTTGAATATACAATATTTTTTTCTATTCCATTCGCTGTTTAACTGAACCGACTTAAAATAATTTAAACTAATCCTGACATTTAGCGAAAAACAGTATATGCGATTTACGTAAGAAGGCAAAGAGTAAACGTGGCAGTAACGTCTTCGAGTTGGGACAGATAGTCTTTGGTGTTAGCGAAATGCGAATTGATAGTGACAATTCTCAACTATTCATTTTGTGGCGAGTTATAACAAAGTGGATAATACAAAAACAATCCCCATGAAAAATACGTTTCTGTGCCAACTTCCATGGTGATTTGTCAAACAGTGTTGAAGTCTATTAACACGTTCAGTGCTGAGAACGTCTTCAGCCGTCCGTTAGGGAGCATCTCAGTGACGGTGGACGGCTTGAGACGTCCTTTCCCTATGGGATTGTATAGAAGGTTGGTGATTCCAGTACCTGGCCTACGAGCTCGGCCTTTCTCTCAGCCATTCATTAAAGTCTTACCTTTCACCGAGTTAAGACCGTTTTCAAATCGGACAACTGATGTTTTTATAATGAATTTTTTTCAAACTTAGTTTTTCAAGTGAAAAATATTATTCTATTGATTAATTTCTCCCATCTACTGGATAATTAGGAGAATTTTAAGGTAAGTCTTATTTAATTTTTAATATCTAATTTGGCATTTGCTGTAAAATTCGGAATAAATTTTAATTTTTTTCTCAAATCTTGAACTTAAATTATTATGTTTCGCAATTCCATTCTAGATTTACTTTCCTTTTTATAATAAAAAATGTTTAAAATATATTTTCTGACAACGGATTTTTTGTTATTTTGAATTAAATATACTTTATTTTATAAATTGAGTTGAAATAATTGTGAGCTCTTACCTCGAGTAACTTATGTACAATTTTCATTCTTTTTTAAATCAAATTTATTTGAAGGTTTAGTTCGAAATTTGTTGAAAAATTGTTTTCTTACAGCAATTTTATTTAATAAACTTAATTTCTACGATAATTACCGATTTATTTTTCCCCTAAACTCTTGTTTATTATATTTAATTAGTCTAATTGTATTTTTTTCAGTTAAAAGTGAAATAAAATAGCAGAAAATTAAAATCATCTGCCGTCTCAGGTAAGATGGTCATTAGCGTAACGGCGGACGTCTAGAGACGTCCGCTTTATGCGGTTTACATTCAGAGTTAGTTACTGACAGGACTCTTCATATTGCCGGTAGCGTTCAATGTGTTAATCTCAAACAGATATCCCAACATCCATTTTTACATAAGTTCTAGTTCTTATTGTTTGAATATTTTTATGATTCTGTAAATGTCCATTAACTGCTATTAGAACAATTTATTCGCAGAATAGTGGTATGTACTTCTTCCATCTCTTAAATTTTTCTCTTTCTTTACATTTCGCCGACTTCGAGATCTTTAGTCAGGGAAGAATTGTGGTCACTAAAAGCAGCCATAATCTGTATTGCCCTTGATGATTTCGGGAAATTATGAAAACCGATATTAGGAAGGTAGCTAATTTAATCAGTATCCTTCCAAATGGTATCCACCAGTTTCACCTTTTATACTCATCTATTCAGCAAAATGCAGATAGTGTACAACAGATTAAGGAAACGTAAAAAATATTTTCTGAGATTTCTGTAGTTCACTCATAATAAAACAAAACATTGACCTGCGGAATAATGCTGTCAAACAGATTTTTGTGATGCTACACGTGGAAATGAAAGAAAAATTCTGTTGCCTGTTTGCTCACTCAGCAATGTCCTTGGATCCGGAGTGAGCTGAATTCTTACCGGGAGAAGTTCGCAGCGACGCTGCGCAGGAAGGGAGGTGACGTCACTGCGAGACTCGCAAATTGCATTCTGTGTCGGCGGAATGGCATTTGGCGCCACTCAAGCAAGAGCACTCACAAGTTGCATACAGACTGCCACCCCACGTCAGATGGCACTGCAGGTCGTCAACAGTTGCTGCAATAGGGAAACTCATATTAAATATTACGGAACAGGGAGCCAACGCAATGGGTCACTAATTTCCAGAGGCATTGTGTTCACTAAGCGTTCATTTCTTGCTTAACATTCTTATTTACCTGTTTTTAATGAGTTCTTCCAACTGTTCAGCTCTTACTTTTTGTTTCCAACACCCAGCATTAAAAATCCAAGAAGAGGTTGAAATCTATGCACATATATATGTCGGATCGATCCAGGAAAGATCAGGAATAGGGCGGGTTAAATGAAGTTCCCAGTTAGAGGCAGATGGCTCGTCAGTGAAGGTAGGATGTGGATATCCCTCGGACAGTGGAGAGTAACTACGAGAACACAGCGGATACAAGAATCCGGTTTATTAGACTCGGTCTCACAATACACAATGACAGATAACGGAGCGATGTCGCCTCGGCGGTCAGGCAGGAAGAGAGACCCGTGTTTTTTTTTTTCCATTCCTCCCAGGTGAAGCCCAGGAGGCGGGCTGTTGTAGGGCCGGAAGGGCCCTTTTCAGCCAATGGGTTTATAGGTATTTACAATGTTTTATTTAATTTCACATAGTAACATGATATAAAAATTTTACAAGGATTATTAAGATAAATTATATTACATATATGGATACAGTAATGAAATATTATAAAAATAGGTTGTATATAGATAAGTTAATGAATTTATGTTACAAGGTACATTTGTTCTATAAATGGAGATTACTTAATACTAACAGTAGACTTATATCCTAGTATTTATGAGGTGATGTGATGGATGTACAATGCCAAATGAGATGATGAATATTTACATAGTGTGACTTTTTTATTGTTTGGGACGTTAGGGGAAAAGAGTTGGGGGGTATGTGGGTATCTATCTCTGGTTTTAGGGTTATTGGGCGGCGGCATCGGGAACAGGGAGGAGATGTGCTGGGGGAGGTATTGCATTGATAGTTAGCAGTAATTCCCGCATTTCTTGGTCTATTGTATCATCCGTAGAGAGGGTCATACCAAGTAATGCGGGGGGTATATATATTTAATCTTGGGGTGTCTATGTGTTTGCAATTTCTCTGTGGTCAGGTGGAAAAGATCAGGTCGGTGGAGGAGAAGATTTTTTGCATAATTCATTCGGAGTTTAAACAGTCGATTTTGAAGGGGTGGAATTCTGGCGAGGAGGTAGACGTCATTAGAGGGGGTTTGTGGAGGGAGACGCATTATTGTTCGTAGGAGGCGGCGCTCTAGGGATGCAATTTTCTGAAATGAAGAGGGGGAGATAGTGGAAGTAATAGGGGCGGCGTATTCCATCAGGGGGCGCATGAACATTTTGTAGGTGTGGATAAGGGCGCTGGTGGGCAGTTTTGGGCGGAGGACTTTTATTAAGTTTAGGCGGGATATGAGTTTTTGCTTGAGGAGTGTAATGTGTTGGCCGAAATTGAGGGTGCGATCGAGGTGGACACCAAGGTATTTAGCGCTGGGGGAGAAGTTGATGGGCGTGTTCCAAATTTGGATCTGTATGTGATTTTTGTCTTGGGAAGGGGTCGCGGTTTTGTGTTTATGTTGGAAGAGCACTGCCTGTGTTTTTGTGGGGTTCGGCCGGATGCGCCACTTTTGTAGGTAGGATTGTAGGATGAGAAGGAATTTTTTGGCACGGGAGTTGATAGTTGCGGTTGTGTGGTATGACAGCCAGTAGGCAATATCGTCCGCATAGAGGGCGAGGAAGCCGGCAAGGGGCCTGGGGATGGGGATGTCGGCGGTGTATAGGCTATATAGTAAGGGGGAGAGGACTGAGCCTTGGGGTACACCAGCTTGGGGGGAGAAGGGAGGGGAGAGGGAGTCCCCGACCTTAACATAGCAAGTGCGGTTACGTAGGAAATTTTGAATTAGTTTAAGAAAGCGGGGAGGGATGCCGAAAGAGTGTAGTTTATATATTATTCCATTATGCCACACAGAGTCAAAGGCCCTATTTATATCAAAAAATATGGCTAGTGTGCAGGCGCCGGAGTTGAATGATTTTGTGATGGATGAAGTGAGGCGGAGTAATGGGTCTGTGGTGGAGTGGTGAGGGCGGAAGCCGGATTGGATGGAGGGGATGATGTTTAAGGAGCTGGCAAATTTTTGGAGGCGGAGTTGAATGATTTTTTTCAAATGTTTTCCCTATGACGGGTAGCAATGAAATGGGTCTATAGGAGAGGGGGTCGTTGGCGGGTTTGTTTGGCTTGGGGATCATGACGACCTCTGCTCGCTTCCAAGAGGATGGGAAGTGTGAGAGGAGGAGAATGTGTGCTGTGCGCTGCCCTTTAAGTAGCCCCTCGTAGTTGTGACTGCAGTCACTGTGGCGCTGGCATTCTTCTGGCAGCGTCTATGGCGCCATCTAGTAGCTAGCCTCATGCTCTAGATTCGACATATAAAAAATAGACTCCGGGCTTTTTGGGACATCTTTTACGTAACTTAAAGCTATCTATATTCACTTTGCAATCACGACTACCCAGCGCAGACCATTGGTGATTGTGTGTTGTAGTAGCATCGAGTCTCCCATCGTGCACTATGGTGGTCGTATGTCTGTAGCTATAGGGGTGTGGAGAAACGCTGGTTGAATGTGGCCAAAGTTTTCTAAAAATGTTTGGTATCTTCTAGAAAGTTATAGATTGTACTAAAATGTTCAAGATTACAGCACACTTTTCAACTATTAACATGTTGAAAATTGGCTCTCTTCTTAAGACAGGTTCAGTGGTGACTTCCTCGTCATATTATCCTGACACCTTTGACGTAACTTAAAGCTTTCTATATTCAATTCTAGCAACAAAATTCTAATCCATGCATACGAAGTAGCAGGTAACAGCTAGTAATAAAAATAATACTTTTAGTGGCTTTACACCTCGTAGACGTCGATGTCATCATAGGCGGAAAAGGACTGAGGGAAAGGAACAGGAAGAAATTCGGCGATGGCCTTTTGAAGGAACCATCCAGACATTCCCCCGGAGTGATTTGGTGAAACCATGGAAAACCAAAATTTGGATAACCCGATGAGGATTTGAACCAAATACGAGACCAGAACATTACCAATCACCTACAATGCTCGGCACTAATCTCATGTAGTCAGAATAACAGGGTTTCTTATCAGCTGCACAATCTGCCCCTATAGAAGCCGCTTAATCTAACCCATAAATCGTACCGGATGTAGAGGACCTATAATGAAATCTGAACTACGGAAGCACTCTGGTGTATTTTACACTACACAGCAAGCTGTGCCATGGGCGAAGGACGGGATAAGCGCCGTTGAAAATCCCAGGCGAGACCGGGGAATTTTCGATCTCCAGTGAGACGCCTTAACCGCTGAGCCTCCAACCCATGCAGAAGTTGTAATGGAACGTAAACAATACTGCCTCTCCCACGGCAATATGTAACTAACTACCTTATAACTGGATGTTGCATTGCACTGTACCTAATATTGAAATATTATTTAAATTGAGTCTGATTCTTGTTGCTTACCAGATGACTGGAAAAGTGAGATAGTAATACCGTTCCATAAAGTAGGAGTGACAAATAGGGTCGAAAATTACAGTTCAATAAACTTGACATCATTGTTTGGAAAATTAATGGTGAGATTTATATGCAACCATATCAGACATATAAATGAGAAACGTAAGTTGTTTTCTAGTCGACAACATGGCTTTGGGTAAGGATATTCATGCGAATCTCATTTAGTAAGCGAGATGCAAAATATTTATCATGAAATGGACAGAGAAATTCAAGTTGATAGTGTAGCACTAGATCTTTCAAAGGTTCTTGACAGATTGAGCTACAAAATAGTGTTAAATAAGGTAAAAATTATTGGAGTTGTTGAAAATGTGATTTGTTGGATAGAAGAATTCTTAAAAGTTAGAAACAAAAATTTAGGGTACGAAATGATTATCAAAAGAAGTATAAGTGAACATGGGAGTCCACAGGGTAATGTATTACGACCTTTATATTCGTTATTCTAATGAATGATTGTGTTAATGGTGTACTCTCAGAAGTCAGATATTTTTCAGATGACATAATCGTATAGATTATGTCATCTGAAAAATATATATATATTAATATATATTAATATATAATATATATAATATATATATTAATATATATTATATTATAAATTCGAAAGTAACTCTGTCTGTCTGTCTGTTTGTTACGTTTCTTGGGCTAAACGGCTACTCCGATCGTGATGAAATTTGACAAGGAGATGTTATTTGACATTAGGATGGACATAGGATACTATTTTCTGTATTCATAATAACATATTGTCATAAAATTTTTTAAAAAGCTATCTGAACTGTAAAAGATAAACGCATAATATGTATATGTTTCTGTATATGTTTCATAAGAAAACTCCCTTGTGTCTTCGGTTTCAAACCACACTGGGTGCAAAATTTTTAAGATTTATTTTTCATAGTTTGAGCCAAGCCTGGGATTTTGTAGTAAGGACACCATGCTCTGGCAAATCGTAGGCGGTAGAATAGTGCCCTAAGCGTTTACTTTATTCAGGCTATACCGGTTCACAGGCAGTTTTTGTGTGATCTAAACTAATAATATTATATATGCCAAAGTAAGTCTCCATCTTTTTTTTACGTTTTGACGACTATATGTGTATACCGATGACAAGGAAATACTTTGTTTCTTTACGAAGGAAATAGGATACTTTTTTCCGGTATGAATAACAGTTTTAGTCATGAGACAGGTTCGACGGTAGAATGGTATATCTATGGCGTTCTAATCATATTATGCCTACTCAGTGTTGTTTGTGACATATCTTAGGTAACTTTCAGCTTTGTATATCCAATTCTAGCAGTCAAATTCTAAGTCCACGCGGACGAAGTCACGGGTAACAGCTAGTGTTATATAAAAGGGTCAAAACCGTAGAAGACAGTAAACAGTTACAAGGAGATATAGGCAGAATATCTATCTGGGTGAGTCAACATGGGATGAAAATAAATGTAAAGTATAGCCAGCTTACTAGGTACACATATAAATAGCTAATGGTTAATTATGATTATAAATTGGGGAAGGAGTTGCTTATTGATGACTCGAAATGTAAATACCTTGGCATAACATTTGATAATAAACTTAACTGGGCACAACACATTGGACAGGAAATGGTTCAAAATCCCTCACCTGTTGAAAAGAGTGATGAGAGGATGTACTAGAGAAGTAAGAGAATTGGGTTACAAATTTCTGGTCAGATATGGTGGTGTAGGATGGGACTAACATTTTTGGTATCAGACATAGCAGTTGGAGGGGTTGCACAGAAGGACTGCTAGATTTGTCTTTGTAAATTACTGCGGAACACAATCATTAACTAATGTGATAAAGGAACAGGAGGAGGGTGAAGTGAGTAATGGGAGTGTACAAGGCATATATTTGTGATGAGAAATTGGAAAGATATGGGTGTGAGAATTAGGAGAAATGCGTGGATGTATAAATATGACCATGGCCACATGCTGGCACTTGATTACAGGCATTAGGCGTGGGAAAAATTTCTTTCATAGGGAAGGGTGTCAGGGATTGGAATAAATTACCAAGAGAAATGATGAATAATTTAACAAAAATACTTAAAGAAGTTCAAATTAGTAAAGGGCAAAAGTATATGGAAGAGGAAAGGAGAAAAATAGTTGTGTAAGAAAATTGCCACCGGAGTTTGGGCTCCAATTCAATTACATCAGATTAAATTAAACTATCCAATGCTTGTCATCTGTGATTTTATTGCTTGTTGCTGGTAGTTCCGGTCGCTAGGGCGTTTAAGCTTCTACCAAAGCGTTAATCTTGGTGTTTATCTTGAGTCTTTAGGTAAGCTTCTGTAACAAAGTGTAACAGGTTCAGTTAACTATAAAATCATGACTAGCCTATTTCATATACTTTTTTCGTTTATTAAAACTTGTAGAAAAATAAAAATCGGACATTTGTTTCGAAAGATTAATACAAAGCACAAAACTGTTTTAAAAATTCTTAATTTGAATAGGTAGCAACAAAATGCGTTAGTACAAAATAACTACATTATTGTAGGAGTGCAACCACTAGATTGAACATCTCCTACCAAGCCATGCGACGGAATTAAAGACGATAGGATGTTCGAGAGCATTAACGATTGACACTGAGGAATTTCAGAAAGTTGAATTTATAAACATCGTTAATTGATTAAACAACACTACAAAAATAATAAATGTAATTTGTCAACCTAATTAAACGATTTAAACGCTTTTGAAAGACTTTTGAATGCAATAAACAAATTGATTACTAGTATGACGTCTCTGCATAGTTTAGACAACATAGGAAGCACAGAACACGTAATAAAAACCACTTATGCCCGAGGACCATGGTTGAACACGCCACTCTCGCTACATAAGGTTAGCATTCTAGCCCACAGGTTCCCAACCTTTTTTGGCCTACCGCTCCTTATCCCCCCCTTTTTTTTTTTTAAAACATAACTCCTCCTCTTGTAATAAAAAAGCTTCGTCGTTTTTTGGTACTTAATCCTGTAATTGTCAGATATTTGGTGCCCTATTTGTCATCAGTAACCGGAAGTCGCTGCGTTCATGAGAATGCTTTTATTTTTGCTTTTGGCTTAACGCCTCGTCGACGTCGAGGCCATTAGAGGAGGGATGGGACTGGGGACAAGGAACGATAAAGAATTCGGCCATGGCCTTTTGAACGAAGCATCCCGAAATTCGCCTTGAGTGATTTGGAGAAACCATGGAAAACCCAAATCTGGATACCCGGCCTGGGATTCGAACCTGCGTTCTCCCGAATGCGAGGCCAGAACGTTAACCGCTCACCCACCACGCTCGGTCAGGGGAATGCAATTAAAAATTTCTGTGATTGAGTCATATTTGAGTTGACTTAGCTATTGTTACGTCGAATAACTTCGGAAATGTACCAAAACCGTACTCTATGTCGAAGTACTACATTTGAGTTGATAGTTTGTTTCTTCGCGAAATCTGATCATTATTTTTATACTAATCTGAATGTGTAGCAGGATGGACCTCAAGGCCCCCTAAATTTGCCTTGAAACAGAAACGTCCCTTACGATCTCTTCGACGTCCACCGTTGGCCCTCTACACTACAAGAACACACCACTCACTCAGCATTGCTATAAAGCAGAGCAAATAGTGGTTACTGAATCCACTGAGCGAGGTGCGTGTGCGATAAAGCTCTGGACTTGAATTCGGGAGGACTTAAATTCGAATCCCCTAATCGGGATTTCGGTTTTTCCATGGTTTTCCGAAATCCCTCCAGCCGAATGTGCTAAGGAAATAAAAAATATGTTCAGTCAGTTACTCACCCTAAACCTGTATATCATTATTATTTGCGGATAAGTCCATTAGAACTTAAAAGCGTCTCCTTTGTGCCCATATTTCCATTCTATGCTTGCTGTGAGCTTCTTTTCTCTCATCTGACCATGTTGTTCCTGGTCTTTTCTTAAATCTTTCCACCCGGTCAACTTGCCACTTTTGAAATTTGGATTTAAATATGTCTCTGTTTTCGATATCTTCTGGAACAATTCCTGCTAATTTGAGGTCTTCCTTGATTTCTCCAACCCATTTCATTGTATCCGATATTAATTTACTTCGATTTTCATATAATTCAACTATTTGTCTTGTTAGCTTGCTAGGGTTCATTCTTTTGATGTGACCATAAAATTTTAGTCGGCGTTTTCTAATATCACTGTGAATGTCTGAATATTGTAAAATTTCCTGATTAAGTTTGAGTCTGTACTGGTCTCCTATTAGTCTTGGGCCCAAAATTTTCCTTATAATTTTGCGTTATTTTTCTCAATATTTTCTATATCTTGTTTTAAATGTTTCTGATCCATAAAGACATTCTGGTTTAATAACTTTATCGTAATGTCTCAGTTTTGTGTGCTTGGAGATGTATATTTTATTGTAGACGTTTTGTGTTAGGCGATAAGCTGTTTCCATCTTTTAGCATCTAATTTCATTAGCTTTTGCTTCAGTTCAATTCTCTTGGATTGTTTCGCCGAGATACTTGAAGTTTGAGACTCGTTTGATTTTTCCATATTTTCTCTTCATGTATTTTGGTGTTTCTTTATAGCAGGTCATAAATTCTGTTTTCTCGAATGAAGTCTGTAGACCCACTTCCTCCGCTACTTCTTTCAAGAGTTTTTGGGCTATTGTAATGTCACAGGTTAAGATTGCTAAGTCGTCTGCAAATGCTAGGTTATATATCATTAATTTTCCTCTGCCTAATATAATTGGCTGGTCAATTCCAAGGATTGATTTTTGTTTCCGCCATTCCTGTAACACTTTTTCAAGAACGCAGTTGAACAGTAACGGAGAAAGTCCGTCTCCTTGTCTTACTCCTGCTTTAGGTTCTGATATTTCCCCTAAAATTTTAGGGTTGGTGTTTGTTGTATTAAAGCAAGAGTTTTGGGGTATAAGCCTTGTTCTTTAAATATTTGGAATAATGACTCTCGATCAACTGAGTCATATGCTTTTTTTTTTTTTTTTTTTTTTAAAATCGACAAATGTGTAGACTAAACGGTTGCTACAAATTCTTTGATGTTTGAGGATAAGTTTTAGGGCGGAAGAACTACATGTTGTGGAACTAACCCCTCCAGTCCTAATAAACTGGGCTTCGGTCCAAACATTTTTATTCTCAAGTACCATGAAGCGTGGCAGAAATCAACTTTTATATTAATATTATATGCTTTATTTTGTATCAAGATAGTTGTTGGTATGTGTGGCAACAGCTACAGTTATTGTGGTTATGAAAGTAGTTGTATGCTATTGGCACGGCGGGAGCTAGGAGGGTAGGCCTGGTACTGTGGTAAGTTCAGCAGATGAGCGATGAAGGGAGGCGGGACGCATCTGGCCAAGGATCAGCTCCTGCAATTAAACAGAGCCTAATGCGAAACTCGATTCTGATGGCTCCCCAGTTATAGACGTTTCAGGGAATATGGAGGTCAGACACAGTGGAAACAATATTTTTAACACTTCATATTCTTATAAAGGAAAATAGCTAAAAATTAAAAAAGATTAAAAAGTAATAACAGCGTATCAAGAGGTTCTACGTTCTCTGGAAAGAAAGATTATTTTTTTTAAAGTATCCGTTCCTAACGCCTATTACTATCGCTTAGCTGTTTTTCCGTCTAACACAGGGCTCAAACTCGTGAACCAAATAAGTGTGTGACTTCCAGTTCCTATAAGATATGTGTTTCGTTGAGCCAAAATCGAATCATATCGTATTCAAAAAAATTTAAAATTGTGTTGCATATCATTACACTCAAATAAAGAGTCGTCTAGTAGAGGCTGAGTACATGTTTTTTTTCAATTTTTTGTACAGAAAAATAAAGATATGAGTTGTATATTTTGGAGCACTTTTGTTGCCGGATCTATCTCAAAACCACTGTTACCTAGGAACCTGAAAGTTGTCCCAATATCGAGCATACCATGTTATAACAACGCTGAAACTCAGTTTCCCACCAATTACAATCCTTTAAATTAATTACCTCTGTTCCTGAGACACGTATATCATCATCACCATTCATCATCACAATTCATCGTCATAATTTCCCAGTTTCAGATTCCCGGGTGCTGATCATGGACACTCTCCACTTCTTGCTGTCCACGAATAGCTGAAGTTCATGAGTAATCGTCTAATCTATCCCTTTATCTTCCAAATTCTTCTTGATTTGGTCTATCCATTCCTTTCTGGGCCTTACCACACGTCTTTTCCCTTTGATGATCATATTAAGGTAAGCCTTTGCTTTCCTTTCTTCTTCCATTCTTTGGATATGTCCACACCAGCTCAGGTGAGGCCACTGGAACGGTTTTGTCACGCTGGTGTTTTGCACGATTGATTTCATTCCTTACTTTGCCCTTTCGTGCTCACTGAAGGATGGTACGCACAAACTTCATTTCAGAGTTTTGAAGTCTACTACCATCTGTTCTGCATACAGTATATGTGTCTTGTCCGTAGTCAGTATGGGGATGTGGTAGGTTTTGACTAGTGTATGTTTGCACTTCTGTCCCACAGTAGAATTTTGACTTTGTTATAAATGACTGCAGCATTATTGGTACTGAGAGACATACTCAAATATTAATTGTAAATTTGTACATTTTTCCTCTGAACGTGTAGAATTTCGATGGATGAGAATGGTTTAATTGAACTGTAATTTAGTTAGAAGCGGTACAGCGTTTGATATATCAGTTAAAGGACTGTAAATACACTTTGTTCAGTTAAGAGAGGTGGGTCAAGGATTGTCTGCTCTATCCCCACTCAGCTGCACCAACTCCTACAGACGAAGGAGAAACAGCTGCCGCGCATGCGCAAACATACTCACAACGTTTGTGGTACAATGTGTTGCATCTGTGTGATGATTTCCTCAGAAAAATCGAGCATCATGTGCTAGATTTTTCGTGTCATAACCAAAATGAGTGAATCGTGTGTCGTATAAATTACTTGTTCATATGTTAATACAGATAAAAATGATTAAATTTAAATGATTAAATTTGCTATTTCCAGTCACTATTTTTAGTTTTAAAAGTTGCGCAAGACACTTCGAGAATTGAATCCAAGTTTTTAGTTGTGTTTCCCAGTGGAAGTTAATTCTCGAAACACGCCGCTGCACTGTTCCTAACGATACACCATACACCTCTGCCGTCATTATTTGCGGTTCCCTAAAAAGTATATTAACTTTCTCTTAAGACTTTTCTAGCGTCTTAAAACAAGTATACACATAAAAAATAATCGTTTTTGACTGCCTCCCAATATAACAACTATCTGACGCCATTTCCCTTACAGCGTTTTATAACGGTGTATCGGAATAAACGCGACAATACTGCGACAAACGAAAATGCTTGTAGGCAGCGGTCTGCTCGGAGGAGAAGGCAACGGGAGGGAGTGGTGAGGTGAGGAGCGGGGAGAGGGGAACATGACCTTGACACGCCAGTTGAAAGCGAACAAGGTATAAGAATTTTGTGTAAGGTAAATTATACTGAACAGGGTTTAGGTAATTTGGAATTGTTCGATTTGGTCAGTTTAATGTTTAAATATCAGTAAATGTTTCTTCACATCATTTAAAAGTGTTTCTTAATAATTTGAAACAGTTTTGTTTAAGTTTTAATTGTTTTTGTTCAATTTATATTGTAGGAGCAATTGTTATCGCTCCAGGTGTTTCAGGTGACGTTTTAATGTTCCCTGGAAATTTCTGCGACGTCTATTTAAGTTCCCGACTATCGCGAGTGGACGAGCTCACTCGCAACGGTGCCAACACGACGCTACGTTATTTGTTTGTTTGGAATAAGTCTGAAGTCTTGTTGGTACATGTTTTTCTGAGTATTTCGACGAAAAAAGTGTAATTAAAAGTTTATCGTCGATATTGTTATCATTGAAAATCATAAGGAATTCAGTTATATACTTTGCTTAAAGTCTGAATTACCTGGTGACTTCACTGATTACCTGTAAATGTTCGCAAATATGTTAAAAGCAATATGTTCTGAGTTGTATGTTACAATATTCAAACGAAAATTAAAATAAAAAAAAACACTTAGACATACTTCGTAAATTGTAAGCTAAATCAGCGTATGTATATATATTTTGCGTTTATTTGGTCATATCATAATTAAACTTTATTAAAAGTGCTCTAAATTCAGAATGTGTTGCATTCTACGTTACCAGCAATAAATTTTGACGACGACTTCCTGGTAGCCCACACCGAGAAGACACCCAGATCAAAAACAAGAGACTCCGCACTACAGTATCAGTAGGATTCCTTGCACGCGATTATACCTAAGAAGTACAAAGCGATCGCTGTGGGTGAAACCACCGAGTTGCAGACTGTGCGGTACCGAGACGTTAACCAGTGTGCTGCAACTGCGGTGGATCCCACGTTGCCTGCTTCAGCGGTTGTCCAGCCAGAAGATGGCCTCGTGTAAAGAAGACATCAAGATCAACTCTCCTCCACAGCCTGCAACAGCACACACAAACCAGAGCAAATGGAGCGAGGGTAACAGCTCCTTCAGCACAAGCGTGGGGAGGCCAGCGTGCCTGCAGCTCCTCACCTTAACACCCAAGAGCGTCCAGTACATCAACTGTTGGCCAAAAGAGCGCATCTGTCGAGTTCATAACCAGCACTTATGAGTTTTTGTATATAAATAGGTTATTATTACTCTCACTTTATTTAATTTTCCTGCCCTTGGATAAACCGGCTGTCATTTTTAGCAGCTTATTAATTAAATAACTTAATATTTAATATCACTTTTTATCTTTACATCATTTAGTACTGTTATCGATATCCAATAATTGTAACAATTTCTGCTATCAGCTTCACTGCAGTAATTATTTTACACAATCTCTGACTGCAGTTCCAGCGATAATCAAAGTTATACTCTGACCAGCGATACAACCTCTCTCCTACTGAAATAAATTTATCCGATACAAATATTTTAATTCTTTCAAATAATTCCCTCACACACTAGAACCACTGTCGCAGCTGTTACGACAAAGTTGGGGAGAACCACCAGATAACTATACTCATACAACTCATGACAAAGCTGATCACCACCATGACATTAAGTACTTCTACCAAAAACTGACAGACTACATATACATCTTCTGACGTAAATAAAAAGTTATTCCGAAACAATCATCTACAGACAACAGTTGTAGGAAACTTTGCTGGTGCTGTGACAACATTGTAGCGTAATGCTATCCAGATGACGTGGCTACTTCTGATAACATTAGCAGTCGTGGAGTGTGGTGGGTGAGTGGTATCGTTCTAGCATCGCACTGGGGATGACGTGGGTTCGAATTCCCGTCCGACCATCCAGATTTGGATTTTTCCATGGTTTTCTTAAATCACCCCTCGCGAATGCCGGGAAGGTTCCTTCAAGAGGCCATGACCCAATTCCATTCTCCTTGCCCCCAATCCTTTCCTGCCTGTGGTCTAAGTCCTTCGGTGTGTGAAGCAGATGACTTATGTCCTCACATTATATTTGTTCGGAAGGTTGCCAAAGTAGGCATCTGTTGTGCCATAAAAAGGCAAATAACAAAGCTTGCGTACTTATTATCAAATCTGCTGCCTCTTAGAAATGACTTTTTGCTCAACAGCAGTAGGACATTTAGTATATACACAATTACCTAGCTCACTTGTAGATTGATTTGTATATTATTCTTGACCTCGCCCATAATTGGAGTTGCTTAATGATTGTTTCGCAAAATAAAAATGATTCAGACAAACGTAATCTCGCTGAGTGTAACCCATCCTGCAAGTCGTGTGCCAGGTCGGAAACCTATACATTTATCTAAATCTAAGGTCTTATTGTATCTTGTGTATTGACCATATTGGGAAAGTATAATCTAACTCTTATCTACGGATTGACGTAAGCTGTTTATGTTTTTTTGTTTTTGTTTTTTTCGTGCTCAGCATTTCTGAAGATGCTAGACAGGTTGTTGTTCGAAGAAATTTGTTTCAAATTGCATATGTGTTTGACACTTTCCTTCTGGGATGTCTTTTCGGGCATTACTTTGTTTCTTCAATGTTTTTTAAAAAATGAGTCTTCTGTGGCGGTCAAGATAGGTGCTGCACTTGCCCATCGGCGCTATCAGTATATTCTGTAATCTTTGGGCTGTCATGTGTCCAGATGTAGCATCCTATCTCGGAGTAGTGGTATGCCTTTTTGTTTCATGGAGAGCTGCAAAGTTTGTAGTCTGGCAATGTTCATCTTGGCAGCGTATCCCCACGCTGGACACACGTACTCAAGGGAAGGACTTACCAGAGTACAGTTAATGATCACTCCCGTAGTTGTCGGCAGTGAACTTGTCATGTTCCGTACTTGGTACAGTTTTTGTAACTTGATTAGGAATTTTTCCATAGGTCATCAATCTCAAACTTAACCATCTGCCTAACGTCACTCCTGGATATTTAATGGTGGTGTTCCAAGGAGTGTCTTTGCCGATCAGGGGCAATAGCTTCGGCGTTTTCACAGGCGCCTGGTTAGCATCACAGCTTGGGTCTTCTTAGTGTTGAAGCTGATACAGGGTAACAAAAAATATTTTTTGTCAGGTGTCTGGAATATTTTAACGAATTCTTAGTTAATTTTGGATGATAACTTTAAAAACAACATCAGTGTTTCTCTATCAGGTCTAGTTTTTAACTATACCCATCTCGATTTGACTCCATTACATTGTACTACATATTTTCAACAGTGTATATGGGTTGATACTAATGAGTTTTAGGGGAATTAAACAATTCTGTTTCTTTTACATAATTACTTTATTCATATAAGAGGCAAAGTAATAAACTAACCATGACCCATAAACAAAACACAAACGTATATTCATAACTGAAAATTCAATGATTTCACCTGAATAAATATATGCTTCTTTGCACGCCATTATTGTTGAGCATCAGGCTTATCTCCTTTTGAACGCCAAAAATAATCTGCCATCATCACGGCATCCCTTGCTACTGGGTTTCCATCTCCTTGATGTCCTGATGGAAACATTCACCTTGTTCGTTGCTCACATCTCAGATATTTTCAGGAAAGTGATTAACATGACTAAAAAGAAAATGCATTTAGATGCTCATTTTCATGAAACTATCACGAAATGTTGATACCATGTTATTAACAAGGTCTTTGCAGTATTCATTTTTGTGTTTCCCAAGGAAATTTTGTACTGCTTCTACAAAGGCTGGCTAAGCTAATGCTTGATTCTCGTCCATCGTTTTTGTTAAATTTTTGTTCTTTACGTGCTTAAAGATCATTGATCCATTAAAATTCCCTGCTTTAAGATTTGCAAATGTTTCTTCTGAAAACACACTGCAGATATATTTGAAGCACTGCGCATATCTGTACAAAGCAATGGCAATTTGCTTTATCAATCTGAGTTTGATGTGCAAAAGGTGGGAAGATTCTTCTAATATACTGGCAGCTCTACAAGGAGTCATATCTATTCAAGGTGCCAGTATTTCTTAAAATAGTGATTATCACTACCTTTACTATCCCAAATGTAAAGTAGGCATGGCTATTTGGTATAGCCCGATTGCTGTCGTTAGAGATAATTCATCAATTGCAATGTTGGCATCAGAAGGAGTAATATGAAATTAAAATAAGGTGACAAATCAATGCAGTAGACCTGCATAAATACATAATAACCTGAAAAACATATGGAGGGTAATGAGTGAGTGAGGTTTGTAGCTTCAAATAGTGATGGTTTAATTGCGGCATGGATTCCAGACATGCTACAAAACTAAACACGACTCCAGCTGAACATCACGTTCCATTTGTCCATACTAACGTGAAAATAAACATGTGGACGGTCACTCACATGCGTACACTTATAAATATTATTCACTTTCACTAACAGAGAGATTTTGCATAGTTTAAAGACCATATCTAGTATGACAAAAGGAAGGTCATATTTGGAATCAGGGGACCAATTTCGTATAAAAAGGTTTTTTTCCGAAACACCAAAATCATTGTTGCCCAGTGTGATACGCCATCTTCGTGCCAACGCCTACATCTCTTGCAGTTTGTTTTGTCAATAATGCCTTGTTGCGGTGACGGGCGAAGAACGCCGTATCTTCGGTATGTACATGCTCTATAACAATGTTCAACGTCCATTATTGTACATAATATATAAGAAAACGTTCAGAACTGCAGGTAACATGAAAAGTTAGGTGCGAATGCTTGATTGGAAACGAGTACAGTGTAGAGGTAGATTAGAGACAATGTAGTAGATATATTGCATTAGATTTCATTATATAATTGGATACAAACACTTTGACTGTGAGAAGGAAACTCTTATTCGTTGAGCTTGGTTTATGCACAATCAACTGGATGGATTTCATAATGTTTCAAACATTGTGCAACACAGAGCACCAGTACCAAAATTAATAAAATTTTATTATTATGCAGCATCTTGAAGGTGATAAATGAAGAAAAACATGCCCGTTAAGTTAAGCGCGATTTACGCACAAACTGGTGGTAGGATTTTGATAGGGTTTCGATCAATGACGAATCGAATTTCTCAATGCATTTTCGTCATTGGTGACTATATACGTTGACAGTAAATAAGGACCGAAAATCATGAGATTAACTTCGGTAAAATAGCCTTTTTAAAATATAGACTGGCGGAAACTGAAAGCCTAACATCCAGACGGTTTTATAATAGCTGTATGACATTGGGCCCCAAGTATGAACAGTATTAAATAATTAAAAATTGAAAGTTTGAGAGTTACGGGGCTTTTTATTATGTGGAACTGCTCTTTTGCGTATTAAGTGGTGAACAATGTGGTGTAACATGATATTTTTTTGTCCAAAAGTTGTTGGTAGCCAAGTATGTCAAGGCGAGGAACACTCAGATGTTGAAAGAGGTCGGTTAGTTGGCATGTTTGAAAAGGGTGCTTCATATAGTGAAATCTCCAGAAGGATTGGTCTTAGTACAATTACGGTATAGAGACTTGTTACACAGTGGATAAAAGAAGGATCTAATACTAGTAGAACAGGCACAGGTCCATACAGGTGGACAACAGAACGTGAAGACCGCCAAATTGTGTGGGTAGCTGTTGCTGACAGACTGGTGACTGCAGGCCAGATTTAAGCAGTGGTTACAGAGAATCATTCCCCGGATGATTGTAAACTAATTGCTTGAAACTGGGATACCCTCTCTGACCCCAATGGGATGTGTTCGATTAATCTGATTTCACCACCAGCGTCGTCCAACCTGATGTACTGCAAAACGCAAATGGACACGTGTGTTTAGAACAGAGTGTCGATTCTATCTATAGTAAAGTGATAATCAACAACTTAACGTCACATATTTACGATCCTCTGTTTAATAGTTTGGGGCCGATTAGTGTAGACAGCAGGAGTTGGTTGTTGTTGAAGGCATAATGACAGCCCACCACTATGAGAATGGGGTGCTATACTCTGTTGTGATACCCTCCATTTACACGATCCAAATCGTATCTTCCAGCAAGATAATGCCCCTCCTCATACTGTGGCCATCACAAGACAAGCCTTGCAAGGGGTTGCAATCACAATTTTGACCGCACCGTCCCCAAATTTGTCCCCAATAGAGTATGTCATGGGTAGGAACCTTAGATCACATGATCACCCAGCACAAACCGTGCAACAACTGACTGCACAAGACTTTCAGGCGAAGAGAGATAAGCCCCAAGAAAATATCCGAACGCTTATTGGTTTAATACCTATAAAGATACACGAATGAATAGGTGTTCATGACGGGTGCACTTCTTTTTGACACACTTATCTAGAGGTAATAAACTTGATCAATTTCAATTTGCTATAATTTCTTCTGGTTATGACTCTGGATATATCTACAAAGTTTCATGAAATTCCAGCATTCCTGTCTGAGTGAAACGTTTGCCGTTAGCATCGCCGAGAACGATTCGTACAGGGTAGTAGTTATACTGATGCAAAAATATTATAATGCTTAGTATGAGTAATATTTATTGATTAGTTACTTTACCTTGTAGCCGGTAAATACGATAATCTCTTCGTAGAAGACAATTTAAGTCATATTTCAGGCCCAACGCAGAAAAGGGGGGGGGGGAGTGGAATGATTTTGCAGCTAGCAATTATAAGTCAATATCTCTTAAACGGCCTCAATATATTATGAATAATTGACATATAGCCATGAAAAATTATTTGCAGGCATTATCTTTCAATTACGTTCATTCACTTCTCCAATTTCAAGTAATTTTGTTGTTAGCATCATACAAATTATGTTACATTCGTAGTGATGAAAGAACTCGCTTGTACTAAACAAAATTAATGTGATCAAACAAAATAGTGTTACTGTACTATGAGTGGGTCTCCATTTCAAATCGAAAGAAACGACTTCAGGTATATGGCATGCAGACCAAGTTACAATAAAAAAAGTTATCTGTTATCTTTTCTATGTTTCTTTTTCTATTTTTCAGTGCAAATGGAACCTAATGATTAGGATCAGTTTATGGATGCTTTGGATAGATAAGGTTTTTTTTAAATTCTTCAGAGAGAAGGAATTAGTAAACGTGTTGGGTGCATAGAACCTAGATAGATTTACACGAGACAACGTCGTAAAACGTAAATATAAAACGACGAAATTAAATGAACCCACTTTGTTGCTGGCAACTAATTAATAATTTAATGAAAAAGTTAATCGACTAAGTCGGCTCCAGCAGAGAATAATGTGTCTCTTTATTTCTTTCCTTCCTGTTTTATTAAAAAAGACTAATCCTCTTGAGCCAGTGAGAGTCGTAAACGGTTCCATCTCAATCTCGCTGAAGCTTTCACAGTAGATTGTGTTTGTGACGTCACACTTCTTGGGTAGGCACTGCGTTTACTAATCGGTAACTCATAAAGTGTTAATTGAAAGTGCATCAGTAAAACTTAAACACATTAATTTAGATTAATAAATGATGTCGAACCTAAGTTTATGTTTGAATTTTCAAATCTATTGATAAAGTGAATGTCACTTCTCTTGCGTTCTAACCCCAACAGTTTTACACAAATGTTAGTTATACAGCTTTACCCAAATCATAGTAGTGGGTCATACTGCCACGTACAATCAGATACAAAAATTATTTTCGTCACGTCTCACAAGAACCACATCATCGAGATTCTTTATTTTCTTATGCCCTTATGCCTCGCCAACATTAAGGTCATTAGAGGGAGAAAAGACTGAGGACAAGGAATGCGAAGGAATTCAGTCGTGGCCTTTTGAAGGAACCATCGCAGCATTCGCCTGGAGGGATTTTAGGAAACCATGAAAAACCCAAATCCGGATGGCTGCACGCGAATCGAACCCTCGTCCTCCCGAATGCAAGGCCAGAGCGTTACCGCTCACCACCACGCTTGATAAAAACAGTAGAACGTGTACGATAAAACATCAAAAACTAATTTAAACCTCACACAGTTTGAAGAGAGGTGACAGCAATTAGTACCTACCTTCGAAGATATCATCCTTTAATGTTGTTCGATGTCTTTATAACTGCTGATATTATTTCGTTTTCAGTTTTTTTGTAACACTTTCAAGTTATGATGCACAAGAACCAGCTATACTGCTCAGCTAAAAAGTTTAGTTATTTTAGCAACCGTCATAACATTAAAAAAAATTAAATTTTCGTGGTCTAATTTGGCTCATTAACTTGAAACTCCCATTCTTCCGTCTCGTGGTTAAACTCAACAGACTAAGTTTCCCTGAATATAATTCCAAGCTGTTTGGAATGTTTGGCTTAATAGTCAGCATACAATGCAAATACATTTTATTAATTACTGTCAGATTGATGAAAGACGTTTGAGCATCAACAAGCTGAGATTTTATATATTGAACTGTAGTGTCGAATACTTTATTATGCGATTTGCTGTTTGATTTCTGAATTACTTCAGTACTATACTTATGAATATTTTATCGTATACTAGCATTTCTTCGGCTTAGCCTGCGCGAAAAATGTTGTGCCTAGTAATGCGTTTTCCTTCTGTTTTTATTCCAGAAGCAAAGTTTAATAGTTTGTAATGTACTGTTTTGTAACCTTTGCCGTAAATTTTGTTATATTTATTGGAGTATTAATTTAATTTAATTGCTATGGTAACAATTTCCTTACACGCCAATTTTCCGTTTCCTACCTACATTTTCCCTCTAATAATTTCAATTTTAAATTGTTTTTTAATGCAGTGGTGTCATAAAGCTTTCCTGTGTATTCTAACGTAGAATACTTCAGAAAACTGAAGAAATAAATAACCAAAGTTGCGTAGTAAAAAAAGTATACTATAAGAATCAAAGAGTGGAGTGTTTATCTGTGTTGTAGCATGATCTGTGATGGTTATCTCGTAAAGAAGTGTTCATTTAAATAGCAGTTGGATCTGTGGTACTGTACCTACCTGTTCTCGGAATGGATGAATTATCATTTCTTGCAATTTTCCCCGGTCATAATATATGCCTCAAATTTTTAATTAGACTATAAGATTTCAGTTTGTTAAGACCCCATCGAAACTCGTTCTGTAGTTTTTGCGTTATGCCTGGACAAATTGTCAAAAAGACGCCATCCCGTTTACAGATTTTTAGTAGTATATACAGATTATATTTTTATAAAGCTCATTTTATAACTGTTCATATAGTTGATTTTTCAGGTCGATGTCTGTCTCCTCTGCCATTAACCTTTCAGCCTCAAATCTGTGGTTTCAACTCGTGGATCTCGGAAGATGGTCTTTTTTTTTCTTTGTATCCTGCTTTGCATGAGGTAGTGCGTCTACCTTCTCCTCCCATAATTCTGCAAATTTAGCCTACTTTGTGAGTTTAGTGGTAGAAAAGGAGATAAATAAATATTTATGATCACATATAAACGTATATTTTCTATGTTGGAAAGGGGAACATTTCCAATGGTAATTTTGTCATTTTATATAATAAGAAGCTCATTAAAAATAAAATTATGAAAGTGGTGCATATACAGTTTAAGCAATATATCAAAAGATCGCGCCGACGGTTTCTCTGTAGGACATAAAGAAACCATGGGTGAATGTGCGGGAAAGGGGCTCGAAATCTCGTTACCTGATAGCTTTTGTTTCTAAAAATTATAGCTTCGTAATGTGCTAAATTTATGTTTGGTTCTGTGAGTATGCTCATTTGTCTTTTGTTTACTCGTCCGTACATCAAACAAATGCTATGCTTGCATTTGATCCAGTTACCTGTATGTGTGTTCTTTAATCCTGTCGTATTTAATGAACTGCCCAATGTATCCAGAGTGTTCCCTCTGAACTCAGATAATCTATAACTAACTTGAGATTGCGAACTGCTGCTGCTCTCTGTTGACATTCTGTAGCTGGTTGGTGATGAAACTGCAAATAACTTGATTTAAATTCTTCTCTTCTTGTCTTCACGATGCATCAATCACAGAAAAACGGAGTAAAGGTACTCTTTCTTTTTTTTCTATTTTTTTTTTAAAAAAAAGAAAGAATCTAGAATACCAAAAAGATCTTGTGGTATATGTTTGCTTTCTGATCTGTACATAGCTTTTACATTGATTTTGTCAAACGGAATGTTGATTCAGCCCATTTTACCAAACATACAGGATTTCGCAACAATTTAGCACGATAGATCAGATTCCAATCCGAGAAAACGAATTGCAAAAACTTCTTTGTGTACCTTTTGAAAAATACTTCGATTGAGCAAGTAACATTGCTGTCCTACTAGGTTTATTTGACGGTAGTATTAACTTGACCTATAGCAGAATACTCCACAATACCTGTCTTAACGACCGAACGTTACCTGTTTTACTGTTGGAGCTAATTTACTCTATTTTATTTTAAATTATTATCTTTTAAAGATTTCAAGTTATTGATTATTTATTTTGGGATATTCTGAAGGGATAGACGTGCACTGTTAACACTGAATTTATGTTAAAAAAGATAACTGAACATTTATTTAATAAACATAAACAAGACGGTGGAAATCAATGATCTACATAAATTGTATCTGAGCATTTAAATAAAAACAAATTCTTACGACATGGGGCTCTAAACATCGTCCCAAACATTAATTTATAATTTACTAAGCACCACAGATATCGGGATGAGACTTGAAAAAAATGTCAGGAGTTTTGGGAAAACAGTGAAATGTTTAAGACATTGAAATAGTTCATCTTCCATCCCTCACCGCTAGCTCAAATGACATTTACAAAGTTGTAGCACACGTCCTCTCTCACTGTCGACATATTGCTCTGTAGGGTTGATTCGGGACGTATCGAGTGAAACACAGTGCAGTGAGTTAAATTTATAGGTAGATTACCAGTTTCTCCTTGACTTGTACTACGCAGCTGACATCTTGGTTATCCTAAACCATGGCCGATGTACAGTGTAATGGTATACTATGTTCATCCTGAACTGCCGGCTGAAGGTCATGTTCCCCTGCCCCCGCTCCTCAAGGCGAGGCGAGCATACCAGTGTTTACATGTAACCGAGGTGCGGCAACCCGCCTCGGGCCTTCCGCCGAACGACCGAGGCAATACTTCATAGAGAATTTGGGAGTGTACCGCACGCATTAGGGACGGGTATTTGCAGTGGTTCGTCTGCCTCCCTAGTTCATGCTGCCATCTTGGCACTCAGTCATCGTTTAAACACACTGTTAGTTGGAAATAAATAAAACCACCAAAATTTATTTAAGGAGTTTTTCGTAATAGTTTCGCGAAAAGGTGCTCTCTTTTGTTAAAGAGTATGAAAAACGTACCATATTGTGAAAGAAGGACGATAAACTTTACCATAATGCGATAAACAAAAAGGATGTTTGGCGAGAAATAAGGGCACTTATTTGAGAAGAGACTGACGTTTTTTTTTAAAAAAAATAAATAAATAGAAAGATACATTACGACGAAACACATCCGCCTTCACAACTTAAAGTGTCTCAGAATGTCTAGCAGTCATCTGGAAACTACAAGACTTGCAATGTGAGTCGACATTATTCTCCAATTTTACGATGTCCTAAACAATTTCCTAAGCTCACTCATTCACTCACCTCGATAGCTATTGGCTGGAGAACGGTGTCACGTGCGCTCGCAGAACAGCGACCTGAGATACCATTCGAAGAAATTTGTGATTATGTCCACAATTTAATAGCTAAGCAACTGCTACCAAATTAATTGCCATAAAACATTCTTTAAGATACCTTTTTGTAACGTTTCATAGTTAAAAAATGTTGATAAATTTGCAGCTGAAGAAACGTGGATCTACTTTTCGGTATCATGTTGCTAATGAAAGCAAGTTAAAAAACTTTAAAAATATTAAATTTCTCATTGTCTCTGCTGTAAACACGAATGCCAATTGTCATTCCGGCTTTGGATAAATTTCAATTTAATTAAAACTTTCACTAATGTTGTTTCTTGAACAAAGTTTATGCAATACAGTTCATTTGCATCTTAGGTATTTTACTGACCACTTTCGTTAATGGTATTTGTTCATGTTCGCTGTACGCGAGTCGTTAGGTTAAATGGACATCAGACCAAATATGTTACCTAATCAACTATTCTGGCAATTCATTTCTTCGGAGTTGCTCAACTGTTTAATAATATTGAAGGTGAATTAAGTTCTCAGGCCGTTACAGATATTATGACCAATGATTACGTTATGAGTGATTGCCCAGTATCAATAAAAAAACAACGTAATGCTTTCGAAGCAAACAGGAATTATTTAAATTTTGCAGAGTACATTTTAAGGGTCAAATACAAGTCAAGTTTGTATTTAAGCAATTATACGATTGCGCTATGGCCCCTGTTCGTGTTTAATACCTATCACTATTAATGCTTCTGAATTCTTCAGGCTCAAGAAATTTGATTCATCCTGAAATATAGGTCAAGTTTATATTTGGCCAAATCAGGTCAACCTGCCATAATCTTTCATCCTAGAAACTGGAACTATTCTAGACCTGTGATGATACGCAAATAACGGTCACGGGCATACACTAGTTGTAAAATATTTATATAGCTACGTACTTCTGGAATAATTCTTGAAATCAGCTGCTTCGATACGTTGAAAACATATTTCAAGTTAATAAATGAACCACCAGTTGCCAAGTATCTGAATGTTATGGCT
The DNA here is from genome assembly GCA_031002005.1 of Vandiemenella viatica. NCBI lineage: Eukaryota > Metazoa > Arthropoda > Insecta > Orthoptera > Morabidae > Vandiemenella > Vandiemenella viatica. The sequence goes on from CM061919.1 coordinate 210,466,193, forward strand.
AACCTTTCTTCAGTGGTTAATGATTTTCCAAAATTTGTATCATTCTTCAAAATTTTCTCACAAATTGATAAAAATATATACTCAGTGGTTGACATTCATGCAAAGTTTCGAAAATGGCTACTCTCTTCTTCTTCTTCGCTCATACTGTTTAACAATAATTTACAACTAGTGAGCATTATATTCCAATAAAGTCTAGCCGCCCACCACCGTCTTTTATTTCTCTTTTTAACTAAACTAGCAATCTCTTCGAATTTAGCACTAGCCACTGCTAAATTGACACCGCGATCCATATCCACGCTCTAACTTCACAACACTGACAATTCGTCAGAATAAACGAATGAACAGATATCTGTCTTGTTCGATGCCTCGGCGAACTGCTTTCGTGGAACCAAAGTGTACATACGTTCCGCCTCGACTCGCAGCGCCTCTGTCCCGTTCACGCGTTGCCTCGTACTGATATGTACTCGCCTTAAGGCGGCCACACACGCTACGGTACACCGGAGAGGTCTACCTGTACAGGTACACCTGACAGGTAGACCGAATTTAAATCGCCGAAACCTGGGAAATATTGTTAATGACGCTAAAAAATTTAGAGAAGATTTCAATATCTACTTTGTGAATGAGGATAAAGTGCCATGGCAAAATAAATTTGTTAACAGAAACAGATTCGCCTAAAATTGTTATAAACATTAATTTATGCTGCCAAGAACTTAAATTGTACATTATTTCCAGTTAAAATAAATAAAAATTCAGCAAAGACAATTTTTTAATTTATTTACCTCGCAATCACTTTCTTCCTCATTTATGTTGGAATTCGATCTTCTTGGGGTATCTTGATCACCCAGAAAATCAAATAGCTTGTAGTACCAAAGTGTTATTTTATGAATTGCATCTGTCGACGCTCCAGACTTCAACGAAGCTTCATATTTTTTTTTCTCCTTTCGGACGTTGCTTCTTAGGTTATTTATTTTTTTAATCACAGTCTGCTTATTAGCGCCAGATTTATACTCTTGTAATTTTTTCAATAACTTCGTTCACGCGGCTTGTCTCTTGCGGCGATCATGGTATTCCTTGCTCTTAACACGCCACAGACAGGGCTCTGATTAATAAATTTCGATAAATTCTTCTATAACTTTATTAATATTGCAATTTGACATGTTGTACGTTTGTAATTTGAAGCTAAACAAAGAAGAAAAACTGTTACGGCACTGAACACAACGCGATCTCTCTTCCACAAAGCTCTAAAATGAGACTGAAACCTGTACAGGTCTACCGCAATACCCCCACACACGCTCCGGTCTGTAGTCTGGCGCAGGTAGAAAGAATTGATTTTTCATTCTTCTCCGGTTACCTGTACAGGTCCGCAAACCTGTGCAGGTTTGTGGCACACACGCTCCGGTCTACCTGTCAGGTGTACCTGTACAGGTAGACCTCTCCGGTGTACCGTAGCGTGTGTGGCCGCCTTTAGGCGTGTGGTGAATTTCCCCTCCGCGTGTAGCGGTCGGGGCAGCTGGGTGAGGATAGAACAGACTGACCTTCAGTCGCCTCTCTTAACTGAACGGACTATAGTCAACAACGTTTTTTCTCTCTCTCTTTTTTTTTAAGCACTGCTACAACAAACTATTGTCGATGGATCACACCTGCAAACTCGGAAAACAGCTTGCGCTGAAACATACTTGTAAACTATCACTTATAAAGAACATGTCCTCACTACATCATCTCAGATCTTCTCTCTTCAACTCTGTGTCTCTCCTCATATGGGCACATGCAAACAAAATAATAAGAACAGTAACTTTTTGTTGTTGCTTTAGGGCGCGTCGACAGCGGGGTCATTAGCGAGTAACTTTTTCCTTTGCGTCCTCTTATGATGGGTGGGAACACATTCACACCTCGTTTTGCTCCACTGTTCGCTTTTATTACATTGCGTTCGGCCTGCCTCAGCTCTACAAATTTCTGCTTGTCGATTGTTTATAGTAATCTTGCTTCCCACTCCACCTCAAATTTCCACAGTCCCTGCGTTTCAGAACATTCTAGGAACTCTCCACCCAAACAGTGTTATATATTGTCGGGACAAATGTCAGTATCTTCTCATTTCTGAAAGGCCGTATGTTGTATCCACATGAATTCACCAATACATGTCTCATCAAAATATAATGCCTCTGTTCTATATCGAATATAGTTGATTTTAAGTACATTACACAAAAAGGATTTTCCTGATAGAAGAGGGCTGAAGCAAAGTGGTCCAATCTCTCTAGAGCTGTTTTAATCTATTTTGAAGATTGTGATGTCACTGTCAGAAGATGACCTGCAGAGATCGGTATATAACCTCCCTAAGACAGCAAAAGAGTACAGCATGGATATTTCCCTCAATAAAACCAAGGTTATAGCCTTTGTCGAAAAAAATCGCAAAACAACCAAACTTTCAATAAACAACACGTCCATAGAACAAGCAGCAGAATTTAAATACCTAGGTTACAACCTCAGCTACACCCTAGAAACCGGAATGCAACAAAAAATCACAAATTTCACGAAAGTTACAGGAATAATAAATAACACCTACAGACCATCTCTTGTTCAACAGCACAGAAGAATCAGGCTATAGAACATCCTGGCTAAACCTACACTACTGTGCGGCAGCGAGGCCTGGACACTAGGTGATGAGCGGAGACTAACGGCTGCTGAGATGCGATTCATGAGGAGAACAGCTGGCTACACATTACGAGACAGAAAGAGATCTGATGAAATCCTTAAAGAACTCAAAGTCAAACCAATTCTCCAAACTGTGCAAACCTACAGAACATCTTGGACAGACCATGTACTAAGGATGAAGACGGACCGGATCCCACGAAAAATTCTCAAATACCATCCAAGAGGCAGGAGAGATGTAGGAAGACCACCAAGAAGATGGATTGAGACCGTAACAGGCCACCAGGCCTAACACTGGACAGGAAGAAGTGGAATAAAAAAAAATGTATTAGAATGAATGGTAGAAGACATAATAGCTTGAGATTCGTCGATGAAATTGCGCTATTGTGCAAGTGCATTGAAGAACTACACCTTTTGGTGACTGATATTGCTGAATGCTTGTCTCTGACAGGAATCTTCCGAAAACAATTCCCAAAACAAAAGTGATGTCTAAGGGATCACAGCGTGGAACGTTATAAATAAGTAACAGGACTATAAAAAATGTTAATGACCACATCTATCTTGGCCACCATATAAACATGAAGGGAAATGTAAGAATAGAAATTTTCCATCGCGTGAAAGTGGGATGGTAAGCTTACGCCAGAGTAACTGAAGGAAACAATTTACGAAAGTTTATTTTTCCTACGCTGAGTTACGGGTACGAGACCGGGCAACAGAATGAATTTACAAATACGAAACTGAGAATTCAGCAACTAAGGAAAGCTTAATATAATGCTTCACTATGAAGGACCAGAAAGGGCTTCTGTCGAAGGAAGTTGGAAAGGCTATAGACTCTGATGGCAGTAGAGCATCCATGTTGCTCCGGGAAAAGATAACAGATGGTCAAAAGTTATATAAGAGACAAGCAGATCGTCAGAGACAAAGGAAAAAACACGCGAGACCTATGGGGAAAAAACTTATGGAGCGTCAGAGGAGTTAAATAATAGAGAATTACAAACATCAACATGCATGGAAAAGATTGTTGGCATATGGAGTGTTAAATGATAGAGAACTAACAATGACCACCATATACTTAATAAAACGTTTCCTTATGACTCTAGGCGATCACATCGTCATACAATTGAACTGAATTATGGTAATGATGATTTGTGAAGCACTTTTAGTTAAAAACATTCGTGCTCGTGGTCAGATAGAAGCTAGCAGTATCACTTTGACTACTATGTTGTCTGAGTTGGATTTCTCTTACATTGTTACGCAAAGAAGATAAAATTCTTTCACTTATTACTTTAATTAAAGTTTCATATTTCAAGACAGATAGTATATCTGACAAAGATGAAATTTTTGAATTCATCAGAGCTTTTTACAGCAACCTATATAGCAGCTTAGAGGAAACTCCGATATTCTCTGCCCCCTACAATGTATCCACAGTGCCAGCTATACTCCCATCTGAAGTCAGATATGCTATAGATAACATGAAAAAAGGAACGGCCGCTGGCGACGAAGGTCTCTCCGTTGTTATTTTGAAGCTAGTTGGCGAACCAACTATCAATCACTTGGCTAAAGTCTTCTCTTACTGCCTACACAATGCATCCATCCCTTCTTCATGGAATAAAGCTAAAATCATTCTGCTACACAAAAAGCGAAGTATTCATAACGTCAAAAACTACAGACCTATATGCTTGTTTGCTGTTCTGTACAAAGTTTTTACAAAGATCGTGTTGAACCGAATCAGTTTCACCCTTGATTCTGCCCAATAAATTGAGCAAGCAGGATTCCGCAATAGCTTTAGCACAATCGACCACATTCTTGCCCTGCGAGAACTAATTAGTCGCGCAAATATCAGATGCCTATTTGTGTAGCCTTTGTAGATTTCGAAAAGCCATTTGATTCAATAAGTCACAAGGCTGTCCTACAAGCCTTAACTGAACGTGGCCTGGAGACAGCTTATATTAGAATGCTCCATAATATCTATCTCACCTCCTCACCCTTTGCCAATGTTAGAGAACCAGCCACTGAGTTACACATCAAAAGAGGTGTTAAGCAAGGTGATCCCATCTCTCTAAAATTATTTTTAGCTGTCTTGGAGATGGCAATGTCAGAGCTAGAATGGACGGAAAAGGGAATTAGAATCAATGGCAGATTTGCTGATGACATTGCGCTTGTTGCTAATGACCTTGATGAACTCCAAACCTTGGTTACCGGCCTCGCCTCTGAGTGTAAAGCAGTTGGCCTAAGAATGAATCTACCAAAAATAAAAATTTTGTCTAACATATGGGCCACAGAGGGTAGTGAACAACTAGATAATGAATCTTTAGAAAATGTTAATGAGTACATTTATCTTGGCCAATTTGTAAATATGAGGGATGATGTAAGATCCGAAATTTTCCGTCGCATCAAGCTGGGATGGCAAACATTTCAGAAGCATTCTATTACCCTGAAATCTAAAATGCCCTCAAACCTAAAGCAAATAGTCTATGACCAGTGCATTCTTCCGGTGCTGACATGCGGCTGTGAGACCGGGACTCTAAGTGAATTTACAAGAAGTAAACTAAGGACTGCTTAAAGGGCTATGGAGAGGTCAATGCCATGCTTAACCAGAAAAGACAAGAAAAGAGCAACAGACATTAGGCCAGTTACATAGGTCGCAGATATCTTAGAGAAGACAGCATCCCTGAATTGGCAATGGGCCGGCTATATTGCGCGGAGAAAAGACCAGAGGTGGACAGAAACAGTGTTAGAATGGAGCCCAAGAGATCACCCCTGACCGAGAGGAAGATCACCAGACCGATGGGACGAAGACATACGCAGGGTTGTCGGAGTTAACTGGCAGAGGATCGCCCAAGACTTGGAGAAGACTGCTCAAGTTATATCTGAAAAAATCATGACTTTAAGAGGCCACATCAGAAAATGATTGAACTAGCTGATAATAATAATGAATACACAGTCTCATCAAAGCTGAAAATATAGTACTACTAGCTGACCCGGTCACGCGTTGCTGTGACTTTGTAATTATAGTACGTTGGATTAATGTTATTCTAAACTTCCTAAAGTAGTCAAATTAATATTCACTAATAAAGACAAAGCATTGAAGTCGATTTGGAAATTCAAATGTAATTGGTAAATAATTACGGAGAATTGAGGACAAACGATCATAAAAAAAATTAATTTACATTTTATTACAAATTACTTAATTAAAATTATATAAAAATTGATGTTTATAAAAAAAAAAATTTTTTTTATTTATTATATATTATTTATTATTTATATAGTTTATTTATTTATTTATATAAACTGAAATTTCAGTTTTATAAATGAGGCAAATGAAGTTGATTTTTAAACATTTTTAACAATTATTTTCATTATTTTAAATTATTAAAATTTATAATTTTAATTTATCTAAGCGCTAATTAGTGCACAATATTTTTAGTTAGCCTGTCTTTTGCTAATACAAATAGATTTAATAGTTTCCCTATACGTGAGCAGGCGACATATAGTTGCCCATGGGAGAAACACTTATTTTCCAAATCCAAGCCGCAAACGGACATTGTTTGGCCTTGTGACTTATTTATTGTCATAGCGAAAGCCAGACGAATCGGAAATTGAAGCCTTTTAAATGGTATTGGATATTCTGATTGTATCATTGGAATACGTGGCAACAGGACGATTTCTCCTTTAAACATTCCAGTCAAAATAGTTGCTTCAAGAACATTTCTGGTGATCCTTTTGATCACCAAACGTGTACCTTTGCATAATCTAGGTGGATTCAAATTACGAAGAAGAAAAATCGGTGAACCAATCATTAACCGGAGATTGTGTGGCAGCATTCCTGTTATATCCAAAGAGTTTAAAAACTCATTTGGAAAAATTTACGGCTTCATTTTCATCTACAATAGAATTTAAAAGACAATCAGATCACCTGGCAACAACTGTCGTATCTGGAAGTTAATTTCGTTGACATCAACATTTATGCTGCCAAAATAGCACGATTACTGATCCAATTATGATCTGAGTAATTATTTGATATATCCAGGAACACACGCTGAGTTAGTTCATTTTTGAGTGAACAACAGTGCGGAATCTGTCTGGCAATTTGATGTATTGTGTATTTCGATGCAGTTCTATTTCACCTTTACCAATATCCAGCAATTGCTTACAAAATACCTGTGCCGATGGATCATTTTGAAACTGTACTCGCATGTTCATGGTCAATCAAAGTGTTTCGACATTCCACCATAAAAACTATTGTTTTAAACATACGTTAATCTCATCCGCAAAAGTAGAGCGAGGAATCACTGGTAATGTCTGTCGGAAGCCACCAGATTCTTGCATACGACGCTCAGCTGTCCTGATTCTTTGAACTTCCTTACTTGTTGAGTAATGAGCTCTCTCATCGTGCGTCGTGCCTCTCTGCTACACGCATTGTCGAGGTTAGATTCTTTGGTGACATTTCACTGAAAAATATTTTAATTACAACAAAAAGTGCCTTTCTGAAAGACTTAAAATAAGACACTATAATACAGTGGTGAAATCGGAATTTTTGGGTCCATTGAAAAATACAGTAAAATGGAAGTTAAGAACTAATGAGGAAATATATAATAACATTGAAAAATAACAGAAAGAGAAGAATTATATTTTTTTTCGATACATTTATAGCATGGATGACACCAGGCTTTCAAGAGGTTTAGAAAGATTTGAAACGAAATAATACCAGTGAACTGTATGGAAAGAAAATTTTTTCGATAGCAGACTTGAATATGGCAGGATTCAAAGGTAGAGAGGAGTGTAATAATGAAGGAGTACTGGGGAGGAAGAAAGAAAAAACAACACGAGAGGAATTGAAATTGACACGTGGTCTCTAGCTGACCAAAAGAAGAAGAAAAATGATAAGCTAGCGAGAAATACTTACACGATTCGAATTTATCGTAACGTTTTCTTCAATGTTATATTCATGTGTGTAATTACTTTGTCGTTAGGTATAATGACACACAAACGATGAACAACAATACAGTATAATTATAACACAATACACAGCACAATTAAAATTGAAGAAACTCGCACATATGGCGTGGAATAGACTGTAGCATAAAAAAATCGAAATACAGCCCCATCTACTGGATGGTTCGATAAATTAACACACCGTCATCTGTTATGAATAAACTGTAGCATAAATAAATTGAAACAGAACTTGATCTACTGGATGATTACCCAACCTAGCTAACCAAGTGTTGTATCGATAAGTTAACACATCGCCATCTGTTAGAAACTTATGGAACTATAATAATAATTTCGTGTGGTCGTAATGACCTGGTGACATGGTTTCTACTGGCTGGGCATTCTGCCTCTGTCGTAGGCACCTTTACCTAGCCCGCCCATCCTGCCTGGTACAGGGGACCTACATTTTAACGTCGAATCCGAACCACAGTACCGTCCTGGCATATTTCACCTTACAAAGCATGCTGCCCCGGAGATGAATGCCGGGTTAAGTGTCTATAAAAATCCCCGCTGAGACAGGGACTCGAACCGGGGACCTCTCCGTCTCCAGTCAGACACCCTAACCACTAAGCCAGCAGACCGCTTATCTTTGGTGGCTTACAAATAATTACAAACCATTGTCCTATGACAAACATTTAATGAACATTTATTTCACAAATAATAAATATTGAGGTCTATAATCCAGATAAAAACTATCCTATCTTTTAAGTTGGACTAAATTACACACAGTAAGCCAAATTTCATCTAAATCGGTTATGTAGTTTCGGAGTTCATCCCGGACGAACATCGTGACACGAGATTTTTATATATATAAAGATATCGTAATACTGTTCGCATGCCGAAGGCATGGTACAATTACTTGCAGAGAACAAATTATTCAAGCTTTCTGAAGTCATTTATTTGTACTGGCTCTATGTATTAAAAGTACTTTTTTTTCATTTTTCGTATACAGCTAATTTGTTCTTGGTTTAAACGTCATTACTTTAGATCCCCCGAGTTTCGCACAATACTTAAGTAACAAAATGTATGAAATGTTTTAACAATGTAACATAAATAGAATTAACTCTGCTAAGTAAGTGTTGATTCCTGACAGTTGTTAACATCACTTCGCTGATATATACTAGTTTAGATTCTTATCCAGAATTGCTCTTTTTTTTAATTGAATGGAACGATAATAACCTTCCTCTTATAAAGGAATTAATACCCCACAATGAGAAAGGGTGCGATAAAAATATTTGAATACGTACCTTTTCGGAAGAAAAAACATCACATTTTTTTGTTTTGTTTTTGTGATTATACATATCCACGCAACATGGTTAGATAACATCACGTAGTTAGTACAGGACTACTAACCTACAAAGTTGTGTGATGATATTTTATGGGAACACTTTTGCTTAGGACTTGATTTCATATATCAAACCGTTAGCTGAATATTCATGGATGGATTATGATTAGCTAGGGTTAGTGTTAATTGTTGCAAAAAGTGGTACAGGCGTCCAAAACTATATTCGTATTGAATATAATAATTTTAGTTTTATTTCAAAATAATAGCGTTACAGAAAATATTTCAATACTGTTCAATACACCAATACAAACCTTTTGTACTTGACTTATAAGAAGATTAATACATAAAGAATTGGAAGAAAACAACATAAAAAGTTATCTACAAACAATAAAATATCTGATATAGATTATGGGACGTTAAGATATGACATTGCTGCCGTGATGTTGGCAATTAGGTTTGAAAAATAAGAAATATCAACAGTACCTCTGATCACCATCAATCTTTCCTTACAGCTTATGTTGAAGTGGAATAGAAACTAAAGTGGCAATTCCCTTACACTTATCACAAATCAGCAGTCTTCGCGCGTACTAAACGCAAACATTAATCTTATGCTGTCTTTTAATAGGATTTTTACGACCCATCGATTAATTTCTAGATTTTGAGCAAGGAACTCTATTTACCATCATTTATACATATTTTTCAAAATAAAGTTCTTAGCATTAATATTGATGCACTTATTAAGATATTTAAAATTCAAAATTGAAAATAGTGCTACTTTGATCTCTATGATATTCAAAAGATTTTTGTGCCATATTCAGTCGTCTTTTAGTTCATACAGTGGAGTTGAGTAATTATTCTAAACAAATTCTACTACCATTTATGGAAATGGTTTTACTTTCTTCAAAGGTATGATGTCTCTTTTAAAAATGTTTTAATAATGTCGGATACATTTTACAGTAATTAGTGTATAAAATATTTTAACCGGATATTTTTTAACGAATGTACTTTCAAACCTCTGTTCATAATTTTGTCTTTAAGATGTCAATCTTTTATTTCCACTTGTTTTATCGATAACACTGCTGTCCTTGTAGGTGTCCTCGCATTTAATATTCACTCTTTATTTACTTTATTGAACTTCAAATACACTTTCTTCAAACACATTTATTTTCACTGTTATGTTTGAACTACACAGGTACGTCATTTTGTATTACCTCAATTCTGACTTCTTCAAAAACACATCTTGAACAAGACATTGATTTCTTTATCCAAAGAAATTCGTTCTATAAATACTGTTGCCAGACCATACTTTGTTTTTCTCTAGTTTTGTGTATAAAACTGAAATTGTTGCTTGTACGTTCTACTCTAACGAAAAACATTTTTATTTTCTTTTAAGATATTTTAAACAAAACTGTGATCCAGGGTCTATGACATTGTTGCCTGCTCTACAACAGTCAGTTTCACGTCTCACAATGTTTGAACAAATTTCATCTAAGAGTAAATGCTCTCAGGGTTTGAGAAATTCCGTGCGAAACCATACTTTTCATTGTGCACCATATCTCTAATATTATTTCGTCTGAACTTTCACAGATGATTTAATGTCTAGAGGTTTATTAAAGCTAGATATTTGTTAAGATGGATTAGGATACTTTTGAAGATTCCTAAGTGCAATTCTATAGGCACTTCACTAAAAAGATGAAGAAGTATTTTCTGGCACACCCATTTTAAAATTATTTAATACTTACGTTGTTGCTCAGTTTCTATTGGTTGAATGTACATGTGTAACAAATAACTTCGAGAAATATGGCAACTATAAACCAAGACCAGAACATAACGTTTTCTTATGTCGTTCTGTTGTTAATGCTGCTAACAAGTAACTGCCTTTTTGAGTTTTATAAATGCAGACTTAAAACTTTTCTTATGGTTTATATGAGTAATGTATACAGGGTTAATAAAGGGAACATTTCTTGTGACTTTTTATTGACGTCTCAGAAATAACTGATTCGTGTCATATCTGATTAAGTTCACTGTTTTTGATAATAAACACGAATCAAACTTACTACATATTCAATTTCCTATGACAGATGACGTAATGAAACAAGATACTATAGTTGCAGACAAAATATTCAAATAATAGACGTGGCAGGTAAATCGTTAGCAGCATTACAAAGGATATCAGAATTTTAAATGTTATCAATAATATCATAAAAATCTGACTATCTTCTTTTTTATTATTTTTAACTGATTCAGGTAGAGTATATAACCTCTCAGTGTTTAATACCATGCGCATTTCAGAGAGGGAAACTTCAACTATCAAAACACAAATGGCGATACCTGTTCACACGGGCCAGTATAATTTAGAAGAGTGAAGTCAATTTAATGGAAGAATATGTGAGTTTAGTGCTCGTTGACAATTGGATTCTCAGCGCCGCAGATCAATGTAAGGAATACTTATAAGATTTTCCAGTTAAGGAAAGGGCTTTGTGCAGTAATCGATACAGAATGTCACTGAATTATGAGGACTCCTTGCAATTAGATGTATTTAAGACAACATGACATCCAGTAAACTTTAATCAAACGAACTCTCCTGATATTTCAAATGAATCTAATTGCAAATTTATTTATGTTAACAAATTTATGAATTTCTAAGAATTGGCCTAAAAGTTAGGTGGCTATACTTCAAGCACTGACTATTGTTTTTTTTTGTTGGTATGAGAAATGTTTTTTGTGTCTGCGTTTCCTTGGTTCTGTTTTTTATCTTATAAAGAAGCGATGAACCAATAAAAAATACTTTCACTGGTATCGTTTTCCTTGTTCAGACGTATGGGGGGTTCGTAAGGAAGCGTTCATAAATTACGTGACACTTCGGCCTCTTTTGAATATCCCCTCCCCTCATGCAGCCTTACGTGGCTATTGCCACGACCCACCACCGCCATCCCGTGTGGAACGTAGTTTTTTCCGTTTTAATCCCAGAAGACATTTTGTGCTGTACTCTCCTACCAGATTATCATCAAAATTATTACGTATATAATGAACACGAACGAAATTTGGTGTACATACTTTTTATAATTACAAATATTCTGAATGAAAAGATGACACAAGTCACTCCTGCAAAACATTAATCATTTGTTTCATTTGTTTTGCTTCAGTTCTGTCAGCTTTCTTTCTATGTTACCAGGGAATAAACCTTTGACTTCTTAAAAGATTTTCATAGCCCACTGAAATGATTTTACATATTGAAAATCCGTTGAAAAAACATTTACTTGAGCGAACGCTATAATTAACGATTCACTGTATGGAACAAAATTAGAATTATGTTATCAACGAGTGATTTAGTGACACGGGGGCAATCCGAATCAAAGCAGCTGTTATTGAAAATATCAAAACAATACGAACTGTGACTGGCATGGAAGATCTGCTCCGATACCTGTAAAGGAATTTGAGTCTAGTTACCGTGTGGCTAAATTTTCTCGGCGCGTATTGCGCCGGCTCTGTTCTACCCGAACACTATGACTTCAAGTCGCACGCATATGCGGCACTGTCAGTATATAAGGTATCTAATATACAAAGATGATGGAAATAAATATCCACACGCTCTTGTGTATTCTGTACCCTATTTCAACTGCAACAGAATAAAAGAAAGAAATGCTAAGTGGCTTGGTTCGGACCCAACTCTCCCCCCACACAGCTCGGCATAGCTTTCTGCCCAACCTCTCCCCTCCCCTTGGTCGAGTCACGTAGTTTACTGACGCTCCCTAGCCATGTTACACGACCTGGCTGTACGATTTTATGAAATCTAATGCTAATTTCAGAGGGTAAGAATCTATCACACAAGTGACATTGATCTCTCGTAGTCCATACCACAAGTACCGCATTTAATTTTAAAGACATTAAGCCTGAGAGGCAATGAAACAAGATATTAGGTGTAGTGTTTGTTTGACAGTGCGGTTGTGAGTTGCGCCCGGGGTGAGGACTCTAGAGGCTGGCCCAGGCGACCTCTTCGTCGTCGCCGCCCCCGGGCCGCCGCCGTCAGTCGACATCGTCGATGGTGGCCGCCACGGTGGCGTTGGGTGCGATGGTCACGTGGTTGGTGGTCTGCAGAGGCACCGTCTCCGTGTAGTAGCGGCCGGTGTAGCCCGTAGAGTTGGCGCCGCCCACGCCGCCCCTCGTCGGCGGACGCCGCCCCCCGCGTCGCGCCAGTCCCCGGGACGGCCCCAGGCCGGGGTGGAGTCGCGCCAGCACCAGAAGTCGAAGGCGCGGCGGAACTCCTTCCGGAACTTGCCTGCAACAGGTGGGCAGTCGCTGGCCGCTCAAAACACTGTGCGTCTGATCGGGAAGTTGCCTGACCACATTAATTATCCACGTCTGAACTTCCTCGATAAATTTACAATGCCTGACTACCTTTCCAGCAATAACGACAGTAGGAATCTTACAGAGTTGTTATAAATAATTCAAGCGATTTAACAAATTTACTGTTGCTATATTATTTGAAATATTGACATAAAACTTTACAGACATATAAAAAATTTCACAATGTTTTGCAACCACGTTTCAACTTTCTACCACGAGAGTGCAGACGTGAACAGGATATTGATAAATTGATCGATCGGTCGTGGTTGGGATAATTATCAGCAATTCCAATGATGACCTCTACACTCTTCCGATCTAGCCGCATGCGATATTTTGTGATATTATGTGAAAGATCCAATGTTTAAGCCTCGTCTAGCAACAAATCCAACAGAACTGTGAGCTACCATCAACAGTGCTTTTGAACAGATTGATATGTACATGCTGTACCGAATGTGGCAAGAACTTTATTTTCGACAAGATATCTCCAGAATGGGTAAGGGGACACATATGGATCACTTGTAACACGTCAAAAAACTTCTTGACTTTTTCTGTGTGCCTGTAATGTTTTGTGACAGTATGACAGTTAATTCAGCTACAGTAAATTTGTGTAATAGTTTCAGTTATTTATAATAATATTGTAAAACTGTATAATACACATTGTGAAGCTCCGTATTGCGTTAAGGGGGCTTGACAGAAGGACAGACAGATAGAGCTACAAATGAATGTAACCACGAGGGTTCTGTCTTTCATTCAGAAACACGTCTTAAGTCTAAAAAGGCTTACCTAAACCCCAACCCCGTTAATTATTTTTTTATTTAACTGCCTCACAATCACTGGATGATTCCTCTTGCAGTTTCATTTATTTTAAGCAGAGCATTAATTTTCTTGCTTAATGCACATTTCACCGAGAAGATCGATGGGGAAATACAAATTTAAATTAAATTTGCAATGTTTAAAAATATTATATTGTTTATCCGGAATGTATAACTGACGACTTTTTTAAATGAATAATGTTGACAATCCGTGTATTATTTTCGTTGTGTGTGATCCATGAGACCCAGATTCATACTAATTTCGGGCTTCTTGATTAAGTACATATTTGTCGGAGACAGATAAACATTGATTAATTGTAAATTGGTATATTTTTCGTAAGAATGAGCATTGTTTTAATGGATATGAATTGTTTAAATGAACTGTAATTTGATTAGAAACAGTGAAGTATCTGAAATGTTCACGAAAATATAATTAACAATGTTGTGAAAGCCATAGAGTTAAAAGTGTGATTTTCGGCTGTTTGAAAATATTTGTCGGAGACATATAAACATTGATTAATTGTAAATTGGTATTATTTTCGTAAGAATGAGCATTGTTTTGATGGATGTGAATTGTTTAAATAAACTGTAATTTGATTAGAAACAGTGAAGTATCTGAAATGTTCACGAAAAGACTATAATTAACAATGTTGTGAAAGCCATAGAGTTAAAAGTGTGATTTTCGGCTGTTTGAAAATATTTGTCGGAGACATATAAACATTGATTAATTGTAAATTGGTATATTTCTCGTAAGAATGAGCATTGTTTTGATGGATGAGAATTGTTTAAATAAACTGTAATTTGATTAGAAACAGTGAAGTATCTGAAATGTTCACGAAAATATAATTAACAATGTTGTGAAAGCCATAGAGTTAAAATGTGATTTTCGGCTGTTTGAAAATATTTACTTTTATAAATGAACGCAGTTTTTCTCGGTGTTGTTTATTTATGAATGTTTCTCGGGAAACAAACCGAGTAATACTATTATTTATAGGCAATATTTCAGATTTGAAGATGGAAACGGAGCTTTGTGTCGCCAAAATATTGTGTATAAATAATAGTATTACTAGGTTTGTTTCCCGAGAAACTTTTATAAATGTTTAATTTTGTCAGTCTGATATTTAAACGCTTGTCGATATTTCCTATTTTCATTTAAAAATGTTTCTACGTGAGTATAAGTAACTTTGTTTATGTTATAACTGTTTTTACGCGATGTCTATTGTTGGAGCGATTATAGGTACTCGAGAAGCTACTGTCGGCTTCTTTAATGCTGTCTAGAATATCCTGTACTGCCAATTTAAGCTCCAGAGATTGCCAGTAGGCGAGTTTGCTTCGATTAGTTCTAGCAGGACGCTGTCTGTTGTATTATTAATGTGTTTAAAATCTTTGGGAAACGTTTAATGTCTTATTTATGTATGTGTTTATAAGGATTTCGGCGAAATAAAAAGTTAAACAAAACGTGTAGTGACGGTATTGTTATTGCAGCAAATACCTTAACATTAAGAAATCATAGAACTAAAGATTCATACTTTGGTAAACGTTATAAATCACCTGACTCACGAAGAAAAATCCGTAAAACTACGAACGCCACAAAGTTCAAAGGGGTTTCATAGTTGTTGAACAATATTTTTGGTTTTTGTATGAGGTGAATCTTATCAACAGCCCTCAAGACTGATTTGTGTGATGATGTCGAAAATAACTCCTCCTAATTTTTATGTTTGGGTAGTACAATATGTATTGGGAGGAACATCTTTTTTCCAAACAGACGTAAGACAATATTCACTGCAGATTATGTCCTCCCAACATCACGAATTGTAGGTAGATAATTTTCGATTTAACCAACTACAGCGTCGAAGAAGTTTTATCATGAAAACTTCCAAAATCAAGTTCACGGGTTACGTGAATACAGTATATTCAGTAACAGTAACAATTATTGAAGAACTCTACAACAGTTGATATGCCGCTCATACGAGAAGGGATTTGGTGCAGTTCTTCAAGCTGTAGAAAAGATATAAATTAAGAGAATTCTGTTTAAAATGGGAATGTGACAGGATGGTTTTTTGGTAGTTAATGCATATAATTGGAAGTGTATCTTAAAATTCATCAAACATTTATTGTTCTTCGAATGGTAATAAGACATCATACAGAATTACATCCAGGGTAATGATATGTAAGTCTCTTACGTAGCGTAGTTTCCCCCATATTGGTAATATGTTCACTTACTGCTACCAACTGCAAAACATGTTTTACAGTTAATATTTCATATATTACAGCGATACATGAGAGATGAAACAGGGAGCTCTGTAGAATTATGAGGAAGCATTGGCAAGAAGTAGCATGTTTAGCGAAGTTAATAACATACTTCGTAAGAAAAGGTGAAAAATGGACTCAGGAGACAGTTAATTGTTTTTGAGAAACTTCAATAACAGAAAACAGTTTCCGGATAGTTCTTTTGCACCTTTTAGCAGGAGGGGTTATATTCGTGACGTATCTGTTACAAAATATTTGTATTAAGCCTTGTGGGATTGAACGTTTTAATGTTGAAAATTCACAAAACTCTGATTTGCTTATCAGTAGATATGAATTATTTTTTCCTGAGCTACGAATACAGAAATTACGCAACAAAGATCATAGTGACATATTGTTAGAATTACTCCACTTTTGACATGGATCATAAATAACATAGTTCTGCTGGTAGTCTAAAAATAATTTGTTAATAATTTATAGTGTATTTATACTAAATCAAAAAACATAAAATATTTTGCATTTGTAATATATGGCATGTAGATAACTTGATGCAAAATAAAAAGAATGATCAGCCATATGATAGAATACGAGAAACAATTATTACATTACATTCTGTCAGTGAGACAGATGTACGACGGACAAATCAGAGGATATTTACAACAGTTTAGTCCTGGTGATAATGGCTAATTCGATAAGCTACATTCTGCAGTTTTAGTGCGTCCAAAACAGAACATAAGGGTCTCGGAATAAGTTGATAATTAATTCATTGTCATCAAAAGATCGCAGGAAAAGCTTCTCGTATTTATCACATTATCTGACATATGTTGTAATTTAGGAGAGATAATATATTAGGCTGAAATAATTTTTTTAGACGTTATTGACAAAATATTAAATCAAAGACATCATAATTTCTGTGTAACAGTTTTATCAACTTATTAAGAAAAGTTTATTGAATTTGGCATGCTTAATCTCCCACATCTAAGTTTGGAAAATAATCATGAAACGACTTTTCTAAAAGCATTGAAAGAGAGGAACATTAATACACAGATAACAAGCATACTGTGTTAAAATTGGCAAGATGTTATAGACAATAAATAGTTTACTGGAGAAACATTAAAACCATTCACACAATCCTTCACAAATCTGAACATACTTAGCACATACTTAGCATCATTTTTCCATAAATAATTTCTATTCGACATCTGTAAACGCTTAACAAAAGACACATATCAATCACGTTAAAAACAATATGTGTTTCACATGGCATTGTGCGACACATAGAATACTGATTGATACCGCAGATTACACTTGCATGTTACGTATACCAGAATTCAATATTTAATTATGTATTTAAACTCAGGTACAAAAATATATGGCTATGTAGTCCTAAAGTTCTTTACGAGTAAATAATGTTGTGACAAAATGTGCAGCGCAACAAATGGAAACAGAGTTTTACAGTCTTTTCCTTATGTACACAATCCATTAAAACGTCCCATATTCACTTTTATTAGTCCAAAAGAAGCCTGTAAGTCAGTACACACCAAAGAAAAAGAGTTATCTAAGTGTACAATCTCGAAGAAAATAAAATGCTCGTAACAGACGAACAGGTACAATTGTCACGCGTAAACATTTCAAAAGCTAGACATATATATGATTTTCTGCCTACAGTTATTTAAAAAATAGAAAGTTTATTTTAGACACCGAAATCTCATAGCATTATAAAGAAAGAAATGAACTTTAAGTAGTATCCCTCCTCAAGGGATGACTTCACATATATATATGAATTCTGTCGGCAGTGATATTCTCAGAGAAAAACCAGACACAATTGCTATTGTCACAATGATTCGTAACCTAACAGTAAATCCGTTACGCGGTTGGTGATTCTTATCTTATCCACGATGTTTTGTTTAGGAAAAATTTGTTAAAAGATGGCAAGGTACGAACCCACCACAAGGGTAAATTTTGTTTAGGCTGAAGTATTTGTCACGTGAACGGGGGTAGAAACAACCAGGAATGACGGGATGTTAGGAAATAACATTCGATAACAGCGGTTCTTGTTCCTCGCAAAATCATACAAGTAGACTGTCAGATAAGTATTTATCGGATTTTAACTGTTTTAAGCATAATCAAACTGCAACACTTTATTATAATTTACGTGAAGCCATAGTTTTGTTTGTTTTAAAAGAAATAGGCGTTCTAATAATTGAAATTTCCGCTCAAATAATTAGTTCCTGGAATGCAGCAAGCAGTTGTAACTAGCGGATTTTGATAGAGCAACTGAACAGCTGCTTAATTACAAGATAAACTGTTCTAGGTTCGCACCCCTCCAGCAACAGTTATGCAACGAAATATCTAGCTTACGTGATTACGAAATAAATTTTCTATTAAAAACACTCTTTCTAAAACAAAGAAGTTCACTTAAAAAATGATAATTATCAAATGAAATATGAATGCCAGTGAATTATGAAGTCATAGCAATATTGTTTGAAGTTTGTGGCAAAATTATTGTTTCTAAGATTCATGATGATTTGGAATGTAACTATAACCATTGCTAGTAACAAACAAACTGAATAAAGTAGCAGTCTTAATTTATTTATTAGAGCAACGAAATAAATGATATTGCTGCCGAGGAGAAAAGCCAGAATTTTCACTTTTATGATAAGCGCATTAACGTTGCGCTAATAAACAACTCTTTCAGTGGGTCTTGTATTTCAGGTACTAATGACCTGAGAGGAAATTCAGGGAAACTCATTTTTTTCCCACAAAATGGGACATATCTACTTACACAGTTTCGCAGAAGTCTTTTTTTAGTGCTGAAGAGGTTTTAAGCTTGAAACAATTAGAATCTGTTAGATAAATGTCTGACTGTCTGGTTGTTAGTGTTCTTTGCAGTATCCGTTAAATTGATGAAGAACATTAATATCGTGAACACTTATAATTTATATGACAGGAGCGGGGAGATGGCGGATATTGATAATTGTGTTGTAGTTACCGTAGAGTTATATACATGTTTGAAAGTGTTATTCCGTTTTTTTTTTTTTTTGTTTTTTTTTTTTTTTTGTTTTTTTTTTTTTAAAAGAATATCAGAAATAGTTGGCCAGTTAACAGCTAAGAAAAAAACCAAAAACGTAATACTCTGATTATTTATGTGGCGCCAACAAATTACCGTTTGGAGAGCTCATTTAAAAGATAAAAAAAGGTAGTGGATTCGGGGTTTTGGTTGGTTAATCGGTGCGTTTTATCAGGGCAGGGCTATTCCATTTGCGCCGGGTTGACCCCTGCGCTTTGTGGTCGCAGTGCCCTTGCGCCGTGTGATTAAATTATGCTGATTTCGGTTTTCCATGGTTTCCGGAAATCATTCCGGGATGGTTCCTCTTAAAGACCATGGCCTAACTCCTTCCCGTTACTGTTCATAATCCCAGTCCTTTAGAATTGATGCCTACAACACTCAGTGATTCGTGCGCTAGACGAGGGGGGAGGGGGGTCGTAAACCTCTATTTTTTCCGTTGTTTTAACTTTTTTTTTTTTTTTTTTTTTTTTTTTTTTTTTTTTTTTTTTTTAAGAAAAGCAGCTTATTCCTAGATGGTACTTTTAAAATGTCAAGGCTGAATTCCTTCATATTACTTGGCCTCAATCCCTCCTTTCTTGGCTAAAAAGGATCCCTGTGACTCAACATTAGCCATACTTCGGGTCTTCACCAGTTGGAATGAAACATTTTTTTTAGAAAAAAAAGAAAAACATTCAAAAAGCATCAGCTGAAACCGAGCCAGGAGGGCGAGTTGTATCACTCCAACCTGGCATTCGGGAGGATGGAGGTTCAAAGCTCCGTCCAGCCATCCTGATTTTGGTTCAATCGTTCCGGGCCGACATCCTACCCGTTACTTATTCCTTAGGTTAGGTTGGTGAAAATGGTCACAGAGATTCTATACCAAAAGGCTCCACGGACTGACCCGGGAGTAATGAAAAGTAAGAAAAAAAATAAACTCCGCACACTAGAAGAAAAAGAACCAGCTAACTAGTAAAAGTAAAAATAAGTTGGAGATACTGTATGAACGGAACACTACTTTGATAATTAGATCCATGTTTGAAGTAAAAACAAACTCACTGCCCGTCAGAGAACTTTGAAAACTTTTCATCTATCTTCATGCTTCAGTTTCCTAAAATGGCTAAAAAAGTTTTTATTTACGTTATTCAATGATTCCCTTCCAGACATTTTATTCCTCGTCAGTGCATCTTAACTCCTAGTTTGTTTGTTTTTACTGTTCACTGCTGCCTAACTACTTCCTCTTCATTTAATGTGTTATATTTTTAACCTTCTTTAGTCTCTTTACCTTCGATTTATAAAACGGCATACCAATGTGACGAAACTGTGTTCTCCGAAATTAACCTTGCTTGCATATAACTAACTGTTGCATTAGTATGGTTTCATCTCGAAAGTAGTTATTTCAGGTTTAATATGAGCCTGGCAGGGTGAAAACTGATGAGCTGTTCAAAATTAAATAATTAAGAGTAACTGTGGGATCATAATAGAACCAATGGGCATATTGATAAATAATACGATCTTCAATCCAATGTGCAGATCTCACAGCTGTACGAAAGACAATGTTTTTCATAGCTAATCTGTGGCTATGATTTCTCGAATCGAAGAAATGGAAAACTGGTCCCTATTTCTGTTCGGCTATGATGGATTGGTCACTGCTGCAATATGTGGTAATGCTAAAAATTTAATACGATTCATGCAGATGATGTATTCGTTTTTCTTTTGATAGTTAGTCTTATTCTTGAAAGAAAACGGAAACATTCTACCAATATCATGTAGAAAAATTAATAGCACAGAAATAGACAAGTAATTATCGTTGTATGTATATTTTTACTTACATTATTGAAATCTCTGTCAAAAATAAGGTTTTCTGAAAATGCGAAGTTACGTAAGGGAATTTAGAGAGGAGTATTTTAGTACAGATGAAAGAGTTATGTTCTGCAAATTATCTTAAATTAAAGTGACTTCAACAAAATGATTTTCCCAATGGTGCAGCGAGTGCACGAAAGCAAATTATGCTGTCTACATGAAAGCGACACTACTAGATAAAATAAATGTTGTGTAATTGAGCATGTTTTGATGTATAACAAATTTAAATGTCTGGTCATATTTTGTTATTTTCAGGTCGTATTTATCAATTTTTAAGGTCATATTTGCCTGCATATTTCTCTATTTATTTTTTTTTGGTCATAAAGATCCAAACCTTACTGATCATAAATTTTGGCTGATGTTAAAAAATTAGTTATTATAAGGCGACAGGGTATTACATGGATTTTTTTTAAAAAAATCTTTGTATAACAATTATTTAGCATTCCGTTTACAGCAAGTAACCAAGTAAACACTTCTGAAGCTTGTACTGACTTCAAAATACATTCGGCAGAAAGTCTAATGCCAGTTTCTAAAAGGGGAACCAGTAATTAACACATGCCACGGAGAACATCGAAAATTATTTAATATTTCTGATGTAAACTGTATTGAGATCAGAGTCTTTCTAATTGAGGAGAAGGAAAATATTTGGAACTAATGACAGGAAGGAAAAGTACGGTAATAATAGCCCAACTTATGGTTATAACCTTACATATCGTAACCATTTAGTTACGCAACAACAGTTTGTGCCTGGGTTATTTACTCTAGAATATACTGCTTGACGTTATTGTCACTGAAGATAAAAGCTCATGCTTTGAGAGAGTATAAGCAGAACATAGCAGCTCGTACTTTCAGTTTGTAAGGTCATCCTCTGGTATACAGGTGTTGGGAGAACTCAGAACCTATCTAACGATACACTAAATTCACCAGACAAAATCGAAAATAATTATTTATTAATGTTGGGGTATTGAATTCGGTTGGCAAAGATGTCCAGGTAAAGTATTGTCGGACGAGGATGGAACAAAGAGCTGAGAAACAAGCTAAAGCCAGACTATATTCACCGGACAAACTAAAAAAGAATATTGTTTAAAGTTGGGATATTGAATTCAGAAGTCCGGAGGGAGTGATTTCAGTGTGAATATCTCCTCCTTGAATTTCGTTGTGGATAGGAAGAAGTGTTGTAATTAAGTCCGACACCTAATATAAGACACTGGATGTCGTTACATAGTGTCTACCAGAGGTATTGTATAAGACAGAGGATGACCTTAATTCGAAAGGAATTTTATGCGTGGATCTATTGCTGTAGCCAATTCGAATAACAGAGGTGGCTCAAGGTCATTTCGCGCTCTCTACCCCAACTCCCCTACATGCGAAGGGGAAATATGCCACTTGCCTACCTGGACACAGCGTTCAGATCGGAGGGGTAGTAGGGGAGGGTGGAGGTGAGGAGTGGGGTCAGAGGAACGTGACCTTGAGCCGCCTGGTGGGAGTGAACGGGGTGCAGTCACCACAGCGAGGTTGGGAGGGCGAGTCTACTCGTATCTGACGGTGGTGGTGGCGGTGATGGTGGGCGTGGCCCAGGTGACGCGGTGCCGAGGGCGGTGGGGGCCCGCGGGGGCGGAAGCCGCCGCCCTGTCCAGCACCAGCCGCCGCGGTCATGGAGCCCTCCGGTAGAGCGTGCGCATCTCGTGGTAGCCGGCGCCGCCGATGGCTGCCGCCGGCCCGGAGGCGGCTACGGAGGCGGAGGCGCGCAGGCGGTAGGCGGGCACGCCTAGCGCCGTGTTGGGCACACCTCCGGGGGCCGACGGGTAGTGGCCGGCACACGACCAGAACAGCTGGCGGAACTCTCTCCGGAACTTGCCTGCCAACAGCAGTGGCGAGCGCGCCTCTGTCGGTCGGAGGCGGAGTCGGGGGCGGGGAGGCATGCGGGAAGAAGACGCCACAGCCTGCTGCAAGCACTAGCCACCAACAACGAGCATGCGGGACACACGACACAGGGTTAGCCAGGGACGGAGACTGTTAGACTATGACGACAATCTCGCCAATAACAATCAAACTGAAACAACATGCAGCAAGCCATACGAACGAAGTTTTTCTCGGCGTCGATAGTTAATATAGTATTATGGAATGACTAACCGAGTGAAATACGTGTTCACACACGGTATTTCGGTGCTGCTTACTGGCTCACTTTGGCAACACTGGAGTGGGGCAACACTGGTAGTGCGTAGTTTCGGATCAAGTATTCTGCGAACACAGACTAACACACGAGGCAGCCACCAGCGCTTCCCCCTCTCCAGCGCCCATGCGTTGCTCAAAGTTAGCCAATCAGCAGTGCATACGTCAACCTCGATCTCATTCAGCCATCTCGCAGGCGATATAAATGTCCTAGCTTTTCGCTGCATCCGAAACTTCACCAGAAGATGGTGTCAGAGTTTCGATCGCCGAAATATCGTGTTACCAGAAAATATTATATTAATGCAGCAAATTCTTGGAAAGCTTGAAAGTACGTTTGGTTTAATAGGTCGGAAAATACTTATGATTCTTGAAACGGGTTTCACCCGGCTTCCAGCCGGCAGTGATAGAATCGTCATCGAGGTACCTGGGTTACTAACTATCCTATGACCCATTCGGCGTACTCCACCACTTAAGAAAACTGTCTGACACTAAGAGGCCAACGCCCAGAGGGGACTCCAGTAAATTCTGGTGGATCTACACTTCTCCTTAGCACTCTTGTTTGCAAGGAATCCCTCGTAACGTTTAGAGAGCACCAGCTCTGATGCTACTGGTAACGCCCGTTACCCACATCGTGGGTTTGGGTAGTCTTCCAACAGCTTTAAGGGTAAGCGCCGTACGGTCTGCCGAGGGCCAGTCTCGGATTTTAGGATCTGGTATCCACAGTAAATCTCGGTAGCTCAAGGGATTGTCCTACGCAAATACTCTAAAGGAAGGTCCAATAGTGATCAGGCCCCCCACCCTCACCAAAGCAGTGGTGGGATTAATGGATATTGGTAATTCAAGAAGTGTCCATTATACTGTCTTCTTTCGTTCACCAAACATCTCACTAGTCGCCTCTTACATGTATATATCTAATATCTGACAGTACGATATCAGAAAGGAATAGTATATGAAACTAGGATCCAAAATTTTGTAGGTATTTGCTAATATCAGAAAATTTGTTACAGAGGTAAAAGTTACAACCACAAACATACAGAGTGTATTTACAAAGTTGTAGGAATGATTTTATGTTGCCCGGAAGAGTGATGGATGGAAGTCTCTATCGGCTTGAATAGTTGGGAGGAACAAAATGCGTTGTAATAACGTTTCTGAAGTCAAACGTAGTACAATTTTCTGGATATTTCCTCATTTTGCTGCAAGCAAAGAGTCTTTTCCCCTCGAAATAACATATCTACAAATCTCGCCAAAATAACAAGTTTATGTTTTTGGTGCTAGCTGAAGTTTGTTTGAGAATTTTATGATTTGTCACCTGACCATTCCAAGCGAATTCTTTTAACTTGGAAAATGGTTTTATAAAGATTTATTTGAGTTGTATTAATATACTATTTCGAGGCGAAGACAAGAATTTATTTTATAGGAAACGTTTTTATTAATAATAGATTCTGCAATAGATTACTGGTAATTTATGTTCTAATTTAAAACGAGAGAAGAGAGAGGCATTTTATTTTCGTTATCGCACAGTGTATGTTTAATGGATTGTCACCAGGTCGAACGATAGAGTAATATATGACAATCAGTTCATTGCGGTGTAAAAGAAAAACTTATATGGCCTACTCTTTCGAAAGAAACAAATAAACATTTCGACAGTGCTTCGACCTGAAGCGAGGTTTCAGTACTCATCGACACTTAGCAAACAAAACAGAGGGCTTTGAAACAGTTCCACAAAAGTTTAAGTTCCTACATTTAATACAGTTCCCAGAAATTGTAAGTTCCTCCATTAGATGATAAGTAACTGAATATTACGAAATGGGTACGATTACGGGGTATACCACCAAGCAAAGGAACTTCCACGGAGGCGCGAAGGTTAAAGGAATATGAAACGGTATAGAGAAAGAACTGACAACTAAATATGAAATACATTTATAGCAAGACTGGGTAGTTTATCTAAGTTTTTGTTTTATTGAATCATAAAATTTAAGAGACGTTTAATAAGTGTTCGCTTGGTCAATGAAGGAAATTCGTATTTGTTATACTTGAAGATCGTGTAAAATGCACGTAAAAATTACTGAATGAAACGGGATTGAAACTGAATTTCCAACGCGAGTGCATTAACTACTACCTATACAGACGTTTGTGGATGCGCGATATTGTCTATGGACTTTCTCTCCTGCACGCGGAGAGGTGATGACGTTGAGAGACCTTGAGCCGACTATTTTAAATGAACGGACTTTAATCTACAAGCCTGTTCATTTCTCAAATAAAACTTATTGCTTAAACTCGATTATTATTTTATGGACGGCGAAATTAAGATTCTTGGGAACAGAACAATGTGAAATATAAAAATACATAGCGTTATATCTTAAACACAACAACTTTCTTAGAACGTCCATCTTAAGTGCCATAATTTTTAATTTTTCTGATTTCGCATTCATTTGCGGCAGTTGGAAAAATTAAAGGGACGACATTTTGTTAATGACGTTGGCAATTCATATCTCGATAAATACGCAATTAATTTGAAACGTTCGAAAATAACATTCACTGCATTTTTTAACAATAGCGCACTCTATGACGCTGCTATGTTTCATGTATACGGAGGTATACCAAAAAAATCTATTTAAATCTATTTTCCAGTGAATACAAGAAATTTCCTGCGAAACGTTTTCACGAACAAGCAAAGGCGGTGGAATTAAAAGACTTTTTGTTGGTAACAGTGTAATGTGAAAGTGTGAAAAAACGAAAGCATCTCATCCAAAAGAATTTTTAGTTGAATGGGAGAGTTTGAATGTTTCCGAATTGTGAATTAAAATTACACAATTAAAAAAATGTCCCTAAACAACGTTGACGGAATTTTTGAATACCTTATCAACGACACGCAAAAATAATCTAACATCTTTTGATCCGTTCGTTTTTTTTACGACTTTTCTAAGGCTTTGTTTAGTGAAATATCACTACAATGGGCGCAGATTCCGTGAATATACAAAGCTATGACACACGGATGAATGGGCATGATGAAATTATAAGGGTTCCTTTATTTACAGTTTGCCTACAGAAGTAGGAGAATAACACCGACTGCCATACACTTTTCAACATGGGTTTTAAGAGGGTAGTTGGTCCGCAGTTTTGGGCCATTTTTATCTGGTCATTAATGCATTTATGCTAATTAGTTCGCCTGCATGTGTTACCCAGTCAGACTTATGGCGTCATTAATTTTTGTTAACCAGCTCCTGTCAGATTTGATCACCAGATAGTTTTTGGTCCCAGATTTATGTGGACATTATTTTTTATTGCTGCCCCAATACCATTTATATGCTAATTAAGTGACGTGGGTCACCTGCCCGGAATACAAAGCCAATTATGCCAATTGGGTAATCATTAATTTTTAATGATCACCCAAAAACATTTAGTTGATCCTGATGGACCCAAGTCGATTTATATGCTATTTAGGTTACGCGGGTGTGCCCGGGACATTATTTATGGGCTCTGGTGGGTACATGGGCGCCCCTGTAAGATTTATAGGTCATTAATTTTTATTGCCGACCCAAAGATATTTAGGCGGCCATGGCGGACCCAAAAACATTCATATGATAAACAGGGGGCCGCTGACCTCACGCATTCCTCCACCCAAGAAATCGGTTTCCACTGCTCATCCGTCGCCGCAAAAAATCTGATGTTATTTCGTGCTCACAGGAAAATAAATACGGCAGAAAAATATAATTAGCTTGGATTAAATGCTAGTACGAGCAATAAATGTAGTACAAGGCATGTGATTAATTAAATATTGTTTTATAATGTCAACAGTTGCCTTTACTGTGTTCGTATCCTGTGCGCATTTCTGCAGGAAAAATGAAAAATTGGAGATACATCTTCATGTGAACCCAGGACAGTGAAATTAAGAAGTATGGCTACACAAAGGACAGCATCTAAAAAATCTCATCGGCGCAGTGCGCCTCTGTGCTGAGTTATGGTTTGTAGGTTGTGTAAAAAACATCTAAGTGTAGTTTAGCCGGAAAAAAAAGCCGAAGACGTTCGACTGAAACGTCCGGAGATTCTGGCTGCGGAACGTATTCAATTTCCCTCAAAAGATGCAATTTCGATTACTCAGCATGTTTTGCTTTCAGACTGACGAGTTCCCCTAACTAAAATTTAGAAATAATGTTCCAAATGCTTCTCACACGTTCGTATAAAATAGAGATGAAAATAATTCTTTTTATGTTCGAATGGCCTTAATGAGTTTCAGTATTTGCAATTACACAGAGGTAATATTTACCAAGCGCGAACTCTATTAATGTTTCCAGCAGGCCGCAGAAACGTAATTTGATGGCCTGCAAAGGAAACGTTTGTTTTAGCCAAATTCATTACATAGTCAAACCTGAGTCTACGTTTTATTTCTATAAGAGGATGGTGAAAGAGTGGACCAACCAAAATAAACACGGGCGTATGGTTTATCCATTATCTCTACTTCTAAATTCCTTTTTAAACAGTTGGTATGAAGGAGAACAATGTATTTTTCACTCTTCTCTCTCTCTCTCTCTCTCTCGCTCTCTCTCTCTCTCTCTCTTTTCACGGTATTTACTTCACTATTGAATAATACTCCGAGATTTCTTAGAGGAATATCCAATTAAGATATCTCGTCTCCTTTACTATTGATAACAATAAAACTCTTGCAGATTTGATTTTCTACACAAGGTTTTTATGGTCATTATGAGAACGTTGAGGTTCAATCATACACAGGTACCTGTATAAGTACTCGTAAGAATTGGGAGAATAAACCGATATACATAATAAAAACGCAGCTGTGATCGGTGATACATCTGAAAACAAAACAAAAAACGTGTTAAACCAAAAAATTAAATAACACATTTTTTAATAAGTTTGGACGAAGAATAGGGCAAGAAATGTGACTTCAATAATAAAATGGTTTATTAATGACAGTTTCCCAATGTGCGAACATATCATTAGATTACGCTGTGAGCCACAGTAATAATAGATAGGTTTTGAATTACTTTGCTACGAGTTCTTATCTCAATTACTGTGTTAACCATAAATTTACGGAATAAGAGTGTCTTATAGAACTATACTTCATAACATTTGTAGGATCTGTTGTGATAGAGCATATTATAAAGCGCATACTGTACTGATTGCCTAGTTTGCATTTTATTGTTACGGCGGGATTTTGATATTTACTTTTGGCTGGTGTCTCCGCTTCATTTTTTGAGTTTCGCGCCTTCTGAATGAAAGATTCCATCTTTCTTGAGTAACTTTATGTGTCCGTTTGTACGTCTGCCAGTCTCGCAAATTACGAACTCTTTCTATCATAAATTTGTAATTTTGCTATTTGTAGTCTTACTATTACAAACGCGATTATAATGTTAAATTTTGAAAAATTATGGGTGAAAATAATTAAAGGTGGTCTTATTTGGAGATGTTGAACGAAAATTTTGTTTTAGATAATCTTCTTAATTATCAAATGACAGCCGGTAATCCGTTATTTGTGGTTGGGTATTTGTTTTCATTGTACGAGGTTTTGGCCAAAAAACTATAAGCATGTGATTCCCTTCCAAAACTACTGGTCAAAATTTTTTTCAACATTTTCAGTGAAATTTACTCTCGAGAAATTGCAGGAAAATTGTACAGATTTTTCTGTAATAATGGTTTTCGCAAAAACGACTAAATTAAGAGTCTTAAAAATTGTAATATTTCAACAAATAATTTTCTTGTCAAATAATATTATATACTATTACTCCGAGAATTTCAGTAATCGCATAATAAAGATTTAGTGAAAATTGTTATTTTTAAGTAATCATGTTCAGCTAAAATATATTGTGTTTGATTTTTATATATCATTCGAAAAAAAAAGTTGCAAAACGAATAATCAATTGGGTTTAAAAAAAATCTATAAATTCCTATTACTGAATTTTTTTTAAATATTTTTTTTTCTTGTAGTGAATTCAATTTAGCTCACAACGTGCGAGAGTAGACGAATTTTTTGTTTGTTTTTAATAACACTCAAATTTCGGCAAGATCACTGATGAGAGATTCTCCGTACTTCTTTTAAATAATATTTTGCTGTGGTTAACTGGTCGTCGTCTCACTAGCAAACGTTCTGGATTTCTAGTTTGGAAGGTCAGATATACACATGATAAACTGGGGGAAGCAAACATTTAACCTTGCAGTAAAACATTATTTTATATTTTTTTGCACCCACGTTTTTCGTCATGGATGACATTATTCGGTACAATTTTAACATAGAGAGAATGTGGGCATAAGATTGCATACGGAACAACACTACTAATATGATGATGTATGGATATTTTGAGTCATAGTGGCTATGAGTGCTGTTGTGTGTAATTATTTAAACTCTGGCAAACAAAATGACTGCGTCAAATAAATTACACTGATGTTCTCTTCTGGTAAGAAGTAAACGTGAAGTGTTTGAAATATAATGCATTGGAACTAAGGTACACTTGTCTGTTATGTGTAAGTCAAGCGGTTTAAACTTTTTAAACTGATCATGAACACAAATATTTTAAACTTAGTCTTGAATGAAGAACAATTTTATGCTTTCTTTAGCCGACAACTTGTGCGCTTTATGTTTACATTTATCTAGTAAATTTTACATAAATGTGAACTATTTCCACTGAAAACTAACAGGATGATTTTTTGATCAGGCCTACCACTCTTATGGTAGAAAAATGATCATTGCAATTTTTGAGAAACAAGGCTTTCACGGCGTATCTTTGACACGAAATCTTCACAGGTTTTCCGCCGGATAATATTTTCAAAAGACAAGCTTTCGCCGACTTGCTCTGCTTGTCTTTTGAAAATATTATCCGGCGGAAAACCTGTGAAGATTTCGTGTCAATATGGGATTTGTAAATATTAATGGAGAAAAACTAAATTTTTCAAAATAAAAAACAATCTAACGTAGATATGTTGATGAAAATAATTGAGTATGTGTTGATGAGGTCATAGATAAGTCACCATCATTGAAATGTATTTACTTGAAAGTTAATTCTAAATCCCTCCGAAAAAATTTCAAATCTGGCTTCAACCCCATTTATTTCAGAAAATATGATCAATTTTTATCTTATCATGACTGGTATATGTCGAAGATATGGTCATTTAATTTTAGTATTCTTGTCTAGAAATAGATTTCAAATATTTCAAACCGAATGAATTTCAAAATCTTAGGTTTTAAATATTTATTGGCCCCATCGTAATTTCAGTTCACGTAGTATCGTACTGATGTTGTCGAGTTCAATTCTGAAAGCGAATGTTTCTTTAACGATGGTGGAAAATTTATTTTCTCCGCTCTTCACAAAGGGAAATAAACTGCTGTTTGATGTTCCTCGCAGGCGTTAATTATTCCTTTCCAGAAATAATTACAGAATTGATAAAATGTAGAAATAAAAATGAAACAAAATATCAATAATCATTATATTCCTAACTATACAAATCCATAGAATTTACCTCTTCTGATTTGTAACGGATTAACAACTAGTAATTTCAAATAACTGCGAATTAAAATAAAACACTAACGTCTTTTGAAAAAATAACTTACAGTGGTATGATTGCTGACTGTCGATACATTTATTAGAAACTACCTTCAAAAATCTTTGTGATAGCAACCCTGGGAAAATAACTGGCTTCATCATGACCGCTCCAATCAATTTCGTTACGGAAATCTTAGTCACATGATCGTTATTTCGAATTATTAATGGACATGCTTCATTAAAATCTCTTACATTTGTTCTGTTTTTATCCTAAACAATTTACGCTAAGCTGTTAACTAGTTTTAAGATCTGAGGAAATGTTATCTTTCAATATTTGACTTTCGGAACAATTTTTGTCTGATTTACAATATGGAAAGTTCTCAGTGAATGATTAAATTAAAAGTATAACTGTTTATTCAAAACAGTAGAATTACTGTATCGAAATAGACTAGTAAGGAGGAACATTTATTTAGTGAATGAAATTACATTAAAGTCTTGAATTAATTACTGGAGTTGTTACAGAAAATATTAATTGATCCATTAATTAGTGATTAAAAAGTAAACCATTTTTCAGCCAGATGACTCGTTGCAGCATCGTTCAGAAGGTGCAGTTAGTCAGTAATTGAAAAAGAGTGTACTGGTAAGTTCGTTTCGACAGGGTTTAACGTTTCACATTTTGCCGCTAAAACACCAGGCAAGATATGTCTTAGGAAAAAATCGGAATATTTTCCTGTATTCTTATAGTAATGCAGATTTGGGCCGATTACTAATGTAAAAGGATTCAAAGATCCCACAACTAAATTATCAAACAACCATATCGTCTATTACACTTACAAAATTTTGGCAGCTTGGTGGCATTCCATCAAATGAATTGAGAGACCTATACACTTGGAGTAGCCAATATTATATTGTTCTAAACATCTGCGTTTTCCGATGTGAATTGCCCCTAATGAATTTGATTTTTTATCTGTGACGATTTCTATGCAAATATCAGTTATTTCGGTTCCTAAATAACTGTGAAGTTAATGGAGTTCAGTTAAAAAGTTTATAGGGAAGAAAGCAACGCGGCCTAGAGAATCTTTTCTTTGTATTATGGCCCACTTCTAAACTATCATCTCTAATATACGTACATAGTTTCCTGGAGTGCCTTCAGCATTAACTATATTGGCACCTGTGTTACACTACAGACATTTATGGTATTTAGACACTTAATATCCGATGTTTAAGGCGTTGGAAAATCTTCAAATTAATTCTTTGTTAATATTTCGATCAGATTAAATAAAATAAAATATGATGTAAATCTCAGTTTTTAGTCCCAGACCAAGGTTTCAAACTGATGAAACACCGTCAAAATATATATATATATATATATATATATTTTTTAATTATACAAAGTCATAGGAAAAAAAGTTTAATTTTAATAACAGATTTTAATTGTCTACTCCTGCGCCAGGTATGTAGTGCGATATCACATACTTAACATTTTAAGTCGGAATACAGTTTCAAACTGCGAACACCTCGTCAAAAGCGATTAAATAATCCAGAAACCCACTCCGTTGGCTCAGTTAGTTGAGGCACCGTGATGGTGTCCGGTACTGACACGGAGTTAGATGCTTCGAGTGCTGGTGGCGGAAGAAATTTTCATCATCAGGACATTACCTGCAGGATAGTAGAGGGTGGTGGAGCGCAATTCCTAATCACTATACTCTGCACCAAAGAACTGGGTTAGATCTAAAACCTCCGTAGGGTGTATTGAATGAGGGTGTACCACATTGTTATTCACGGTTAATCGTCTGACGGATGAGGACGTTTAGATTGACGGCTCCTCGGTGCCTTTCGGAAGAGTTGGCCTTAATGAGCCAGAACCGGATTTCACCCACTCTTTTCTTTCATCTCTCATCCACAACATAAACAACAGTCTACACTGAACACACACTATAACAGTCACCCACACAGCAACACTTACTAATACCATCATACTGGGGAAGGAAATGGGAAACCACCCCACTTCATCTTCCCTGACGTTACCACGGAGTGGCAAAAATCCCCCACGGTAACCACCAACGCCGGGACTTGGGGAGGACGGCGGTTAGAATCCCCGTCCGGGCATTCAGATTTGGGTTTTCCATGGTTTCCCCAGATCACTCCAGGCGAATGCCGGGATGCTTCCTACAAAAGGCCATGACCGCATTCCTTCCCGTTCCTTGTCCCCAGTCTCATTGCGCCTCTAATGACCTCGACGTCGACGAGGCGTAGTGATCAGCTCCTTTCCTCCGGTTGTTTGCGTGTTATTGTTTAAGTGCAGATGACTGTAATGAGTGCCCGGGAATTTGTGTGTGGCTCTTGTTAGGTTTAACGTTAGGGTTTCTTGTTAAAGGAACCATCAATAGTACGATGTAATCTCCACTGTTTAGAGATTTGGCATTTAACGTAGTCATTAATGAATTATCCACTGATTCGGAATTATGCACTGATTAATAAAAAGTCCTTGATGGGGCACACCAGCGATTACTGCCAGGAGGTAAGTCTGATTTGAAAAAGAACGATATTACTAATAAAAATAAAACTACTTAGTGCTAGTGTTTTACTTGTTGTTTAGATTGCGTCTTGCTTTATTCAGTTTAATAAAATGCGTTACGTCTGGATACTGGACGTGAAACCAATAGCTCGGTAACCCTCATGAGTTCATTTTTGACAAAAGTTTCAGCTTTACTGGCCACCACAACAGCGCAGCATGACTTATCATGAAATTACAAATAAATAACTGCATTTGGTATTATTTGAACTTATATTGTTTGAAGGAAGTATAAATTTTAAATAAATAAATACATTTTATTTTCATTTATGTTACTAAAACGAAATCTAACTACGATGCTACCTAAAAGGTAATTGTCTTTTGTGGAAGTAACTGAACAAAAATACCAAGGGCTGAGGTAACAAATTATAATCCGAGGCAGATATTTAAAAAAATTACAGTGTGACGTTAGTTTAAATTTACATGTTACCTTTTCTTTATTTTTCGACGACTAGACGCAGTGTAAAAAGAAGAGCAGGTTGTATTCTCGGTATGGTTACTAGAACCTAAGATTTTTTTTCGACAAATAGTAATAAATGGGGAAGTTTGGTAAAAACTCATCGAAGATTTACACGAAAGTAATCACGTAATATGTAAACCAAATAAATAATAGTTATTCTTTTAAAAAAATATACTTATATGTAGAAATTTTTCACAACAATAAAAATTTCCGTTTTTTAAAACCAAATACAGTTATTTAAAAACATCCTAGCCAAATAATTCTAGAAACTAATCAGAGACGGTTTAATAACATCACAAAATATCAATCAAAAAAATAATGACTAAGAGTTTTTCTTTTTTCCTTAGAAATTCTTACTACCACCATAAAAGGTAATACG
Organism: Vandiemenella viatica; assembly: GCA_031002005.1. Taxonomy (NCBI): domain Eukaryota; kingdom Metazoa; phylum Arthropoda; class Insecta; order Orthoptera; family Morabidae; genus Vandiemenella; species Vandiemenella viatica. Next base: position 210,500,510 of record CM061919.1, read on the forward strand.
CTTCATTTTTCACTGGTGTTTAAACTAATACTCAAGTAATTTACGAAAAAGTTTTAAAATAAGGGAAATGTTGATGAAATTTTTCGTCAACATAAGGCCTGTTTTTACTGAAACTATACGAATTTTGTGAGAGTTTTAAAAGAAAACGAGCGCACCAAAAACTCTTTCGTGGAGACGGGCGTAGTAATACCCTGGAGGTAAAGAGGTTAGACTCGCGTCATGGCCCGGAAAGGATGAAGCCGCCTGTATTTGCATACACATTGAAACAATATTTACGATAAACAGCGCACCATGAAGGCATAATTCCAAACGAAGTCGTGAAGCCGAGAGAAAATTTCGATTCCGCTTACCAAAAGAGTAGGCATAGAAGAAAGGCATGAATATATTTAAATAATCATCGAGTTATTTCCATCTGTTTAATAGTTTGGCCTAGTCAGTGTCTTCATTATAACTAATATCTTAAAATAGGGATTAATCGATAATGATCTTACATATAACTGCTGTAGCCGCAACATTGAAGAGAGTTAGAAACCTTTAGTAGCACTAAAAGGAGTGACGGTTTATACAGAGCTCGGGTCGATTAAGGAATTGGTTCCAATTTTTTATTATTTATCGTACCATTATTTAACAACGTACACAATAGGAAATGTGCATATCACAAGCTTGTACATTTTCATATCTCTAGATCTAATGTTTTTATCCAGTCAACTGCACTGATGGACGCATTATGTATTTCCGCTATTGTTCCCTTGTAGGCCCGAAGAAGACAGTCGGCAACGATGTGATTGATTGGCTCCACAGTCACAATATGCAGAATCTACCCAGCCCCAGTTGTATAATAAGTAGGCGCATCTGACTTGTCCTGTTCGAGTCCGATTGATAATCCTCCACTGCCGTCTGGGGAGATCGAAATCTGTTACTGTACTGAGGGGTCCTCAACTAGATTATATCGGTTACTGACGACTGTTCCCATTGAGTTGTCCACAGCTTGTTGACCTTGAAAGAGGACTCTGTAAAGCCGACTGCTGTGTGCCATGGCGGTTTTCTTGATTTCAAGCTTTGATGTTTTGCTTGAATAATGTCTTGATGTATAGGTAGCTCAGGGTTCTTCAGGATAATTTTAGAGATTTTTAAGAGAGCTTCTGATCTTCTTAGTGCTGGGGGTGAGATGTTGCATACCACTGGAAGCTTTATGGCGTTCGTACTTCGAATGCATCCCGTAATTATCCTCATTGCCTGATTGAGTTACACATGTATCTACTTTGTATGTGTATTATTGATCCAGGATGGGCAACAATATTCAGCAACAGAGTATTACAGAGCTAAGGCTGCGGATCTTAGTACGTGAGCACTGGTTCCCCATGAAGTACCAGCAAGCTTTTGAAGAATATTATTTCTCGTTAAGTTGCTTCATGTTCGTAGGTATAACCACGTGACCCCTGGGTGGTGCTAAGAAAGCAACAGCGATAAGATGAGACCGAATTGTCTGAATAGAACTCTTGGTCAAAGGATACACAAAAAGTAGCCAGAAGGTCCTTTTCAGGACCCACAAGCTCGTAGACTTGTACCATATCTACGGATTTTTCAACTGGTTCCAGTAATGAAACACAAATTTTAATATTTATGAAATTTTTTTTGCTGTTTAAGAATATTTCTATATAGCTTATAATTCGTGAAATATCTTGTCGCCTATTGAGCTAACTTAAAATGATATTTTTCGTACTGTAGCAAAAAATAACGATGTTATATGTGTTCTAAGCAATGCAATTTTTGAGCAGTTTCCTCTTCAGCAAACTCCTTCTATTGGGAGAAGTGACTGAAATTATTTCAACTAAGGTAGTATGTTGGCTGTCCCCATTCAATTTCTCTGGACAAATGAGATAATTGTAAAATCTTGCGTTCTGAATTCTAGAAATACTTGCATTATAACTTCAGCAAAAAGAACTGTATTAGTCGAAAATAATTGGAGGTAAATCAACCTACCTGACTTTCTTTATAAACAGGCTTAGAGTAATAACCAAATATAAATTCCTGAAAATAAATGCACACAATGTTTGTATAAAAGCTCTCACATCTGTTCTGATAGCCTGCGCGGTACGTTTGTTTGAAACTGCTATGAAAGTATATGTAATAAACTATTATGATGGTGGAAGATATCTTCAAACCACGACACTATAATCCACACTGCGTTTAAATGCAAATTGCTGATCAATTCTAGTAAACACATTACTGAACCGTTAACGAATATAGGGCTCTTTTTTATTCCGTTTCTTGTGTTTGAAAGAACTTCTTGGGAGCAGCGCGCGCTTTTCGTTTGAAAAAATATTTTAAACATCATCAAGTATTTCAGTTTCTTTTGTAACTGGTTATTAGATTGTTTGACATTGTTGGCAATTTGCGTTCGAGATTTTTACCTTTATATAAGCATCCGAATTGCTTACAAAAACACCGTAGCGTGTTTAATCTTTAACGTCGACAGTTGCCTTAAAGCTCTTTTTCAATTTAAATTGCCTAAATTGGTTGTTCTACAGAACATTGCTCCGCAAAATTTACTCCAGTTGCATAGTCTTAATCCTTTGTGCAATACCTAAAATGTGTCATCGTGTTCCCAAAAAATAAATTCAGTATGGTGGAAGCAATCAAAATTACTTTGTACAGTCCATACCATACAGATTAGATCTGCATATTCAGGAACTTGGAAGAAATTCTCTAAAAGTTATGTCACAGTCTGTGTTTTATTGTTCATGCAGGAAACTGTAAAGCTATTAAAACTGCAATAAAATAACAACTTTTAGATGATTATTAACCTACATGGAGTGTTTCGCAAAGTTTGGTGGTTTGATACTGTTGAAAATATACAACTAGGCTCCAAGAAAAATGTGCTTGTAAGTTAATTTCAAGAAACCATGGAATTCGGGTTGACCGGACGGAGGTTTGAACCCAACGTTATAGCTCTTTCCCCAGGCTCGGATTGAGGAAACTAACTACAAAAATTTTAGGTTAGTTTTTTTTTTTGTTTATGGCTTTATGGCTAGTCGACGTCGAGGTTATTAGAGGCGAAAAGGACTAGAGGCAAGGAACTGGAATCAATTCGGAGATGACATTTTAAATTAACCATCCCGGCATTTACCTCATGTGATTTGGGGAAACTATGGAAAACCCAAATCGGAATAGTTGGTCGGGAATTCCTCCCGAATGCGAGGCCAGAGCGTTACAGCTGAACCCCACCTTCGGTTATAACGTTACAACATTACCTGGTTGTAATTAAAACATTTCATTGGCAGAGACTTCGATTTGTCTTTTCTGCTTACGTCGTTGGTCCATGTGTTTTATTGAAACCAAGCAGCATGCGTTTTAGAAAGGAGAAACTTTTCCGTCCTTTCCACCGTATCTCTGGCCCCCTCATGCCGTATTTGTTTTGTGAGCAGTCGTTCTCTTTGCTCTCATATTTATGCCCGCACTGCCACACTCTACGACGAACAATTCCCACCCGGCGCTTTGTCGGAGAATCGAATTAAAAACAACCCCCGGTACGTGCACGGCGTCCAAATACAACCGTGTGCAAACACAACAAATATATTGCTTTTTAGGTCTGTTCCTGGACAGTGTACAGTAGAAAATGTGTTGATTCCTGGGAAATAAAGGGAAGGAAATTTGACGTGTTCGGCATTTTATAACTTTTTAGCAGTATGCATTTATTTAACTTATTCCGTTCGGTTGCAAGAATGAGGGAACGCAATTTAACGCATTTTCATTTTACGATTTTCAGTTTAACTGCTGTCCATTTGTGAGTTACGTGAAATGACTGAGATAAATTCTAACCAAACTGCAACATCAAAGTTATTTGCATTGAATTATATTATTGTACGCTTGAGGATGTGTTGTGGAATTTAAAACTTCACATATCCTAGCCACTTTACTATTCCCAGTAAATACACAAATGTTTAAAGAGGAAACTTTTTAACTTTTTATGTAGCGATCAAAATATTTTATCGGTATACCCGAAGGAATTTTACTGATTTGGCCATTGAAACCAAACTACAGTTTTAGCAGATTTTTCTATTTATGTGCAAGTAAAATACAGCGGTAATCTGTCCAGTATTAAAGGAAATTATCCAGTTTCATACGCTGAAGTAACGCGATTATTATCTGCAGGTTTAGTAAGATAGAAATGTAACGTATGTAAAGTGTACTATATATGACGGATTTTACTCGCTTGTCTTTGAAATTTGGAATTTTTCTTCAGTATGTTATATTCTCTCTCGCCTCTTCCAGTCTATTGCCCTACGGTAAGCATCGTATTTGCTTTTTTCATCAAACACTACATTAGAACACGATTTGTTTGAATCGTTTAAGGTCTTCCTTTAAGCTTTCCTGTGTTAATAAATTTCAACATTACTTAAAAAAAAAAAAAAACCTCGCTATATTGCTCTTTAATTACTGAGAAACCCAGATTATGTGAATATATTCAAGGAGTTAAAGATCTTTTCATTTGTCATTCAATACATTTGTGTTGGGCAGAACAACGTAGATATTATAATATCTCTCTATCACTGGTCATTACGATACCATGATGATATCTCTTTTTGTTTACATTTGAAAGTATAATTATTTTCATAAAAAGCAATATCTACATATTTAATACAAGGATCTCGGGTAGCTGACAGAGATAATGTTTTCCCGCGATGCTCCGTTACATACTTCAGCAGTAGGCATGCGGAATTTTGATCACAAAAATATAGAGCGTAAAGCACCATATTTATTCAGCTAGTTACCGGATACTACCGTATTAATTTTTAATGTCGAGAAAAATTTCAGTCTTAGTATCTTCATGCGTTTATAAAATAATAGTGTGTAATGTTTCTCGAGTTTGGCTCTTTTTCCAAAGACACAATCGATATTAAAAAGGAATACATGCAATGATTACCATTTCTTATACATATTCACTGTGTTTCTAATCTCCGTATATGAACATGATTTTGCAAAGGTATTATGCACCAACTTGTAGAAAACCTTGCAGAAACTTATAGATGTAGAGCGGGTTAGTAATCTGGAAAAGCTGCGCTGTAGTGAATATTGAAAAGTTCCAAGATCCTGGCAAACTGCCATCCTTTACTCAGGCAGCTAGTCTCGTAAACGTAGCCCTACAGTAGTGAATGTTGTTTAAAGATCGTTCGTGTAACGTTTCGATTTAAACAGGATATTTGAATCTGGAGTTTTGAGTATTTGCGGACGGTTCTGGATTTTTATTGAATTTCATAACAAAGTGCCAATTCCAAATTTTGATTAAGGTGGACAGACGATACAAACGGAAAATGTAATTTTAATTCGTTTTGTATCATCCTTCGCGACTCGGCGAAAAATAATTTCATTGTATCTTCTGATATTCTTAAGCGGTGTAGCTATGAAAACCTGCAGTTTGCTCATTCACTGATAAAATATGGGACTTCCTATCTCTCAGCGGTTTATAACATATAACCAAAGCCAGATATAATTCTTTATACATGAAGGCTGATAAAGCAACCATGGAAAACCGAAATCTGGATTATGGGAAGGAGATTAGAACCCGTGACCTCCCGAATGAGAAGCCAGAACTTTACCGTTCACCTACAATTATGTCACTATTACAGTTCAGTCCACCCAATTATCCTGCATGTTCCATCTCTTATTTTGTAAATTGTGTTAACGGTAATAAATATTTAAGATCTTTGGCACCTCAGTTCTGAGTGCTTCATGTTTACTGTTAGCAGAGTACCGACGTTGCCTGTGCTGGATGGAATTGAGTTACTGCTGTAGAATCTTTAATCGACAAGTAAGAAACATGTGTATGAAGTTCCATCAATTGACCCCAGCCGTTTCTGGAACGTAACATAACGCAGACTCACCTTTACGCTACCCAGACGGGGGTACGCTGGGGTTGGTTCAAACCCATAATACTTTCAGCGAACGTATGAGAAACTATTCATATAAATCACCCCAGCCTTCCAAGAAAAATAAGTCTGTATTTGGTTTATTTTTGTAAAAATAATTTTTAAATGTTACAAAGAATTAATAGTAGAAAACAAGGATGCAAACAGGAAAAACGATAATTGCTCCCAGCGGGAAACACCACCTCTAATTTAATGAATTTTTTACCAACCAGCACTATCCATTTTTTTAACTTCGATTTTACATAAATTATGACTCATTTATATGAACAGCATTACGGCGTGATTCTTATGTCCGCAACGGAAGTTGTCTGCTAACGAACTTGCTGAAAAACAGGAAATATGGCGTTAAATAATTTTTAGGTTGATAACAGATTTTATTTTTCTGCTCCGGAACAATTCGTTTTGCGGAATTAATATATATCTCATGTTCCAATTCAGACTATATTCTAACTGCGCAACAAATTTCATTCAAATCCGTTCAGCCATTTCGGTGCGATTGTGTAACAAACATCCAAACAGCCATCCATCCAAACTTCGATTCTATAATATTATGAGGATATGTGGCTGTAAGGTACATCTTTACCATCAACTAATTAGTACTTGTCATTCCAATACATTACGTTGACAGTGTAACGAAACAAATTATGCATTCGTTTGTGCGGACATAAAGCTCCAGCTATAATGAAATGTGTAATATCAATTAGACAATTTTGTAATATAATGCGGCAAAACAGCAGCATCTAAAGCACTGGGCCATATAGATGATCGCAGGACATTGTTTTAGTAACGATAAAACAAAGCGGTAGCTGTACTGATAATACAATAACTATACTCTTTAATTGGGTTGAAGCTTCTAAACAATAATCAACGGACATCAATACTGCACGAGAGTGAAGTCCATCATATTTTCAGTTCATATAACATACTGATTAAATTCTAACTAATTAAAAAACGGTATCGACTAATTTCTGTATCTATTTAAAATCAGTTCAGTATTGTTTTAATAAATTTTCACAGTAGCTATGTTGTTTTTATGCAAATATGAGTTGTTGTAATGTTTCACTTGTTTTTCAGCCATTGGCTTCTCAACATTTCGACATAATGTAGTTTACATATTGTTCAGCGCTTTTATGTTTATTTCATTTGGAAATGTTTATTTCATTTGGAAATTTTGATAAGTTGTCAGTCTGCAGCGTCCATTTTGAACGCGTCTCTTCGTAAAACTCTTTTCATCCGGTGGCTCATGTATGTAGTAATACAGCTAAACTCATTTTCACTATTATTTCTCAACTTGTGTTTGAAGTTTATGTTGCATTGTGTTTTTGACTAACTAAAGTTCGATGGGTATATCTAACTTCAACAGTAAATAATAGAGTATCAACCTTGTAAGCACGCAGAAAGGTGTGAAGTGTAGCAAAGTTCCTAACTGCCACAACAAGATACCGCAAGGAGATACGGATAGGTTATTGTATTTCATTGTGGCTCTCATTGTATCGATACAGTACAAATTTCCTTGGGATAAAATACAGTATAATCTTAAATGTTATGATTGAAGTCAATTAATTTAAATGTTTGTACTGTGCATATTGGGAATCTGCTTCAGTTTTCGTAATACCCCAAGTTAATAACCGTAAAGTGCCAAGTCTCTATTGCAAACAGGAATTTAAATCAGATGTTGCATTTCTAGGCAAAACTATTTAAAATGTAAATAGAAAATTGGTACATTATATTGTCCTATATAGATTACTACCTACATGACCTGACTGAAAGTTTCAAATGAAACTGATGAAACGGATTTTTATGGGAACGAGAGATTATCTGTAGTTTTAATCATGTGCGACGCTAAATCATTAATTCCACTGAGTAGAATACACTTATAGGAGGAATGAAATGAAATATGTTACTGTTAAAGAAGATAAATTGGAATCCAAAGAAATTAACAAATTTGAAGTTATGAACTCAACTTGCGTACAGTTTCGTAGAAATCATGTCTCCAGTAATCTAGTTAGTAAAATAAAATCCTTAAAAACGGTTACATGTCACAATATACAGAATTCCTCTCGAAGCAACAAGTGGTAACCGTCTCAATAATAGCCTATCATCTTGAAGGTAACTCTTAACACGCTGTGATTTTGAAACTGGAATGTTGTAGAGACGACGATTTTCTCCAAACGGTTTGTGTATGAAATGAGTAAAACTGTTATTTTCTGTTTCTGTGCTGCACACCCTACAAATTTTTTGAACACTATTATGTTAAATCTTTCAAAAAAACCTAAAACCATTGATCACAGTCTGTTTTTATGCACAATTTCGGCTTGATGTATATAAATAAATAGAGTGTTTTCATACACACTGGCGAAACCGGAGCCAGTGCCGACCATTTCGCACCCAGTGCGGAAGGTGTTTTTTTTTTGTTTTGTTTTTTACATTTGGCGGAAGAAAGATGTGTGCAGCATTCCAAAAACGTTACCGATTGTCTTTTTATACCTTAGGAAGAAACAAGAAATATTTAAAAAATACACAGTACTCGGTACATCCTCTGTTTATTGTGAGGTTTCTGGAATGGAGTCTCTATACGTTTTCCGAGAAACAGTCAACTTTATGTCACAAAACCCGATTTATTCTCCATCAACTCAATTAATGTTACAATATCGCGCGAGTATGAGCACATTTTTTTTTTTACAAATTATGGGGAAATTTGTTGTGACTGAGATTAGTTCATTTAAAAATGTCACCAGTGTAGAAAAGAGTGTGCATGAGAAAAGGGCCGGCTGATTGTCGAGTTCAACACCGACTGCATTTGCCAGTACTGGACACCGGACAGGCGAATCTGCCGGATCGGACTGTGTGTGAAGGCTCTAATTTGATTACCTTGTATCTGGTACCGGCTCCGGCACTAGCTTCGGTTTTTACGAAGTGTATGAAAACGTCCTAATGCGTTAGTGTGTACAGGGTGATTAAAAAAAAAACGTGGACAAACTGACATGGTAGACCTGTCATACAATAAGGATCAAAAATCGCATAGGAACAGAGGGTCGCAAACGCCTGTAGAGGGCGCTAGAGCCACGAGAGGGCGTTGAGATACAAACACCAGACCTGTCTCCCTTGGATTTTTTCTTGTGGGGATTTTTGAAAGGACTTGTGTATGAAACACCTGTTGAAACGCTGGAAGACTTGGTAGGAAGAATCGTTGCGGCAGCCGGATGTGTTCGATATATACCTGGTATATATCTTTGAGAAGGTGCGCCGTTCAATGCAACGCAGATGCCGTCTTGTCTCGATGCATCTGGCAAAAACTTTGAGCATCTGCTGTAGGCTCAACATTTGGCTTGCATTAGTCGCATGTGAGTGAGTAATTATCAATAAAATGATCTGTAATCGTTTTGTTTCTTCTCTTTGTGTCAGTATTATTTTAGACGCCCTGTAGCGGCTCCGTATCGCAGTTGCGACCCTCTGTTCCTAATTTTTGATTCTTATTGTATGAGTGTTCTACCATGTCATTTTGTCCACGTTATTTTGAATCACCCTGTATATCTTCGGTTTCTGAAATTTGTTGCGGATATGCGCCACGTCAGTCTACAAACATACGTAAATACTCAAATGTATTTAATTATTATCTATACTAATATAACATATGAGAATGTAACACCGTCTTTTTGTTATGTTATCACGACTAAACGCCTAAACCGATCTTGATTAAATCTCACAAGGAAATCCTATGTCTTATTAGAAAGGACATAGGATATTTTTTTCTGAATAAATAACGTTTTGTCATGAAATTTTGAAAACTAACTGAACGGTGACAGACAGATGGATATCGTGTGTAAGTCACTGTAATGTTGTATCGGTCGCTCACTCTCTATTTTTCTAGCAGTTAATTTGTGTATGTTCTGTTCATAAATTTCCAGACACAACATATTATATAGATTGGAATTTGTGCTCCATCAAAGTATTATATGTATAAAGCTCGCCGATTTCCAACCATCAAAGGCTATATATCTTAGAAAAGGACAGAAAAATAATAAAAAAAGGGTCGTGTTCAGAACGGAAATGATATTAGATGTCCCAAGAAAGTGACGTAACTTAAAAACTCAAACAAAAATTTACCGAAGGAAATGTGGCAGGTAGTCTCCAACTTTTTTTTTTTTTTTTTTAACTGCTTAACGTCTCCTATAACAAATAGGTCTTTAGAGACGGGAAAGGATGGGGGGCAAGGAATGGGAAGGAATTCGGCCATGGCCTTTTGAAGGAAGCATCCCGGCATTCACCTGGAGTGATTTGGGGAAACCATGGAAAACCTAAATCTGGATGCCCGGACGGGGATTCGAACCGCCGTCCTCCCGAATGCGAGGCCAGAACGCTAGCCGTTACACCACCACGCTCGGTGTCTCCAACTTCTAATACCCTTCCCCCAATTTAGATACTATTTTTAAATTTTTTGCAAATTAGCTCTCTTCATCAGACAGTTGCACTGGTAGAATAGCTTTCCCGTCATATTATCTCGACTTCGTGATTTTTGGGACACGTTTTACACAACCTACATCTTTCTGTATCAAATTATAACAACAAAATTCTAAGTCAACGCGAACGAAGTCGCGGGTAACAGCTAGTTTTTGATAAAAGTTGCGAATATCAAATGCTACTTGCATTGAGTTCATTCTAATATTGGCAGAATTCCCGGCGGTGCCCAGTCTAGTTGGCGTCGATTTATCCTTACCCTATTTTTATTCATTCAATGAGAAACATGTGTACCAATTTTCATAAAGTTCTTGCCATCCAATCCTGGAATTAAAATAAACCTATATTCCCCCACACCCTTCAAGAAAGGGGTGGGTTGAAGTTGATTTACCTGTTCACTATTTTTATTCGCCCCAAAGATTCAGGTGTACCAAGTTCCATTAATTTGGTACCAGCCATTTTCGGTACTGAAATAAAAGTTGATTTACCAGCGCAGTTCCAAGAATGAGGCGAATTTGATGTTCAGGCTACATTTCAACCAAATTACAACATCTGCCAAATTTGCTGCTGGTTAATCGACATGAATTCTGCATATGCACACATTCTGCATATGCAAACATACTGCATGTGCCTGTTTATTCCGGAATCACGCAGAAAATACACATATTGAATGGATTTTCAGAATTTTAAAGGTTGGGGTCGAAATTAAAATTTAACGTATGTCTTAAGACGTTACGACACATTTATTTTACGAATAATCTAGAATTACCCGAAAACTGTGGAATCGATTTTGGCCGAGTTTTTACAGTACCAGAGATTTGTTGTGTTTCATTACATGGCCTCATAAGCTGTTTGAACTGAAACTTTTCTCATTATACTACTTCATTTGGCGCTGGAGCCAAAAATTAAAATCTATTCCGTACATGTAGAGTTGAATATCAAATATTCACAATTATTTGACAAAAATGTATTTATTGATAAAACGAAAAGTTTATTTTCAGTTAAAATGCAGTTGTTATAGGTTCTGTTAATAGACAGAGATTATAATTTCGTTGCCTTCGACGGCAACTATGTTCTATACCGTTTATTTCGTAATTATTAATTTACGTATTTTCTTCTTTACATTCTTCGCATTCATTACGGCCATCAATGCGGTTTAAAGAATGCATAAGCTAAATTTAAGGAAGAAACCTGAAGATGCACTATTTTTTATTTTTTTTTTTTTTACGAAATATGACGTATGCAATATCTAGTTTGTAGTACATCTTTGGTGTTTTACGCTATACTTTAATGATTTCGTTTACTGCTCGTTTAAGTTGAAAAATAAGACATACCAAACGATTCAATTCTGATCCTAAGCTTTAAAATGGTGAAAATCCCATCGAAATCCGCTCAGTAGTTTTTGAATTTTCCTAGAACAAACATATCCGGTTTTCGTGAAGAGCTGCGAAATAAAAGTGTATTTAAGTATGACCGGGTATTTTAACAGTGGTCTCGTGACGTAAGAGAACAAGGAGCTAGACAAGATAGAGTATACTTTTTCTTTTAGATCATAAAGAGGAAAGGTCAGTAATATTTATAATTGTCACCGGAGGGCTGACATCTCAGCCTTAAAGATGACACAAAGCATCCTCGTTCTGGCAGGAAGCATCTATTAGAGACGTAAAAAAGGTGAAACTAACGTAATTTGGAATAGTGTGAGACACAGTCAACGATTGTAAACGATCAGTAGTTAGACACAAAAGTAATGATAGCTCCTAAGGAGAAGAAAGTTGTAAACTAATAAGGTAAATTTAATGTTTTATAGTTATTGAAGCAGAATTAGTTGAAAACTAATTTTGAGATAAAATCAGTATTTTAAAAAATTTTCATTCGACATAACTTCTATCAAAATCTCAGCACCTTAACTGTAGTAAATTTAAGAAAAAGAGTTTCGGTGTTAAAAAGATGACTTAATGGGCGCACTGCCGTATAGTATTTGAATTCTTTAAATCTTAACTGTAGAATCTGTCGCCTTCATCGGATGAGAAAGGTAGACGTTTCCAAATTTGGGGAAGAGCTTTCATTAACACGAATGCTATAAATCCAAGTTGTTGATAAATCGTCTATCACAAAGTTAAGAAAGACACAGTACCGAATAGGAACAGAAAATATCAAACAGATCGTGTCAAATGTGGCTGAAACGCCTTATGAATTAATTCTCTGTATTTCACCCAACGACACAACAGCAGTTAGAATTCAGAAATGTAATAAAAAGCAGTAGACGCGCAGTTTGAAACTTTACGATGAAATGTGCGACAGGCATTGGCGTGGTGGGGAAACTTGTCAGCTGGAATCGAGGTGAAACACGAACGAACAGACCGAAAGCGGCTCCTCGGAAGTGCGCCGTCATTGAGGTGTCAGTGCCCCTGCGATAGCGCTTTCCCAGTGAAGCGTGATTGATACGAGCGAGTGTGACACCAAATTAGCCGCTCGCAGATACTGGCCTCAATTCATTCCGGCGCCACCCCCCTCACTAATGAACTATCGTTCGCGGAACTGTTGGCCGCTGCTCTCTCGAAACAATTAATCTCTTCCGGTGACGTTCCCGGAAGTAACGCTTTTAGCCGGCGAACGTGACTCGAGAGGTCACTGATTCGAGTCCTTCTTGGGCACTGTTGCCCTTAATTCGGCGCTGTGTCTCCATTGTCTCAGTAATTGTGAAAATTATAAACTGGGTATTAAAGACAAAGGCATAGTTTGAAATCGGCATATATCTCTAATGTATTGCCGATATTGCTTGAAATTACTTTTCCTAGGTCCCTTCCCCCCAGCGCTCTATCAGTCTCTAGCAATATCATTTAATTTGTATACATTATTTCGTAGATTCCATCCGTGGTCATCTCGATAGATATTGGCTGTTACGCTGTGACGTCACGCACTCGGTCTTCTTTTTAGGAATAACAGTGGCCAGAGATGTTACTACAATTCCGAGGTTATATCTATAAATTACTACAATGTTCTTTTTCATTCCTACAAGGAAAACCATTGGAGGCGGGCTGTGGAAAGTCTCGTGAACTCTTTTCAGCCTACTTAAGTCTGAAGGGAAGTAAAGAGGGATGGAAGTCGGCCGTGGTATTGTAGGGTACCATCCCAGCATTCGCTTGGAGTGACTGAGGAAAACCACGGAAAACCCCAGTTAGGATGACCGGGCGGGATTTGACCCCCGTCCTCCCGAATTTTAAGTAGCATTGCCTCCTCTTAATTAGTTTTTTTTAATATAACTTTCATTCCCCCAACTGAGGGCCAAGGGCCAAGGGCGAGCCATTGGAGGGAATAATCATTGTCATTTTCGGCTTTTGATACCTTATGCTCCCAAGAGTTTTTTTTATTAATTGAAATGGTAGCAGTCATAACAGACAGTAAAATTTTTGGTAGGTACCAGTATTTACATATTTGAAATACAGAGTGTTACAAAAAGGTACGGCCAAACTTTCAGGAAACATTCCTCACACACAAACAAAGAAAATATGTTATGTGGACATGTGTCCGGAAACGCTTACTTTCCATGTTAGAGCTCATTTTATTACTTTTCTTCAAATCACATTAAACATGGAATGGAAACACACAGCAACAGAACGTACCAGCGTGACTTCAAACACTTTGTTACAGGAAATGTTCAAAATGTCCTCCGTTAGCGAGGATACATGCATCCACCCTCCGTCGCATGGAATCCCTGATACGCTGATGTAGCCCTGGAGAATGGCGTATTGTATCACTAAAATGAGCTCTAACATGGAAAGTAAGTGTTTCCGGACACATGTCCACATAACATATTTTCTTTGTTTGTGTGTGAGAAATGTTTCCTGAAAGTTTGGCCGTACCTTTCTGTAACACCCTGTATATTGGGAAAAAATGGACACGTATAACAACCTCTAAAACAGAAAAGTTGCAGCAATTAACAATTTAACAACAAGCAGAACTTTTAATGATTATGCGTTTTATTAAGTAACTTACAGTAATTATTAAAAACTCAAATTCAGGCATTAGACAATATTGATACAAGGCTAAAAATATTTCGACTGTGAAAAGAACATTATGTTTAGCTGAGTGAGATTCATACAAAAACAACTAAGCTTTTTTTTTTTTTTTTTTTTTTTTTTTAAATCATTTTCTCTACTGGTTTGATGTAATGCTCCATAACTTCCTATCTTGCGCTTACCTCTTCATCGCAGTATACCCCTTACAACCTAGATCTTCAATTTCTGTTTCATATATTCTAATCTTTCTTTCCTTCGACTGTTCCCTGCACTAACAAATTAACCAATCCAACACGTGTTAAAATCACAAACCGTGTCTCTTTTTTCTGTAAGACTCTTTCACAAGCTTCTTTTTTCACCCATCATTCCCAAAATACATTTTTTCCCCATAAGCTATCTGCCCACTCAATTCTCAGCATCCTCCTAAAGCATCACATTTCAGATGCTTTAATTTTCCTTTTTTTTGATATTTCTTCAGTCCATGCTTCGCTACCATAAAGTGCTGTGCTCCATGCATAGATTTTTTTTAAAAAAAGTTCTTTCCGAGTCTTAGGTTAACACTTGAGACTAAAAGATTTCTCTTTTCCGACCATCAGTTGTAATTTTACTTCCTAAGTAGCAGAATTCACTTATTTCTCCCATCGCATCCGAAAATATTTTTATATTTAATTCACTATTAGTTGCTATCATATCTAGTACACTTCATTACTTTCGTCTTGCTATGGTTTAGATTTATTCCAAAATATTCATTCAGTATTTTCATAGGGTTTCAAATATTATGGAGTCCAGTCTCCTAGCAATAAAATGAGGCTTTAGGAAGCCGAAAAATACAGAAAAACTATTTCCCCACTGTCTGTTTGGTACGTTGAACGTGATTCACTCAAAAACTGGTGGTCAGATTTTGATGTGGTTTCTAAAACGTCGTCCCAAGAGTAAAATAGTTTTATTTCGAAGTGACCACGAGAAAGTTACGTAAATGTATTCACAAATTGGTATCAATTTTAAGATACTGAAACTGATACTCGTCATCATCAATCATTCAACTCATAACTGAGAGTCGTGACACTTTCATGACTCTCACTGTATTTGTGACATTCGTGACTGTGCGTTCACTGCAAATTAGCGTGTAGAATTGCCGTGCTAGTACCAGGTAATGCCGACAGAACATCTGACTTCATCTGTTTATTCTATGTAAAGAAATAATAAAATATAACAGGAGAAAAAAGAAATTACGGAAAATAGCTAGTAAACATATAATTTCGTTGATGCTGACTGTTCGCCTGGATAGCTATTGGTATGCCATCCATTGACGTTATGTGCTCGGCCGTCGTTTCCACTAATGCTGTGGCCAGAGATGCTACTACAAATTCCCGATTATGAGCGTAATTTAATAACTAAACAACTGCGAAGAAATTAATTGCAGAATACTTTCATTAAGTCTGATTTACGTTTATAAATTAATTATGTAAATTTAGTAAAAAACGTTAGGTAAAACTTTATTGTTTAAGAAATGAGGGTAATTTTTATGGAAGTGAAAACTTCTATAGGCGTATTAGGCGAAGTTTGGACGGGGGTAAATCTATTAGTTCGCGACTTCCCGTCACAGATATGTTATGACGTGTAACGCGTATGATATGCACGTTGGTCACTTTTCGGATTGGTAAAATCTTATGAGTTCATGTCAACAACATGCTAAAGTTAACAGTATATCTGCAGCTACAATATAAGGATGACGTGTTGTGCTTGGACAGCAGTGAAAGCATGTTTGAGTTTTTTTTTTTTTTTTTGTTTGTTTTTTGTCAATGTTCTTCATACAAACTCACAGTTTCTATCCTGCCTCTGGAACAATAACTTGGTACATATCCTTCGGGAAGATTCGACCAATCTTCGGGTCGTGAACAAAGTTAAATTTTTAGTTTTTGAAGAGAAAACTTCTTTAGTCGCATTGTGCGATTTTTGGATAGGTGAAAATCTTATGAGTCCGCGTCACCGATACGCTGATGTTAACAGTATATCTGTAGTGGTAAGGTGTCTGACTGGGAAACGAAAGGTCCCCGGTTCGAATCCTTATCTCGGCGGGGATTTTCATAGACCCTTAACCCGACCTTTACCTCTGGTACAGTTTGCTGCGTAATGTGAAGGACGCCTGTACGCTTCCGTGGTTCGGACTCCACGTTAAACTGTAGGTCCCCTGTACCCGGTAGCACTACCGGGTTAGGTTAAGGTGGCTACGACAGGGGTGGAATGCGCAGCCAATAGAAAACCTGTCACCAAGTCATTACGAACACACGGAGTTACTATTATTTAGTACATCAGTAGCCTTAAGTAAGACGTGTTGGGCGTTTGATATTCATAGTTTTAAGTTTACTCTCTGTTAGCAGCCCCAACTGACTGCCAAGTGGTTTTTTAATGTGAAAATTTAAGTATTATCCTGGTTCTCCGGGTGGAGTAGCGTCGATATATTAAAAAAAAGTTTCTGACATCGTGCTGTGGCCTTCTTCAGAGGACTGACAATACATACAGTGACCGCGGAACCTTTCGTAATCACGTGAAAATTTAAGTTTGTACGTCAAGTTAGCTAAATACATTTGGTAAAATTTTGCTGCTGAAAAAACGTGGGTGATTTTTTACTACGCTGAATTTAATGGTAAAACTGAAATTCTTATTTTAGCCGGATCAGTCAAGAACCTGTCATGACCATTAACCTTAAAACCGGCAATTGTTTTAGGACCGTGACCATACGCAAATCACAGTCATGGACTTCCACCAGCCAAGTCACTCTGTAGTCCAGATTTGTGGATAACGTATGTGTTTATAATATAGCGTCACAAGACCTTCACCAAACAGTAAACCTAGTGGAAGGAAAAATTGTCTATTAGCTTACAATTTTATGTTCCCCATATTTGCCGCCAGCCACATTATCAGGAGGTATCTTTTCCTGTTTCAACCAGTACTTTTTTCAACAGGAAATCAGTGCACTTCTTTGGACTCATAAAACAACAAAAAATTATTAAAGCGTGACTGCACGAGACAGCCACGTGAACGGGGTTACTAACACGCTGCAACAGTGTTTGTCGCTCGGTGGAGGAAGACATTTTAGATCTACTCCAGCACAGAATACCGACAGAAAGGAAACGAAGTTTGTATTCGTAATTACATGTAGCTGCCAATGTGTTGTAAACATTACATGCATGTCCTTATTAATATCAGTTTTAACGGTTTGAAAGAACGAACAAAAATTAAGAACTGGAAAATGAGTACCTTTTTAGGCTTTTAGGCTTAGAATGAAATTCTGCTTGGACCAATCGTCACATAATACAATATACTCTTTGCAAAAGACTGTTCTTCAAATTAAAAAGAAGTTAGGTCACAAAAACAGCGATATTTATTCCTTTTTTGCATCATTTGAGCTGGTAGGGAATGGAAAGCAATTCAGCAATGGCTTTTTTAAGGAAACATTCTGACATTCAACTATAGTGATTTCGGTAAACGATAGAAAGCCGAAATATGGGTGGACGGAGGTGTATTTGAACCCGCGTCCTCACGAAGGCAAGGCCCGAGAGTTACCGCTCAGCCATCAGGTTCGATGGTAGTTAATAGAACACAGTATCTGCTATAATCGTGTGTAGCATCTGTAAGAGTGACTTGTTTTTGAACTTACAAATGCAGTGTTTGCCTGTGTTATAACGATATCGTGGTCTAAGGTGTTAATGAAATTTCATATTTCTGGTGCTAGAATTTTAGCTTAGGAGAGGTATGACTAGAGTATGTACTAGAGACCTAGTTTAAAATGTTTCCGGTCGTTTCATATGTGTTTATCGAATAGCTATGCCTGGGTTCAAATCCTCTCTTTCTCTCTCTCTCATACACAACGGGAACAAAACGCTACACGCAGCTTATACTCATTTCAGTCTTCTGTACGTACAGCAACTATTAATAATGGCGGTCATGTAGTGAAAGGTCGGACGGAAAGATCCCAATAAAAATTTTCTCGGGAAATAAGCTGCGTGTGGGTAATATCCTAAATAGTAATTGAATATGATGGCGGACATTTAATGGCTTTGGTCTGACATTGAAATGTAAGTCGCGATTTTGATTTAGAGAATCGAGAATTAGGTTAACGAAGTAAATTACAGAAAAAATCTGTAATCTGGTATAAGAATGGTAGTAATAAAAATGTATCCTCTATCAATGATAGAGTTTCTCTCTTCGAGTTAAAACAAAAACATTTTAAGACTGGACACAGAGAGATTATAAGCTGCCTCTATAAACATACGAACTAGGGAGCGACGGTATCATTTTTAACTCCCAAATATCTTGAACCAGAATACTTTAAGAGAACACTTAACCAGATGAACGCAATATGGAGTCTTCTATCATACCTTTAGTATGATAGTCTAAAATGCACTTCTCACAATTTGGAACTTACTAAGACATTCAGATTCATATGAAGAGTTTTAAAGTTATAATACGCTTTGCATCAGATCTTTTGATTACAGTACCACTTATTCCTCTGTTAGTTGGCAATAATTGTGGAGAATTTCATTTTAAAGCAGAAATATATCGAATCCGTCATTCCGTGTGCTGCAATAAAGCTCTGAGGGACCAATGACAAGATTGTTTCCATAATCATCGGTAAACATTAAAGTGGCTTGCTTCTCGGGCTCCAATCCTCGCGATTATGGCATGATAATCTTGTTGATATGCGTATTAATTCAGATATTTATGCAATTGACACCATATGTAGGAATTGTAACCGGCTTCCCTTCAATTAATATTCCTATGAATAACTAACTGTTACAAATGTGTACGATTATTTCATGAATATTTGATATTTCGGTTTGTTTGTTGTATGGAACTGATACGCACCATCCAAATACCTCTTCTAAATATTTCAACAGTATTACGATGGCTGGCATTTTAATTAAAGAGCTGTAATTGAGAATGGAATGCCAGCTAACATATTTTGTGCCGTTTTGTATCGCAGAACAGATTGTTCTGTCATGTGTTGTAAATGCTTTTAAATGTTTGTTTTTTTACGATTAAAATTTTAAATTGATTCCGTTTGAGTTTATTTTGTTTTAAGTATGTTTTAATCGTTCTTTTTTCAAGTGGACTTTATTGTTATAGTCTGTTCAGTTATCAGAGGTGGCTGAAGGTCAATCTGCTCTGTCCCCACTCCGCTGCCCTTACCCGTACATTCGAAGAAACTTCCCACGGACCTACCTGGACACAGTGGTTAGTTCGTAGAGTTTTGGATGGGAGGCAGGGTCAGAGAAACATGACCTTGAACCGCCAGTTCAAAGTGAACAGTTTATAACACTCGAGAAACGTCTGTCGGCGCTTTTGAACGGGACCAGAACTTTCGATGCTGTGTGAATAAAGTTACGATAATCACAGCTCAGCGACCTGCTCTCGTTCGCAATATTGCTTATAGAGTCTGTGTCAGTTTATGCGTCTCACTATTCTTTGGATGATATCTGAGATATTCTTTTAACATGTTTTTCTGGTGAAATAAAAGTAAAATTAAAAGTTATCGACAGATTCGCGATGTAAAAGCTATATATCATATCTGTGGAGAAGTTTTAAGGATCCAAGTGAATAGTTATATTAACTTGGCGATCGACACTAAATTGAAATTCTTTATCGTTTATTAGACCAAATAATAATTATTCCGAATAACATAACATGACCACTTCCCGTTATAGGACTCAGTGAATCGCAATATTCTACATATACAGGGTGTTACAAAAAGGTACGGCCAAACTTTCAGGAAACATTCCTCACACACAAACAAAGAAAATATGTTATGTGGACATGTGTCCGGAAACGCTTACTTTCCATGTTAGAGCTCATTTTAGTTTCGTTAGTATGTACTGTACTTCCTCGATTCACCGCCATTTATGGGGGCATTTGAAAGCCCTTGTCTACGCAACCCCGGTACCAAATGTAGAGACTCTTCGTGCTCGTATTGTGGACGGCTGTGATACAATACGCCATTCTCCAGGGCTGCATCAGCGCATCAGGGATTCCATGCGACGGAGGGTGGATGCATGTATCCTCGCTAACGGAGGACATTTTGAAAATTTTCCTTGTCTACGCAACCCCAGTACCAAATGTAGAGACTCTTCGTGCTCGTATTGTGGACGGCTGTGATACAATACGCCATTCTCCAGGGCTGCATCAGCGCATCAGGGATTCCATGCGACTGAGGGTGGATGCATGTATCCTCGCTAACGGAGGACATTTTGAACATTTCCTTGTCTACGCAACCCCGGTACCAAATGTAGAGACTCTTCGTGCTCGTATTGTGGACGGCTGTGATACAATACGCCATTCTCCAGGGCTGAATCAGCGCATCAGGGATTCCATGCGACGGAGGGTGGATGCATGTATCCTCGCTAACGGAGGACATTTTGAACATTTCCTGTAACAAAGTGTTTGAAGTCACGCTGGTACGTTCTGTTGCTGTGTGTTTCCATTCCATGTTTAATGTGATTTGAAGAGAAGGAATAAAATGAGCTCTAACATGGAAAGTAAGCGTTTCCGGACACATGTCCACATAACATATTTTCTTTGTTTGTGTGTGAGGAATGTTTCCTGAAAGTTTGGCCATACCTTTTTGTATCACCCTGTATATAAGAAGCAAGTGACGCAAGTTTATTTGAAACATGAAACAAGTTATACGCTGTCGAATGTTAATGAGTGGTACTGTCGCCCGCAAGTGACTCGAGTGTACGGATGGTGACATGTAGATGTTAAGCCCCGCACACCCTGGCTGTGTGTTAGTGAGAGGGAGGAGGGAGACTGGAGGTGAGCAGTGAAGGTACTCACCGCTCATGAAGTTGTAGATGATGGGGTTGACGGCAGAGTTGGCGTAGCACAGCCAGTGCGACACCATAGAGATGATGCTGGTAGCGTCGTTCTGCTCGATGTACATCGTGTACCTGGAACAGAAACTCCTTATTGGGACATTTACTTCTCAAAATCTCCTTCACCCCATCCACACAAAATCAACTAAACTAATATTATAAAAGCGAAAGTACCTCTGTATCTGTTACGTCTTAGTGACTAAACGGTTCAACCGATCTTCATGCAATTTGACGAGGACATACTACGTGTCATTAGGAAGGTTAAAGGACATTTTTTCCGGGGTAAAGATCATATTATGTCACGTAATTTTTAAAAGTAACCGAACGGTGACACATAGACGGATAGAGCGTATAAGTCTCTGTAATTTTGTATCGGTAGCTCAGGCTTTGCTTCTCTCAACGAGCGTGGCAGGTGAGCGGTAACGCTCTGGCCACGCATTCGGGAGGACGCGGATTCGAATCCCCGTCCGGGCATCCAGATTTGGGTTTTCCAAGGTTTCACCAAATCACTCCAGGCGAATGCCGGGATGCTTCCTTCAAAAAGTCATGACAGAATTCCTTTCCCGTTCCTTGCCGCCAGTCCTTTTCCGCCTCTAATTACCTCGATAAAGCGTAAAACCATAAGTAAAAAAACATAATATTTTTCTCGCAGGCAATTTGTGTATAATCTGTTCGTGCTGTATTGGACACCTTTTATTTAATTCAAAGCTGTCTAAATCCAGTTGTAGCAATAAAATTCTAAGTCCTCGCATACAAAGTTGTGGTTAGCAGCAAATCTCTCTCTATTTAAAAATGTCTGTATGTTGTATATTTTTTCAAAAATTCACAGCTTTTTCCTATCTCGATGAAAATTTGCACACGTATACTTTAAGAAAGGGGAAAAATACTGTCCACATTTGATTTAGAAAATTTACCCCCTCACCCACATAATGCTCCTTCATGAAAAATTACTAGTGCAACAGATCAATTGTTTTTACTAATTCCTCGAAAGTGATAGGGAAATAGCCAAAAATAGATGGTTCTATTCAGAAAGCACATAAATTTTTCTGTTTGTTGGTGTTGTACCGGTTCCAGTCAGGCGATAAGTTACCTAGAAATTCGAACTTGAAATTTAAAAGTTGGTTAAAGTTGGTGTGGCGACACACAATCTAGGGTCTTTTTAGCCGATATCAAAGGAACTCTGAGCACGCATTCTTTAAAATAGGTGGAAAAATAATGTTTATACGCGGATTATAAAGCTGCAACCGGATGGTGATGGAATATATTTACGGCAATCCATTCTAATGCGATAAAACATCTCTGGTTTCTAGATAGTAAGTGGGGTAAGGTACAATTTTGACGAAAGACTGAGATGGCTTAAAAAAATGCAAATCATGAAATGCTAGTGAGACTTTAATGGAGAAGTAATTTAGATTAATGAACACGGTGTCATTAGACACAAATATTTCCGACGTTTATTAAGACTGAAAATAGTCAGGAACGGAAATCTTTTTCCTAAAAAGTATAAAATATAACCAATGGCGGGATGTTGTCAACTTGCTATGAAACTTTTCTTTCGATTTGTGAAAATGAATTATTTTGAATAATTTTTTGCATCTAAAGAAGTGAGAAGCTTTCTAATTCCGAGATTCGTTCCACATTTTCGCTGCAGGTTCCAATAAAAAGGAGAAAAAGGTAATTAATTACAAACAAAGTAATAATTACCCATTATTAGTATCTGTTATGCTATGCAACAGATAAACTCTGGCGAAGATAGTATGCTGGGGCCAGTGCTTTTCATTAAGTAGTTATTATGATAGTTTTCAGTCAGGAATTAAGTTGTGTGTTGATGTCGGGATTTAGATAAGAGATGTAGTTGGGTACGTCAACAAGGAATGACAAGCATAGGAAGTTAATTGGATACACTATAGAGAAATAAATGTTTCAAGTCATTATAAGGTGGATGAGGCATTTAACTTTTTTTAAAAAATATGTAAATACCTTATCACACAATTTCATAATAAAGTCAGCTGAGCAAGATGTACATTTGGCAGATGATAGGGAGAATTTTAATGAAGTGGGTGATGACAGGATTTACTGGGGAAGTGAGAGAAGTGGGAAACAAAAGCCTGGTCAGATGGGTATAAGATACAGAAATGGAAGGATTTCCGAGGACAAAAGCTTGATTTGTTTAACTGGATAACACTGTAGCATCACTAACTGATAATGGGCTGGGAGTCTTTCGAAGATAGTTGTCGGATGAATAGAGCGCTGGCTTCGTGTAAGGTCCACGTTGGGGATGTGGTCTGGAGGGACATTAGGAGAATTTGGAGCAGTTCGTTTAAGGAAAGAAGCGATAAACTAGTATTTAAGTTCAGATGTGAGGAAGATGGAAAATTCTCTTTTTCAGTTGAGGCGGCCAGGGGTTGGTATAAATAACAGAGGTAAATACTAAACAGTTAATCTCAAATAATCTTTTTCAGTTGAGGGAGCCAGGGGTTGGTATAAATAACAGAGGTAAATACTAAACAGTTAATCTCAAATACTAAAACAATAAAAAATAAAAATCTTGTATTGTGAAAGAAGATGTGAAAGAAAAACTGAACTGAAATAATTTAAAATAGATTTCTGTACTACGGGAAAGCAGGTGAATAGTTAAAATTCCACTGTGACATTTGTTCATTTATAATATTATTAATTAAGAATTTTTTTCTAAACCATTTATTTGAAAAATTCCAGAAGTATGTAATACTTCAAAAAGGACTCTGTGACTCTGAGATAACGCGGAACTTTATTCAGATAACATACATAAACGGCTAAATTATCATCTGTAGCAGAACAAACAAAGTTTCTTATCAAGTGTTATTTTGACTTCATGAAAGGTAATCAATATCTGCTGTTAGGCAATGAATGGTTCAACATATCAGTAGCTATAAACGGGAAAAAATCATCAATTTTGTCTGAGTGCAGAATGACGAAATTTCCATCCGGATACGTGATACCATTTATGACGTATTCTATAAAAAAGAAACATCCTTCTAGTTTAAAAGTATCAAGAGTATAAAACACACAGCAAGCACATTCGCACCAGTGAAACTTTTACCTACTTATGCTCCTCACGCTTAAAGTGGAATTACCGTACCAGCTGAAATACAAAATTATACAGTAACTGATTCTGTAAGTTGTCTAAATAAATTTATGTATGTTTTCAAAATCCTGTTTGTATAATTTGTAATAAAATGGTAGAAAATATGACTGAATAATATTTATTTTGTGAGTAACCAATATAAAGTGATATTATAAAATATTAATGAGACGGTTTTGTTAAGAATCTCTGACAGCAAAGAAATAATGTGTGGACTGGTCATGGAGATTACATAGAAAATCGAAAGGAAGAATGAAAATGGTGAATAGAAGGTAAGTAATTGAGCAGATCTGGAAGATTTGATATTGGAAATAGCGTAGGTAGGGAGTTGCCGGGCTATAAAAGGATAATGTATTATGAATAATTTGTACGGCTGCGGGCAAAGAGAATATTGATTTTATTGAAGTTGTGAAATGTTAATTGTCCATATTGCGTAAAGTTATGTGAGTGTGGAATAATGCAGAAAGAATTCTAGAATGATTTTGTAGTATTATTAATTTGATTTAAAAGCAGAAATCATGAAAAAAATTCCAGGTACATTATTCATGTTAATTTCAGTTGATAAGAAGGATGGAAAGGAACTATAATTGGAATGACGAATGTAGAAATACATCATAGTATAAAAAGTTGTCGAAACACGTATTGCCTCTCTGCCAGATGATCTAAGGATCACTGTAAGATAAAAGGCAATGCTGTAGAATTATTTGTAATCGTTGTTAACTGACCAAAGAGAGAATTTGAATGTTGTTTAAATGATAGAAAGAAAAATCAGGGATTCGCCGAAGGGGGCAGGTTATAAACTTAAACTGTTTTTAATTGGTGCGATATCATTACATAGAGTAATTTGTTGATCAATGAGGCTCACATATTACTACGAGCATCATACGTCACCCCTGGGCAATATTTTGATAGGATGATGTTTCGTTAATGTTAAAAAATGATGTTCAAATTTTGTATTAAAAATTGTAAATATGTAAGGTGTATGTTCGTTTTTGGGCCAAATAGGTCCACATAAAGAATTTGTTTGTCTTAAATTTACTGTGGATGAGTAAACTTCAGTGTTACAGTTATGATTTTTAGTCCTGGAGAGAACCTACATTTTAACGTGGAATCCACAGAAGAGTTCTAGCGTACTTCACATTACAAAGCAACCTGCGCCTGAGATGAAGGTCGGGTTAAGGGCTCATGAAAATCTCCGCCGAGACAGGGATTAGAACGGAGAACCTTTCTATCTCCAGCCAGATGCCTAACCACTGAGCCACCAAATGGCTCCTCATAAATAGGTAATGCTGCGCTATTTATTGAAATATCTAAGCTTTCGGCTGGTATCCTATAGCCTTCTTCAGAGATACTGTTTATGTTTATGTTGACAGTCGCCAAGCATCGCAGAGTTAAAGGCCGCTATCTTCGTTGATGTTGTTACACCACCTGAATAGTGCCTATCCAAGAATCCAATTCAGCATGGAAGTGGAAGAAAATGAACAACTGCCTTTTCTCGATGTCCTGGTCCATAAGCGAGGCGATGGGCGTTTGGTTCATACGGTGTACCACAAGGCGACCCACACAAATAGATATCTGCACGTCATGTCGCACCATTACCCCGCAACGAAGAGAGGCGTATTAACATCACTGAATTTAAGACCGAGGACAGTATGTGTCTCGGAAAGTCTGAATGAAGAAATGGAGACTCTTACAAAAATATTCCGAGCAAACGCCTATAGTGAATCAGACATACCGAGCGTGGTGGTGTAACGGATAGCGTTCTGGCCTCGCATTCGGGAGGACGGCGGTTCGAATCCCCGTCCGGGCATCCAGATTTGGGTTTTCCATGGTTTCCCCAAATCACTCCAGGTGAATGCCGGGATGCTTCCTTCAAAAGGCCATGGCTGAATTCCTTCCCATTCCTTGCCCCCATCCTTTCCCGTCTCTAAAGACCACGTTCTTAAAAAGGGACGTTAAACTGTTTAAAAAAAAAAAAAAAAAAAAAAAAAAAAAAAGAATCAGACATCAGAAAGGTTTTCAGACCTAAAAAATCCATGGAAGACGTCAACTTATACCATGATACCAATATGCTAAGATCATTCGCCTGTCCCCCATACATACATGGTATCACTGACCGGATTTGGAAAATGTTAAAGCGGGTGGATGTGCGAATCGTGTATAAAGCTCACTGCAGACTTGGCCAATCATTAACCAGGGTAAAAGACAGATTTCACCCACACCAGCTGACGGGTGTTTACGAAAATATAACAACGGCGACAAATCCGCCGTAGTTCGCCATGCTATTAACACCGGGCATGAAATAATATTTCAAGACACGAGGCTGCAGTGGAGAGAAGATCAGTGGTGGCCTCGACGTGTGAAAGAGGCAGCAGAAATCTTAAGGAATTCCAACAACATCAACGAAGATAGCGGCCTTTTACTCTGCGATGCTTGGCGACTGTTGCTATGTCAACATAAACATAAACAGTCTCTGAAGAAGGCTGTAGGATACCAGCTGAAAGCTCGGATAATTCAATAAACAACGCGGCATAATCCGAAAAGCTATTAATCATGAACAAAGACGGCCGCGGAAGTCTTAGGAATCATATTAATACGAGTTTACAATTCTCTGTGAAGCCTCAAAGATTAACCAATAATATATAGGAAAAAGATGGAAAGCAGAACGAAAAAAGTCTAGATGTTGTAGCCAGTGATGGCCGAAATTCGTAGCTGGCAAGAATAAGTGGCGTAAATTTAATACGGGGTAATAAAATTGTCACAAGAGGAATGGATTGTATTGTGTAATTATATTCAATTAATAGAGATTAGATTCTGAATTATAAAGTTGTAAGAATTATCTAAAGTTATCAGAAAGTGAAAGAATAATTTTTGAATGAGTTTAATTTGTGGAAATCATTTGAATTGAAGTTTATTTGGTAAATTATTATTGATGAGAGATTAAGTACTGTAGTTGAAAGGTATATTTCAGGTAAAAGAGGAGAAGAATTCCAAGATTAATCTTCGAAATGTGACAAGAGACCAATACTAGGAGATCGGCTAAGAGGAAAGCTGATGTAGATTGTTCTCAACCGTCTTGAGGAGGTAAAGACTATACTTTATTAACTAAATTATGACACGTCGTCAAAGACAAAAACTTACTGTTGCAGTTATAAAAACCTAACTGGATGTGCATTTCATCCTTTGATAATTATAAGTTATGAATGATAATAATTAAATACGATTATTCTCCCACAACGTTGGATAATATAGATAGGATATACAATGTCCCAGATAAGGGAGGAACGTGACATTACGAAACATTATTCTATGTTTCTACTGGATATCTACTGTTTCATCATTTGAACATTGTTCCATACATCAACACAGATACGGCCGAACAATAGAAAATCAGGGTCGGATCCACCACGTGTTTATAACAAACGTTTGGAATTCAAGTCACGCTTCTGCCGTCAGTCACCAGGTGGCAAAAGGGATTGTGACACAGGTCTAATTGAATGACGCACTGTCACTGCAAAAAATTTCCCAGAGGTACCACCACTCACTTTTCCATGTCACGCGCTGGAAAAGCAGAAATCGTGACTTGCACGGTTTTAAGGGGAATTTAGTGCGATTAAGCTTACAGATTATATCTTACCTTACAATGGGGGGGACGATGAATCAGACGGTTTTTTTCCCCCAGTGGAAGGCACGATGTATAATTAGTCAACACAGATGTAATCAAAGCTACAGATTAAAAGCGGAAAAGCTTTCGTTAAACGCAGTAGAACAAACAACAGGCTACACATTCATCAGAATTCATTTTCGATTCCGATATCTCGTAAACCCAAACAAGCCTTGAACGACAATATTTTATACAACACAGACAGGGAGATACATTCGCTGCTTTAATCTGCAGTCGTAGTAAGCAGATTTGGGCTGTAATTCTCTATTAATTTTGTTTTTATTCCTGGGTTTAGAAACTTAGCTATATATTTATCTTTGTTTATTTCATTGATGAAACTGTTTATTGGTAGAACAGTCAAAATGGTATTAAGATTTTCAGATTTCGCAAAATCCAGAAACTTTGAGTAGTTCTATTTAAAAGAACGTACTAATGTTTCAATATTTATCATCATTTTATAATGGACCTCAAACCCAGACCTTTAATGAAATGTTATTTTAAGAATTACATATAGCAAGCTGGGAATTGGTTAATTATGGTTTTGAATAGGTTTCGAGTAATTAATTATGAATTTGTGCAAATGAGCATTGTTTATGGAAAGAAACTACGTAAATGAATGTAATACGTTCAAGGACAGTATTATGCATGAAATATTAACAAAAATTTGTAATTATAAATATTAAAGTAGGCCACGATGTTCAGAGGACAATTCTGAATGGTTTGGACTGAGATAATTGTGTGTGTAAATACCTGTAAATATCTTTAATTTTCATTTAATTGGGTTTCATTATGATTGTGAATGATTTTGTATTAATTTTGATTGTTTTGTATGGATTTAGTTGTTAAAGTATTGTTATAATTTGAGAAACATCGGTCAGAACTCTTTGAATAATTCTGGTTGTTTCTAAAGTGTATATTTAAGCGCACAGAAATGGCGAGCAGAGAGAGTTTGAGTCGCTGTCAGAATTTTGTTTGAAAGTTTAATCGCTGTAACTTTTGTGTATGTTTATACTTACCATCTTTGGATCGAGACGATGCCTTTTATAATGTTACTGTAAAACTTGCGGAAGGAATAAATTTAAGTGAAAAGTTATTCATCGGAACTGTTATTTCAAGTAACCAAATGTTTATAATGGCTTCCGCGGCAGCACTGAACAGCAAGAAATAGTAATTAACGAAATTCATAGTTCAAGTTCCATGGTACCGATCAGATTTGATGAATGCACTGTTTTATTATTTGCTTATATCTTTACGCCTTGTCGACGTCGAGGTCATTAGAGGCGGTAAAGGATAGTAACAAGGAACGGGAAGGAATTCGGTCATGAACTTTTGAAGAAAGCATCCCGGCATTCGCCTGGAGTGATTTGGGGAAACCATGGAAAACCAAAATCTGGATGCCCAGACGGGGATTCGAACCGAATGCAAGACCGGAGTGTTACCGCTCACCCTTACACAGTCGGTGAATGCATTATCCTTCTACCACCCTGGATTTGGGGAAGAATGAGAGGCACTACTTCCATTTCGGTTTCTATTATGGTTTTAAACTTGTTTTTTACAGTTAACTTCGAGCCTCAACAATATATGTTTTACAAGCAGGGTAATGTAAAATATACTAGCACACGACTTGTTCTGTTTATAGACAGATGGTAATTGTAATTGTCTTTCCTTCGAGGAGATCTGTCTAACGTTAACCGCTGATGGAACGTTAATCTTTAGCAAATGAAAACGGTGCTACATGTAGCAAGCTCGTATATAGTTAAGCCTTTCGATTCTTAATTAGTTCTATGTATTGGCAGAGAGTTATCGACCGAGAGATCATAAAAACCGAGTCTTCTGTGGATTGCAGTAGCTTACAACAACGCAACGCTTCTGCAAAGTTTTTGGCAACCGACGTCCTGGTAGGACGTTAACTGAACAAAACATCCTCCCAAGCTGTTTGCTGTTTTATTTGTATGTTTTTTTTTTTTTTTTTTTTTTTTTTTTTTTTTTTTACTTTTCAAGCACCATTTTAAATTTCTACTTGTTCCTAACACCAAACTTGGAGGATGTATTGCCTCGGATTTATTTTCGTGCCTGCGCAGGATGAGAAAGTTACATCGCTAATGAATAGATTCGGGAACTACTAACTTCTGACAGTAATGGTGAATGATCAGTGTTATATATCTGTCATTTTCATGTGGATGTAAGAGTCCCATCACCGATTGTAACTGATTTGTCATAGGCGTCATTCAGCCACGGCAATGCAACAATAAATACGTTATGGGGAGTAACAAATATGTAACTGCGCAGTGTTTCAATACTTAATAATCTTGACACGATAGTAACGTATAGTTTGGAAAGTCACGGGAACGAAAATAATTGTAGGATGTTTCATGGGAGCTTGAACGACAACGTTATATTTATTCATTAGTAACAAATAAAATGTGGCAGGCCACCAATTCACAAAACATTGTGTGTTTCTTTTTGTCTGAGTTTTTACGAGTTTATGGACAATTATATAATTCAAACTCTGCTCTATGTTTCAGAATCTAATGATGCGAACTTTTTTCAAAATGTGTAGTGTTACGTAGCCTCCCAGAGGTTATGGGAAAACAATATTTAACTTTCTGTATTTGAAGGATTTCACAAAATAATTAAAGTATTTAACAAATTTGATACATCAGCAAATAATGTTTCAACAAAAAAGTCGCTTGTACTATTGCATAAATTTTTTTAATAAACTTGTCGTAAAAGTTCTTGTTTTGAAAATGGTCCAAATTTATCTAGGACTAAATATAATTGAGAGTTAGAGGAAAAACATAGGTAACTCAGTTTTTATAAAACATGAGTAGAGGAAACTTAATTGCATGATTTCTTTAGCTCTTTCCCTTTACATCGAAACTTTCAGTACCTACTAATATCTCTTGATCTACATGGGTTTGCAACCTCTCAATCGATGAGTATCATCAATCCGAATAGTAGTGTAACAAAAACTCAATTTCGAAAAAAGTAATTTGCCTAGTTTTTTCCCCCTGAAGATTGAATTAATTTTTTTAAAATGATTTATTTGTATTTTTTTAAATATTCCAATCAAAAAAATTTTGGTAAGACAAACTGTGAACGCTGTTGAAAAATCACTGTTTTAATAAATTCAGTTTGATTCATAATTTGCGTACTAAACTCTCAGCACTCATGAGTAAGATACCCTAGATCTAACAGCAAACTTCTGTGAAGAATAGGTTGTAAAGAACTATGCTCTGAGTGTGAGCAGGTAAGGAAAAGCGTTTCTCGGTTCTTGGAGTAGACTTTGTAACATCACACAGCCATAAGCTAACGAACTGTCAAATTTCATCTATGTCAAAGATGTCGATAATCGATATCTACCATAAGTACTTCGTAAGCAGCAGCGGTCGGTGTATGATTGTCGCTGATGGAGGTAGCGCGGCAATGAGAATGTCGTATAAGTGTGGAGTAGTGGAATTCTCTCGAGTGAAACAGAATAGTGGCTGTCATTTACGCCTCGTTCGGATAGACCAAGTCGTACAAACCACATTTGGTGAGTGGATAAAGAACTGTGATTGTTGTGAGCACAGTGATTACGCTAATAACTGAATTTACGCTAAGTAATTGTACTTTTCACTCTAGCGGACCTGTAATCTCGGATTAATATTATTTTCAGTTGGTGGTCGCCGTATATGTGTTCTTTAAAACCAAAACTGTGTGAATAAACTTACTACAGCATTAAACGACTGTGTTTGTGTTCTGTGGTATAATACCCCGTACAGTATTAAATGTTTAAATTACAGCTAGGTTTGATAAATTGCTTGACATTACGTCGGCTATCTGCGACCGCAGTGTAGAAAATAAGTTTACACGAAGTCAGAAACCTTCGATTAGGTTGGTAAAAATATCAGTGTATAGTGACTATCATTTTTATTAATTTATAACCCAGTAAAACTCCTTTTGGTTTTACACAGCTCAAGCCGTAACAGGACTAATTGTTAATGATAATTTATAACGAGCAGAAGTGGCTCAAGGCTTCTGCTCGCAAAAGTGACTGAATTATTTATCATTGCAACAGACGATTAATTTACATAATAAAACATTTTTTGTTTTACCACTTGTGTCGTGCGCCTGTGTTACGCACCTGAGTATGCTGAGCAGGTGGACGGGCAGGTAGCAGATGGCGAACATGGCGACGACGGCTACCAGCATCTTGGCTGCCTTGCGTCGGGAGCGCAGCTGCCCCTCCGTCGTCGTGTTGGCACTCATCACGTTCCGGCGACCGCTACCGCAGGTCGGCATCGCTGACCCACACACACACACATCAGTTAACACCTCACAGCGGCAAGACGCCAATCGCGCTAATACTCGCATCTCAAATTCTAACAGAATTACGCAAAATAATTTGTCGGTGTGTAACAGCCCTCAAACATAAAATTAAATGGAATTGTATTTTATGAAGCAAATGTAGTAAGCTAGAGTTTAGTTGAATATGATCTTGTATGATTGTTTTGCAATTTCCTGTAAATCAATGTATATAGACTTTGTTTAATGAAAAGAAATTATTTAAAGGCCATTTAATATGTTTAAGAACAAAGTTGTGCAATAGAATTGCTTAAATGTTCCTAATTCCAGTTACGATGTCTAAAGGACAGTTTTCTACAGTTTAAAATTATTTCTGTGAATAATTTTGTGTTTAAGTATCTTTAATTTCCATTTCTGACCATTTTGTAATGATGGTAAATGATTATGTACTAATTCTGATTGTTTTCAATAGGTTTCAATTGTATAAGTATTGTTAATGTTCGAGAAATATCTATTGGAATCATTTGAAGTGTTCTAGAAATTTAGAGATAGCTCTCGTATATAAAGCAAACATCCGAGACAGAGATGTAGTTTTCACCGACTCAATTTTACGACGGCCAAGAATATTGTCTGTGGAAGAAGTGTTGTATACAATCGCTAGATTGTATGTATTCATTAAAACAGTATCGTTGACATCGTATTTTATAAAAATAAACGCAAGTTTAAACTGAACTGTATGGTGGACTGATTATTTATCATATTAATTAAACCACGAACAATCTTATAAGTGAAAATATACCACTCATCTTTCTAAGGTTACTTGGGCTTATTTTAGGATTGTTTTTAACAATTTTTGAGTCGAGTGCAGGTCTATTCCGACCACGAAATGCATATTGCAATGCAAAATCTAATTGAATATGACGAAAGGAGAGAGAGAGATAGGAAGTAAATATTACTAAGTATCAACAACAGTCAGCCTCTATGTTCAGAAGCTCAGCAGAAAACTCAATCAGAAAAATTTGGTGAAAGGCCCCTGCCATTAAAACACCAACCAGCTGAACATACTAACACACGGATTATGAAATGACATTCCTGTGCTGCAACGAAGTCTTTTGAGGGTAGATATTCAGTGAAGTGGTCAAGAGCGTTTCGTAAGATGGGGGAGGATGTAAATCAATTATTCCACGTGTGTGCCGCCGAATTGTGTCATGAAATCACTATATTGCGACAACCTACTATGTTATCTTCTTTAGGTGTAATCCATGACAGTCAGTTTCACTGTTTCAGTTCTGTTCTATATGACAGTTTCATAAAACTGTCCTCGTAAAGACGCAGCTCATACACAGACTTTGAAATCATGCGATACACAGCTGCCCGATTGTTCCATAGTAATATGTGCTAAGTCTCTTTATTTTAATTATAATTATTGTTAACAGATATTAATTGAACTGTATAAAAATGATGAAGGATGATATTGAATTACAACAGCTTACAGGTGTAGAGTGGAGAAGTAATCAAATAAGTTTGTGCCTTACTCGTATTAGGAGTAGCTTGTAAAAAGAATTTTTCCAGCAAGCACAAAAAAATGATAATGCATTTCCGGCTACTGGTAAGGCGATAGTTCAACTGTTTTATCTCTTTCTCGAAGTATCTGCGCAGGAGGTTTATGTCTCGCCTAATGTTCTGGGCGGACGTAAACATCTTGCGCGAAGACTTACGTCGAGAAAGAGTTTCTTACGAACAGCTCAGAAACTGAAAATTGCAATTGGAAAGGTAAGACTGCAGCTACGGGGAACGTATCTCGATTATTTATCTTGAAATAAATTTATAATTTATTTATTTTCTTATATACAACATAGCCCAGCACCAAGAATCTAATATAATCTCTTATTTCCATCACATTTACATGCACTTTTATTTATATCTTATGTATTTAACGTATTCACATTATAAACGATGGATGCAAGATAATTTGATTCAGGTTCCAATGTCACTACTACTTCTACTTTTATTAAACAGAGTGAATACCATCACCACTACTACATCTACTACTACTACTATCGTTCCTAATATTACTTCTAACATTACTATTAATAGCGCTATTACTACTAATACTACTATTACCACCACCAATTGTCACAACCGCACTTAATCACCGATAATCATACATAAATGATGACCTACACCGAGCTTCCCAGAATGGACTTAATTTAGTTTCTACCCACAATAATTTAAATTAAAATAACCTTGTTATGTAATACTGGTAACTTCATACCTGTACGTCGATGTTTCTGACATGTGAAGAACAATAACCGACAGTAACTAAGAGTTATAACCAACACACGTCTTCTGCACTACCAACCAGCACTCTCTTCATTCTCTTCTTGTCTTCCAATGAAACTGAATCGAGATTCTTTATCATATCAGTTACGCACTTTGTTCTGGGATAGTTTCCAGAGACAAATGTAGCTGTTCTCCTTTGGATCTCGTCCAAATATCCAGAATGTGTATACCATATTACAAAAGCATATTAGAGGAATAGTCTAACCAAAGTTTTGTAACCGAGTTGGTTATCTTTAGTACATACTACTGCCAACAAACTGTAGTAATTCCAACCCTCACGAACTAATTCTTTCAACGATTTTGCATAATACAAATCGTAAATGTTATCAATTAACTGAAGGCTTGAGACGTAGCAATATACGTTTCTTGTACAGTATATCTGCCAGCACAATTATTTCTACGGTTTGTCAAACTGTTGTTCCACTCCGACTACAGATACTCTGTCACAACATCGAGCGTTGCGCACTTGCCTAAATATTCGATTGACTCTCCGCCGGAGAGAAGTTTGTGCGCTGTTTGCTTCTCTCGAATCTGAAATGTGTACGCGGTGGAAGAACATACGTTTCGGGACTGAATGACTTATTTACCATCAGAAACGTGTTGTGCTGGAGTAAAAAATCCTCTTTCACTCACGGAGGCAAGATCTGCGTCAAAATTTAAACCATGCAACGCTGGTGTTCAGTGTTTTAAACATGTACTCCCGTGCTTGGCTCGTATACAATCTCTATTAAAATATCACGAGCGTCTTAGTGAGGAAAAACATTTTCTTTCTGCAGTGTGAAATTGTAAATGGCTAACTACAGGGTCCGGCAATAAAACCTCCCTCATTTCACGTAGCCGGCGTGCGAGTTGTAGTGAGGATACTGATGTGGAATGTGTTTTGTTTTAAAGAGGTGTACCTGCCATTTTCAGTGTGCGTCATGTCATGGCTTGGTGAGCATCGTGCGTTTGTTGTGGACGAATTTATTCGTAACAGTTGTTCTCAGATTTTCGGAGACGATTCGAACTTGGCCTACATGATCGTGTCCCGGATAGAAAAACTATTCAACTGTGGGTGTCAAACTTTACAAAGACAGGTTCAGCACTAAAAAAAAAAACCTACAGGCCGTCCTCGGACTGCAACAACGCCGGAAAATTTGGCGCGTGTGAGTATGTCTATGCAACATTCACCAATCTTTGGGGACACTTAAAGCCTATAGTGTACAAACATCGTCCCACAACACTGCAAGCACTTAAAGAGGCCATTACCCAAGAATTGGCAGCCATTCCAAGAGAAATGACGCGAAAATGTATGGAGAACTTTCTGGACAGACTTTGTCAATGTGTCAACAATGGAGGGCAGATATAATTTTTAAAACCAAATAATTAAAAATGGCAAATTATGTATTTTTCATAAATAAAAGTAATTATTCTCTATCATATTTAGTTTTTATGTGACAACACATTAAAATGAGGGAGGTTTTATTGCCGGACCCTGTATTATATATGTTCCTCCATCATGAATATGAACAATTCTAAACTTTTATTTACCGGAGTTTATAGTGATAACACACAACTCGATCATTCGTGAAAATCAAAATTGTTACTACACAGGTTGATAATAATCGGAGAGACTTATATTGCCTTTTAAACGATGCCCAATGGTGGGTAAAAAGCAGCACTAATACATAAATAGATCTTTGATAAACCTCATAACTGCTAGAGACTGCCAAAAACACACTATAATATATGTATTGCTTTCATCGCATATACACTTTGTTCTTCCTTCTATTCCGCATAACTGATGTAGAATAAAACGAGGTAAGAGAGAATACTTAACATGAACACCAATAACAGCCGCCCGAAATATATTGATGTTGCGTATCCTGATGAGAGCAATTGAAAAGCTGTGATCAGAACGACAGCGATTAGTAACTTTTGTTACAATTCAAAGCATTATATTTCTCTGTATGACTATATGAAATATGTAAATGTAACATCTTATACTACTAAAAATATTCTCAAAAAATATTGGAGCATGTTTTTTTAATAAAAAATCACGCTAGAATCAAACACAATTCTTTACCAGTTCAATGTTTAAGAAACTTACACTGTTATCAACTAAAAGTAACTTCAAATGTACGTACAACTGTCTTATCTTCTTGTGGTTGCCGAAATTAAGAATTGGGTGAGTAGATTTAGATAAAAATAATTCCGGGACGAAAGATAAAATACAATCTGACAAAGTTCTTCTTCTGAAATAATTAACTGCGATGAAAATATGTTGTTATGTTTTATTGGTATCCGAATAATTTTTCATACACAGACGTTTGTCAAACAACATCCGTTAAACACGAAAATCAGTTGAGGTGACGTGAATTTGAAAAACTGTGAAAACTGATAACGTGATTTAAGCTCACGAAGTGAAAATAGTAAGAACTACTAAGTACGTGAAGTTTAGTAACAAGCTTGCTGTGCAGCTGTAAGTAACGCGACGCTAAAACCGAGGGCGGTGGAGCGAGCGGGCAGGAAGATGTGTGTGCGGTCCCTCGCATACTGTTGCGGGAGAGCTGCCGTTTATCTGCGGTCCGCAGTTTTATAAATCAACCGCCGTGAAGGGCGGGAGCTCGTCCGTGTTGCGCGGCGCTGCCTAATTACAGGCGTGCTGAGCCCGCCCGCTCGCTCGCGTGCGATGAGTTACGGATCCTGCTTGTCAGCGGGGTGTGAATTTTGCAGTTTAAATTACGACGCTACGCGATGCTGCCATCGCCGGCAATGCTCGGAGCATATCTTACACACGGGATGGCTGTTCCGGGAAATACATTTACTCCCAGACCACCAGCTGGCGTCGTTAAAGCGAACACTTGCAGTTAACGTTCGTCAGTAGCACACAGATATCATGTAGATGGTATTCTGTATTTTTTCAAGAAAGTGTTAAAACTTATAGTTTTTTTGCATTCAGTGTCCATCGGATGGATGATAGCGAGATTTAAAACCCTATCACATACTGAAAGTCAAGGTAATGGTGCTGTTCATACACCTAAGTGGAATAATATAGGCAAATGATCGAATTCCCATTTTTTTTCTCCAGGAACAAAATGAAATGATTTACTCTCATGAGCATTGAGGGTATTAAAATATTTGCCCGATGGATGAGTGGTAACACTCGGGCCTTGTATTTTGGATAACGGTGGTTCGAATCCTCGTCTTGTCGTCTGGAGTTCGATTTTCCACGATTTTGCGAAATCATTACAGGCCTTGCAAAGGACATGGTCGAATTTTTCCTCGTTCTTTTCTTTTTTATTCTTTTTTGCTTCTAATGACTTCAAGGTTGAGGATGCGTAAAGCCTTAAAAAACAAAATTTCGTATTTGAAATTTAGATCCTGTCCACTTCAGAAACATCCTTAGCACATTTATTACCTTTATTTACATTATTAAAATTGAAGAACTGTTGGGTACGCCACTCAAGTACCTTTTCAAATTACTAATGTCTTTGAGACTTGATTTTGTGACCTAGTTCTCTACCCATTTACAGTGAAGTATTGATTTTGGTGGTTCTTTCACTACTTTTCTACGTTACCAAGTTTAAGTACTCTGACATAAATTGGGTAAAGGAAATGTAGGATTTCCAGTGAGCTTTTTACTTAAGGCTTTACAACTCGTCAACTTCTTGATCATAACAGGGAAAGAACCGGTGCCAAGGAACAGGAAAGAATTCGGTCAACGCCTACTGAAGGAGCCATCCCCGCATTTGTTTGTAGATGAGAGATGATAGAAGGGAGAGGGTTAAACTCGGTGTTAGCCCATTTAGGCCTACTGTCCCGAAAACCACCTTGTGACGTCAGGATTAACGTCCCCATGCGATGGATGAATCACCACCAGGAGTGTCGTATGCGCTTACCTTATACCCACTGCAGAAAGATTTTGGATTTAACTCGGGATTTTGGTGCACAATCTGGTTGTTAGGAATTTTGCGCCATCAATTTTTCTACCCTGCTGCCAAGTCCAGATGAGGAAAATTTACTCCATCACCGAGACTGGAACCAGCTAACCCGTTTAAGCGCCGTACATCATAACGGTACCGCAACAAAATGAAAAAATGGGAGCCTACTTGGAGTAGAAAATTGATATCTGGCATCTGAGGAAAATTACAAAACGTGGTAATAACAATCAAGGACACCATATGTAAAATTAATTTCATTTCTTATGTTTCAAAATTGTATTTGGATGAAATAACCACCAACGGATTTCTCTGCCGTTGACATTGGGAGGGAAATAATATATTACATGAAAGTGTTTTTGATCATAACCTAACCTTAGCATTCGTTAGCAATGAAATGTTGGTCACCAAATAAATTATTACTTGTATACCCTCGGCAGTCCCTCTAGTAAACATCCGAACGAAAAAATGCTGCCTAACAACAGGTCTATCATAAGGATTAACATGGAAACATTAATGATCTATAATACGAGTACAACCCTATTGTTAATATCTATAGTTTATTGCCTAATTAACGAGTGTTAATCGAGCAGTTTTATAAGATTTAAATTTTGTAAGTTCATTTTTAGGGAAAATGTTACATTTAGCAAACAGTGGATATCCTATACACTATTCGCATCAGTGTTTTTAAAATAACAAATGAAACTTCTATAAATGCACGGTATCATGAACAAATTTGGCAAATATAAACGGATGGTAATCCGTGGAAAACTATAAAATTAATGTATTATGTTTCATGAATTACAAATGAATTATAACAAACCATAACTTTGATATGAGCAGGAGGAACTGATGGTACGGGGCGTTGTTTAACATTCGTCTAGTTAATTCTTCAAAAAATCAATTAGAGATACAGTAGGAACAACAATGTTATTTTTACACAATTGTGTGTAATATGTGTTCACGCAAACGTGGTTGTTCCAAATGATCGGAATCAAATTAAAACTTCCACCTGTCAGAGATAAAGGCTAAGCAGCGGACGGTTTTGTGCGTAATGAAGATTAGCGGTTCTGTATTCCAGTCACGTTTGTCGCGCCACGGGCTGTGCTGTTATTCCAAACACAGCGCTCCAAGCGGATATGAAATCGGAAGTGATGCAGGGGTACCCTCCAGCAGCGCGTTTGCAAACAGATGCCCATCATGTTTTCGTTTCCATTTGTTGAAAATATTAGTTTCTTATTAGTCAATGAATTACAGAAGCCGACTTTTGTTCTGGTACCGAGAGTGGTGGTGTAAAAGTTAGCGTTCTGGCCTCGCATTCGGGAAGACTGCGGTTCGAATCCCCGTCTGGGCATCCAGATTTGGAGTGATGGTTTCCCAAATCACTCCAGGCAAATGCCGGGATGCTTCCTTCAAGAGGCCATGGCCGAATTCTTTCCCATTCCTTGCCCCCCCCCCCCCATCCAAACCCGTCTATAAAGACCTCGCTGTCAAGAGACGTTAAGCAGTTAAAAACAAAATATTTTGTTCTGGTGCCTGCATTCTGGGGAAAGTAAACAGCAAAATATGTAATTCCCATTCCTCACCAAAATTACGAATTTATATTTTAATAAAGTGAGGTACTGAATTTTTACGATACGTATCTCATTCGGTAGCGAGAATGACTGTGGAGTGCAGTCGGAATAAATATAAAAAAAATTTCGAACATGATCGTCCACATCGGCTCCACAGGCGCATTCAGTGATCCTGATTTTCAGAGGGTACCGAAAGGCAATGAGAAACGGAATATGGTGCTCACATTCAGCGAATCTTCGTCTCCAGTAATAACTTGGCGTAACATATCGTAATGGGAAATAGCCTAACTTACATAAAGAAATGTTTGTAAAATGGATTGAAGCAATCTCAGCTGCTGCCGTGAAATTAGGACATTTAAGTCGCGCATTAAATGTCGTAGTTATTATTATTATTATTTTGGTAGTTCACTAATAATTTTAACCCCTTCATAGTAACTTTTCTTATCTACGAAAAACTTCAAGAAGTTATTCAAAATCGTCGTTATTTATTTATACAGTCCATATCTATTGGAATGTAATTTACAATCAATGTTAACTTTGAATTATTCAACAGAATCCTTTACAAAAGTCTCAGACATTAGTCCGTATACTGAAGAGGCTGTAACATAACATACGTCTGAGCCATACGCTAATATCTGTGGCCGGCGGCGTCAGTAAACGTGATGTTGTCTTTGTATAGTAGTGAGTCTTTGACCTCCGTCAGGTGAAGGTCTGACGCAGGAACATTTTTCGGTCTAATAGTTGAAATTGTGAAAACTTTGGTGAAGTGGATGATGGAGACTTGTATTATGTGGCACTCACTGTTTTAAAGGGAATGCTGTGTTTTCAAGTGACTGTATTTCGTTAAGAGGACGATAGTGAATGTGGGAGACTATTTTGTAAGTCAACCTCTCTTATCCCATGAATCTGTGGTTTTCGAAGAAGAAGTTCGATTCCTTGTTGATATATATTGTTTGGTGGTGGTACTTTCCGTCGGTGTAGTGGCAGAGGTTAATGAACTAGAATAAAATTTTTGGAGTAGATGTTCACCCTAAACTGTGTGACTCTCTCATTTAATTATCCCGATGGAGAACAGTACCTAAACCTGGCGACCGTGGCTTAAAGAACCTTTTATTTAATTAACAATTATTTGTGTTTAGATAAGTGACTTTTAATTAAAATCAACAACACGCCAGTAGGTTTTCAAGGCGAACCACTCTTCTAAAGCAGTGTACAATATTTCAAGTGTTTCGTATCATTAAAATTGTTGGCATTAGACTACTAGCATGGTGGCTTATTGTTACAGATTAAGGCTTCGCAAAGGAAACTCGAGGGGACGAAGAAAATTCTTACTGCATCCTTTGAAGTCACTATGAATCTTGCGATCTGAATAACATAAAGTTGTACGTAGACAACATAAAATACAGAACATTAATGGGCTGAAAAGTCCTGTCATATTTTCAGTGGAAAAAGCAATCTCACCTATGCAAACTAAACAAACTCAACATGTGGTAGCTGTGCCAGGTGATGGGTTAAGCCAGGTTGCCTGGTTGGAGGAGCAATATTGGCCGCACCTCCGGGAGCACATTAGTCCCCCACAAATCCACTCAAGCGGTGTAGCAAGATGCCACCATGTGCAATAACATTCGTAACATCGATACATTTTCACACTTTTCTTTCATCGGGAAGGCCTTTACCAGTTTCAAAATCGTAGTTAGGCACGAGTGTTGGTTTTACAATTATACAACTAACCAAGTCATAAAAAGTTGATACTTCAATTATTAGTTTCAGAACGGCAATCCAAGAAAAGGATAATTTGCCATCACAAAATGCTGTAAAACTATCATAGTACTTAATTTTCTACTTAATAATGTAGTATTTTACCTAACTTTGGTTTAAGGTTGTTATGGTATTTCATTTCTGAATTGAATCTTTTAAAACCCAAAACATGACAGATTACTGGCAAAAAGAGTGGTAATTTTGGTTAATGCTACGATATTGTACCTTAAACTGGAGTTGGTGGCCTAACAGAAATGTGGACGCACTAGTGTTTTGTACGCTATTTCCTTGGTATGAGCATTACAATTCCTCCAAATACGACCTATGAATCGTAATCTAGAATTAGCTTTACCTACGACGGAAGTTATGTGCAAGTCCCATTTCATGTTGCTTTGTACTATTACGGTACTTCAGGGAATCAACCGTATTGGTTACTTTGTACTCTTGAATAAACGGATTCATTATGTTACTTATTCGAATTGCCTTGCACTTTTTGCAGTTAAGTGTAAGCTGCCATTTATACTACCAATCCGAAATAACATCCAGATCGCGCTGAATTTCCATCCAACCTTCGGGTTGTGGGCTAAGTTAGTTTAGTTACGCTTCCCTATGGAAGTGAGTAATGGGTAATGCAGATAACAGATAGAGGCCTTATACAACCAACGGAGATGAAGTAAATGGATGCACAAAGATGGATCTAATTATTAATTTTTTTTTTGCTGTCGTCAGTCTTTCGACTGGTTTGATGCAATCCTCCATCCCTTCCTATCCTGTGCAAACCTCTTCATTTCTACATACCCCTTACAGCCCACGTCCTCAATTATCTGCTTCATATATTCTAATCTCGGTCTTCCTCTACAGTTCTTACCTTCGACTGTTCTCTCCACTAACAAATTAACCAATCCTCCAATCCTGCATGTCTCAAAATATGACCTTCTTTCTGTAAGCTTTTTCCACAAACTTCTTTTCTCACCCATCATTTCCAAAACTCGTTCATTTCTTACTTTGTCTGTCCACTTAATTTTCAGCATTCTTCTGTAGCACCACATTTCAAATGCTTCAACTTTCTTTCTTTCCAGTATTCCTAAAGTCCATGTTTCGCTACCATAAAGTGCTGTGCTCCACACAAAGAGTTTTAAAAAGTTCTTTCTAATTCCTAGATCAATATTAGAAACTAAAAGGTTTCTCTTTTTCATGAAGACTCTTTTTGCTAGTGCTATTCTGCTTTTAACATCATTCCTGCTTCGGCCATCGGTTGTAATTACAGAATTCTCTTACTTCTTCTATTACATCTGATCCTATTTTTATATTTAATCCACTAGTATTGGTATCATTTCTGCTAGATCTAATATGAAACGAGATAATAAGAGAGGAGTTGGAAATATATGTTAGAAGTGAGAAGGTAGAGGAGCATAGGAATAAATGGAAGGACCATCTGTGTAGAGTGGGTAATGCACGATTACCAAAAGCAGTTATCCACTGTAGACCGAAAGGCAGAAGAAGTATCGTTAGACCGAGGGAAGCAGGAATGGGTGAACAGGCCTAATCCTTGCCTGGGAAGAAGGAGACGGTAGTAGGAGCGTACCGTAGGCGCTGGTGCTGTTGTTGGCGTGTATGCTGCCGCCGTTGTGTGTGGAGGGCGACGGCGCGCTGTTGGCGTAGGGCCGGCGCCGCTCGCCGTGCCCGGGGATGTTTTCGGAGCTCCAGAGGACTCGCACGATCTGCAGGTAGGCGATCGACATGAAGAGCAGTGGCAGCGTGTACAGCAGCAGCGCCTTGGTCACGTGGAACACCATCTCCGAGTTGTAGCTCCACGTGCCGTCGCACTGCGTCAGCAGCACCGAGTCCCAGTCGCGGCCGCGAGCTCGCAGCACCACCAGCTCGGGGATGTCTGCGAGACAAAGTCAAATAGCAAAGATATTCTTCATAGTAATAAAATAAAATAATTGTTTAAAAAACATAAAAACCGCCTTCAAAAAAATGCACTAAAAATTTTAAAATAACTTTATACCTTGCTTAGGAGAAAGTAAATCTAAATGGACAATATTTTACATTACTGGCATTGAAATTTTTACATTAATTAGTTATTTTTGGAGTCGGTTCCAGCTGTCACATCGCGAAGATCGAATAGCTGAGCTTCTTTTGGTGTTAGAGGCGAAACGGGGAGTACGAACAAAAATACCCAATATTTTACAGCATGTCGTGAGGTAGATAGTGTTATTGCGGGAGACAGCTTAGGGAAACAAATTAATAGTATTTTAATCTGCGGCTCAGCCTTATTGATCATCCAGGCATAGCTCTGGCGCTACAGTGTCAGTTGGTAGGCTGCATCATGCAGTAAACGATTTACAGTTAGTAATGTTTCAGTTTTGTTGAAACATGTTTCTGGCATTAATTGTAGGTAAGCAGTAACATTATTTTTTATGTATTATTGTAATTCATTATTGTTTTTATCTTTTGGTTCTTCTTGCTTTCGCTGGCACCGACTCCAAAAATAATTAATTAATGTAAAAATTTCAATGCTAGTAATGTAAAATATTGTCCATTTAGATTTACTTTCTCCTAAGCAAGGTATAAAGTTATTTTAAAAATTTTAGTGCATTTTTTGAAGGCGATTTTTATGTTTTTTAAACAATTATTTTAATTTTAAATCTTTATTGGTATTATAGTTTGTTTTGTATTTTAAATATGCCACAGCAGTTCCCATTTTGGGAGCTCAGTTTCTGGTAGCTCTCGGATTAAAGCTCTTGCTTTCAAATAAGAATTCTTTATATACCACAACAACTTCCAGAACGGGGTGAATTGGGTGTTGTGCTAAGGAATGTCGGTTTACATTTTGGTTCAGGCTATGTTTCGATCGTATCATAACATCTGTTAAAGCTGCTGGTAGATAACCGAAACATGTAACATCTGGGCATTAATACATACCACATACAGAAATCTGTCTCTGGAATATATCTGTTTACTCCAGCATCACACAGTT
This sequence comes from Vandiemenella viatica, assembly GCA_031002005.1. NCBI lineage: Eukaryota > Metazoa > Arthropoda > Insecta > Orthoptera > Morabidae > Vandiemenella > Vandiemenella viatica. The sequence continues at coordinate 210,545,442 of CM061919.1, forward strand.
TTAATTGGTTTTCACAACGTGAAAGCTTGGGATCCAAATTGAAATCTGAAGTACATGTTGAGAAATTATAACACATTTATTTTATAACTATTATGCCATGACTTAAAAACAGCTTAATTGATTTTGACGGAAATTAAAACTATGGATTTTTGTGAAGAACATTTGAATTTAAAAGGGGCGAGGGTAAAGGGGAAGAGGGATTGGGCTTTCATATACCAAATGTAGATTGCCTTTTCTGACTGATTTAAAGTACATGTGTATAAATTTCTGTTGATATCAGATAAAACTGTAGGTATGTATAAAAAACAATTAATTGATTTTTGTAAAACTAATGTGGGCAGTATTTTTCTCTTTGTTTTAAAGTATACTTGTGCAAATTTCCTCCAGAATCGGATAGAAACTGTAGATTAAAGGATGGAAAGGAAGGAGCGGTGTTTGGACTCTCGAAACCAAATGTAGACAGTATTTTTCTGTTTGTTTTGCGATATACATGTGCATACTTCCTTCAAAATCAGAAAGAAACGGTAGCTTTGTATAACGAACATTGACAGTAATTAAAGGTGAATACGGTTTGCGTTTTTGTGAAAGTTATGTGGACAGTATTTTTCTTTTTCTATTTGTTTTAAAGTATACGCATGCGAAGTTCCACCGAATCGGATTAAAATGTGGGTTTTGAACAAATATTAAGGAAAGGGGAGTTCGGGTATTTTTTTTATTTTTTGGTCAGAAAACTTCTCCATAAAAAATTACATATTGATGTGCCAACTTTCATAAAGATCGGTAAAATGGTGTCGACTGTAGCTTTCTAAAAATAAAATCAGGGGGTTGGAAACGGGGAGAAGGGTTCAGTTTTTGCAAACCAAGAGTTGGCATTATATTTCTCTTTGTTTTACAGTAAAAATTTGCTAAGTTCTGTCTAAATCGGATAAAAACTGTGGTTGTGTATAATGATTAAGTGGTTTAATGGGGAGAGGGGGTGGTTTTTAGATCTTTTGGTCAGACATCTTCTTCGTGAAAAAATACATATAAGCACCAACTTTCATGGTAATCGGTCAAACAATCGCGATTGTGGTTTTTTATAATGAAAATTGAGAAAAGTTAATGGGGATGAAAGAGGGAAAAGGGTTGAGCTTTGGCAAACCAAATGTTGATAAGATTTTTCTCTTTGTTTTAAAGTATACATGTGCAAAGTTCAATAAAAATCAGATAAGAAATGTAGGTTTCTATAAAATTAAGGGGTGTAAAGGGGAGAGGGGTGGTTTTTTATTTTTATTTTTTTGGTCAGATACCTTCTCCATGAAAAACTACATGTAATTGCCAACTTTAATCGAGATCAGTTAAATGGTGTCGACTGTAACTTTGAGTAAAGAAAATTGGCAAAAATTTAGGGGGTGGATAGTGGGAGAGGGTTCAGTTTTTTTTAAACCAAAAGTTGACAGTATTTTTCTCTTTATTTTTGGGTATATATGTCCAAAGTTTTATCGAGATCGAATAAAAACTGTGGATTTGTATAAAAATTAAGGGGTGGAAGGGGGTGGAAGGGGTGGTTTCTCAATGAAATTCATACGGAACCACTTTGGAGGTATACCCAATCAACTAAAAAAATTTCATTTAAATCGGTTCAAAATTGGCGAAGATATCGCTGAACATACATACAAAAAAAAAAAAAAAAAAAAAAAAAAAAAAGACGAATTGAGAACCTCCTGCTTTTTTTGAAGTCGGTTAAAAATGTTTTGCGTCCAGAAAAATATTACTAGAGGAAAGTGTCCTATTCTGGACCCCTCCCCCTAAAGAGGACCCCCGGTCTCCTGCCTCTGCATTGTACTGAACTCTAGCGGAATCAAGTGTAAATAGTAGGTTTGGCTTCAACCATTCTGTAACAGAGTGCTCGTGTTGTTCACTTTAATTGGTGATCGCCAAATCGCCATTACGTGTTTTGTCAGTGAACCAAATTTTTACAGGGTGCTATATTTTTTGAATTTCTCGTGGAAATTGGCAGGTAAGCCTTCCAACCAATATACACTCTTAAATGATAAGGTTTTAGATTAATGTTTATGACTGAACTGTCTTGTTGAAACGTTAGGTTAAAAATCTATTGGGTTAACAAAATAAATACAAGCTAGGGTTGCGCAAAGCGGACAGCCGTGAGTTGCCTAAACCAGACCCCTTCTTTTTCATGGTTATAAGTCTGCCTATATCTCAAATAGAGGGCGAAAGGCCTGCATTTCTATGATCATAACATCTACGCCTTATAAAACCCAATTGATGGAAGCTAAAAGAGCTTAAGAAGTCAAGGAAACTCAACAGCAAGCACGTAATCATGATGAGGATGCAAAAGTAGCCGCGGACGGAAGCATGGTTCAGCAGTAGGGCTTTCTAGAAAAGAGAAAGACCTAGTGAAAAAGTGCCTTACTTCTGAAAATAATGTGAAAATATCAAGCACTGAGGGTGAAATGAGTGCATCCTCTGGATCATCGGAATTGGAGCTTCTTCCTAGAGTGTCCCAATCCAGAGATGTTGACGCTTGGTGCATGTTCTGCGACAGGAAGTTTTCCGAAGATTCAGAAGGAGAACTATGGGTAATGTGCGTTATATGTTCGTTTTGGTCCCATGTGGTTTGTGCTGGGACTGAATACGACGTGTACATTTGTGACTTTTGCCGCTAAACAATTTAATTTATGTTGTAATTTCTGTCTTCTTATATTGTAATATATATATAGGATATATTTGTATTTAAAAAAAACCTGTAATTATCATATTACATTTGTGCATTAAAACTATATTACGTTTTTTTGTGATTCAGTCCATTTTTATAATTTTATTTAGTGTAATTTTCATAACTTTTATGAGTGGTCTGATTTAGGCAACTATTTTTCAAATCGCAAAAGTGTAAGGTTTTTTTTTTTGAAATTTATTTTTGGTAATCATTTATAGAGATAAGTTTTGAAATTAGAATGTAAAAGGTGCGTAACAAAGTGAAGTAAATATTTCATGCTTTAAAAACAGGTTTTTTTTTTACTAATTTATATATATTGTTAATAAAAAACAAAATGGGGGTCCACTTTAGGGCACTTTCCTCTAATAAATATTATCGTCAGTGCTAATGAAAGATTTTTTTTTTTTTAACTGCTTTACATCTCTTAACAGCGAGGTCTTTAGAGACGGGAAAGGAAGGGGGGCAAGGATGGGGGCAAGGAATGGGAAGGAATTCGGCCATGGCCTTTTGAAGGAAGCATCCCGGCATTTGCCTGGAGTGATTTGGAGAAACCATGGAAAACCCAAATCTGGATGCCGTCCTCCCGAATGCGAGGCGAGAACGCTAACCGTTACACCGCCCCGCTGGGTGAAAGATTAAGCTTGGACACTGTGTCTATCACGATGTGACGTCACGCTACCTGTTCATAGTTATAGAACTAACAACGGCCAGAGATATTACTATCAACTCGAGATTATGCGCGATATTTAATTACAGTTCTAGTTAGTTACGCATACGCTACGATATGAATTGCGAAAATGCTAAAAGAAAAGTAGATTTAAAGTTTTAAAAAATATGTTAATTATTAGTTGCTTTGTATTTATTTATGTTTGTCCAGTGCAGATGTTTTCGTTAAATTCTTTACTCCTAGATATTATAAGCTTTAGAACAGGAGTAAGGTTACCGTTACTCGCTGTCCAGATTATTTGCGATCAAGAAAGGAAAATCAACTAGGTTTAAGAATGAAAACTGCATTCGACGTTACAGTACAGGTCATGACTAATTTTTTTTTATGAACGTCATGTTATTGAAAACATTATTTCACGCGTTTGAAATTAATGCCTCCTGGACAAGGATGAAAACTAATACTAATACGTGGCATAACGTAAGCTGTAATGATTTATTTTGCTTTGCCTTCACAGACGAAATATTATTGAGGATGTATTTCGAATTGAATTGCATGTATCTGGAATAACAGCAACAATGACCTCAGTAATTCGGTTTTAGTGAAAGTAAAAGAAATTAAAAATAAAGCTTAACAACTTACGCTTTGCCGTGTAATCCTAGTTTCAATAGTGGTCTAGACCGCATAGATCGCGATGAGTATGGAACTACTTTCATTGAAACGAAGAAAAAATTTCAGTAATAGGTTGACCATAATTTAAATTATTATTATTTTTTTAATGTTTAAATTACTCATGCCCTGTGCATGTCGAATGCCAGTTTCACCCAGGGTAAATAATAATATAATCAAAACTTTCACTAACATTGCTTATCGAAAATTAAAGCTTTCATCTCATATATGTAAGGGCAAAGAATTTAACGAAAACACCTACGTCGAACGGATATAAATAAATAAAAAACTAATAATTAATAAGTTCATTTAAACGAAATATCTACTTTTCATTGAATGTTCTGACTATTTCTTTGCGTATGCTTAACGAAATAGAAATGTTTTTAAATATAGCTCTTAGTCTCTACTATGTAGTAATATCTCTGGCATTTGTTGATCCACCAACGAAGGTCGGCTGCGTGACGTCACAGCTTGACGGACACAGTGGCCGAGGTTAGCGTTTTATTAATATAGATACTACGGCACTACGTCAAGCGATGCTGTGTGTCGCGGGCAAGCGGCGTTCCAGGTGCACGCTGTATGGGATGAGTTATGGGAGGTCGCTGTGAAGGGCGCACGGGATGTCCGAGAGACAAGGAATGCGTTGTATTGAGGCGGGCGTGCTGCTTGTAATTGAGCTCATGCGACTGCTGCAGGCACTACGTCAGGTACACATTCCATCGTTTGTTTCTAGTTGTTAACTCGTAAAATTCAATTTATCCCCGCGATGTTGTCAAGCAGGAAATCGCTATTTATATACAGACCAGAACTGAATTACAGTATGCAGTTGTTAGTCCCATGTTTCTATGTCTGAAATTGGTGTCCACCTACTGTTTGTGGCTGCTCTGATGATATTCAGAGGGTTCAAAACCATGCGGTTAGGTTTAGTTTTTATTATGGAAGTTATAAAAGTAGTGTATCGTTGAATTCAGGGATGCTTCTGTCTCAACACATCGTAGCTCGTTGTATGCATCAGCCATTGGCAACCAGCAGAAGTGCAATGTGGTATTAATGGAATTTATCATTGTCTGAGATTGCAGAATTCTGATTTTGTTTAGAGGTGTCCTGGGAGAATAGGACGTCTCTCTCTTACACCCATAAGAAGATTGCATGTTAAGTGCGACTGTTACAGAACAGTGAAAGTTTTCAAAGAAAATATAGTGAGTAACAGAATTGACACCCCCATTGTCGTTACTCACGCATAAATTAACCTTGTTTGAAAGTTATAGTTTTCTTCATTTTTGACATTTTTTGTAATTGTAGAAAAGCATTACGCACATAATAAATTATCTACTTATTCTTGGAGGCAATACTGCGACATTTAAGTAGCCCTAATTGAAAAATTAGTTTGCTGTGTGGAAGAGTGGAAGGTAATATCAAAATGTGTCAGATCTTGTATGTGTATTAATCTTGGAAGGACAGGAATCACAAGAGTTCTTGGATGTTTGGTGGCCGAAATTATACGACGGACTCGATACTGGTGATGTCGGGTATTTACTTCAAAACGCGTAGGTGTTAATCGAAGGCGTGTGGCAAATTGTGTATAAGGTCGCGGCAGTTGGGTGATAAAATACAGTAATATGAGAAAGTTGACAACGTCTGTTATGAAATATATCGACATCCTATGCGCTGTTCTTAATCTGTAACAAAATAAAGAAATAAGGGATTTAAAAGTCACAGTAACTGAAAGAAATGTTACTTCCTCTGATATGTGAATACGAGAGAACAGAGACAATTAGCCCACGTATGCGGTTGAAAGAGCCTACTTAGAAGAAGACCAGCAAATGAACTGAATAGAGTACATTAATATTTCCCCGCGTAAGATCTCTCTATTTTCTAAAAAACTTTCAGTACTATGATAAGTGATTGTGCATAATATTCTATCATCACTCAACGAATTTGTTTAATGGATTATTTTTTGGCTTTGATCTTCATGTTAAGCAGCAGAACAAAAAGCGAAAGATATTATAAACCCAAGGTTAACAAGACTAGGTTATATTTTACCAGGTCGCCATTTAAATCCTGAAGTTCTTGGAATTTTAGCTAGCTCTTAATTTTATTTTTGACTTTTGGAATTTTATTGTATGGGTTATTCGCCATAATAACAGGTCGAGGAGAATTCTAGTTCATTCTTTGAAGTTATGCCAATAGGACACCGATATTGGTGAGTGAGCAGTAACGCTTGGGCCTGGAAGTCGAGAGGACGTGGGTTCAAATACAAATTCGGCCATCCAGATTTTAGTTTTCTATAGTTTCCCGAAATCTCTCCACGATAATGCCGGGATGGTTCCTTCGAAAGGCCATTGCAGCATTTCCAAAGTTTCTTTTTGCCTGTAATGACCTCTATGTCAACGAAGTGTAAAGCCATTAAAATACATCATGTCATCAACGCTGCACCTAATTATAATTATTATTATTGCCATGTCAAAATCACAAATCAAACACAATAAATTCAGAAAACACAATAGCATAATTATACAATTACTTTGCTTTAACAGAGACATATAACACACTCTGCAGGTGGATGATCTTGTGATTCTGTTTAAAATCCTATTCGTTAAGATTTTTTCAAATAAATAAACACCTAACCAATTATTATCAGCTTAGCATATGTGATTAAAATATTGCATTTGAGTTACGATACTTTGGTTTACAACGTGATATAAAACATTGTGACGGAATTCTCGTGTTTTCCCCACGTGGTTTGTTATATGTATTATAGAATGTATACAGTATCATCATCTATTTACGAGACATCTCTTTTCTGTGATAGTTTGCTATTATGTGTAAGAGGTAGTTCACACCAATTCCCTGGTTTTGAATTTTGTAACGTATATAATAGAACCTACAGTAAGGAAAATAGGTTGTTTCAAAGAACATGTTACGTAGAATGAATTGATAATTAATAAATACATGTATTTTATGTTGTTCTCAGACATACGACACATCTGATAACTTGTGTTTAACGTGAGTGGAAGATTGACATCTTTACATCTTAAGATTAACAAGATAAGAAAATTTGTTCCTAGTGATTGGAAGTTTTTTTTAAAATAATAAACTTTTATTTTTGCAGTTAGAAAGAGTAAAAAATAAATTTTTCGGAATTAGAATTCCCACAACTATTTTCCTGAAGATCATGATAGCTATTCGCAAAGAATTACCTGTAATCCGAAAAAAAGTGAAACATGCAACAAACATATAACACTTAAATATGGTAAAATGGTTTAAGAATTTATATATTTATATAACGAAAACTATATATATTGGTGACAGAAAAACTCAAAAACTACTGCGCAGATTTCGATAGGGTTTTCACCATTTTAAATATTAGAATCTTAATTGAATGTTTTGGTATGTTTTATGTTTCAACGTTTCATAACTCCGAAGCAGAAAATGAAATTCTGAACATACGGTGACAAATATCAAAGATGAGAGGACTAGCTTCGCACTGAACACACAATTACAATGTCTCTGGCCATAGCCTTTAATGAAAGCAATAAAATCAGTTTACAAAAATAACTGTTTTGCACATCAAACAAAACTTGAAATATTCTTTCATTTAATTCGGGATATCCAGTTTTTAAATGCCATAGATGGCCGTATTAAGTGCGAGAAACTAACAAAAAAAACAACAAAAAAACAGAGATTTTCCTTGATCACAGTCTCTGTCAGCATAACTACAATGTCTGTGATCGTCTTTGGCGTTCTGTTCACTATGAAATACGCTGCAGTTAGTAACTCTCTGAAACAAATCGAAAGTACAGGATTTTTTTTATATGTATCTCGCTTAGGTCTGAATATTTGATACACAGTTCTGAATACCTGAGATTTAACTATACAGGTACGGCATATATTTTAATTTTGAGCTCCAGTGTCAGATGAAGTAGCATAATGAGAATTTTTTTAGCTCCAGTGGGAAACGAGTCAGCACAATGAGACACATCTAATGTTTGATACTGTGATAACTCGGTCGAAATCAATTCAGCAGTTTTAAGGTAATGCTAGATTATTCGTAAATTAAATGTGTCGTAACGTCTTAAGACATACGTTAAATTTTAACTTTGACCCGATGCTTTAAGATTCTGAAAATCCATTGTTTGCGCGATGCCGGAATAAACAGACACATTCAGATACATTTTTATGTACTGTAGTATGTATTAACGCACGTACGGTCTAAGTTTCTATTTTCGAGCAGCAACATTAGCAGATGTAATTAGGCTGAAAAGTAACCTGTACTAAAATGAAAACTGACATTCCATACCAAAGCATCCAAACCACATCATTCTCAGAACTGTTTAGTTTAGTACCGGAAATGGCTTGTACGAAATCAATAAAGCTTGACACGAATGAACCTTTTCGGACAAATAAAAATAAAAAGTGTACGGGTAAATCAACTTCAACTCATTCCTTTCTTGGTTGGGTGCGGGAGAATCTAGATTTGCTTTAATTCCGGAAATGGATGGCGTGAATTGTATGAAACTTGGGATACATTTCTCAGTGTGTGAATATAACCAGTGTATGCGTAAATGAACGCCAACTAGACCGGGCAACGCCGGGAACTCTGCTAGTGCATTACAAAATGTAAGGTCCAAATATTATCAATGTGTTTTGGCCGTATCTGTATCTGCTCTGTTCTTTGACTGTAGTTTTATCTTCCCTGTGCTTTACAGAACAATGTCTTGACCGTATAAGTTTATGAATAACTGAGGAATGGTGCTGGTAGTAAACTTCAGAAGAGAAACATCATTTCTTTGTTATTAAATACGCTCGATCGACAGTCTGCAGCGAGGGAGAAGAGAGATAACCTTTATAGCGGCGGAGTGAGCTTAAGAAGAACAGAGAAAAAGGCGAGTGCGGCCCTGCTAGTAAGCAACAGTCGGCCTTTGTCTCGGGCAATGAGACGCTGCCAGAAGCAGACCTCAGCGATCTGTCTTCTGTTCTGAAGCAACACAGAACAAAGTTACTGCACCACCTAAACCACAGAAAGAAAATGTCGGAGAGAAACGACTGGGGGACTGAAACTATATCGTTTTCCTTCAAAAATAGAAGATGTATAATGGATTTAATTTTAATAAACTATGTTGAACATCGAAGTAAAAAGAAATGCAGGTTCTTTGATTAAATTCTTTAAAGGATTTAATTTTAAAACGTTATAGAAAGTATCGAAAAAAACTACATTCTTTGTCTTAATTCTCAAGTAGTAGCATATGAGGCCAGATATCATTTTGGTAATATGAGTGTTCTGAAAAGCTATCAAATATAAGCATAATCTAATTTTTTTCCTATGTTAAACCTCTAATAAAAACATCAGATGTAGGATATGACTGATGCAACCATAGCAATGAAAAAACAGTTAAACTGACCGATTGAAACAGATTTCTTTCACTAATGATGGACAATATCGGAAAAAAAAATCAAAGTTCATCATGCAACATGTTCTGCGAATAGAAGACGTAAATTCACTATATTCAAATGGTGAGTTCGATTTTTGAAATTCTTTAATGCATTAGTCATTTTAATTTCTTCTCATTATACAACTACCGTTCATCCTGAATTTAATATTTTTTGTATTAAGTACAAAAGCGAAAAAATTTAGCTAAATGTTGTTAACACGTGATTTCAGTACATACTTCAAGTATTCCAGAAACTCATTACTGTCTGTCCTGCATTTATTCTATAAAGTGCTAAATATATACCTCATCTATACAACACAAGCTATTCCCATGTTTACATGAGGTATAATTTTATTGAGGACTTTTTCTAGTTATTTGTTGGTTTGAAATTTATTTTATTTTGTACTTGAACAGGAATTTTATGAAAAAAAGAAGAAATTACTTACGAGGAAAGTTGTCAGATAAATCCATCAATGCTTCCTTATTAAACATAATCTTTAAAATCGTTCTATACACGGAATCCAGTAAATTATCGCTGTTAACGCCCTTTTGAATTCGATAATTAATACTGGTATTATCGTGATCACGATGAATCTACTTTATCTTCGGTAAATTAACAATAGCTTCTGTTCTGTAGGGATACATGACCCAAATACAAAATTTGTGTTATAATATCGCTGGCTCAATTCACGGTTAGTTCGAAACCTATTGATTAGAGCTAATGCCGAAGCCACCGAACTCTAACGTCAAGCGCCCGGCATTGTTACTACAAAACGGAAGTGATAAGCTTTATTTTATAGCTAAGCAACTGCGAAGCAATTAGTTGATAGAATACTTTTATTATGTTTTCTTTTTGCATCATTTAATTTTAAACTAAATACGTCAATTTAGTAAAAAAAAATGATAAAATTTTATGACTGTAAAACATTGAATAAAATTTTATTTTACGATTCAGCGAAGTCCTTCCCGTTGATTCCATTTTCAGTCACTACTGTCATGCTAATCGGCCATCTTTAGACATTTATGTTGACATCAGATTTAAGGTTAAGGATACTATAAGTAAAAACGCTGGTGATATATTTCACGCTGAATTTGATGTAAGAATTTAAGTTCGTATTTTAGCGCGATTAGGCCATCCTTTCGTGACATAAAAACTGGAATTATTGTAGACCCGTGACAACACTCAAACACGGTCTCAGTAAGTCATGAGGTTGTCCTGCGAGCCTTAGCCGAGCACTGTATAGACACGGGCCGGCATCAAAGTACTGCAGTGTTAGTGAACCAACTGATTTCGTAATCCTGAATCTCCGAAATTGATTTCAGTTTTCTTGGAGATTGCAATGTGAAGTTTAAAAGAAAAATTGATAATAAATACGTAATACCGTGAGATTCGCCGATGACATTGCACTCTTGTCCGACGGCATTGTCGAACTGCCCTTTGATTACCTGTTTTCTCTCCTAGTGTAAGTCAGTTGACCCGATCATGAACATTCTAAAAACAAAAATTATGTGTAACAAATGGGTTTACAGCGGGGAATGCAGGAATAAGTAATACATCTTTAGAAAACGTCAGTGAATATATCGATTTATGACAGCTTGTAATTTTTTTTTTTTTTGCTTCGGGCTTTACGCCTCATCGACGTCATAATCGAAGTTGAGGTCATTAGAAGCAGGAGGGTACTGGAGACAAGAAACAGAACGGAATTCGATAATGGTCTTATGAAGGAACAATCCCTGCGGTAAATTTATAAGAGATGTAATACCAGAAATTTTCCGTCGTATGAAGCTGAGATGGCAAGCTTTTGGGAGACATTCTATGTTCCTAAAACCAAATATGCCAATAAATTTGAAGAAATTAGTTTACGATAAGCTGACTAGTGGCTGTGAGACCTTGGCATTCATTGAAATTACAAAAGGAAAAATCACAATAGCCCAAAGTGCTACGGATAGGTTAATACAGGGCTTCACTGGAAAAGATCATAAGAGAGCAACCGAAATCAGAGTGGTTACGAAGATCACAGTTATCATTGAGAAGGCAGCCAAATTGAAGTGGCAGTGGGACGGCCGTATTACTCGTAGGAAAGATAGACAAGAAACGGTGATACAGTGGAGATCATTTTAGACCGAGAGGAAGACCGACTAGAGTTAGGTGGCGAGAATCGCTGTATGCCTTCTACCTGGAGACGATTTTAGAAGTTCCATATTGATTCATAACTCTTAGAGGGCCCATCATTCCTTGACTGGATTGGTTGATGATGATGACTATCATAAATGGAAATTATAATATTTGCTACTATGTATTTCTCTATCTATCCCGTTTACAACGTTCGCCAGCGCTTGACAGGGTTCCAATCACTTGATAGCGCGTTGTGTGGAGTAATGTTTCAATAGCGAGTCACGCGTTTGCCTTCTCTCTTCAAGCGGAATTATATGTTAAATGTCTCTGCTAGTATTGGGATGGAGTAAAAGTTGTCACCTAGTTAAAAATGACGTGTGGTTTAGAATTTATAGCTTTATTAGTGATTTTTAAGAAATCTTGAAATATGAGTCATGGTGACGATAGTTCTGCAGGACCTTCACGCACTAAAAGAAGAAATATGCAATCTAATAAGCCACTAAGAGATGATGAAATTGCAAATTTGTTGGCTGAGCTTTTTGATGAGTACCATAGTGATGTTAGTTATGACAGTGATGAATTCATTCCTTCCCAAGGTGCCCAGGATATTTAGGAGAGTTACAAGACCTACAAGTGGCGACATAAGATCAACATAATTCCGCTATGTTAGGAAATATAATTTGGGAAAATTCATTTCATAAAATCAGAGTGTTTGTTGCAATGTTGTATCTTATTTCAGGAGACAATTCAATTGATTACTTTCACATTACTCAAGATGTCATGTATGAAGTAATTGCTCAAACCAATGACTCAGGGAAAACGTAAAGATACCATTTATATCTGCAATGTTTGTGACGGATCTACCAGTTATTGCTTAGATCATGTGAAGGTGACCCAGAAACAAAATGTTTTAAAATTTTGTTTGCAGTAATAATGTCATTGTGACCGACTTATAATAATTTTTTATATTAAGTATTTGTTAGTTCTAAAGTTTCATACAAAAATAATGCATTTTGTTACTTATTTTCATTATTTTTAAACATCATGCACAAGCACGTAATGTGGCGTCTAGTGCCTGCCATGCTTCGGGTGTAATAAAAATATTCTATCAGGATAATCCTAAATATTACGTAGTAATCAGTATAACACATATACTTATGTTATATTACCACATTTCAGTCATATTTGTTATAAAAAGTGAGTCAAAGTATGAGAAAAACCCATTTCTGCGGGTGGAATTAACTCTTAACACCTCCTCAAGTAACCAGTAGCGAACGTGCTACAGAAACTTCGCCGGGTAAATCTAATGTTGAACAGCATTTAGTTCGCTTTGAGTAAAATGTAATTTTCTTAACAGCGCGTAGAATTTTCAGATCTTATGACATTTTCTTTCTCTTCATAAGTTCTTGCTGGATAGCTGAAACTGTAACAAACTAGTATTCGCTGATTTACGTTAATATATGCTACAAGAACGTAACATTTAAAAATGAACACGGTAACATTGCCACTGAAATCATTAAGTGAATGAGAATTACTCTGCCTGAAATCAAGTCCAGTTCCTTCATACATTTCTATACTATTTCAAACATACTTTGATCTATAAACTCGTGAATTTAATTAAACTCTAGACATTTCTGCTAGTTGATGGCAGGCAAATAAATAATTTCTTTTTGTATAGATTAATCAGAGAATAATGATGTTCCATTTATTCTCACTTTGACTTAATATAAAGTGGTCAAGCAATTTCTATTACAAATTGAGGAATTCACGCGCTTCAATATTGCATGAAAGTTATGACTTAGAAGTGAATGCATTTCCTATTCGCCACTGCTATATTCTTTACAGATTTCTAAATAACAGAATATTTACTAGACAGAGCGATATTAATATATTAGTGTTTAAGAAAAGGATAGAAATTAGCAAACTTAAGGTAGGAATATTGGAATAAAGTTTAAAATTTAAAAATTTGACTAATGTAATGCAAGTTAAATCCTCAAGAAATATACCGAGAGCGATTTTTATATAATTTGTAAGTTGCTGTTATTATTGTAATTTTACCAAACATTACTGTCACATATTCCGTAGAAGAAAAAAAGATTTCGTATGTCTTCACTGAGTGATTAAATGTTGGATTGTTTGCTTGATATTTCACCTGCTTATACAGGAACAGGAACTTCACGCTTACACCAAGCAATGCACGGAATCTAGGAAACCTTAGTTGTGTAGGGTCTGCACGGAAGCACTAAATACCTGAAGCAGTTTGCTGCGACAGACTTGCAGGACAGGTCTACACGAAGCCTTTCGGCATGGTACCATTACAAGATTACAGTTCAGTTGTGGTGAGCTCCTCAAAGGACAAACTGGCACAGTGTTGCGATAGAGCAGCAAGTGCAGGGGCAGCTACCACCGTCCGGCGGGGGGGGGATGTGTTTAACACCTCACTCACGTGGACCGAATCACGTGTTTAGGTGGCAATGAATGCCTCCACCAATTGCGCCTCGCCGCTTATTTCCCAGTGCTCTGCCCCGAAAGCTCTGCGTGTTGGCACAAAGAGAGTATTGTGGGTCCCAGCCCGCTCGCAGGAATTTATCAAAAGAGGCGGTGCGCTCATTGTGTAGCTGCGCGGAAGAGCTCAGTAGAAAACAAGAACAGCTTGTTTACAGCCTTAAGCGACCAGGAGTGACGATCTGGGTCGGAACAACGCAAAACCATAGCTGTTACTCGTAAATACACTACGCACCTCGCTCGATTTAATGTATCACGGCAAAGATACTCAACAAACTGGAAATTAATTAAAATCTTGAGAAACTAAATGCAAATTCTACTGCACCAAATACCATTCGTTAACTTTCTTTAAATCTGCTGGTAAAGTTAAACAAAAAAGAAAATTCTTCAGAAATAAGAAAAAATCCAAATGTTTTGCTGGTAACTTAAATAAACTAATCTCAAAATAAGGAAAAAACTAATTTTTGGAAAATCTAAGTGCTAAATATGACTATCGAATAAAACTGAAAGTTTCTTACTAAATTCTGTTAATATATGATTGTTTCTGCCGTCTAGTTACACACAATTATTGTACTCCAAACATTTTATAATGTATATTCAGTACAGTAAGTTCAGTAAAGGACTCATGTTTTAAAAATCGCTTTTCTAAAAAAAAAAAAAAAAAAAAAAAAAAAAAAAAAAAAAAGTGTAATACTTCATTTATTGAATCATCGTTAACTCAAAACCTGCTTAGCAGTTTTCGATACGGTTTTCACCGTTTTAAAGCTTAGGACTTGAAATATGTGTTATATTTTATGTTTATGCGTTACATGACTCCGGAGCAGTCAATGAGATTCTGAACGTATCGTTAAAAACACCAAAGAGGCAATACCATCTGAATGTTGCATGCTTCATCACTACAACAAATTTACTCATTTCGTAAAAACATTAAGACATTTACCGATTTCTTCCTCAAATTTAATTTTAAAAAATTAAAATTAAAAATAGGTGTCCGTACTGCAAGCGAATAGTCGGTTTATAAATTAACAATTAAGAAAAAATGACAGAGTACCTCATTTTCGTTGCAGTTATCACAGACAATGAAGCTACAGTATCTGAGTACTAACAATAATCTATGCATCAAGTGAAACTGAAGTTTATAAGGCGTTTATGAAAATAATTCTGGGTATTTAAAATTAAACTTCAAACATGCGGAGGAGATTTTAATTTTGAGCTCTAGCGCCACCTGAAGCTACATAGCGACACATACCTAACAAAATCGAGTCAACAGTTTCCAGGTTATATCAGACTACTCGTAAAACAAATATTACAAACATACGTCAGATTTTAACTCGCGCCCATGTTTTAAAATTACCAAAACCCATTCAAAATCTATATTTTATGCGTGATGCCAGAGCAAACAGAACAGACACATCCATAAACTTTTTTGCGGCTTTGTGCCGTGTTGACGTCGCTATCATTAGAGGTGGGAAAACACTTGGCGCAATAAAAGGGAAGTTATTTGGTCACGGCCTTTTAAGGAACCATGGAAAACTAAAATCCAGATGGCCCGAAGAAGATTTGAACTTTATTCTTCCGGATTTCGATTTTAGCACTGCTACATTAGCGGGTTTTGTGATTAGGTTGAAATGTATCCTGGACCAAATGTATGAGCTTAATTAAGTCGTTTATAGTTTCAGTTACAGCCCTGAAAATCCTTTTAACGTATGCTGTTATTGGTTTCAAGATGAACGAATGAACGAAGTGAAGAGGTTTTGGTTGGCGTGCATATGTACATTTTTTTTGTGTATTTTAGTTAATTCAAAAGTATTATTTGGATATTCGTAGATTTTGCTTATGGAAACTTTTTATCATATAAAGTTTCTACATCCATTTGACCAGACCTTCCAAATGTTCAGAGGTACGACAGCAATACAATAGCTATTTGTGTTTTATAATGAGAATCTATGATGTTACACGACACTTTTTTTTTGAGAATGCTTCTAAACTGTTCTTTGTTTCAATACAAAATTGATAATGATTTCTTGAGATAATGGTAATTTCCTCAACAAAATTATTTAAACAGTTTCCTATTAGACACAATTGTTTCTCGTGACAGGTGCATGGTGTTCTCTAACGGTACAGCTGGGAGAATTTTACTGCTAAGATCTTCAACAAACATGTCCTCGCGCATTCCACGTTACTCATTCGTTTATCGTGCTACATCCCACGATTAAACTAATCATATATTTTCGCCTTTCACTTGGTCTGCCATCCCCACTTTATGAGCTTCATAGTTTTCCACGAACGAGTATAAAGCTTTATGTAATTCTCAGTCAAGTTGTCTTCCTTTGTTCATAACTTTGTAAATTTATTCCTCGGATGCCAAAATTCTTTCCTCAGTTTTTATGTATGTTATTAGGTTCAATTTTACAGTCATGTCTTTAAAAAAATGAAGTTTCCTCTGTCGTTATAACATACTTATTCTTAAAGCTCAAAAACAGTTAAACATTTCCTTTTTTTAGAGTAAGTAAGGCTTGATTCGTTCAAAATTTCAAGGGTAGTATTCTATTTAACATTACTTCAGATTTCTTTTTTTATATAAATAAAAAAACCTCTGCAAACATGCTTTTATTTTTATCTATTTCCGTCTCTAATTATCACGATTACCAAAATAAAACTGACATTCCGTATCGCAGCGTCTATCACATACCTTTCTTGGTATTGTGCGACTGAGGTGACGCTTTTCATTAATTCCGAAAATTATACGTGGAAATTTGACGAAACTTGGTTCACATGTTTTTCACTGGACGACTGAAATTTTTGCGGGGTAAATCAACTCCAATGCATCCGTTTCATGGTAAAGTGTGAATCGAATTTTGGTTTAATTCCGAAAATGACTAAAGCGAATTTAATGAAACGTGGTGCACATGATTCTCATTGGAAGACGATAAATACTGTACCGCTAGACGCACCTCCTTCTGGGTTGGATACGAATAAATCACCGTTTAGTTTAATTTCGGAAACGACTGGTGCTAATTTAATGAAATTCCTTACACATGTTTCTCATCGAACGAATAAAAATAATGCAGGGGTAAATCAACCCCAAACCACCTTTTTCTGGCTACTGCGTGAGTGTATATAGGTTTCATTTAATTCCGAAAATGATTGACACGATTACGATTAAAATTCATACATATTTTCTTTGGGTAAATAAATACAGTGTACTTATAAATCAACCCTAAATCGACTGGGCATATTTTGCCAGTTGACTATAAAATATTTTACGAAAGAAAAATTCTAAACAACACATTTGAACTCTTGTACGCTAAAATCCTTTAACCGAAGGAATGTATTACTAAACGAAATATGTGAGCAATTTTCAATAATTAAAAGTTAATTTTTTGAAGTATGCTGTTGAAGGTTTAAAAATATTTATTTTTATCAACCACATTTCAAGATAACAAATAAACGAAATAAAAAGCTTTTGGTTCGCGTGACGGTGTGTAATTTTTGTGTATTTGTTTTATGCAGTTTAAAGATATAATTTAGGTATTCAAAAATTTGGCTTGTGGAAACTCTATAACATAAATTTTCTGCATCTATTTAAGTGGAACTTTTCCAGTGCTCAAAGGTACAACAGCAAACAGTGAAAGTTGGCTCTTCGTGTTTTATGACGAGAAGCATATTTTCTCAGGAGAACCAATTAAACGGACACTTCTTTCTTTCAAATGCATTGAAAGCGATCTTTTTTCTAATATATAACTGATATTGCCTCAACAAAATTATTGAAGCTGTTTCCTTTCTCATGACAGATGAAGGGTTTTCTCTCACAGTGCTTGTGCTGCTGGGAGAATTTTACTGCTAAGATCTAACAACAAACATGTTCTCGCTGATTCCACCTTGCAAGTTATTCGTTCATTTATCTTACAAGCTACCACAATAAAATCAATCCTATGTTTTTTTTTTTTAGCTGATCTGTTATACCCACTGTTTCAGCTTTATAGTTTTTCATGTACAAGTATAAAACTCTATATATAATTCTGCGCCAGGTATCTTCATTTATTCATTACTTTGTAATTTTATTCCTTGGATGGTAACATGTTTCTTCTTATTTTATGTTATTAGGTGTATTTTTACAATATAGCCTTCAAAAAATTTATTATCGTCTTCTTTTATGACATCCTCTTCTTATAAGTGATCAACAATTCCTCTAAATAAGAGTTAGACCTGATTTCTTCAAAATTTCAAGATAAATGTTCTATCTGATATCACCAATGGATTTTAGAATCTGTGATAACTTGGATCTGCCCATCCATGACGACATGGATAATATGTTTGTGAGACTTAAATCCAGAAATCCAAGTGTAAAAACTGTAAAACAGATTATATCTGATAATTTTAATGGGAGAGAAGCTTGGAAATTGGAGTGGATAGCCTCAGCCCCACCAGAATGGCACTCCCTGTTCGACAGTCAACAGGCACTAAAGGGACTCGACCTTCCTCGCAAGACCTGGGCAGCTCTTAACAGAGTTAGGACTGGTCATGGCAGATCTGCTTCATCTTTGTATACATGGGGAATGAGAGATTCTCCGAGATGCGACTGTGGTAAGGAAAAACAAACCATCCGCAACGTGACATTTGACTGCCCACTTCGAGCATTCAGGGGATCACCAATAGATTTTATTAACATTTCAAATGAAGCTTTAGATTGGCTACACCATGTTAATTTTGAATTTTAATTGTAATTTAATGTTAAATTGTATTATTTTTGTGCAATGGCCACAAGCTAAATAAATAATTGGTTTTTAGAGATCAAAAACCCTCTGAAAACAAGGGTTTGTTTATCTTTATCTATTTAAGCTTCTAATGACCTCGATATCGAAAGTCGTAAGGAAAATTTAAAAAAAAAAACGATAAACTGCACCACAACTTTTTTATAACCGGAAATTGATTTCTACAGATATATTTTCTATTTTTCTTTATCTCATCATGTTACATAATTTTGAAGCACATGATATCAGACTAATAGTACGGTAATTTTCATTGTGTCAGTTCTTATTTTGTTCTTTGCTTCCAGTGACATCAATTTTTTGTTCCTCGGCTCTCATAATTTTTTCTATCTACTGGAACAGAGGAATCTCATCTTCTCTCATTGCCTTGTAAGTCTTCCAACTTCTCAGGGCTCCGTTTAATTGGGTTCTTAAATTTCATTTTCTTGCGCTTATACCGGCAGTAATAAATTTGGTTCTCTCTAATCGTCTGACCATGTCACTTTAATTTTCCGTTCATTGCAACTCAGTAATTTTTATATTTTATTGTTCCTGAACGACCATCCTTATGGTCAGACAAAACTATTGAAATACATTGTATCAAACGAAATATAAACAGGTGGTCTTAAAAGTTTTCGGCTCGACCTTTGACAGCAGTACCATCCCAGAAGTTCAAGATACTAAACATCACGAAATTTGTGATACATGATGTAAGATTAATGGAAAAATACGAAGACTTGTTTCAAATTACAACTTAATTTATCCGTCATGTTGATAGCTTTTCAGTATCTGCGATACATCCAAGTTGACTCTTTACAATTGTTTCAATTCTTTCCGCTTGACTCATACCCTCCAATTTATGCACCTTTTATGTGAATCTTTCATAAACTATCACAAATCGAATATCTAATTTTTTTTTATTTTTCTGCGAAATTATTTAGTCAAGAAACTTCTATCACAATCTCTTTTTTTGTGGGTTAATTTTCCTCATTATTCACGAATTTTCTCGATTGACCGTGTAAACTGTGGAGTACTTTAATGTAAATAATTTAACGAGATGATCTGTTTACAACTTTATCTGCGATACACACGAAAATATTCAAACTACGGACAAAAATGTCTGTCTCATTGTTACTGTGGGGAAACCAATGTACGGTGTTTTTCCAGAAACATACTACACCTGGCGGAAAAACCTATTTCCATTTTCTTAATCAAAATCTCAAAATTTATTACGTATTCTAAAAATAAGTAAGAAAATGATCAACTTGCAACTCTGTAAATGATGAGAGTACGTACGACGTAGACAGGGGTATTTGACAAAAAAATGCGATCAAAAAAAAAAAAATTAAGCAAATTCAAAGAAACTATATCTACCTGAGTTGAGGCAAATGTCTACAGAAAATAACAATCAGCTATGTATTTTAGATAAGCTTCATTACCCATCCCGTGAACAGTCATCTTCTGACCACATTTCAAGACGCACGTACTGTTACCAAGCAAATACATGAAAATTGTAAGTTGTACCAACTTAATTTGTGAGTGATGTTAAGTGAGTAGTGGTGATTTTAATCATGGATATTGTTTAGCCAGGTACCTAGAATTGAAATAATAGTAACATATATCCAAAGGTATCGCACAACTTTATTTCTGTACATTTTTGTAAGTTGACTCATTTTGTACCGATTTGTTTATTACGAAAAGTATTAAAGAGTGATTTTGTTATATTTCCGGACCTTTCCCGAGTCTGATTTCCTATAGGGTATTAGTTTAGTGTACTATCTAGGTTTTTCATTGAAAATTAGGTGCCAAAAAGTGCCAAACGTCTATTTATTCGAAAAAATTCTAGATTCTTTACAATGAAACAAACTTACTTTTTTCCGTAACATTAATTCATGTAAGATTTTCTTTGTTATGGGCGCTTCTGGTATCATGCTCATGACCCGAAAAGTTATTTATGATATGAGTAAACACGAGAAAGAAAATTATTTCGTGCAAAAGTTCGAATTAGTCGAGGAAAATATTTTAATTCAACCGATATTCACGGTCGAACAAACGCAACAGTTCGAACAAAAGTTTTCAAGGTCTAAATTGGAAATTAAAATAAAATGGCAGGCTGCTAAGAGAACTGAGAGTGTATTTTTTAAAGAAATACCATGATTGGTTCAATCCACCCACCACCAGGCGTCGCGACGCCTGGTGTTGGGTGGATTTTACTCACCGAAGGCCAACGCCAGCAGCCAGATGATAGCGATGGCGGTCTTGGCTCGGCCGGTGGTCGAGTTGAAGCGCAGTGGAAAGCAGATGGCGTACCACCGGTCGATGCTGATGAACGTCAGCGTCAGCACAGACACCGCCACCGACACCGTCTGCAACGAAACAAAGGGCGGTTCTCAGGCAACGCGTCCAGTAAATACACATAAATTTCACTTCAACTGTGTGATACATTTTTCACTGCTTATTAGAACTGACCTCTAAGCCTGTCAGAAATGACTGGTGAAGGGAATGTTCTGGCAATTCATTTCTTTGTGGTTGCCCGAATAAATATAATTGTCGCTATGCAATGCTCATAACCTTGGTTTGTAATTTGTACATAAAAGGGGTGATCAAATGAAAAGATACGAAACGACACGGTGGGTACAAATGTAGACTTTATTCAAAATATACACCATAAGCCTGAGCACAACAATCCCACTGATGAACAAGCCGCAGGATTCCTTGATCCCAGAATTCCTGTGGCCGTGACGAGACCCAGTCTTTCACAGCGTCCTTGAGTACGTCGTCCGAGTTGAAGCGCTTCCCTTTCAGGTGTTTCTTCAGTGGACCAAACACAAGGAAATCGCAGGGCGACATGTCCGGACTGTAGGGTGGATGGTCCAACGTCTCCCACTTGAACTTGGCCAGTTCCATATGTGTGACTCTGGAGACGTGTGGACGCGCGTTATCATGGAGCAGAACCATACCCTCCGTGAGCAGCCCCAGTCTTTTGTTCTTGATGGACCTGCGTAGGCGTCGGAGTGTCTCACAGTACACATCCCCCACCTGTACGCCATCCTGCCCTCATACGGACTGCCGCATCATTTGGACGCCGCTTTTGATAAGAGCCTCTGCTCTCTACTGCGCATGCGGGCGCCCGCGCATGCTCCGATCCCAGTCAGAGACTCCAATCGCATCCCGAGATGTCTCGCTACGTTCTCACATGGCGGAATATGCAAATATTTAACTGTTACGTTTTTTCGTCGTTTCGTACCTTTTCATTTGATCACCCCTTGTATTTCTGTTGTAATTTACACAGCGATAAAGATGGAACTTCTACTGAATTAATGATGGCAGAATTGGGGAAGACACGAAATTAAAAATAAATTTGGAATCCTAAAACCTTATGCGTGATACTGGTTTTATCCCTGGTCTCATTCAGCACTATAAATACCGGACTACTTCCATTCGTATGAAATAATAACTTCAGTAACTCGGAGCGTATGAAACAGCTTCAATTGCGAATTATTCTGTAAAAAATTGTGTCAGTTGTCTTGTCTGCATTTCGATATAACCACAACATCTACTAATATTGCTGTTCAAAATTCATAGTTGTATACTATTCGCTGTATTGCGAAGTAAATTTGACCCACTGGAAATATTTACTTCTGATACAGTGACATTAGTAATAAAAGCAACTAATAATTAATATATTAAGTTAAACCCAGTACATGCTTTTATTTCAGTGTTCCGACAAATCATTTTTTCGCGTATATTATAACAGTGACTTGTAATATCTGCATCGAATATGAATATCTTGCAAGTCCGTCAAAAATGACGCGTTGAATGCAGTATTATAGCAATTTTTTTCTTCGCTAACTAAGTATAATTTTATCAAATATCTCTCATAATCTCGAGAAAGATTATATGTAGATATTTCTTAGCGCACTGTAACAACAGTATCGCTGTACAGAGAGTATAAGAAAATTTTAAATTGAACCAATTTTTAATGAATAAAAGGGAACTAATAATTAATATGTCGATTTTTACGAAATATGTATTTTTTTTCATGTTGGCAGCTCATTTACTCCTGGATGCTCAGCAACTCAGCAAAATAGAACTGTTATTAAATAACGCGACAACAACCTCAAACACCTCCGATCACTATTGGTTGGACAGCGGAGGCGGTAAGCGTGACGTCAGAGTGTGACAGACATCGGTACATCATGACCCAGAATAGCGTTTTATGTAGGTAGATGGTCTGGTGAAAGTTAGAAGTGACAGTGAAAATTAAACAATACTGAAAAACTTAATATTAATGGATCTAATATACATGAGTAGGAGGAGGACCTGTTTTCTCTATAATCCCAACTTCCGGTCACGTGACACAAAATGGCGGCTTCCCTTCCCCTTTTCTCCCTCCCCTCCATGACGTCACATCCGGTTCGCGGGAAATTCTAATGGACCAATGGTGGCCAAGGTCGTATGACGTCACACGTTAGTTCCTCGACCTGTCGCACAGATGGCGGTAGCTGTCGGGCTTGCGCATATGTTAGTTCCCCGATCGGCCGCACAGATGGCGCTGCACCGTTAGTTCACAGATCCGCCGGCAGATGGCGGCCCCCCGTTAGTTCTTTGGCTCACTGGTAGGTGGCATGGCACAGATGGCGCTGCACCGTTAGTTCACAGCTCCGCTGGCAGATGGCAGCCCCCGTTAGTTATCATTGCAATTTTACTAAAAACAAAAAAAGTCCACATTAAAACGACCTCGGCAGTGTTGGGGCAAGGTCGCCGGTTCGAGTCCGGCCGCGGTGTTTAAGTGTTTTGTGGAAAAGCCGCAAAGTTACGTAATTTCCACGCCTCGAAAAGCATAAATGTTTCCTTTTAACGGGAAAAAAAGCGTCATAAACTCCAGATATAAATTCTATGTGTACCTGTTTTCATGAAATTATTTAGCGTTCTTGCCTCTCATTCGGGAGGACGGAGGTTCCAGGCATCCATGGTTTCCCAATCCCAGGTGAATGCCGGGGATGCTACCTTCAAAAGGCCATGGCCGAATTCCTTCCCATCCTTTCCCGTCTCTAAGGACCTCGCTGTTAACATAAATTCCGTTCATCGAAGCAGGCAGACATTAAAAATTAATTCACCGACGAAGAGACGGGAAACAAACTCACTTTTTCATTATGAACAATATAATATAACTCACGAGTGTCACCTACAGTCCGTGTATTTTAAAGGATGTATTAAATTAGGGGTATTTATATTTTTATTTATATTTCTCGTGTCCAGGACATAACAAGTTGAAAAAACAAATAACATTAATTAATTAATATTAACTATAAACACAATTATATAGAATGTGACCAGAATTCCGCAATCTTGATGGCCTTCTCGTTTGCCCTGTAAAGGTCGTCGATATTGCAGGTTTCAGGGAGATTCCTGCATATCAGAAGATGTTGTGGGTTCTGAAGCTCACCACATTCACATAGATCGTTGTCATTAGTGTACCCCCATTTTTTAAATATTATATTTACATCGGGACACTTCAGTTCTTAGTCTGTTTAAAGCCTTCCATATAGCATATGGCTGATTACATCCCGCAGCCGGTGCCTCTTTGATGTTCCTCCACCAGGACAAATTTCAAAATTAGGGGTAATGAAATTGTGTGTCTCCAAGTGAATGCCGGGGATGCTACCTTCAAAAGGCCATGACCGAATTCATTCCCATTCCTTTCCCCGTCTCTAAAGACCACGTTGTTAGAGAGACGTTAAAAAAAGTACCTGTTTTAGCGTTCTGACCTTGTATTCGAGAGGACGGCGTTTCCGAGGAGCATCCAGATTTGGGTTTCCAAAATCACTCCAGGTGAATGCCGGGATGCTTCCTTCAAAAGGCCATTCCTTGCCCCCCCATCCTTTCCCGTCTCTAAAGACCTCGCTGTTAACATAAATTCCGTTCATCAAAGCAGGCAGACATTAAAAATTAATTCACCGACGAACAGACTGGAAACAATCTCACTTTTTCACATCATGATGGACTCATTATGAACAATATAATATAACTCACGAGTGTCACCTACAGACCGTGTATTTTAAAGGATGTATTAAATTATGTGTAATGAAACACAGACACTTTTTGGACTCAAAGAGGCATTGAAGGGGTTTACTGATGGATGTAAGTATAACCTCGATTGGTTGAGAGCCTCTAAACTAAAGCAAAGTTGTCGATTTGAAAACCAGACTCGTAATTGTTGCCATCCAGGTCAAACCTTTGTCGTTTGTCTATCCAGGCCAAGCTATGTATCAATTCTGTTATGCTTTCGTAAGCAATCACAAATTGAGTGTCCTTAGCTGTACTTTGTCTAAAATTCCAATAAATCCCTTGTGACACATCAGTGATTGACACCTTTAACTGTATTTTACAGTACAGCACTTATGTTCCAGGAACGAAATACCGTCTGTTAATCTTACTAATTTCACACCTGTGGAATCTAAGTACGCCAGTCCTATGTGATAAAAAAATCGAGTCACGCTAAGGCAGTGCTAAGCACTGAACATGCCTGAGACCATCGCCTGTGACCAAGGTGGAGATACTCCCTTATAGAAGAAATCCAGTGCCAGCTTCTACTGATATTCTATTCCTAATTCTTTCACCAAGATCCACCCCTAGCCTCATCACCAACATACCCACAGCACTTCCTCAAACTACCTTCTGTTTTCCAATGATTCCCAATCCAACCCCTGATCAGTTACAGACAGGGTTACCTTCTGTTCGTGCGTTAAAGTAAACCAAAAATTCAAATTCGCAAAGTCTTCTGCTAATCAGTAGCCAGGTATCAAAATGTTCATTTAAGGTGGTTCTACTACAGTTTTCAGGGAAATTCTCCCATTTTCCAGCAATTTATTTTTCAATAAATCAGGACCCAGGGGAGTTCTCCATTCGGCTTAAAATGTTCCCATTTAACGCCAACCTTCGGATTCAGGACCAAGTCTGACATTTGTTTGTAATTGCATGCTTTGTTCAAGTAACCACGATAAAGTTACCATAATGCTCTTAGCTCACTGATAGTTTCTTGGTCATCAAACAGACATCATAACCCACATTTTTATAGAAGATCCCCCACACATCGACAAGTATCCAAAACGTCACCATAGGTTCTATTACGCCTAGGATAGTGCTCACATTTGAACTGTCGTAAATTGTTAGGTCAAAGTGGGTGTTTAGATATTTTATCCACTCAGGCCTCATCATCTAAAGTCTAGTGCGAGATTGTGGTTATGGTCAACTTAGGCTTCATACACCACTCAGAATTATTCCACCAATATCCATTCTAACAGCATTATACGCCACCTACAGCCACTCAACACTCTTCCTATCTTCCAATGACATCCCAGCCCCAGCTCCTTTATTATGTCACTTACTGAATATTTTACACAGATAAATCTAACTGCCCTCCTTTGCACCTTGCATTTGATGTACAAAAAATGTGGACTCCATACTACACCACACAAGCAATGGTCTGACTGTGGGTTTGTACCCAAGTCCTTCGCTTCTCTGGTACATCACCCCTCTCTGTTAAATGATTTTTATGTAGTGAGAATCAAAATTCACATGCCAACACAAACGGCAGTAAACTGTAAAGAGCACATCGAAATGGGAGATTGTCTAAGCCCTGAAACAATGGTTAGAAGCACACGTTGATAATTCTATAACCATATATTTTAGGCTCAAATCCACAGAGGAATGACACACGCACACACTTGTACATGCATACAGCGAGATCGACAGAACTGACAGCAAGCATCACGGAAACGATGAAGTGGGGGCAGAATTGTCGGTACAACTGTTTAACTGGACAGAACTATCGTTACAAAAATCATCAGACAGACGAGTTACTTACGCTTACATGCACAAAGAGAGACGCAGATACACATGTCCAAGTCTACACAACTACCGGTACCAATCATGGGACCGAGCGTGGTGGTGTAACGGATAGCGTTCTGGCCTCGCATTCGGGAGGAGCGGTTCGAATCCCCGTCCGGGCATCCAGATTTGGGTTTTTCATGGTTTCCCCCAGGTGAATACCGGGATGCTTCCTTCAAAAAGGCCATGGCCGAATTCCTTCCCATTCCTTGCCCCCCATCCTTTCCCGTCTCTAAAGACCACGTTGTTAAAAAGGGACGTTAAACTGTTAAAAAAAAAAAACAATCATGGAAACAAAAAAGTGGTGTAGTACTCTCTTGCCTCATGACTGGCTGAAAAACAGAAGTCTCCTTACATATCATCAGCCTGGCGAGATAGAAGGTGTGCAAAAGATGGCATGTTTTCACCATAAACCTCAGTGTTTATACCATAAATAGTGTTCATCACGCCCCAGTTGATTACATTTACCATCAACACGTCTCTCCCACACCACAACCCTTTCTACCATTCAGTAAAAAAGTGACGCAGGTACCATGAGTTGCAATAGACACTTGACTATCAGATCTCACCCATAAATCCATACATCTCAATACACTAGCACAAACAAACATAAGTGGAGGGGACAGCAAAATCATTCGTCCAGACAGACGTGTTTATAGAAGGTATTACCATATTTACACATACAGACACAGAGAGAGACGCACAAACACTCACATTTCCATGCCTTCAGCGAGCTAGACACAACAACCAGCCCCAATCATGGTGACGAAAAAGTGGGGTAGAACCCCCATGGCTCATAAATGACCAAAAAATCATCAGTAACATATGTTCCCAGCACCATACTCTTCACATCAACATCATCTCATTTATTTCACACTACAGACCTCACTACCATCCAGTATCATGTGTGCTAGGTACAAAACTGTTATCGCACCAACACGTCTATCCCACACCTAAGCTTTTTCTGCCATTCAGTAACATGTGCCCCCATGTACCACGAGTAGCAGTAGACACTTGGTTATCAGACAGATATCATAACTCCCATATTCATACTAGGTCTCACCCACAAATCCATATGTCACCTCACACAAGCATAAGTGCAGGAACAGCACATCATACATCCAGACAAACGAGATAAAGGAAGGTATCACCACATTTACGCAAAAAAAAAAAACTCACACAGTGATAAAGACGCATACACACGTACATTTCCATGCCTACAGCGATCTCGACTCAACAACTAGCCCAATCGTGGCAACGAAAAAGTGGTACAGAACACCCATGACTGGCCAAAAATCATAGAAAGACACACATACACACACACACACACGTCAATGCATTCACACAGTTCCATTCATCACCACACATAACTGGAGGAAAGATACTGAACATGCTAGATCCAAACTGAAGAGTTACAGGATGTGTGAAGTTTGAAATCACAGCCACATCTCGCCCACACCGCAACCCTTTCTGTCATTTAGTAATATGTGCCCCCATGTACCACGAACATCGTGTAGGTCGGTATACCGGCGCATATAACCGCTTCTAGCGCAATGAAATTCCGGTCTTCAGTCCGGTCCTAAAAATGCGGTTACCGGTAATAGGTCCCGGTCGGGAAACTCCGGTAAACCAACGCGGTCCGCGCTTTTAGACCGGCGAATTGCGGTATTTCTGTCCGCAGTGGGGAAGGGTGGCCCCCTCCCGCCGCGCACGCCCGGGCAGGTTGACCCAAAATTTGTTATTGATGAGCTGCTGTTACCAAATGACTTTTGGCCAAACATTGTCAAGAGCTTAGTTCCAGCCACCAGCTATACTGATGGCACATTAAAAATCAAGTATGTGTGGTGAGCACTGAGATGTATTGTAAAGACATGCTATCATCTGCCTATCATGTAACACCTCAGTGTGGATGTCGTGTGTCGGGACCCTTTCCTGCAATTACTTGTATGTATGTGGTAACTTATGAAATTAGCTTTGTACATATTACCAACGATACTGAATGGCAGAGAGGTCTGTAGTGTGAGTTAAATGATATGATTTTGATGTGAGGAGTTTGTTACTTGGAACACATGTTAATGATGATTTTTTTTGTCAGTCTTGAGCCATGGGGGTTCTGTCCCACTTTTTCTTTGCCATGATTGGTCTGGTTGTTGAGTCGAGATCGCTGTAGGCATGGAAATGTACGTGTGTATGCGTCTCTATCTCTGTGTGTTTTTTTTTTTTTTTGCGTAAATGTGGTGATACCTTCCTTTATCTCGTTTGTCTGGATGTATGATGTGCTGTTCCTGCACTTATGCTTGTGTGAGGTGACATATGGATTTGTGGGTGAGACCTAGTATGAATATGGGAGTTATGATATCTGTCTGATAACCAAGTGTCTACTGCTACTCGTGGTACATGGGGGCACATATTACTAAATGACAGAAAGGGTTGCGGTGTGGGCGAGATGTGGCTGTGATTTCAAACTTCACACATCCTGTAACTCTTCAGTTTGGATCTAGCATGTTCAGTCTCTTTCCTCCAGTTATGTGTGGTGATGAATGGAACTGTGTGAATGCATTGACATGTGAGTGTGTGTGTGTCTTTCTATGATTTTTGGCCAGTCATGGGTGTTCTGTTCCACTTTTACGTTGCCATGATTGGGCTAGTTGTTGAGTCGAGATCGCTGTAGGCATGGAAATGTACGTGTGTATGCATCTCTATCTCTGTGTGTTTTTTGCGTAAATGTAGTGATACCTTCCTTTATCTCGTTTTTCTGGATGTATGATGTGCTGTTCCTGCACTGATGCTTGTGTGAGGTGACATATGGATTTGTGGGTGAGACCTAGTATGAATATGGGAGTTTTGATATCTGTCTGATGACCAAGTGTCTACTGCTACTCGTGGTACATGGGGGCACATATTACTAAATGACAGAAAGGGTTGCGGTGTGGGCGAGATGTGGCTGTGATTTCAAACTTCACACATCCTGTAACTCTTCAGTTTGGATCTAGCATGTTCAGTCTCTTTCCTCCAGTTATGTGTGGTGATGAATGGAACTGTGTGAATGCATTGACGTGTGTGTGTGTGTATGTGTGTCTTTCTATGATTTTTGGCCAGTCATGGGTGTTCTGTACCACTTTTTCGTTGCCACGATTGGGCTAGTTGTTGAGTCGAGATCGCTGTAGGCATGGAAATGTACGTGTGTATGCGTCTTTATCACTGTGTGAGTTTTTTTTTTGCGTAAATGTGGTGATACCTTCCTTTATCTCGTTTGTCTGGATGTATGATGTGCTGTTCCTGCACTGATGCTTGTGTGAGGTGACATATGGATTTGTGGGTGAGACCTAGTATTAATATGGGAGTTATGATATCTGTCTGATAACCAAGTGTCTACTGCTACTCGTGGTACATGGGGGGCACATGTTACTGAATGGCAGAAAAAGCTTAGGTGTGGGATAGACGTGTTGGTGCGAACAGTTTTGTACCTAGCACACATGATACTGGATGGTAGTGAGGTCTGTAGTGTGAAATAAATGAGATGATGTTGATGTGAAGAGTATGGTGCTGGGAACATATGTTACTGATGATTTTTTGGTCAGTTATGAGCCATGGGGGTTCTACCCCACTTTTTCGTCACCATGATTGGGGCTGGTTGTTGTGTCTAGCTCGCTGAAGGCATGGAAATGTGAGTGTTTGTGCGTCTCTCTCTGTGTCTGTATGTGTAAATATGGTAATACCTTCTATAAACACGTCTGTCTGGACGAATGATTTTGCTGTCCCCTCCACTTATGTTTGTTTGTGCTAGTGTATTGAGATGTATGGATTTGTGGGTGAGATCTGATAGTCAAGTGTCTATTGCAACTCATGGTACCTGCGTCACTTTTTTACTGAATGGTAGAAAGGGTTGTGGTGTGGGAGAGACGTGTTGATGGTAAATGTAATCAACTGGGGCGTGATGAACACTATTTATGGTATAAACACTGAGGTTTATGGTGAAAACATGCCATCTTTTGCACACCTTCTATCTCGCCAGGCTGATGATATGTAAGGAGACTTCTGTTTTTCAGCCAGTCATGAGGCAAGAGAGTACTACACCACTTTTTTGTTTCCATGATTGTTTTTTTTTTTTTAACAGTTTAACGTCCCTTTTTAACAACGTGGTCTTTAGAGACGGGAAAGGATGGGGGCAAGGAATGGGAAGGAATTCGGCCATGGCCTTTTTGAAGGAAGCATCCCGGTATTCACCTGGGGGAAACCATGGAAAACCCAAATCTGGATGCCCGGACGGGGATTCGAACCGCTCCTCCCGAATGCGAGGCCAGAACGCTATCCGTTACACCACCACGCTCGGTCCCATGATTGGTACCGGTAGTTGTGTAGACTTGGACATGTGTATCTGCGTCTCTCTTTGTGCATGTAAGCGTAAGTAACTCGTCTGTCTGATGATTTTTGTAACGATAGTTCTGTCCAGTTAAACAGTTGTACCGACAATTCTGCCCCCACTTCATCGTTTCCGTGATGCTTGCTGTCAGTTCTGTCGATCTCGCTGTATGCATGTACAAGTGTGTGCGTGTGTCATTCCTCTGTGGATTTGAGCCTAAAATATATGGTTATAGAATTATCAACGTGTGCTTCTAACCATTGTTTCAGGGCTTAGACAATCTCCCATTTCGATGTGCTCTTTACAGTTTACTGCCGTTTGTGTTGGCATGTGAATTTTGATTCTCACTACATAAAAATCATTTAACAGAGAGGGGTGATGTACCAGAGAAGCGAAGGACTTGGGTACAAACCCACAGTCAGACCATTGCTTGTGTGGTGTAGTATGGAGTCCACATTTTTTGTACATCAAATGCAAGGTGCAAAGGAGGGCAGTTAGATTTATCTGTGTAAAATATTCAGTAAGTGACATAATAAAGGAGCTGGGGCTGGGATGTCATTGGAAGATAGGAAGAGTGTTGAGTGGCTGTAGGTGGCGTATAATGCTGTTAGAATGGATATTGGTGGAATAATTCTGAGTGGTGTATGAAGCCTAAGTTGACCATAACCACAATCTCGCACTAGACTTTAGGTGATGAGGCCTGAGTGGATAAAATATCTAAACACCCACTTTGACCTAACAATTTACGACAGTTCAAATGTGAGCACTATCCTAGGCGTAATAGAACCTATGGTGACGTTTTGGATACTTGTCGATGTGTGGGGATCTTCTATAAAAATGTGGGTTATGATGTCTGTTTGATGACCAAGAAACTATCAGTGAGCTAAGAGCATTATGGTAACTTTATCGTGGTTACTTGAACAAAGCATGCAATTACAAACAAATGTCAGACTTGGTCCTGAATCCGAAGGTTGGCGTTAAATGGGAACATTTTAAGCCGAATGGAGAACTCCCCTGGGTCCTGATTTATTGAAAAATAAATTGCTGGAAAATGGGAGAATTTCCCTGAAAACTGTAGTAGAACCACCTTAAATGAACATTTTGATACCTGGCTACTGATTAGCAGAAGACTTTGCGAATTTGAATTTTTGGTTTACTTTAACGCACGAACAGAAGGTAACCCTGTCTGTAACTGATCAGGGGTTGGATTGGGAATCATTGGAAAACAGAAGGTGGTTTGAGGAAGTGCTGTGGGTATGTTGGTGATGAGGCTAGGGGTGGATCTTGGTGAAAGAATTAGGAATAGAATATCAGTAGAAGCTGGCACTGGATTTCTTCTATAAGGGAGTATCTCCACCTTGGTCACAGGCGATGGTCTCAGGCATGTTCAGTGCTTAGCACTGCCTTAGCGTGACTCGATTTTTTTATCACATAGGACTGGCGTACTTAGATTCCACAGGTGTGAAATTAGTAAGATTAACAGACGGTATTTCGTTCCTGGAACATAAGTGCTGTACTGTAAAATACAGTTAAAGGTGTCAATCACTGATGTGTCACAAGGGATTTATTGGAATTTTAGACAAAGTACAGCTAAGGACACTCAATTTGTGATTGCTTACGAAAGCATAACAGAATTGATACATAGATTGGCCTGGATAGACAAACGACAAAGGTTTGACCTGGATGGCAACAATTACGAGTCTGGTTTTCAAATCGACAACTTTGCTTTAGTTTAGAGGCTCTCAACCAATCGAGGTTATACTTACATCCATCAGTAAACCCCTTCAATGCCTCTTTGAGTCCAAAAAGTGTCTGTGTTTCATTACACATAATTTAATACATCCTTTAAAATACACGGTCTGTAGGTGACACTCGTGAGTTATATTATATTGTTCATAATGAGTCCATCATGATGTGAAAAAGTGAGATTGTTTCCAGTCTGTTCGTCGGTGAATTAATTTTTAATGTCTGCCTGCTTTGATGAACGGAATTTATGTTAACAGCGAGGTCTTTAGAGACGGGAAAGGATGGGGGGGGCAAGGAATGGCCTTTTGAAGGAAGCATCCCGGCATTCACCTGGAGTGATTTTGGAAACCCAAATCTGGATGCTCCTCGGAAACGCCGTCCTCTCGAATACAAGGTCAGAACGCTAAAACAGGTACTTTTTTTAACGTCTCTCTAACAACGTGGTCTTTAGAGACGGGGAAAGGAATGGGAATGAATTCGGTCATGGCCTTTTGAAGGTAGCATCCCCGGCATTCACTTGGAGACACACAATTTCATTACCCCTAATTTTGAAATTTGTCCTGGTGGAGGAACATCAAAGAGGCACCGGCTGCGGGATGTAATCAGCCATATGCTATATGGAAGGCTTTAAACAGACTAAGAACTGAAGTGTCCCGATGTAAATATAATATTTAAAAAATGGGGGTACACTAATGACAACGATCTATGTGAATGTGGTGAGCTTCAGAACCCACAACATCTTCTGATATGCAGGAATCTCCCTGAAACCTGCAACATCGACGACCTTTACAGGGCAAACGAGAAGGCCATCAAGATTGCGGAATTCTGGTCACATTCTATATAATTGTGTTTATAGTTAATATTAATTAATTAATGTTATTTGTTTTTTCAACTTGTTATGTCCTGGACACGAGAAATATAAATAAAAATATAAATACCCCTAATTTAATACATCCTTTAAAATACACGGACTGTAGGTGACACTCGTGAGTTATATTATATTGTTCATAATGAAAAAGTGAGTTTGTTTCCCGTCTCTTCGTCGGTGAATTAATTTTTAATGTCTGCCTGCTTCGATGAACGGAATTTATGTTAACAGCGAGGTCCTTAGAGACGGGAAAGGATGGGAAGGAATTCGGCCATGGCCTTTTGAAGGTAGCATCCCCGGCATTCACCTGGGGGAAACCATGGATGCCTGGAACCTCCGTCCTCCCGAATGAGAGGCAAGAACGCTAAATAATTTCATGAAAACAGGTACACATAGAATTTATATCTGGAGTTTATGACGCTTTTTTTCCCGTTAAAAGGAAACATTTATGCTTTTCGAGGCGTGGAAATTACGTAACTTTGCGGCTTTTCCACAAAACACTTAAACACCGCGGCCGGACTCGAACCGGCGACCTTGCCCCAACACTGCCGAGGTCGTTTTAATGTGGACTTTTTTTGTTTTTAGTAAAATTGCAATGATAACTAACGGGGGCTGCCATCTGCCAGCGGAGCTGTGAACTAACGGTGCAGCGCCATCTGTGCCATGCCACCTACCAGTGAGCCAAAGAACTAACGGGGGGCCGCCATCTGCCGGCGGATCTGTGAACTAACGGTGCAGCGCCATCTGTGCGCCGATCGGGGAACTAACTATGCAGCGCAAGCCCGACAGCTACCGCCATCTGTGCGACAGGTCGAGGAACTAACGTGTGACGTCATACGACCTTGGCCACCATTGGTCCATTAGAATTTCCCGCGAACCGGATGTGACGTCATGGAGGGGAGGGAGAAAAGGGGAAGGGAAGCCGCCATTTTGTGTCACGTGACCGGAAGTTGGGATTATAGAGAAAACAGGTCCTCCTCCTACTTACATGCATAGAGACAACATAGTTCCAATTTCGAAGCAATATCTTTTATAGATCAAACATTTTAAAAACACTAAGAGCAACTTTATTCGTGGAGACAATGAAGAAGATAGTTAAGTTCGTTTATAAGGATTTCTTGTTCCAATGAAGTTAATACTGCCATGGTTCTGTCTTTGAGGGTACCTAAATTATTCATTAATGGTGTTCTTTGAGGTAGCACCAAACATAAGCTACAGGAAAGTTACTTCGGCGCACTGGAGTTCCAGGTTGTGACGTCAAATCTCTGGGATGCTTTCTGGATGATAATTGTGATTAAAGCAAGAGGGGGCATTCATAGTTGCAGAGACACAGTGATTTTAATTCTGGTCCATTTTTATCACGTGAAGCTTTAACTGGAAATGGAACCAATTTTCAAGTGGACGATAAACTGTACAATAACACATGACCTAAATGAAGTATATGCCTAAATATAAGAAGTAACTAAATTATTTGCTAGGCTTATATATCTCTTTATAATTCACTATTTATCCAGATCTTTCCTCGTTGTACATTGCTAAAAGGTAACGAAATAACTCAAAATTTGCAAGTAAATCAGATCAAATTGATGTAAAAAGGTATTAAGTAATAACCAGATTACCGAACTTATACAGAATATTTATCTATGATTTTCTTATACATCATCGAGTTCATTAAACAGGCCGAAAAAGAATAATCGACAAACTACAACCCCAACACCGAAGTGGTTGGTGGGAGGCAACGTTCAGAACTCGTAATTTGGTGGACGTGAGTTCGAATGTCCATTCGCCAATCCAAATTCAGGTTTTCCATAGTTTTCTCAAGTTACTCCCGGCGAATGCCGGGATGGTTTACTTAAAAATGTCAAAGCCGAATTCCTTCCTTTTCCTTGCCTCCAGTTCTTCCCGCCTCTAATGAACTAGACGTCAACGACGCGTAAAGCCAAAAATATATAAATTAATTAAAAATACAGTCACAACAATTGATTAATGACAATTAGTGATGCAGACTTTGAATGACAGTACGTGTTTTCAGGATGCAAATTAAATGTCCTTGACGAATGTCGTAGATGATAAAGAAACATTCCATAAGGCTACGTTTGACGAGGTTTGATTAAAGCTTTCAAAGATATCTTCCAAACGGTATTCTATTCCATAGAAATTCCTATATCATATACGAAATTAACTGATCTCTGGTTAGATAATTCTATTCTTTTCATATTTATAACTAATCGTGCAGCTATTTATGAAGAGATACGACGTGTACTACACCCAACGTCAGTAGTAAGATATATGTGCTGTATACAGTACCGTACAAGACCTATATACCACACGATTTGTTTTCTAGATCCCACAAATCAGCAGTGGTGTTGGCAAAGACAATTTATTTCGTATCCACATGGGTCTTTAATTAAATTTGTTTGAAATTGCACTTCCTTAATTTTTATCTTAAACCAGCTGCTCTCCGTAAATTCATAAAGTATATACCTCTTTCTTAAACCTATTATGTCACGGTAGGGAAAAAAATCTAACGCTGAAATCAGGTTAAACGTTTGGACTATCAGAAGTAACTACATGCGAACATGTATTTTTCTTGTGAATCGCGTTGAATGAAAAAGGGATACTACTTTCCCTGCTTTCCGACTTCTCATCAAAATAAAACACATCGTAATTTATCCCCGTGAATATGGGCTGTAAATTATTCGAAAACCCACCAGAACACGAGCATGGTTTTACGCGAATTCCATTCATCCCGAAAAAAGCGTTCACTTGCTTTTTAAATACGAATAAATTATAATTCATTTCAAAGAGAGAGATGTAAAGAACGTAAAAGTTGGGGCTACCTATGTAAAAGTGGCTACAAGTAGGAATTGCCAGCCGTTAAAGATAGCGCACTATACCGTCTCGCAATCGGTTTTTTTTTTTTTTTTAAATTGAATTAAAAATACTTGCGGCCATATTTTGATTGGCAACCCTAGTATTATGCTACTGACAGTTACAGATAAAAATTGCATTTCAATCAATTAACAGGTGGAAGTAGAAACGATGCAGCCGGATCTTAGACTAACAGAATCACGAATAGGATTATCTAAGTTGCTTCTCGTAGTCGAAGTATATAAGTCTTATTATATAAATAAAACCATATAACTATGTTTGCTCCGAGGCTTGGGCAGTGCAATTTTGCACTGCCAATTGTCATTCGGGAGGACCGGGGTTAAACTCGGTTCGGCCATCCTGTCTGAGGTTTTCCGTGGTTTCCCTCAGACACTTAAGCGAATGCTGGGATGGTTCCCTACAAGGCCACGGCCGACCTTCCATCCCCCTTCCCTCCCCGTAGTAGTAGATTGGCTGAAAAGAGTCCCCTATGACTCTCCAGCAGCCCGCCTCCCAGCCTTCTGCTGGGAGGAATGAAATTGTAAAAAAAAAAAAAAAAAAAAAAAAAAAAAAAAAAAAAAAAAAAAAAAAAAACTATGTTTGCTCCGAGATGGGAGGAGGCCAATATTGGCCTCCTACCTATCATTCGGGAGGACCGGGGTTAAACTCGGTTCGGCCATCCTGTCTGAGGTTTTCCGTGGTTTCCCTCAGACAATTAGGCGAATGCTGGGATGGTTCCCTAGAAGGCCACGGCCGACCTTCCATCCCCCTTCCCTCCCCGTAGTAGTAGATTGGCTGAAAAGAGTCCCCTATGACTCTCCAGCAGCCCGCCTCCCAGCCTTCTGCTGGGAGGAATGAAATGGTTAAAAAAAAAAAAAAAAAACCCCTATGTTTGCTTGGTTAAAATTAACCTATTTCTCTGTTGCAGGGTTCTTACGGGCCTTAAAAAGCCTTAAGAAGGCCTTAATTTTAATTTTAATTTTTAAGGGCCCTTAGAAGGCCCTAAAATTTGCTGAAAAGCCTTAAAATCTTTGAAAAAGCCTGATTTTTTTAACACCGAGATAAGGCGTAATAAATTTCACTATCCCGGCGACGCGCCTATCGGCAGATTTCTCTCTGGCTCGACCTTGACCAAGTGCGAGTCAAAGTTCTTATGTTTCAAACAAGTAGTAGTCTTTGCACAGATCCTCTCTTATGTAGTTCTGCTTCGTACATGCCTGCGTCTTACATTTCTTGGCAATTTCTAACAAGTTTCTTATGTATATATTGTTTTATTGCTTCAAACAACTTCAGCTAATTTAATCCACATGATGAGCATCCACGATTAGATATATTTTTAGAGAAGTATCTAGGCAAAGAAGATTATAACAGAGTACACAAAGTAGTAAAATATTGTTGCTGTTATCACATTGACAAGCTGATGTTGAACGAGGCTTCTCTGTGAACAAGCAGTTGGAAGTTGAAAATTTAAAAGAGGAGTCTTTAGTGGCTCAAAGATTAGTCGGTCAACATTTCAAAAACAGCAAAAATAAGTTGTTAATAACTAAGGAGTTAAGGATCTATGCAGCTATGGCTCGTCAAAAATATATTGCGTACCTGGAAGAGAAAAAAAATGCAAAGAATACAGGGATTCAGGGAGTGAAATGCAAATCTATTTTAGATTATTTGGAAGATTTTAAGTGTAAAAAGGCACACCTAGTAACTGCAATTAAAGATCTTGAAGATAATGCTGATAAACTAGCAGATAAAGCTGAGGTTATAGGGGATGTTAAGTACATCACACAGTCCAATAGTTATCGACGAACCGCTACAGTTAAAAAAGCTGAATTTGAGGATGTTGAAAGTAAAATTAAGGCTCTATTGAAAGATTTAAAAGAGAATTGACCTTTGTTTTTAAACAATGTGAAAATGAAAAAAAGTCATTAAAAAAGTGTATATTTTTTTTATTTAACCTGCATACATTTTAACGACTCTTACCAGTATGTTTTATGTTTACCCTTATAACATGTTGTAGCTCATCTGGAAAGTAAACTTTACTCATATAAGAAAATATTTGATCAAATATGCCCAATAGGAACTACTGCTGTAACTCAAATGATGTTGAAAAAGTTGTATTTAACCTGTTTCTTAAACCTATGGAAAATTTTTCATCTTTAAAGGTTCTTTTACATGTAGCTTTCAAAAAAAGGGGGGGTGAGTCTTCCTCATTCAACATTATACCTGAAATCTGATAAGTAATTGAGCTGACAATTTGGCAGTCGTTTCTCTGATGTAACTGCTAATGTGCTATAATGTATACAAACAAATTAAGTTAAATAATGTATTTATGTGTTAGTAATTCTTATTACTAAGGTGGTACTATTTCTTTTTGCCCTTGTGTCAGTTTTCCGGGGTATAGTAGTTTTTTTATTTTATGTTTATTATATGAGAAGGGAAGAAGTTTCAATATTCACTGTATTGTGTGAAAACAAAAGTAAATTTATTAGAAATTTATTGTTGATTAATTTATAAACTCAAAGATTATTTCATCATAATCTTAACATGAATATTTTAATTTCTTTGCTATAAGTTGCATATTATTTTTTTCATAACGTTTTAATATACGTTAAATATAGCCTTAAAAATATGAAAAATTGCCTTAAAAAGGCCTTAATTTTTCTTTTGCTAAAAGAGTAAGAACCCTGCGTTGTCTAGATACATTATAGTAGTCCTCACAGCCATATGTTAAAAAGATAATTTTTTTCTGGCTCCTTAATGTCTAAAATCAAGTTCTAGTCTTCGATAATGATCATATCTTTCCTTCCAGGTACTATTCCAAATTCTTCTACCATCATACATTCAGGCGACATTTTCTACACACTCACTCACATTGATAACTTTTGGCTGAAGAAAGGTGATGTCACACGCCAGTCTTCGTTTGCAAATTAACAACGACCAGAGATGGTTATAGGTTATGTGCACAGTTTAATAACTAAGAAATTACCACGAAATTAATTTATAGAATCCACTGATTATGTTTGTATCTGTAGCATTTCATTCTTAAAAAAAGTATGGAGACAATTTACGGTTGAAAAAAACGTAAAACTACTTTTCAGTAACATGTCGCTAATGAAAGCAGCATAAAAAACTTAAATTAGTCACGGTCTCTGCTGCAACAACGATTGCCAATTGTCGTGCCAACTTAGGCTAAATTTCAGTTTAGTTAAATCTGTTGCTGTTTGACCAAGGTTTATACATTACGATTCATTTTTTTTGGGGGGGGGGGGGGGATCATGAAAGGTGTCTCCTCGAAGATTGCGTTTTGAAAACGTTATCAGAAGCAATCGGGCGATCCCTGGGCAACGGTATAATGCCCGCCAATCCTTTCACACCAGAAGCATCAATAAACGAGCCCTTGTCAGGGCCACAGTTAAAGATTGTCTCCATTAACATTGAAGGAATGTCATCAACCAAAGAAGAATTGCTACAAGACCTATGCAATCAACACAAATGCCACATTTTATGTGTACAGGAGGCACATAGAAGTACTGAAATGCGCTGACCTAAAATAAATGAAATGATCCGCGCCATTGAGAGACCTCACCATAAATACGGAAGTGTCATCTTTGTCCGACCAGATGTCCAGATCCTGTCCACGGCCTTCACAGAAGAGAACGACATCGAAGTCCTCGCCATTGAGCTTAAAAACTGCACAATCTCATCTTTATATAAACCACCCAGCAGTAAATTCACTGTCAAACCACCGATTAATTTCCAAAATCAACATCTGCAGATTGTTATCGGAGATTTTAATTCTCATTGTACTGCTTGGGGCTACGACTTCGATGACGAGAAAGGTATTGCAGTAGAAGAATGGGCTGATGTAAATCAACTTACTATCGTACATGATCCCAAACTACCAGCATCTTTCAACAGTGGGAGACGGGGCTACAACCTTGATCTAATATTCAGCAGTAATCACATCAGCCAACAATGTATGAAGTCTGTCTGTAGCCCAATACCAAACACACAGCACAGACCAATAATGTGTGAAGTGTTTGCGACAGTGAGACCCCATAGAGTTCCTTCCGCAGGAGGTATAACTTCAAGAGAGCTGACTGGTCCATGTTCACAGAAATATTGGATGCGGCTGTGTCTACTCTTGAACCAACACCAGAATCATAAGACACATTCACTGTAACTGTGAAAAAATGCTCCAGAAGATTCATTCCCCGTGGTTGCCGATCATCATATATTCCGGGTCTCACCTCAGATCTAGCTGCCCAGTTCATAGTTTATAAATCACTTTTCCAATATGATCCATTTGGCGAAAAGAAAATAAAACCTGGTAATCAACTTATCTCATCTCTAAGTGCAGCAAAAAGAGACCGCTGGACCAAATCATTAGAAGAGCTGGACCTGAAAAGTGATAGTCACAAGGCATGGAGACTTCTAAAATGCCTCAACAATAATGTATCGAAGATCACTGGACATTCCAATATAAACGCAAACAAAATTGCACATCAGCTACTCATGAACGGGAAGGAGACTCATAAAAGTGGACAATCTAAAAAACAAAGAAAAACGCACAGAAACAGTCAGGAAGATATGAAAAACCTTACTGAGCCCTTTAGTATGTCAGAGCTGGAAAAGATTATTCATGAGTGCAAAACAGGAAAGTCGGCAGGCCTCGATGACATACGATCAGAACAAATTAAGATCTTCGGATATAAAACCAAAGAATGGGTTCTACAGCTTTTTAACAAATGTATGAGCTCATATCAAATTCCGAAGGTGTGGCGGAGGACGAGAGTCATTGCGCTGCTGAAACCTGGAAAAGAAGGAAACAATTCTAAAGATTTTAGACCTATAGCGCTCTTGTGTTATCTCTACAAAATATTTGAATGATTAATTCTGAATCGTATGCAGCCTGTGGTTGATCCTGGCAAAAGTTGTACTGGGCAACTGCTGAACCTAACACAGTTTATAGAGGATGGATTTGAGACCCGTAAAGCCACGGGCGTGGTCTTTATGGACCTGTCAGCAGCATACGATACTGTTAACCACCAACTATTACTTGAGAAGATCTTCAGTCTGCCAAAGGCGACCGGATTAATCAAGCTCATCGCTACTCTTCTTCAGAATCGTAGGTTTTTCGTTGACCTTCAAGGACAGCGCAGTCGATGGGGGGTACAAAAGAATGGTCTACCTCAAGGTAGTGTACTGGCCCCAATACTTTTCAACATTTATACAAACGATCAGCCATTACATCCAGCTACCAGGAGCTTCATGTACGCTGATGACTTAGCTCTAGCCTCACAGAGCACAAAACTTGAAGTTGTAAAAAGAAATTTGTCTGCTGCTCTTGAAGGCCTATCAAGCTATTATATGGAACTGAAGTGTGTGCCTTTCACCTAAAAAATAGGAAAGCTTAGCGTAAGTTAAAAGTAATGTGGTCAGCTATCAAACTGCACACATGTAACACCCCAAAATATCTGGTAGTGACACTCGACAGAACCCTCACATATAAGAAGCACTGCATGAATTGCAAAATGAAGATCTCTACAAGAAACAACTTACTGCGCAAATTAGTTGGATCACAGTGGGGCAGTCAACCACAAACTATACGTACATCGGAAATGGCCCTTTGTTATTCTGTTGCAGAATATGCATGCCCAGTTTGGTACTCATCATCTCATACCAAACAGGTGGATGTAGCCCTCAATAACACCTGTAGGCTAGTGACAGGTTGTTTAAAGCCTACCCCAGTTGATAGGCTTTACCAGCTTTCGGGCATTGCACCACCCAGTATCCGGAGAGAAGTGGCTGCGAACAAGGAGAGGACCAAAGTAGAACGGGAAAGCGCTCATCCACTGCACGGCCATATACCACTAGCCCAGAGACTCAAATCCAGGAAAAGCTTTCTCAGAACATCATGGGAACTAATTGGGTCACCTGAAAAGTCAAGAGTACAGTTATGGAAAATGAGGGTTCCCAACATCTCGGGACCACTGACAGTTGCAGAGAGCTTGCCACCTGGTCATGCAGAGGACTGGAACGTCTGGCGGTCCTTAAATCGATTGCTAACAGGAGTGGGCAGGTCCAAGGAAAACCTAATGAGATGGGGTTATACTGATACTACCAGTATTAAGTGCGAATGTGGTGAAGACCAAACTATGAATCATATGCTCGAGTGCCCTATGTGCCCATCATCCTGCAACAACGAAGACCTGTTTCATGCAACACACAATGCGATTGAGGTTGCGAATAAGGATTGCAATCCCGCAGTATTTTCAATCCCGCGGGATCCGTGCGGGATTGGTAGAAA
This sequence comes from Vandiemenella viatica, assembly GCA_031002005.1. Lineage (NCBI taxonomy): Eukaryota > Metazoa > Arthropoda > Insecta > Orthoptera > Morabidae > Vandiemenella > Vandiemenella viatica. The sequence goes on from CM061919.1 coordinate 210,588,343, forward strand.
CAGTTTTTTAAAGCATATATTTAAAACATAGTTACTTAAAACGTTAATAAATTAAATAATAATTAAATTAATAAATAATTTTTAATGTTAAAAGTTGACAGTTAACAATATTTTGATTGAAAAAATGACATTAAAACTTTTTTGCGTGTCTTAAGTGTATTTCGAGGTTTTACATTTTTGTTTTTTAAACTAAACCAATTTTTAAATAAATAATAAAATTGAAAATATTGAGTCTTTGGTCATATTATGAGTCTTACAATACATCACATAAGTTTAAAAATATGGTTTGCTTAGTGGTCAAGTTACCAGAGTTTTGTTTAAAAAATATATATAAATAACGTTCCATAACACCGATAAAAGCATTTCATTTCACAAAGTGAAGTGAATATACTCTGTAAATTGTAGACTTGGCTCAGAACAAGATCTCATAACTTTTTGTCACTGCACAAGCACAAACACAAGCACTTATGTGGCGTAACGACGTTTTTAGAGTGGAAATTATTATTTTTTAGGAAGAAAGATGACTTTCTCGGCGAATGATTGCAGTGAAGTCGTCATAGGTTGTATCTTCGGATTTCATTGCAAACACACGAAATTACGCACGTGAGGAAGACGGCGGAGGCAGCCGTCGAAGTATGGTGTTCCTACAACACAATTCGTCGATACACCCGTGAAAATTTCATTATAACTTTTTTACCTTTAGTCGAAATAATAACAAGGAGAAGAGGGATTAATCGAAAGCCTGAGCGGCACATGTAAACAGGTGGCTTTCGTCAAAGAAACGCATTGAGGCAGCGACCAAAACAACATTAAGTCAAAGGATATACAATTCCTTTTGATAGCTGTTAAATAAATAGGTACGCGATCGTTAAAATTACGATAACATTAGTTTCATATCAACGAATAATCAAATTTTCAGCAGCAAATTAGGACATTGTCACAATTACTTTATCTGCAAATACAGAAAATGGGAATAATGAAACCGTGAATAAGAAGCTGTAACCGTGTAGTTCAGATAACGTGTGCGACACTTAAAAATAATTATATAGTTAGAAAATCGTGCTAAATACGCACCATAACTCAAATTACAGAAATATGTACTCGAAACAAACGTAATTTTTGATGAATACGTAAAAGTGTATTTATTTACTTACGAATGACGCAGGTTGACAAAAACAAACGCTTGTTCACATGTGTCAAATGCCAACTGGAAGGGTACAGGCAAACAGTGCAAAATATCCTATAGAGACCGAGTGGGGCAGCGAGTCACGCAGACTGACACGCGTTTCCGCCGGATTTATCCGCTTAATTTTGTGCGGGGTCCGCCAGACTGTCTAATGATGCGGGATCCCGCGGGATTGCTGGATTGCTGGATTGCAATCCCTAGTTGCGAAGTACTGGGCTAAGTGTGTTTAAAGTTGTTGATTTTCACAATGTATTTAACTGTTTATTTTGATGTTTTTGATACGAGAATAATAGTAATAATTTGCTTTTTAAGTATTTTGTTCGCGTTCGCTATATGTATTATGTTATTTTAACTTGAAGTTGACATCGGATTTCCGATACGTTTCCTTCGGGTTTGCTTAGCTATTTAATAATGTGGTATCAACAGTAAGTTCGCTGGCCGCTATGGACACCATGACCTTGTGAATATTTGGCCAGCCTCAATCAAGAACAACGATATTAAATTCTTCAAATTTGGCAGAGTGAACATTTAGTTTCAAATACAAGTTTGTATCATAGCCAGTTAAAGTCAAGCGACCACGACTTTTGAAACGATTATACGATAGCGGGTTCGTCTCATTTAATACGTCTATTAATAGTTCTTCATGCTCAAGAGATTTTACTCAAATTTTCCAAGCTCGTAGGGTGAATCACAGGTCAAGTTCGCGTTGTGGCCGGAGCAGGTCAATCTGTCACAACATTTGATCCTAAAATAAGGAACTATTCTAGATACGTGACCATACGCAAAAAAAAGAAACAAAGAAGAAGGAAAAAAGGACGGGCTTACACTAAAAACCAAATTCACTTCCAGCCCTTCCTTACTCATGCGACTCCTGTCTTCCATTGACTCACACCGAGCGTGTTGGGTGAGCGGTAACGCTATGGCATCGCATTCGGGAGAACGCGAGTTCGAATGCCCGTTCAGCCAATCAGATTTCGGTTTTCTATGGTTTTACGTAATCAGTCCAGGCGAATGCAGGGATGGTTGCCTCAGAGAAAGCCATTGCCAAATTCCTTCCCGATCCTTGCCCTGAGTCCTTTAACGCCTCTACCCTTCTTTTATCTGCTCAACGTCTCTCTAACAGCGAGGTCTTTAGAGACGGGAGAGGATGGGGGGCAAGGAATCGGAAGGAATTCGGCCATGGACTTTTGAAGGAAGCATCCCGGCATTTGCCTGGAGCGATTTGGGAAACCATGGAAAACCCAAATCTGGATGCCAGGACGGGTATTCGAACCGCCGTCCTCCCGAATGCGAGGCCAGAACACCACCACGATCGATACGCCTCTATCGATCCCGATGTCAACAAGGGGTAAAAGAAAAAAAATCCAATCCAGCTCCTTTAACATATCAATTACTAATAATTGTGTAACCCCGAAACAGCCACAAAAATCTCTGTCCCATTGTGAACCGCATGAATATGCTGTAATCGAGACCTATTAAGACCTGATACGTGGTCCTCATACTACCCCGCCAAATCAGGCAATTGTCTACCAAATTTTTAAACCTCATCTGAGGCAACAGTTTAGGCCAGATTGGTTCCTTGGTTAGAACGTTAGTATTATGAAGTAATATTTTGTTTCCTCAATAGGATAGGTGGCACCAAATTATTTTGAAACTGCCTATACGCTATCTGGGAATTCCGGGACTATATTTAGAAGGATGTGGCTCCAGTTTTGTTGGAGGCATCAGGAATTTATAAACAATTTCTGAGGATATTTCCTCGTTAACTGGGTAAACGCTGTTTTACGAGCGCTTTGTCTGAACTGGACTATAGCACCAGCAATAAATCCTAGTCATTCTACGCAGGTTTTGCTGGATGGTAGCATAAAACTGTTATCTGACGATGTGGAATGCTGTCCGAGCCAGGCTTTGCACATAAATTGCTGTAATGGATTGGTGGTCACACACGTTATGCTTCAGGTACTCTGCGGTACCAGGAAATATTTGTATACCTGGAAATATGTTAACACCTGCGAAAATTTGTTTTAGGAGATACATGCTGAGTATGATTCGATGTCCTATCATGCTAACTGGGACTGTAGAAGAAATCGTGTTTGGGGAGTAGGTCTCGGTGACAGGATGTGGTTGGTGTGGATCGAGCAGAGACCTCAACCAGACGAAGCTCAGAAAACTCCAGACCATCTTGTTCCAACACCCGACAGCACGCTGTGCTGTGCTGCTGACAGCATGAGCTACTCGGTTCTTATGCTAGAGTTTGTGGCGAAGGTTATTGACTTTGGACATTTCTTTGTAGCGTTGCTATGGATCATCCCTTCTCTACTCTTTTGTTTTGTCTTCCCTTTTCCTCTTTTTTGATTTAATACGGGCGTCATTTATATTCTGTGTTGTTGAGTGTCATTAGCTGTCTGGTTGTAGATTCTCGTGATGAGTTGCATTAGCAGCTAGATGATTTTTTGTCATATTGGCGCTCCATTGGATGTCTGCTGCGCCGAACTCGCACCAGAACCTGTGGTAGTTGACACGGCTGGGCGATCGGCCTTGTTTATTTCAATGTGGAGCTCACGTTGGGTTCTGCACTTCTTGATGGGGCTTGATGTTAATCGGTTCTCTCCGGGCGTGGCGGCGAGCTGGACGGTCTGACGACTAATTGCTGATCTTGGTTTGCGAGCGTTGACTGGCCGATCTTCAGGGTCTTCTTGCGCTGTCGCTGCTGGCCCGGTGTGGCAACGTATCTCTTGCCTACTACACTTTAGCCGCTTCTGAGCCAAGCACCCGCGAAAACAGGCAGCGTGGGATCCTCCGCAATTGCACCATGTTGCATCATGTTTGGGTTTTGGGCAGTCCTGACTGGAGTGGTCATCATCACAGTGATGCACCTCTGCTTGTCTGTACAGAACCGCAATTTATGGAAGAATTTCTGGCACTTGATACACTGGACGGGTATTGGCGAAGAATTCTTAGTTTGAGTAGTTGTTAACTTGTTTCTTGGTTTGCTGACCATAGTAAGGAAATCATTGAATATTATTTCCAGCTCCTGCAGCTTGGTGGCTACCGCCTTCAAGTTATTCAGGCAAGATTGGCAGTCTACGATCGGTCAGGCTAACTGGGTCAGTATCGTGTGCTGTGTGCTGCTTGGATTGGTAATACTAGCCCCTCTTCTCCAGCGGAGGCTTGTTCTTCCATCGGGCTGCTTCGATACAAAGGGTCTGAAAGTTCCGAACCTGTGCTGGTCTCGTTTACTTCTATTTATGACGCTAAGTTATCTCGTGTTGCTCATGAATGTGTCTTCAGCTCTATCGCAGAGACATAATGGAACCACTGCAGAAGGCTGATAATTTTCCACCATAATCATCGAACACAGCAATAAATCAAAGTAGTTTTATGTTAAGAAGCTCGTAAACTAACGGAGATAAGAGATTTTCAGAATTCATAGCCGACATTTCCCGTTTTGCTTTACATAAAACGTTAAGCGTCAAAATAAATCAAATTTTATATTTCTTTCAAATTTCAATAAATTCTTCTGCTAGTCATTTGGTTATGAACCCCTTTCATAATCAAGTCCCGACCTCGATAGCGTGCCACAGAGAATATAATAATTAATAATTTCGATTATAATTACAATAGCAATAGCAAAAAGAGCCTTCTTTTAGTTTCAAATATTGATCTACGAATTAGAAAGAACTTTTTAAAACTCTATGTGTGGAAGACAGCACTTAATGGTAGCGAAGCATCGACATACGGGAAAGAAGGAAAATTGAAGCATTTGAAATGTGGTGCTACAGAACGATGCTGAAAATTAAGTGGGCAGATAAAGTACGAAACGAAGGAGTTTTTGAAATGATGGGTGAGGAAAGAAGTTTGTGGGAGAAGCTTACAGAAAGGAGAGACATGATAGTAGGTCATATTTTGCGACATGCTAGATTGGTTAATTTGTTAGTGGAAGGAACAGTGGAAGGTAAGAATTGTAGAAGAACACAAAGATTAGGAAACATGGAGCAGATGATTGAGGACGTGTGTTCTAAGGGACATGTTGAGATGAAGAAATGAGCGCAAGATAACAATGGAGGATTGTATAAAACCAGTCGAGACTAATGACAAAATAATAATAATAATAATAACACAATAAGTTATAACTGAGCAACCAAATCAAAAACAATACAGACCAAAGTGGTCGGAAGAACGAAAACAAGCTTTCTCGGAAAGAATGAAAGCCTATTGGAACAATAAGAAGAACTCGAAGAAAGCTTTATTCGGTCATTCTCTTACCGTCTTCCATTTATTGGGAGAATTCGCCAATAATAATTAATAATAATGCAACAACGATATAATAGAGTATTTGCTTTATTTTGGCAATTACACATATCCATTTTTTAATGTGACAATATCTTGAGTTTTAAGTCTCTCCAGCATTTAATAAAGAGTATTTTTACATGCAATTTTTTTTATGGATTGATTTAATCCTGGTATGGTATTTTTGAGTAACTATTCCATTTCAGAATACTAATATTAAATTCTAAAGGTTCATAAAAACATTTAAAATTCCATCTAGGTTGTTATAAAAACTATTGAATTTTGTGGAGTGATGCATATTTAAAAACGATTTAGCCATGAAAGATCCAAACGAAATATTGTGTACTTTATATTTTGCTGAAAAATTAAATCTGCAAAGTACTTATTTTTTGCTAAGAGGCTTTCATCTTGGAAGACGAATACAAAAGTAAATGATGGCTTTTGCACTTAACTTCTTTAAGTCTGTTTAATCAATTTTCTCTTCTGCAGTCTGAAGTCACAGGTAAAGTGCAAAATGTTTTTTATAAATCGAAACTCTAAGCTGCTGTCGATAGTGGCTTGTCTTAGCTGAAATTCGCATTATGCTCACTTCCTTCTGAATAGATAGTAAAAAATGAATGGTAATGTATACCAGTCTACCTACGATGTAAAAACTTTTTTTTTTAAATTTAGGAATTATCAGCGTCTTGAGAAATAATTCTAAAGGTGTTACGTAACTGCCAGTTGAAATTATTGTAAGAACAGACAGAAAAATTCAGATAATTGAACTTTCATACGAATACATTCTATTTTTGAAAAACACTTAATTTCACTTATTACGTACGTACTGTCACGTTTGATCTAATGGTTAAGATATGGCAAGATATTCGAATACAAGGTACGATTTCCATTCAACTATTAAAGTTGCTACATGACACATCAATAGTTATCAATTTACGTGAGGGAACTCAACAGTAAGTCTGGGGTACGGACATCCAGATTTCGTTTTTCCATGGTTTCCCGAATCACTTCAGATAGATGCCAGGATAGATCTTTCTAATTCCTTGCCCTCAGTCCTTTCTCGCTTGTAATGATCTACTCGTCGACAAGGCATAAAACGATTAAATGAATAATAAGACAGGAGGTCCTTAACACAAATATCTATCGATTTTATTCACATGCGGCTGAGTGAAACATTTTAAGAGACTTAATTACGACGCTAGATTCTGCTAAATTACTTAATTTTTGATAGATTACGTAGTTCAGACTTTTTTTTTTTTTACATCCTCGAGTAAATCAGAACTTAGTAAGACGCTCCGACAGAAATTACATAAAAGTGATGAAATCTCATCTGTCTCATTTTTTTCACTCAGTCATCTTTCTTACTCTAACCCTTTTTTCAAGTCTAATACCAGAAAGACCGTCGTTTAAACGAGTTCCTTTGTGGCTCAGAAACTGTATAATGAACTTTCCTTACGATCGTGATACTGCTAAATATCACCAGCGTCTTTTGAAAGAAGAGATCGTTTCCAGTTCGCGGGACAAGCTTACGACGTTAGCTATAACGAAGTAATACTTCAAGCTCATATAGCGATGTACAGAATTATTGCGTAAAAATGCACTCAATTTTGAGCGAAGGAATATTTCGTTACTTATATATTCCGTAGAAAGCACGTGGATCAGAAAGGATTATTTAAATTTTTATTCATCGTACTGTGAGGAACATTCAGTAATAGTGAGAAATTTCGATCTACAGATTTGTTCTTCCCAGGCAAGATTACGATGTTGAAAAACATAGATTGAGTGTGTGCCCGTATATGGTTCATTTTGGCAATATTGATTCACGCCTTAGATGTCCTATTTAACCCGAAACTACGCTTTCCCTGATTAGTACCTGTCTGTTTAGTCGGGCGCTTAGCTGAGTTGTGCTGGTGAGTGCCCTAATTCTAAGGGCATCTCAAGTCCGAATGTAGATTCCATCTTGACTAAATATTATCTGCTTACCAACACCAAAAATCGTCGGCACGCTAGCTCGGGGCTAGCGCGGGGCTAGCGAGCTGGCTTTGGTTTGCAGAGGTCGCCAGTTCGAGTCCCGCCCAGGGCATGGGTCGTTGTGTTCTTTCTGTGTTGTCCTTTCACAAAAAACTAGAAGAGTCTAACACAACTGAGGAAAATGAAACATAGATGATGCTGGCTAGAAAGCCGAATGACATTATATTAAAAAGAACTAACTACAGTTGAACAGGAGTTGTTATTACGTATGTACCCTGGTCGATGGATATTTTTTTTTCTATTTTCTTCGCGCCTTTTGCGATGATTATATAAAACGCATTTCACTCAGTCCGTGCGCTCTGTCTCTGTTTACATTTAATGGATGCTGAAATATCTATCCGGATAGCTAACTATCAATGGTAAAGAGAATTCTGCCAATACTTTTATCTTCATCCATAAGCTCTTGCTGTTAATTTAAAATTTGTTTCGTGATAGCCGAATTTGTAGGTTGAACTAAACTTGCATGTAACTAGTGTTTTTTTTTTATCCCTGTTTCGACAGGCAGCTTTGTTCCTCCTAATTACACATTTACATATTGTCATGGAATTTTGGGTACTCCCTGGCCTGTTTTGAGTGGAAGGAACTCTGGCCTCGCAATCCGGACGACGACAGTTCGAATCTCCATCGTATTTTCCATGGTTTCACCAAATCACTCAAGGCTAATGCCAGGATGTTTCCATCAAAGGCCATGGCAGAATTTCTTCCCATTAGTTGTTCCCAGATTTTTCCCTCGAAGTCGAAGTTGACGAGAGAAAGAAAGAAACCGTGTAGGGAAGCCTTTGTACGATTTGGTTATTTGTCTGATCTTATTTTTACTCTTAAAAGTTGTTCAAATGTCATACTTCGTTAGTAATCGTCCTATTCTATCTGTGACCCTCTATGCAGAAGGAACAAACATGTTATTCAATCTGAGTCCCATCTGTCTGTGTTTGGATTCGTCTTAATGGAAAGGACTCGTTATTTTATAGAATTCGGAGGACGTGTTCTTAGTCCTTTTCCAGATTCTTCGTCTCAGAAAAACAACGTGTTTACTACCACTGCGCTGGATGGTAATGCGAGCTTGCGCTAAAATATTTCTGTTTAAGCGGCAGAGATATTTAAACAATCATTATTCATATACTCAGACGCAGGGTACGGAATGAGTGAAGCGTGGAGACTCGTTGCAAATAACCGCACCGAAAATAGAAACATAGAGCGATAAAGACATCCATTGTGATGATTACAAACGTAAAAACATCTCTAGAAAGACTCTATTTTGTTTCGTAGGTGCTGACAATCGAATAATATACAGTCAAGTGTGAATCATAGTTCGCCTTAGAGGATGCTCTGATGATTCGGACAAAACATAGGCACAATTAATGATCACAACGTATCTCAACATCAGACTAAACGAACGAAGTATGGATTTTCAGCTGGGAAGACAATTAAACGTTTTATGCGACATAAGTAGTATCAAAGTCCTTCCGTATAATTCACTTCATTTTTGATTTAATTATGGCTTTTAAAGAGATCGAAAAAATCCCACGGTTTGACGCAATTTCTAATAACTTCTAACTTTTCAACTTGGTACTCGATGCACACATTTATGTAGCATTGTTAGTTAATGAATGCCTGTCTGAGATATTACAATCACTATGACTATTTCTTGTTTTATATTTTTCTCATCCAGTCAATTTGTAAGGTAATCATTTATGAATGGCATCTTTAAAATAGTCACAGAACTGAGAGTGGTCTTTATGTTAGAAATATTTTCTCAGTGCGTTGCTTTAGACACGTAATGTTGTTTTAGTATTGTGAATATGAAATAACTCACTCTTTGGTACTGAAACATAAGCAAGGAGGTGTTTCATAACCGCCTTGAACTCCGTTTTTGTTTGCGAGGAGTGTAACCTAGTAGCTGGAGCAGGACATTTATCAGTCCCAGCACTTGTCTCTAGTATGTGCTGGAGCCGGCCATTGCTTTTATCACAGCCCTAACTCTACAGAGGACACAGAGAACACTTTACGTCAAGTGTGCCATCATTTCTCGAGGAGAGGGACATATTGTTCTTTGGGACCCTTGGCGGATCACATCGCGGTTGTAGTGTAGAATGAAGTTGACGACGTGCCATGCACTAGATACTGGAGGGCGGAAGATATTGTACCCCCTGAACATTATTCTCCTTCGCTTATTATTCTCACACTTACCGAAACTGAGTAGAAGTCTTATAATTGTGGTATTGTCAAGTATTGTAATTTTTATTATTGTAATTTGAATTCCACAATACACCAGGGTAACAATTTCATGATATTTCTATTAATGGTTTCTGCGCTGTTAAATTCTTTCATTAATGCAGTTAGATTACTCAGTTTCTCCTTCTAGTTCGGGCACCGAGCGTGGTGGGTGAGCGGTTTACGCTCTGGCCTCGCATTTGGGAGGACGCCGGTTCGAATCCCCGTCTGGGCATACAGATTTGGGTTTTCCATGGTTTACCCAAATCACTCCAAGCAAATGCCGGGACGCTTCCTTGAAAATGCCATGACCGAATTCCTTCCAGTTCCTTGTCCCCAGTCCCATCCCGCCTCTAATGTCCTAGACGTCGACGATGTGTAAAGCCATAAGTTAAAAAAAATCTTCTAGTTCACGATTGCCTCACTTAAAAATTATGTGTTGGAGATTAGCTGCTAATTTTCAGTCATGGCCCTCGCTTCCCTTCCAAATAATTCTCCTAATTTGCCTCGATTTCTCGTCACTGTGTCTCATACAAATCCAAGGCTGTCTTTGTTCACATTTTTTCTTCCAATTAATCCAAAACCAGTCCACCACCCCAAACTGTCTTGTCCACTTCCATAGGTAAAAGCTCAGTTCTTTTATCATATCGGTTACTATTTGTGTTCTACGGTGATTTACACAGACAAATCTAGCTGCCTTCCTTTGCATTCCCTCCAACTTTTGTTTTTGGCAGTTATAACGAGTATTCGATATCAGTACAAAGCAAATAAGCGAAGGCCTAAAAATTATAGATTTAAGAAACTAAACGCGCTTTTCGCAGCAAAGTTAAAATAATCTTTAAATGTAAAATAAGAATAAGTCACTGACCAAAAAATTAACTTTTAATGTAAAAAGCCAGTGGAGCTCTCTACTTACTTTGATATTGACTATACCTTTACAAATACCTACTGATAAAAAAGTTTAAGACAACTGATACACAGAACCCCACGCTATTTTTACATTAAATTTAATTATTTGGACAATGACTTCATTCTTATTTTAAGCTTATTCAGAAAAATTAAGTTATTATTTACTGTGGTACGATGTATTACTGTTGAACATAATCTTTATATTCAAAGATTATTTTAACTTTTTAGTTCACATAGTTGCGAAAAGCGTGTATAGTTTTTTAAACTATTATTTTGAACGTTTTAATTTACTTTGCTATGAAAGTTTTTTTAGATTATTAAATTTTATTTTAAAATACATTATAACAGTGACCTATGTTATGACGGATAAACAACCCTTCTGTAGCTACTGTCAAATACTAGCCATAGCTATGTAATTATTGTATTTTGTTCATTGGTAATAGACTGGTTTGGTTGCTCAGTAGTTTAGGCGCTTGCTTTCTTCATTACCGTTGGTTCGTTATAGACCGTTCTGGTAGCTCAATAATTAAGAAACTTGCTTTCAAAAGTGCAGGTTGCGATCTCGGCTTTAAATCCCGGTCGTGCCAGTAAATTTTATGTGTTGTGTTTTATCATATGAGCTTTGCCAGATCTTTACGCGGTCCGGATTCCACGTTAAACTGTAGGTCCCAGACTATACGAACTCTCAGAGACAATGGCTTAGTATGCCTCTTTCGGGAGGATCGAACAACCTACGGATTTTGAACTAAGTTTGTTTTCTTGATTCTTAATACATATGCAAAATCTCAAACAATTCGGACCTCTGGAAGTGGATCAAAAGTGTATTGATAGATTCCATTACATTCAACCACTTTTCTGTTGTTACTCCCAAAGTAATGGAAATTAAAAAACGTAGCAACTAAATTATTGTACTGTCATCGGATTTTAATACGTGTGAAAAATTTTAAACAATTCGGACACCTGGAAGTCGAGGAAAAGTGAATTCGAAAATTCCGTTACATTTAACCACTTTTATGTTGTTACTATAAAAGTAAGAAGAATATTAGGACTTAGCTACAAAATTATTGTCATCGGACCTTAATATGTATGTAAAATTTCAAACAATTTGGAAGTCTGGAAGTTGGTGAAAATTGAATCGTTACATTCATACAGATCAAACAAAGAGTGAAAAATTGTTTCATGGGCCAGTTCTGTTATTTCCCTGGTTCATCCCGTCCGTATTGTTTCTAATGCACGCAGGATTTCGAAATTATTCCTAGCTTATCATAAAATAATTCGCCTTGATATTAAAGTTTGTGTTTTCCACCATGATTATTTTTGTAGTGTATAACTATAGAAAACTTTTTTATTTATCTATTCAAACTACTCCTTTCGTCATATATGTGTTCAAGTCATACTCAACTACCAAAGTAGCTCTACAACTGTATTAGCTATAAAAAAAAACCTCTCTATCTATTATACAATAGTATGTCGTTTTCGAAAAAACTAACGGCTTCACCGCAATGAGTACATGGTATTTGGGAGGACGGCTATCCAAATTTTGATTTTTCACAGTTTCCCAAAATCACTCCAAGCTATTGCCTGGATGGTTCCTTCGAAAGAGCGTGACCCAGAATTTCTTCCCTTTCCTTGTCCCAAATGCTCTGTCGCTTCTAATTACCTCGACGTCGACGAGGCGAAAAAAAAAACTAATACATTTTTCACTTAATACGATGGAAGAGAGATGGAATTGTCCTTCTGGTCTGAAATTTGGTACACACGCTCTTTGCAGGTATTATTTAAGAAAATGTGTGCATGAAAGCCACCAAATATACACTGATGAAGTGAAATCAATACAAATTCTATACAAGTTACGTGTTACCAACATCTGTAGATTTTTATTGATAATATTTCTTCCGCTATCACCCTTTGTCGTTTCCTCCTCCTCCTACTTCTTCTGTTTTGCAGGTGGCTTCACGCCTCATCAACGTCGAGGACATTAGAGGAGGGGCTATTACTCTGGGAGATTCATTCTGGATCCATGTGGCAGGTAGGAAAGAAGAAACGCCACTCGAAACTTTCTGGAATATGCAGCATTCATTGATTTATAGCAGACATGTTGTATTGCCTGAGACGTTAATATTATATAATATTTTGCTTTGCAGCCAAAGGTGATTGATATAGGGCAGTGTTTCTCAATGTAGGGTACATGAACCCTTAAGGGTTCGCTAGTTGATCGTAGAGGGTTCACGACAAGCTTTATATAATGGTGGAGAACTGGTTGTCTCAAGCACGTAAGCGTGTAGCCAGTAGTGGAGTTAAAAAAAATGGAAGATTCGTTCGCCATCCATTGTTTGTGAAATATTTTAGTGGTATGTGGAGCTAACAGTTTGAGAAACAGTGGTATAGGGAATTGTTGTAAATGTACGTCTTGTTGAGTATTCCTAGAAATTGCGTAGCATATATTGGTATCATCTCGCAAAATTAACTACATCGCGTGAGCAGCAGTGTTATATCTGGTCTGGTAAACTTTTAACATAATTAAAACTTTATTTTCAAATTATTAGTGCAATATATGCTTCTATAATTTCATGTATACCATTTCTTGCATATTACTGGCTTAGAAACATCACACCATTTTTCAGATTAAAAGGCACAATTCTTTCTTTTACCTCGGACCTTGAGGCCTTACAATTCTAACTTCTGCAGTCTAAAAACGAAATAACTCATAAGAAAAAAGATGTAACAAATAGTATCAGTACACGTTAGGCGTAAGGGATAACAGGCAAGCACATAAAGAGAGAATCTGTTAAATCCTTTCCGTATATATATTGCTTTGCAGCCAAAGGTGCTACTTCACAACGATACAACAGGAGGGCTCGAAACCGCGAGCGGGGACAGTGGCTTAAGCACAGAGATAAAGCAAATGATCCTGGGGCACTGTCTAATAGGATTGTCTGCAAATAACAGAAAAATGTATTTGATTCAATACACCTAATATGTATTGACATTGCTGATAAAATAAATGCACCTATAGTTATAATTATGCTTATTTTCGTAAGTTCACCATGCATTAGTTCACCTCGGACGAAGTCACGGGGAAAATCTCGAAAATAAATAAATCAGCAAACAAAAGCAGGAAAATTATTAACGCACGGAACCGTGACAAGTATCCTTTCCAATAAAATTTTCGTGTGATGTGAGAGACATCTTTATGGTTGAACTGAACCCCCAACCCTTCCCCGCTTTTTACGACGTCACTTGTTCACGTGTCGTGCGCGAGCAGCAGGCTTTTGATGACTCGCCGGAAACGTACTGTGCGGCTGGCGCAGGACATCAAAGTCCTCGGAAATTTTATTACGACTCTGGCAAATAGCTGAGGGACACGGAACTTTATGTTATTTCAGCATAGTATATTCGATATCCTTCTGTCTCCCACTCTCAGAATAGTATATTCGATCTTCTTCTGTCTTCCACTCTCAAGCAAACTTCATGCTTTCGAATATTCTGTTTGATGCAAGTTTGACCCAGTTAAAGAGAAAAATAATGAAGCGCTGAACGGAAACATTAACATGGTATCGTAGTGGACTATTAAACGAAATTGTCCAGTCATAATTTGATGCTTCGATTGTCTTAGAATACTAAAAGTCACTATGTGCGCCATACCCGAGCTAGCTTAGGAGATTATTGTGAAAATAGAAATCTTGCATCAGTTCAGCGCGTCATGTGGAGTCTGAGACGTATTTCATTCAAATAGACCCTCCAAGTAACTATAAAACCACTAGAGCACCTGGCCCTCATGCTATCCCAGTTAGGGTAGTCTTCGATTATGAGACTTACATCTACATGCGAATCCTCAGAACAGAAAAAAGTGTCTTCGACCTGGAAAACTGCGTAGATAACTTTAATTTTTAAAAAATGAGAAAGAAGTGAGCACTTCAGCTACCAAGCGAACTCTCTATCGTCTAACTTCCGCAGAGTTCTGGAGCATGTTATATGCTCGAACATTATGAAATTCCTAAATGAAAATAAATAAATTACCTTCGAAACAACACGTATTCCGGAAATGAAGATCATGTGAAACACAGCTAGCTCTAGTTTCACACGAAGTATTGAAATTCGCAAGTAGACATATTTTTTTTAAAAATAAAGATTTCCAGAAAGCTATCCAAACAATAATCTTAACGAAGATTAATGCGTAATAGGTTTATGTACAGATACTTGATTTTCTAACTGGTAGGTTGTAGCATATCGTTGTTAACGGTAATGTCTCTTTTATTTTAGTAGCACTTCTTTTTCTAATTTTCATAAATGACCTTAAACATAACGTTAATAACAATTTGATATTGTTCGTCTGTGATGCAATTATCCATATGGAAGTAAATAATTTTGCCGATGCCTAGTAACTCAGCGTGATGAGATTAATTTCAAACATGGAAACAACAAATCATGAAACGAAAAGGGTATAAGTGTAAGGATAATTAAAATATGAAGCTGGTCATAGTAAATACAGAAGTATCTCAATACCTGTCTCTGAAACTGTGTTAAACTGAGTTTTTCAAAACTTTACTCGCTGAATCAAATGAAGAATAGAAGTGATTTTTAGGGGAAGCTGGTGTCCTTGAGGTATTCCATCGTCAAAGGGGCCTAGTTAAAATAATTCCAACTATTACGAGACATCTGGCACAAATGTTTGCGATATAAGGAATAAGGTTAAGACTCAAGACATCCAGGTCAGTATTTATATTTCTTTGGCTGAACGATTTATGTATTCCGAAACAGACTTGTCAATATTTTTTGGGTTTGAAATTCCCTGCACATGTTTTAAAATCATCCTTAATTGATGTATAACTATGGTAAATGTTAAAAAATAACAAGTGTGGAAAAATAATTAGAGCACACAAAACTTACGGGCATTGGATTTATTGGAAATTATTTACAACAATTCTTGAAACTAATTTCTGAACTGAAAATTCTAATAAAAGAAGTTTTCAAAAATTTATTTTATTAAAATTGATTATTATTATCCATACTAAAGAACGATTGTCTTTTTATACTGCTAACTTCGAATAACTTAGCTTACGAAAAATGTTTCTCTGCCGATAGTAAAAAATTGTATCAGGTTTAGATTTTTTTTATTTTAACATATCTGGGAATTGTTGTAATCCAAAGGCCCGAATAGAATCATTGATATCAATGTGATTAATCGATTTGTGGTGTTAATTATACTTAATTTTCGATTTTTAGAAGAAATGAAATACGTCGTACACACAAAGAATTTTCTTGTTGGTACTGACTGTATTAAAGCAGCCATTTTGAAAAAGTGTGATGGGAAACGACCACGAACATTTCTTCTTCTATTCTCTTCTGTAATAAACGTTTGCGTCTTGTCAGAAGAAATTTCATTCTTTTTCTGCGTTAATCCATAAAATTTTCCATTGATACCCTTATCTTTACGATATATTTAAAAGAAATGAACAGTGAAGCAATGTATAAGATTGAATCTTGGTTTTGAATATACTAGGGCTGTGTTGACGATGGTGATTGTTTTTAATTCTTACAGAGTTAATACACGAGTGACAGAGTTTCATTCTACTGCCCATTTTTGCACTAACCATTAAAATCCACGACTGGGCAGATAACCGTTAATATTTAATTAACGAAGTTAATAAAATTTTAAAAATGTAACTGTTAAGTTAACCTAAAAAATCATTAACGTTCTTCCTAACTTCCGTTAAATTGAACTTCCGTTAACTTTAGTCCATTAGATGGGTTGTTGACGTTATTTCGTTTGTGTGAGTTGCGTTCGATAAGTCGAACAGCGGACGAATTAGGTAATGCGAAGTGTAAGTGCGAGTGTCATACATATATATGTGTTATGCTAGGCATGGCGTGGGTGTTAGCAGGAACGCTAGGGTTGATGGAGGGTTTGTATTTTACGTCAGCAACTCGGCGTTCACTACACCTTTCAAATTCGCTCATTAATTGATTTTGATATTTTTATAAGTGTTTTACTACGTGGAATATACTGCCACGTTTTAGTTTGTGTTGGTTTGGAGTTTGTTAGTGAAATAAATTGACTTAATATTCGTCACATGTTTAAGTCATGGAAACTAAAGATCTAGAAACTGTTAGTGAAATTAGAAACGCGACCAAAAACCACTAGGAGATTAAAAATCCTGGGCCATATTTATGCAATTCTATTGCTTTTAAATAAAGTTCAGGAGAACAATTGTTTTATGAATTCAAGCTGTATTTGCCTAAACTTTCTACAATCGAGACTCACGTTTCTAGCATTAATAATCTTAAACAACACATGGAAAGGACTGCATAGATCCAAACATTTATAGTTTGAAGAAAATGTAGAAGCAGGGTATAAGGGATAAGGAAAACATTTTTTTTTTTTTTTTGATTTGGCTTTAAGCGCCTAGGCACTATACAACCATCATCAATTTGTACATACATATATAAACATTTTACCATATAGCTAAGAGAGCAAGACTTGACATGATTAATAAAATATAAAGGATAGAACAAGGTAAACTGATTAATAAGAAAGGAACATTTTTGTTTATCCCCTAAAGGGGTTTGACACATTATGTTTAAATACAATTGCTCAGACATAATTACAAATGATACAGTGAATTATACATTATTGTTAGTTCATTATAGTTGGTAGGAAAAACAATTCAAAGCCTTCAACTGCTTTGGATTCTGCTGTAGATGCAGCAAAAGTATTTTTTTTTTATCTCCATCTACTAATACAATGTTACATCAACAAAGCATTGGTGAATCTTTTGACGTTGTAGCCACCGAAAGCGACGTATCTCAAGCTGATGTGGGCCAATGAATTGTAAACTTTTTCTTTGCCGACATGATTCCACTACATGCTGTATCATCCGATACGTTTGCGAAGCTGATTTAAACGTTGAATCCCAGTAAGAACTCAGTTTCCAGAGGGACATTGGGCAGACGTATTGTTGATGGTCAACTTTTAACGGATAACTGTAACTTGCGTTAAATTTGTAAAAATGTAACGCTTTTACGATTATCGAAGCTAGCTTTTTAAGTAGCGGATCAACGATTAACGAAGTTAACTTTTTGATTAACTACGCCCAGCTATGTTAAAATAATAAAGTGTAACAAAAGTTTGATTTTGTTTTGCAGATTTTAAGCAAGATTTGCTGGATATTAATGTCGGGTAATAGGGCCTGTGGAAATAGCTTCTGATAATTAATATGGTTACTACGCCTCCAGTGTGACTCAGTGTGCTGAGGCACGGCAAACTGGATCTGACAGGTACAACGGAACCTGGAACGAGCCCAGACCGAAACGTACCGACCGTTCTAACTGCGTTTTTTAGTTGGTATTCCGCAGTCATCAGGCACACGCCGGGACGCTCTCAAATCTCCGACTCATAATACACGTTTGACAAAAAAAAACAAAAAAAAAACAAAAACAAAACAAAAAAAAAACAAACAACAAAAAAACACTTATCACACACGTAACATAGTTACACGATTCAAAGACAGATGTCAACAATTCACTTCCCCCATTGTACAGTACGACCTGGCAGTAGGTATAATAGAATGCTTGGCGTAAGTAAGGCCATGCGGCTGTAAAATTAAAGCTCTAAATGTGATCATGACAAAGATGAGTTGAACTCATCAAAGGCAACCAACCCTAAAATGTAGGGTAAAGATGGTATAATAATAATAATAATTCCGTGTTGTCGTAACGACCTGGTGACAGTGTTTCTATTGGCTGCTCATTTCGCCCCTGTCGTAACCGCCTTAATCTAACCGGATAGTCCTAAAGGTACAGAAATCCGAACCACGGAATCATTCTGACGTACTTCACATTACACAACAAGCTGCGTCAGTGCTGAAGATCGGGTTAAGAGCCTATGAAAATCTCCGCCGAGACAGAGGTTCGAACCAGGGACCTTTCGATCTCCAGGCAGACACAATAACCATAGAGCCACCAGACAACTTGGAATAGATAGTGACGAAGTATAAGGTGATAAACTTCCAGGAAAATTTTAAAGCGAATAACGAAATTGGCACTTTAAATGGGAGAACAGCCAGTATACGGTTATATAAAAAACTAATCTTTCAGCATATGGTCTGCACACGACTCCTGGTGACTCTCCAGCCAGTGTCCAGCTGGCCTCCTGCCAGCAGCTGTCGCCGACACAGACACATGGCTGCCACAGACCAGTTTTTTCGACTTCGGTTCCCGAGGTAGCTGACTGGACACTAGCGCGGGCGTTAGGGCATTACTCATCCGTAAAAAGTTTGTTTCAACAGCCGCATTCCATATGTGAGCAGCTGGAGGGTTATAAAATGTAGGTATTCTTTTCACAGCATTCCACCGCTACATTCGTATCACAGGTGTGGTCATGCGTGCTAAAATGTCACCACATTGGACGGGAGAGATACAATGGGCAGGTTCAAAGCACAA